>CM040122.1:480077342-480777480 GCA_022559845.1 Amorphophallus konjac | reverse complement strand
GGAGTCCAGAGACGTGGTTGGATATTTTTTTAAAAAAATTGATCTAGACTTATTTTTTTTTTAGAATAATTTACACTAGATAAGATTTTCTCCCTAAAATTTAGAAAGGAACACTAAACACGGTTAAAGGATCTATTACTCTTTTTTTTAATTTTATGATAAAAAAGAGATAAAAAGAATAACCAAACACCCTATTAAAAAAGAGGGGGGAAAAGTCTAAGGGGGGGGGGGTTCAAGACTTAACGTTTTAACAGAGAGATCTCAGGATAATCTTACATTAATTGGTTCTTAGTCGAGGCGTTGATTTATTTACAAGCCCACGTTCACCCTTCTCCCTCTATATATCTAGACGTGAATTGTAGTCCTCCTTTTTGAGAGAACTGGAGGACATGATCGATATGAGAGAGTTGAGAGTATAGCATAAAATATAGAAGAATCTGAAGACTTGTTTGCATAATTATCATAATACTTTACCCTCTTAATTAAACTTCTCCAAGCTCATGCTCAGTAGTTGTCAGCTACCACGGTAACCATACAGTTGTAACCAAATTCCTAATCAGCTCCACGTCCCGGCGGCCGTGTAGTGGCACGTACGGGTGAGCACGTAGAAAAAGTGTACCATACTACTACGACGGAATTTATTTTCACCTCTATTAATGGGAAATGTTGCTGCTTCAACGTTTTATGATCTTCTTTTAAGACACTTCTTTTACATCATAAATGTTAACTATTTCAAATTAATTAATGGGAGTTTTGGTTTTAAGCTCTCAAAATATTTTAAAATTAGAAAAAATCTTCCTAATTCACCTATTTAGTCAAAACCCCCTAAATCTCCTATGTTTAAGAAAAAGTCCTTGACGTTCGTCCGTGAGATAAGATCTAGTTTGATTAACCTAACTGTAATCTAACCTAACTAGAGAAGAGGAAGAGACCATAATACACTTATCTAACCCTAGGGGAGAGAAGGAGAGGGTGGGAGGGAGAGGCGCAATGGGCATGGGGAGGGGGGTCGCTAAGACACCGATGGGGGTGGTCGAAGGGTTGGCCGGAGCACCGCCACCCTCCCTACTGCAACCCCCTCGAACTCGTCGAAGTCAGAGCAGACACTCCAATAGCAACACCACCAACGGCCCTCCTTTTCGTGACCTCCCCGCTCTCGGCGAAGAAGGCGCCCAACAGTAGTACCACCGCCACCCTTCCGTGACCCCCTCTGCACTCGGCTGAGCTGAGCCATCTTCGCAAACAATCCACTGCTCCGCCTCACCAGGATCTCTTGCCCCAGCCCATCGATCATGTCTTCCACCCACCCCAACACCACTGGGCCACCCCCCTATCCCCCATATGCGTCCATCTGATCACCTCGCATCCAACCCCACCCCCCTTTTCTTCTTCTTCTCCTTCTTCTACCTCCCCCTTCCCCAACCCCTGTCGTCCACCTTAGTCCTAGTAGGGCCCCATCGCAAGATCCTCTCGCCACCCTACACCATCCACCCTCGCCCTACGCGATCACAGTCGCCAACCTTGACAAAGCCCATCGGCCAACTTGTCGCACCAACCACCAACCCTCCACCACGACTCCAACGATGCCACCAGAACCCCTCGTCCACTTCCAATCTCTCTCTCTCTCTCTCTCTCTCTCTCTCTCTCTCTCTCTCTCTCTCTCTCTCTCTCTCTCTCTCTCTCTGGTACAAAGCACATGCCCCTTCCCTGACCCTCCCAATTCACTTGCCATCTCTCTCTATCATCTCTCACTGATGTCAACTTTGCGGCCAATTCCTTCCTTGATGACAAGGCGGACGATACATGGTGATAGCAGAATTGAGAGAGAGAGAGAGAGAGAGTAAAATGAAAACACAAATGAGATAGAAGATAAAATATTCCCTAAAATATTCTATTTTTATACCGTTGTTAACTAGATAGATCTCTTGCTACATGTTTGAATATGTTGGGGGATTTTGCCTAAATAGGTGGATTAACATGATTTTTTTACTCATTTTAAAATATTTTAAAATTTTAAAATAAAAAATCTCTTAATTAATTCATGTTGATGAGAAATTTTACAATCCAACTTACATTTATATTTACATTGCCACCTGCTGGTGCCCGACGGGTCAAGCCCGTTGGTCGACCATGCTGCATTGCAGTCAAAAATTGGGGGCTGAGGGAACGAACGCATATGCATAAATGCAACCAGAGAAAAGGGGCATCCGACTTGCACACAGATTATGTATCGACATCTTCAGCATTTTAGCAGATTTCTTACATAATCAGCAGTTCTACAGTTTTATCAATATGGTAAGAGTAATGATTAGTGCACCCACCGTATTCATTACATCCACCGATGTAATTAATATAATTTTTAAATTTTTTAAATTTTTTAAATTTTTTTTTGAATGACTCTGACCTAAAAAAATATTCAAATTTTTTTTTGAATGATTTCGATTATGCCTACGGCGTTCCCACTTCATCGACGCTAAAGCAAAATATCCAAAATGGCCTGGAGACCCTTCCCAGCCCCCACTCTGGTGGACCCCCCTCCCCCCTCTCCCCCCACCCCGGTGACCGCCGGCGGACCCTAGCTCCCTCCCCCTCTCCCCACACCCCGACTGACCCCCCACCCCACACCCACACCTGCCCTCGAGCACCAAGGAAGATCTACATGCATGGCAATCCAAACAAGCGTGGGTGTACAAGGATCACTATCACGGGCTGGCCACAAAACAAAAAAGAAGAACTGAAACAGGAGATGACAAATGCGTCAAGCTGTCATGTCTTGAAAATCCCTTGGCTGCAAGACGTCCATTAAGAAAGATTTTGCGGTCTTCTTTTGCCGATCAACTCGCCTTCGATGCCCACGTCCCTTCTTGTGCTGTTCCCATTCATGCGCCCCCCGGAGAATCTTATTCCCGCAGGCCTACCCGAAGAAAAGATACCAAAGTATATGTCAAAATTATAAGGACCACCACAACCCATAGCTAAAAAGCATATCACACGGTGAAAGCTTAAACTTGAAATCTTGGGAGATCGACTGTCCCACAACCAAACTAAACTAAACTAAACTAAACCCCACCGTAGATGAACCTAATGCAAATCAAACAATAAATGAAGCATCCTTAACACATTTAAAGCGAAGTCATATCAACACAGACACAAGTAGGTTCCTTGTTCTAAATCAACATACCGTTTTTTCTAAAGTGGATGCATACCAACCTAAAGGGAATGCAAATTCGTGTGATTCATGCATGCACCATCACCACGGAGGTAGAAATAAATAGCTTGTAAATTCTGGAAAGTCAGCAGTGTATGCAGGCCTCTTGAGGGCAAGGAAGAATTACACTGACCTCACAAACGTGTTGGGTCCACAGGTCTCTGGAAGTTAGGCTCTGTCTTGCAGTGTCATTCAGTTGGGTGTCCGTCAAAGATGTTGGATCATTGGACAAGAAGGCTTTGACAAGAGTAACGCATGGATCAACCACTTCCCTTTGCCATGAATCTTCTGAGTTATCTGCCAAAATGAGCACCCTGGCAATCAAGGTACCATTTTGTGAAACAAGAGCATTTAATCAACAAGAAAACTTGTCAGATGTGTACTCTGAAAGGCTTCTGTTGCATCGATATAATGCAGGTTCCACCCAAAGAATGTCTTCAGTCGATTAAGCCGCCGCCTCTGAAAATTTCATCTATCGCTTAATCATCAAAAGATAAGCACAGGAACAGCTTTTCTGAACCGAGAAGGGGAAAACTAAGATACTGTTGAAGACTATATAGTATGGGCAGCGAGACTCACTTGACGACGGACAAGCCTGCGCGTGTTGGCTTTTAACTCATTTATGGCTTCATTTAACAGGATCTTGAGATTACTGTCATCCGAATCTAGGACAGTCCTTAAGTTAGTTTTCCACAGCTGATGACCCATCTGGTTTGACATCAAGGAGCCAGCTTTGCCAGGAAAACCACTGACTTTATCTCTGCTAGACTGATGACCTGTCTCTGGATTAAAGAAGTAATCATTAAACAACTTCCCAAATTCCCGAACACCAATGGCCTGCTTCAGACCTCGAGTATAATCAGCATCTGGATCATAAATATCAACAACTTCATTCAGCAGACCGGCCTCTATCATACTATCCACTCTTTGTTCCACGTATCTATCAAGTGCAGGGAGAGAAGCATCCACCCATAGAAAACAACAATCATATCTGAAATTGTCTGGTCGACCCCATCTCTGTCCTGTCACAAGAAACATGCATTAAAAATGGATTCATAAAATGTTGCCTTCAGCTTCTTTGAAACTCCAGAGAAGAGAATTTAACTTCAGTTGATCCTCATTAGCAACTCAATGTTATGTATTGAGGAGAAGAGAGACCAGTAGCAAATCACACTCCAATCTAACAATATTTATGAAAAGACCAGAAAACATGAACACAAGTTTAGCATACAATGAGAAAAAATAAAGTGGCTAAAGCACATCAAATTTCCCTCCAGGAAGCTCATAAATACATGGAGAAGGACACAACAAAAAAGGGAAAAGGATACTCCAGAGATAACATTACTGAAAAAGTTAGAATCATTTTAACAGGAGAAAGAGTGAAAGCACTTCAACAGTAAACAGTTATTGTCAAGTTGATGGTAACAAAGATTATTAACATGCAAATTTCTAAATAATAAACAAAATGTTAAAATCGAATGGGCATGGAAGCTGTTAGCCATAAAACAGACACATGATAATCTTATAAATCAAAAAGAAGGATCATCACATTCTAATAGCAAGTAGATGTCCAACATCATAAACTCACATCCATCATGTTGCATGGCAAAGAAAATCCTTGGATTATATAACTGACACATAAACATAATCAAAACAAATGGAAAAACACAAACATATGAAGAAAATATTCAAAGTATATACCTGACATCATCAAAAGAGAAAAACACTAACCTCTGAGGCTTTGCCTTGAAAAAGTTCACTAGGGAGCACACCTGAACTCTCATACAGACAAAGGTAGCGATTAATCTGCAACAAAAGAAATAGATGGTTACAAGTTATCATCCATAACATAGATAAGCTGTTGATTGCCACATGGACCCAAATGACGATGAACTACGAGTGAAACACATTTTGAAAAGCTTTTAAGGGGATAATGGTGAATAATATATGATTTTTGGAAGGTGACTTTAAAAAAAAATGGAAGGTGGTTGGATGATATAAACATTGCCAAACCTTAAAGAAAGATTATAGATACATACATTTTTAAAAATGAAATTCCGATTATCACTGTACCACAACCGCATGCATGCATCTTTGCAATATCCAAATCATATATACCTTATATTGTTGAAAGAATCAATGAATAGTTACAATTTTCACTTTATCATGGCATATATAAGGTTTAAATGAAAGATCTCGCTTCAACTGGCATTGCTTATAAATCTTAGATAATAGAAAGCGAGTAACACAAAGCATGCAGCTATGTGATAATTTAACTTTTCAGCTCCATTTATCAAAAAACTTTAAGGATGCGTACAAAGATCTGCTAATCTCTGACATGAAAAATAGCCATCAGATTCCTAAGTATAACCGTGAAATCCCCTTGGTTTCGATTGCAGAGTTTTAGCAAAAGTTTGAGACCACCAGTTAACATGATGACAACATTCTATCATTAGTGAAAATTCTTTATCAGGGAATGTTTGAAAGTAGAATCGTTAAAGACTAACATTTGGGGGATAATGGAATAAAGATCAGAGTTTGCCAATGAGATATTATCGACCAGTCTTACAGAAGTATAAACTATTAACGTGGCCGATATGCCGTGTAGATACTTCATCAGTATTAACAATAGTTATCTATGAAAGCCATTTTCGTTCAGGATATGAAAGAAAACAAACAAACATAGAGAATGAATGAGATGAATCACCGACTACCAACTGAAAGATATCAGAAATGTACTCCAAAATTCTCTGGAACAATCATATATATACCCAGGCAACAGTCAAGCAATTAGGAAGAAGCAATAAGGCCCTGCTTAATTTGTAAGGACACACCACTGTGCTTCTAGTGCAGTTGAAATACCTACTTTTCTCTGATCATTTGGATGGATCCTGTTTGCTGCAGTCGGATCAATCTCCCTTAGACAATCAAAGGCAGTGGATTGATCATTATTGCCACAATACGATTTAAATTTCTGTTGCAAATTTCCTATCATACAAAAATCCAAAATTCACGAGTTATTATAATCGAACAATAGTACAAATTGCAGTTTGCAAGAGATTAGATAAGATAAATTGCCAGAGAACAGCACTTTACCTTCGGAGAAATTCAAAGAACATTCATCCACGTCTTCGACCCAATCATCAACAAGGAATGGGCTGACAAGAGCCTACAAAATCACAAGAAATTAAAAAGGGTATTCTATTATGAGGATTGAAAGAAGCTTCATTGCATGACAAGCATAGAGTTATGTACAGAAGCTTGATAATATCATAAGACACAATTTTTCAGTAGAATACAGCTTATCGTCCTGTCGCAAGAATCATGTAGTTAACAATGCGCATGCAAAGTTTTTGGATCAAGGCCAATAAATCTGACGTTCAGAAACTACAAATGGTTGACGTTCAAAGAAACATCCAAAACTACCGACCACCATAAGCTGGAGAGACTCTATGACTGTACCTGGATGTAATAGTTTGTACCTCCTACAATAACAGGCAAACATCCGCGGGACGATATAGCCTCTATTACCTGCAAAAAAAGAAATTTGAAAGGAACAAAGAGACAAAACTGGTTCACAAAAATATTCAAACTAGAAGCAATTAAGGGATGCGGCAGACAGAGAGAACCGAGGGGGACAGGGTTTGGAAGGGGGTGAGGAGGATGAGCTCTCACAGGGATGGCATGGTCGCGGAAGTCTCTGGACGTGAAGTCCACGCTCGCATCGACAAACCCAAGGAGATGGTGCGGCACACCTGCGGAAAACCACGCGAACTTCAAATTTCTCCTCAGGAGAACGATCAGAACACAGGCAAAAAGAGGACTGGGAAGAGTACGGGGGGGCAGAGGGGAAGATGGGGATGGGGGCCGCACCACGACGATCGTGGACGGGGACCTTGTTGGTGAGGATGTCCAGGCCCGGTAGACCTGCATGGAATCGGCGTTGACGACCTCCAAGAGGAAGTGGGCGGCGAGGTCGATGGCCAGGCGCGACTTGCCCGACCCCGTCGCCCCCATCACCACCACCGCCTTCGTCTTCTTCTTCTCGCTCCTCTCTGTGCTCTCCTCCTCCCATGGCGGCCTGTCGCACTGCGGCGCCGGCGTCGACATAGCCCACGGCGAGGGAGGCCCTTGAAGGCGAGCTAGAGAGAGACAGAGAGATGCGGCGCTGGAAATTGGAGGATTTGGTTTCGGATTCCTTCGCTGTGGAGTTTTGGGCCGAACTGCACCGGCCCAATCTTGAAAATGAGGAGTTTGGAGAAAGACTTACTGTACACCCACGTTTGACGCACGTTATTATAAGTGTACAATGATTTTAAATTTTTATTTTTAAAAAAATTAAAATATTTCTTAAAATATCTTAACTTAAAATTTAATTTTTATTATCATTTGATTATATAAAAAATAAAAATAAATTAATTTAATTTTAAAAAAAATAAAACCAACATTATTTATTTAATCTGATTTTTTTAATTTCTTTCTGAGTAATATAATAATGACGTAATTTACATCTCAAGTTAAAATATCTTGATAATTAATTTTAAAAAAACTAAAGACACTGCACACCCAAAATATGTAGCACACTTTAAATATATAACGAGCCTTCGTCGCACCCTAAATGTGCGATGAGTCTATCACAAATGACTTCTATTTACTCTGCTGCAGACTTAACTAAACAAAGGAGTTGCTTCCCTGGCAAGCATTCATATCACATCGACGTGGAATGAGAAAGGATGATCGACCGATTACAACACTCTTGTTACAGATTAAGATCGGTAGAGAACGGATGATCCACTGAAACCAACGTGGAATGAAAAATAGGGAAACACAATCCGGTAACAGAATGGTATTAACATAAAACCATGGACGTGGAAGAATCTTTGTTATTTCTAACCTGGATATAATGAAATAAGACGTAACCCTAATCTGAGCGGTGATATAAATGGGAAAAACACGCCACTGTCGCACATAGAACTAGAAAGGAGGAGGCATTTAAGGGTTGTCTGATAATTACTTTTGATTTGAATGTGTAAAAGAAAATGCTTCAGGAGAGTTGTGCACTTAAACTATTGGTAGAATGAAAATATTGGATTTGTTACTCCTCTATTTGTATATGCATGATATAGGTATGATTAAAAATGTCAATAATATGAAAGAAAAACCACATGATGGTCTTTTCACACATGTTCAGGTGGTCTATTTACATCTAAAAAATGGCATAAAAAGACCATTATAATTGTATACAAATTATTCATATTTTTAATATTGTATAATTAATTTCAAATCTACGAGTGATAAATTCATAAATTTTCTTTCTAACAACAGCTGTATGCAGAAAGAATTGTTTTAAAATACATCTAAATTTCCCCCCAATCCACGTGGGGTGAGATGCCCTACTCTGTTTCCTTTTTTTTTTTTTTTTTTTTTGGGGGGGGGGGGGGTTGGCCAATGACCCCACTTGTTCTACTTAAATTGACTTCGGTTGGATCGATTTACGGAACCAAATTATATATAGGTTAAGAAAATTGAAAGTTGACTTGACAAATGCGATTCAAATTCAATCCAAATTCTCCCGAACCAAGAGGGCGTCTTAAATCCTTCTTGTTTATTTTATTTACACACGAAAGCATCGGTTCTCCGTGCTGGGCTTCGCCGAGTGTCTGACCCGTTGGAATGGCAACCTTATAAACCACGTTTAAAGCTCCAAAAGTGCCTTGTTACGTGGACCTACGCCAATTTGTATCGTATCATATTTAATTACAAGAATGCAAAAAAAGACAAATGTTAGTACTTCGACAAGAGGGGAAAAACAAATACACTGGGGAAACAGATCAGAGCTTTTAATGAAACATTAGATATAGAAGCACGTTACGTTGGATACAGAAAAACAAAAAACAGATCATGCTGCAATCAAATAACATAAAACCACGTTACATAATCACATCATTTTGTATCGTATCACACTGGATACAAAAACAAAAACAAAAAATGGTGCGTCAATTCAAATCAAAAAGGATGGTTCGATAAAATGCAGAACCAAGTTTCAAACACACCGGTAAAGCATAGGAATTCAATGGAACATCAGAAAAGAAGAGCAAATACAAAAGCTAAAATACAAGCATCACTCCTGTAGCCGTTGTATCCCAAGCGTGTCCAGGCGACTCCGGTCCGGACCATACACATTGTAGCCATCTACCCCCGACCACTCCCTCTTCATACCCATGTAAGAAGAGTTTGGAAGCCCATCATAAGAGGAAGTTCTCGCAGTCACGTCTGCGGCGGCATAAGCATACCCACTGGTATACGTTGGCATGCTCGTTCTTGTGGGGACTGGACGCAGCCTTGCAGAAGTAACAGCAGTCCTAGTTTCCATACGGGAATTCAGGGTAGTATATCCATCGCTAAGTCCAGCAAAAGGCCGGAGGGTTGGCATGCCGAGTCCCATATCATGGTAGCTTGACCGTGGCACGTCAATGTCTAGATTCACATCAGTTGGTAGTCTGAAAAGCCCAGCTGATCCAAAAGGAATGCCTGATGTGTCAGTGGATCTAATAGCCGGTGACTGAGAGTCTGTTGTAGTTGCCCACGCACTTGGAGGAAGCGACATCGGTTGTTGCTGCAACTTGTTCACTTCTTGTCTCAGTGATAGTTTTGCCCGCTGAAGGGCATCCAGCACGGTCCCCAAGCCGTTGTTATGTGGCTCGGGCAGGTCTCTATGGATTTGACTCTGAACCAGAGACCACTGACCCTTGGAAAATTTGCCACTTGACTTAGATGACGAAGGACTCTCTGTTGACATACTTCCGACGAATTCATTTCTGCATGCCTGTAAATTTGAATTCCCGAGGGAACTGACATCAGCATTGGCGTCAAATGGTACATGGCATTGATTCTCACATATTTCCACATGAGAGTTCGATGGGCCTGGAAACTCAAACTCCTCAAAGCCGGTCCCATATTCATTGGCTGCTGTCCCTTGACATTTTTGATCCATCGGTCCACCAACAACAGCAGGCACTGGATGCATATCACTGGCAATTATATTGGAAACAGCAGGACCATCAGAATCAGTTGCAGCTGCTCCTTTTCTGCTGTCGGTAACTGGGCCCTCCTGTTCACCAGAATTTCCTTTTCTCATCTTTGTTTCCTTGTCAGAGGTAAAAGCCTCATCGGCCAACCTAGCGTCTTCAGCATGTGCATCCTCATCTTCTGCAGGATTGATCAGCATCTCATGCTGCTTGCAAGAAGCCTGCAGTATTTTTGTACATATGTCAGCAATCGGAGTAAAAAATAAAACCATTTTATCACCACTGAGTAAGAGTTCTAACTAGAAAACGACAAAAATCAGCAATTGTCCCCCTCGGTAAGCAATATATCATCCTCTTCTAGGGAAATAAAACATAACAATCCTATCTCAGGAGAACCCATAGAAACGACTAAAATATCAAAGGGAGCCAGAAATACACATGGTGCATTATATGTCTCCATCTTTGCGAGCATTGAAATTGACCATCACAACTAGTTTAGATACCTATGCTCATCCAAAGGTATGTACATCAAGCAACTCCAGGTGCATCCCCAAATCTCCATTAAGAGTACAAATAACTCAATTCCTACCCCATCACCACCACCACAACAACAATAATAATACTAATAATAGATAAACTGATACATGAAGGTGGAAGCGTAGTATTATAACAGTCATTAACACAGATAGTTGGGGTTTTTCCTCTTAAATACAACCTGCACTAGCCATGCGCCATGCTCTACAGGATTGGCTAATGCCAGTCCATATTCATGGAGTACAAATCAGATCCCTGTTTTGATTACAAAAAGGAAAGAAGAAATGCTGTTCGGCTTGGATTGGCTGAAATTGATCTGAAATCAGTCAATCCCAAGGTGACACTAAGCCAATCCCATCCTGATTTGCATCAGATCAGGCCTGGCCAATCCCAGCACTTGATCCATTTTCGCGGTCCTAGGCACTAGTAGGCCATCCATCACCAAGTTCAAGTAATCAAAGCTTAATGTATGTAGCCAGGCTAATCTGGCTTTCCAATGAATACAAGATTGTTCAAGGTTGTGTACTTACATTTATATGGATGATATAGGGCAAATTAGGAGATTGCACATATGATTACAACTGTTGTTGGGACAGATGATGCAGTTGGACATCAGTTTGACATTCAACGACAAAGTTTGTCCATCCTTATTTACAGTTTTGGACCTCCAAATTCTAGGCAACATCCAATTGACGGAACAAGGGTTGACAATGATGACTATGATGATGATCGCCTTATATGACTGCGACAAGATTCACATTTCTATACGTTCAATAAAAGATGAAAACATCATCACCATAACACCTTATCTCATCCAGAGATAAGAGATTTGAGCATTTTTGCTTCCTGGCTGGCTGTCAACATGATGCCAGCCCCCATTTGTTGTGTCTAAGACACTGACATGTATCAATTGTCAGGCAGAGGGCAACCTTTAATAGATGACAAGCCTTAGCAACTCTTGTTACTTAAAGAAAAATTTATGTAATTAATCGACAAAACAAATAAAAAATAATATAAATATAACATTCAAAAATGCACATATACATGGTGAAAAAATTGTAACAATTCACAGTCACGTGAAATAGCAAGAGTTTTTCATGAAAGAAGTGTATCATATGTTGAAAGATGAAAGCTAGATCAAATTAGTCAACTAATATTGAGAAAGTTTGATATGATCATCTTGATGTCATTCTGGCAACAGATACGACATATTTGATAATAGATATGTTTGTAAGGAACAGCCTTGCTAAGAACACACATGATATAAGGATGTCCATGGAGCTCCAAAAATGACATGGTAAGAGGGATTTCTATATGCAAATGCAGAAGCAATGAAGCATGCATGTGTGCTCTCACACTGAAACTGCATTCAGGACCAGTAAGACAACTAACTACTAAGTTCTTCCATGATAAATGTTTTAATGCTGCAGGGATCAACTAAAAGGAAAACGAATGGATATCATGCAAAGAAGTATATATGGCCTTCGCTACCATTCAGGATGATTGCAGTGACACAACAAACTAGACAGTAAAGAAAAGCTAAATGAAAGAGGGTGAAACAGTAAGCACAAGGTCCAACTATATGAGATGCACATACAGAGAAAAAGAAATATTCTGCAGGTCATAAACAGCACTAGTGATAAAATTCATTCCATGGAACTACCTACTAAACTTAGTTCAAGAGCATCACAGGTAAAACAACATAAAGGTTTTTCATGTAAGGCGTTGAAACAGTAAGCACAATAAAAGGAGCTGCATACTAATTCAGTGCCGTTATTCTCATTATACTTCTCTTCCCATTCTCTCTGAGCATTTTCCTCTGCCTGATATTGCACAATTAGCTGGGCCTGCTTCTGTAGAGCTTTCTCCATTGCTTCATCTCTGTCAAATCCATCAGCATAAATATCAACATCAGGCTGTCCATTTTGATCTTCAGAGGGGTGCAAGACATTGTCCTCTAGTTTATCTTGCTCGGTATCATAGGTTTCCTTAGACAACTGAGCTTCATCATCTGCGCAATCAGAGGTCTCATCAGGTTGTGTGGCCTTGCTTCCTCCATCCTCCGAGGCACTTCTGGCAGCAACACTAACACGTGAAAACTTTTTTTTCAGAAATATAAACGAAATGTATATTTGAGAATCAAGAAAAGAGTTGGAGACAGACCCCATGTCCCTGCTGCTCTTTATCTTCCTGCAAGACTTTCCCACGAGATGCTGAGGAGAAGATCCGATCCTAGAAATAAAGCCTCGGCTATGTCTCTGCCTTGCTTGATATTCTTTCCTCTTTTCAGAAGAATCTGAACTGTTATTGCCGGATTTCCATGACAGGCTCCTTCCCTGAGGGGTAGAGACTTCAACTTCTGATCCTGACATTCCATCCTCCACATCACTTCTATCCATTCTTGAGGCACTGGAGGTCTCATCTCCCTTTGCATTTTCATCACTCCCTTTGGATTCGCCGGTGACATGGTCTCGATCAGAGCTCGAGTCAATTACCTCGGGGAATTCATTGACCCCTTGAGTTTCCAAGATGGCAAGAACCTCACTGGCTGCCTTTTCTGCTTTCTTCCTCTGAATCGTCACAATCCTAAGCTGTTCCTCTAGCTCAAGAACCTAGTCAACCCAAAGACATAAGATTCAATGTCATCGTACAGAAGTGATTAAATAACAAATCAAGAAATCTTTGAAGATAAACAAGAGCAGAAATTTGATGAACACACCCGTTTAGCCAACTGATCGGCCCTCTGTCTTGCAGATCTTGAAACGGACCTTTCAGAGAGCAATCGAGCACGAAGGAACTCGATGGTCATTGCTGTGGAGTCCCCCATACTTGATACTCAACGGACGCCCAGGGTCAACTTTCATCTAACTTTCTCGACTCTCCTTCATAACCATACACCAAGCATCACCCGAGCCGCTACCACCATCTCTGCCACGAGAACTTCAAACACACAACATGCTGCATAATGGATATAGAATGGTAAGAGGAATGTGTTATCCACACGAAGAGACCTCACCACATCAGATCCCCGCGGCCCACAGGCACCAGAAGATCGGAACTTGGGGAAACCAGGGAAATGTGAAGGTGGGCGCCCGCCGGTACCACCTCGGTAAACGCCCATTTCTTCAAGCACACACACATCAATGTCACAAAAATAATGGACAAGCGTCGCCCCAACATCCCGCGGGTTTCCCACGCCAGAGCACCAACTTTTAAGCCGGGCAATTCACGCTCGATACAGATCTCCGGAGAATAGAAGAAACAAATCCATGACCCGACGACGGATAAAAACAAAATCCATTCAACACTCCAACCCCCTAACCCCACACGGAAGCAGAGCCATCACGGGAACAGACAACGAGGAGAATCCAGACACAGGATCCTGGCTTGCTGCAATAACCCCAAAAAACCCAAAGCCATCGCCAGTCAGAGGCAAATTGAAAAAGGGATAGAACACGATGAGAACTCCCCCCCCCCCCCCCCCCACCCACACACACACACACAGACGAAATCACAAGGCCGAAAAAAACGAGGGAAATTTCCGAATGAATTGGGCAGAACAGATGGAAAAAAGACAGATCGAGCGGCGACCGTCTCACCTCCGGCGATTAGCCACCTCCCAGCTCCGCACAAAGGGAGGAGGCGAGCCCTCGGCTACCCATCTCCGCGAGAACGGACGGGCAATCCCTCCTCCCGAGCGGACGAGGACGAAGGCGATGACGGGTTGGAAGAGATTGGAGTGGGGGAGGCGGCAGCGTCAGGTGGCGTCGAGGACACGCGGAGAGAGAGAGATGGAAGAAGAGGGGGGGAGGCAGAGGAACCTTCCCGTTGTTATTGTTGTCGTTATACTTCTTCTTCTTCTTCTTCTTCTTCTTCTTCTTCCCGCACTTGGGTGCTTCTGCCGTTGCGAGCGAGCACACTTTCCCTTGGGTTGGGTTGGGTTTGGTTTGGTTTGGTTGTTCTCGTTATAGAGAGCGTCACGGACCGCGGTCGCCGGGGAGGGGCCGGGATCTGAGTCGCCATCTCAAATGACGGTTGTAACCCTGACATGGACCCCACGGATTACCGGAATGCCCCGGAACGACTTGGAGGAAGCCTCCGGGTTGACTAGACGAGTCGAGCCGTTCTCCAAAACTCGCTACAGCTCGGCAGCCGCGTCGTCGTCGTGCGGGCACGTCCCCGCCCAATAACAAGTCCACCAGGCCGCAGTTGAACCGCTTGACCGATTTGGGCTCTCAGCCGGGCAAAAACGCCTCCCGTGGACGAGGACTAATTTTTTCCTTTTATTCATGTTCAGTGATTTTTTATAGGTTGAATCAATAAAATCACGGTGTCGAGATATACAGACTCAGGGTCATAAATACATGAATCATAATTCATTTAACCAATACGGGATTATGTTTAAATTTTAACACTTCCCCTCACGGTCAAGATGGGCCGTGAACGTATTAATTGAGTGGAGGTGGCAAGATAAGAAATATATAGAGTTGGGCCAAGGCCATACTCTGATATCATGTTGAATCCACAAAACTGCGGTGTTGAGATACACAGACCCATGGTCATACGTATATGAATCACAACTCATTTAACCAATACGGGACTATTACCCAAGAGACTATGCCCAAATTCCAACATTATACAACGTATAAACACGCAATAAAACAATTGGATAGACAAATGTGACAACTTTATAACTTTTTTTATGACATAGAACTTAGCATAATGATATTATGATACGAAGAGAGTGTGAGATATTTAGGTTCCAGTCCAAAAAAATATTACTACACGTTGCGAGCTCAGATTTTCTGCAAGACACTCAAGACAAAACCATATATAACCAAGATAAAACTCACCATACTTGAACCATTAAGATAAAAAATAAAACAAAACTTTCTTAGTAATCTTTCCTCTGATCGCCAAAAGGGCATATACATCTCACACACACACAGAGGGAACTAAACTAAAAGTACACTTATGCATATAAAATTACAACCTTAAAATCCTTCGCACAGCGGCTGCAAAAATCCCCAAGATCTCTTTTTTTTTTAACTCAAAGGTAATACTTGCATGGTGGATCAAGATTTTCCGTTCATCCCTTCATTGCGAAAGGGGGTGGACGCTCCACCTTAACCACCAGACAAGCGATTTTCATTAAGTAAAACAGTAAATGGCAGAAGCAGTACAGGGAGGAGGGGAGAGGAGAGAAAGGCACCCAAACTAAAAGAGACGAAAGGGGCCACAAACTACATAAGGGAGATAGACCTACAAAACCGCTAAGAGAAATCCATGAACCCAAATAAGACCCAACGAAACAGAAACAAGGCCAAGGAAGCCAAAACAAAGAGACTGCCAGCTAAAGTCTGAGACTATAGGACTCGAGGTGATTGGGCCTTCGTCGATTCTTTCTTTTGCTCATGCGGACGGGCTGGAAAGAAGTATCAAACTCCAGGCCCTGCTCATCAATTGAACCATCAAACTCGTCGGGGGCAGCATCATGAACCGGAGGGTGGATATCCTGTTGCAGCAGTAGTGCGGGAGAGCCCCGGGGAGCATCATGCGAGGCAGTCGGGGGAGGCTGCTGGAAGCGGACGTCACAGGTGGAACTACCGACAGCCTGAACGGAGGTAGCAGGTGGTGGAGAAACATCGTCACGAGGCTCAGCTCGCAAAGCTAGGATCATGTCGTGGGGGGGCTACAAGGCCAGCGGAGACGGCGCCAAAGGCGCTACAGCAACGCAGGGGCGAAGGAGGCCAGAAGCCCCAGGTCGAGAAAAGACTGGAAGAGTGTTGACTTCATCCCTCATCGTGCGCAGAGCAGCCAAGCGGGTCAACCGCTCCGCTTCCTTAGGGAGGAGGACGGCAGTCGGGCCCGCCAAAGCAGTCGGGATGGCCGGAGAAGCACCATCAGGTGGGTCTGCTGGCTGGCCGGAGGCGCACTCGGTCCCCACCTTGTCACCACCTTCAGAAGAAGCAGACGCTGCAGGGGAAGGAACCACCTGGCCCACCGCAGCAAGGGAGACAAGGCGAGGCGCATCCGTAGCAGCAGCAAGGGAGGGCAGCTGAGGAGGAGACTAGCAGCTAGCATCCAGGTTAAGTGATGGCGAGGGCCTGGGGGAAGAGGAGTCCTCGGCATTGCTCAGGATGTCACCGGAGGCAGCATAGCAGTCAGCCAAAGGGGACGACTGAGAGAGACCAGCAGCAGCATGGTCACTAGGCGTGCCGGTTGCAACGCCGCTGTCGACACTGGACGCCACGGCAAGAGGGTGGCTAGCATCCACATGAGCAGCGCCGTAAACCGAAGGAGAGGCAACCGAGGCAACTGCACCAGCCGGGGTAGCAACCGGCTGGATAGGAACCAGAGGAGGAGTAGCTGCCAAAACCTCTGCAGGAGGAGACAAAGGAGCTATGTGGATAGAGTCGGGCACAAGCGCGGGCTGAGCAGCAAATTGAAGAGTATCAACGGTGGCTGGAGCAACAACTGGGTCGGCCACAAGCCCATCTGGCGAGGCCAGAGTAAGGGACACACTAGACGGCCCTGCAGGAGCAAACATCGGAGAGGGGATAGCAGTAGGAACATGAAGGCCAGCAGCAACCTGGCAAGCAAGAGCGGATGGCGATGCAGCAGTAGCAGGTGTAATGGCCTTGGCGGACACATCAGCAGTGAAACCCACATCAGAGGCAGCAGTAGCCCCATGGAGAGCAGAGGGCGAAACCACTGGAGGCAGCAGGGGGTCAGCAACCACATGCACACCGGCCTCAGGGCAGGACAATTGCATCATCAATTCCACAAACAGGTGGCGGGTCACAGCCACTAGCACCATCTTGAGGACGCTGGACAGGAGCATTCGGAGGCATATGATCGAGCATGTGAGAAGCATCAGCAGAGACGTTAGCACCAACACGGAGAGGCCTCCAAACCTGAGAGGAGGCAATAGCAGGACCAGGTTTAGGGCCAATGAGGCCAGCTCCGGGACCAGGCGGCCCCCCAGCCGACGGGGGCTTCTTCTTACAATTGTCAACAAGATGGCCAAGGTGATTGCATCTCCGACAGTACAAGGGAGGCCGAGGGTAAATAATCGGCTGCCAAGTGCCACCAGCACCAATTCCAATCCAGACGCGAGCAGGCAGGGGCAGAGAGACATCCATCTGGACACACGCGCGCGGCATGGGTCCTAAGCAAAGATCTCTTATTAAGTCTTCTGTTGGCGGGATATAAGACCAACCTCCTAGTTTCCTTTAAAAAAAGTTAAATTGCAGGCATGAGTCCTAAGACTCAGTAGACATGAAGGACCGATCACATGCAAATCATATAATAATTCTCTTTTTTTATATAATGCACGAAGGCTCTCGTACAATATAAATATATACACTCATTTCCCAGCAAGTTCTAACATATACATAATTCAAAGGATGCAAATATCAAATAATGTCACCCTTGTATGTTGACATGTATTCTAGATTTATGACTATATGTTCTGTCAAAAGTTTCTCAGATTTACAGGAAGTCTGCATATCGAATTACATCAAAATCACATGACTACATGTAGCCAATTGTTCACACTAGCATTGATTACACATCTCGGGCATGCATCTAATCTATGACACAAGGAGTTACCTTACCTAGTGTGGCCCAGAGACGTAGACACCATCACGAATGGCCTAACGCTTGTACTAACAGTCTTGATCAACTGTACAAGATCGGGGGTCCTTACCCCATCATCCACCAGATAATCGTCCGATCTAGCTTCCGGATTCTAAACGTCCGTTCGTCCTCAGACGAGGGTCAAATCCCTAGGCAGACGCTTACCTGGGCATCTTTCCTCCTCCGTACAGTGGCATTGTCCACGTGCTTAATCTCATATTAATATTTTTTATTATCTTTCATTTGAATAACTTTAAACACATAATGAACATGGATAATGTCACAGCTATGCTTCACAGCAAATCAAGAAAAAAATCAATATAAATATTAAGGTCGTAGATATATTGCTAATATGCAAATCTCATATTCTAGCCATGCATGATCACTACCACTCTTACATGCACATTTTAATTTCTGAATATTAAATAAATTTCAAGCGATAAAAGTAACAAATAACATATGCCCGGTCTGTCAGACGCCTACCTGCACTAAGAGATCCTTAACCACTACTGGTTCCATGATCTCTAGCCCTTACCATCTCCCAGAACTAATGCTAGGGGTTTCCCCTTCACGCTAGAGATGATCGCCAGCTCCTACGGTTTCTCCTCTCTTATTCTTACTTGGGATGTTCTAGGTAGACAAAAGAATAATAAGAGAGATAACTAAGGCTTAAATAAACAGTCCTCAAGGTTAATTAGTTAATTGAAAATTATTTAATTTACTTTTACCCAAGATATCCACCACCTGTCCCAACTATTAACACCGGGCATACACCTGCCTTACTTTGTTGACCTCTAGCATACACCATTATCTTACCTTGTTGACCTCTGGCCGGTATGCATCACGCCTTTACCTTCTTGACTTCTAGCATACAGCGCTCGATTTCATGTTAAGGTTTTTAATTTCCCATAGTTAAGCCAATTCTCCTACGTTAGCCACCTATTAACCCATGCAACATAGCTTCTGATTCTATTGAGTGGCAGAACCGTAATTTTACTTGCTACTTAATTTCATTTTCTCATTTTTGACCTAGTAAATAGTATAATTAGTAAAATTACTCGACACGAGATTTAAGAATAATTAGATTATCTTTTCAACGAGTCTAATATTATCTCATTCTAATATTTATAAGTGTAATTAGTCTTAATAAGGATAATTTCATAATTTATATAAGTCTTGGATCTCATGCTAACAGATAATCATCATCTAACTCATCTAGATTAAGTGGTTTTCCAGTTGTCATTCGTCCTTCTGCCTATCTCAATCGCTCTGCCTATCTTTCTCCCTCTTCTGCCTATCTTTGTGACTTCTCCTATCTCTATCCCCTTCCGCTTATCTCAGCGACTATCTTAACTCCGGCTATCCACTTCAACTATCCAGCGACTATCTCAGCTCTGTTATATGTGTTGCGACTATCTCAACTCCAACTATCCAGCGACTATCTTAGCTCCGACTATCTTATTTTCTTCATCCTTCGCCCATCTCCTCTGCCTATCTCACTCCCCCTATCCCGCTCTCCCTCCGCCTATCTCACTCTCCCTTTTTTCCTCCTCCGCCTATCTCAATCTCCTTTTTTTTTCTCCTCCACCTATCTTAAGTCTAACTCACCGTCCAATGCTATATTTTATTATTTAACATTTTTTACTTACTAATTGATAAAATATCAAAAAGTGTTCAACATAAAAGTTGTAGATAATCGACTTATCTTTCTAATGAGCTCAATTTTATCTTTTTTGGACATTCACACATAAAGTTATGCTATAAATAATGGACTACTCTCCTAAGTTTACAAATAACTTTTAATGAGTTCAGATTTACTAAATGGGCCACCCTAATAGCCTTTTAACATAACTAGCCCAATACACTAATAGGTTCTTGAAATCGAGATGTTACAGCAACAACCACCCTCGTCGCGATTCTATCTGCGCTACCTGCGGGCCTGCATCATCACTGCCAGCAGCCATACAGTCTAGCCACCACTGCCACAACCGGTCTCACCCTGATCTGTTGCCACCAGCCACCTCTCTCATGACCACCTTTGTCGCCGCTGACAGTCTTAGCCACTACAGTAAAGAGAAGTGTCCCGTCTACTTGCAGCTTGCACAACACTCCAAGTTTTGCAGCCATCAACCTGAGTTGTTGCTATTGCCGCCAGCCTTGAACTGCTGGTGTCTCCTAGCACTACCTATTGCACTACACAACCGCATGTGTTGTTGTTGCTCTGTCATCTGTGAACAGCTTCTCAGCCATGCTGTCGAGCTATGCATGTGAGCCCGAGTATCGAGCATTGTAGTTGAGCTAGCCTGAGGTTGAGAAGCTCGATCCGATTAGTCATGCTCGATCCCGACCATTCTTGCTCGATCCGAGCCATCAGCCCGAGCTATCTGCCTAAATCATTTTGGTCGAGCCATCCGACCAAGTCATCCAAGCCGGCCAAAACATCCCGGTCGCGCCATCGACTGAGTCATCTCAACCAAGCTATCGATCTAGTCATCTTGGTCGAGCCATGGACTCCACCTTCTCAACAGAGCCTCGACTGCACCACCACTGTTGCCGATGTCACTTATGTCAGAGCAAGTCTAACCAGATCTTCTACGGTGTCTCAGATCTGCACCCATATCTACAAACAGATTTTTTTTCTCTCTTCTTCCTTCCTTTTTTTTTCCGTCACCTACAATCACCAACACAGTAGAGCCTATGTCTGCTGACTGCCTGAGAGAATGCTCACCGAAGCCTCCCCCAAAGTTGATCTGCGATGTTGCAATGATGATCCCCCTTGGGGTGTAACCCGACTATCTTCCTAGAGTCGTTGGTGTTGTTGATGACACTTACAGCCTATCGTCAGTATGCTTGAACCCTAGATCTGTCAACTATGTCTATGATAGCACTTATTCCGTGGAAATCTAAACACTAATTAACCATGGTAGATTCACACAAGCAAACACAAACACATCAAATACAGAGATTAATTTATGTGGTTCGAAGGTGACAAACTTTCTTACTCCACGGGAGCAAGTCAGAGAGAGATTCACCGTATAATAAAGAGAGAATACACTAGCTCCACTCTATAGAATACAATCTGAGAGTCACTCACACCTATAGAGAAGAAACCCTAAGGAAAGAGTATATCCAAGGAAGCCCGCAGACGCTTTCTCCCTTCTTCCTCCTCTTTTCCTTCTCTTGCTCTAGTGCACGATGTCTTTTCTTTGTTGCTTCAAATCTCTCTCTCTCTCTCTCTCTCTCTCTCTCTCCTACTATTGAGTTTCTAGTTAATTATGATCTTGATTCAGTCTTCCGATAGATACAATGAGACTATTTATACACATCAACCAGTCTTTTTTTTATAAGAAAAATTTTAGAAGTATCCCCAATCACAAAATAGAGACACTTTCAGAACAGTGAGCATGATATAGAGCAGAAAAAAGATGCATGGTATGGGAAAATGAGACTCCCATCACCACATGGAGGTTCTCCTCCTCGTCACCATTTCAATTCGAGGCCCGTTAGGTTTAGCATCATAGAAGTTTTGAACACAGAGCATGGATCTGTGGGTCAAACATGGAGATGAAGTAAACCATCTCACATACACACGATCGACATATGTATATGAATGTTCCTGCCCGTTGACTCCGGGCGAAAAGTCGCCGGCTGGGGAAAGGAGCTGGTCTTCCCATGTCGCGCGTCGTCGTCGTCATCATCATCATCATCAGCGACTCCGCGTGCCCCATCTCATACATCCACCGTCAATTAACCAACCCATCATATGGATGGGGGTCAATCAGACTGAATGTCTGTGCAGCATTCACTTCCATCTCATCGTGACGTAACTAGTGGTCTCAAAGTTAGTCCGTGTACAGGGAACGGAAGGGGGGGGGGGGTGTTCGTGTAATCGTGTGTGTGTGTGTGTGTGTGTGTGTGGGCGCGCGCGCGCGCGCGCGCGCGTGTGTGGATGATGACGATGGCAACACCGCCCTCAGGGTCAGGCCGTACGTCTTGTTTGATCCTCCCGGCCGGGGTTTCGAAGCAGCCACTTGGATGGTTAGAAATGGAAGGAATTTGACGAAGGACAAGAAAGAGGAAGAACGATTGCTCAGTCGGAGGGTTTGGACTGGACATGTGTGCATGCGATCGATGCGACGCGTCGGTGGAGCTGATCATGCGACGTAATTAATGCTTCCATTCAAGATGGATGATGAATAATATATATATATATATATGTATATTTTTAATGCTTCCATGATGGATGATGAATAATATATGTGAAGTTTTAAAATAACATCGCAATGGGGTTCTACTCATTGAGCGGATCAATTTGATCGCCAACAGCCAATGACCAGTGATGATGTGGATGGGTGTGGGTGGTACAGCCCACTCGAGCATCAGAGGAGTGTGGTAGTAATAATGACTACTAGAATGTGTTATTTACATTAACAGTAATTGATAAAGGACATTAATTACTATAGTTCTTGCAGCGCTGTGTTATTATTGCAAGTGTAACTTGCAATCTCTTGACTATAGTGTCTACTATAGTCTGTTTACATACATGCATCATAAACTTGCCGTTTTAATTTTGTTCGTCGTAAAGATTATTATTATTATTATTATTATTATTATTATTATATATGACATATATATATATATACTTTTCTTAGGTGTCACCAATGAGTAAAACGTTACATACAAATTAATATATATATGAGCATGAATATATATGAGCATTGGTCTCTTCATCACTCCTACAAATTAAGGCCCAGTTTGATAATCGGGTAGGGCAACCTGGTGCTCTCCCGATTATCACGTTTATTCGTCGGTTTATATGATACTTGAGTTTGACAAGTGTAAGAATAGGAGAATGTTATACAAAGGGAAGACATATTTTGGTCGAATATCTCATTCGACCCATTTGGGTCGAATGAGTTATTCAAAGAGCCACTAAATCTTTCTTATCTTATTCGATAAACAAAGAAGACCTAAGAGAACATCCATCAGTAATTAGTTATGACTCTCTCTCATTTGGGCAGGTTACTTATCAGTAGTTGGGAGTCTACCATGGAACGCTGCCAATTAACAGCAATGTGCGGATCGCCAGCTACATGGTACGAGAAGACCAGATGATGCCATGACATGAGATAATAGAGAATACTCCATTGATCCCTGATGACTTCAATAGAGAATACTCGATCCATTCGAGTGTACTTTCCATAATTCCATTTGATATATATATATATATATATGTATTGGTTTCCATTGCTGATTGGGACCTCCGATACAATCTATCATGTAGTATTCGGACAGTGTGTGGTAGTGTCCAACAACCATTAATTACTGACAAAATTATCCACTTTCAAATCTACATGCAAGTGAAATCTCTCTCTCTCTCTCTCTCTCTCCCTCTCTCTCTCTCTCTCATCCATTCTCCATAGGTACGTAGAAGAAATGTTTGAGGAGTACGTATAATTAACCATTGATCGTACCCCCATACAGTAAACAGTATTTTCTTTAAGTCATCTAGTTTGATTTATGATATAGTAAAACTCTACCAATAGGCATATATATATATATATATATATATATATATATATATATATATATATATATACTAGCGCTATTGTTTTAGGATTGGCATATTACAGCATTTTATACATATGGCCATTAAAATTAAAACATTTGAGTCAAAGTAATTAATTGTGCGATTAAAGATCAGACAATTAGGATCAATTTTTAAAAACTGATGAATTTTGGGAAGGTTTAAAATACACGAAAAGTAAAGGGTTGATATGTAAGTAAGGAATAGTACATATATATAGAGGTCGATCGACATTTACAAAGTTCACCAAGATATGAATAATGAAAGGCTACAGTAGTTGTATCTCATAATTAATCTTTGGTGTATATATTAGTTATCGATAATTATTAAGAATAAAAGGTAGAGAGCTAGCTAGATGCGCGTGCAGGGATAATTAAGGACAAAATCGAAGGTAAAATTCTTTCTCAACAGTAAAAAAGGAAGGTGTAATTAACTATAATTCCACCCAATAAACATAACGTGTTCATCGCTTTGCTCAAGCCTTAATATATAGCGTTGTACCTTAATTAAAACCAAAACCGACCCTTAATTTAAACCAAAACCGAACTTCAGTCCTGCATTACAGTACTGTGCCCGCCCGATTAATTAAAAGGATGTGATAGTCTCCTGTTGCAAGCTACTAATTAATGATTGCCAAACCGTAGGAAACGTAACTTTGACACCTGAAGATCTTATTCCCATTTAAATTAACCCATCGATGATGGGACCATACATAGTCGTGAGAGTTGGTGCAGTTAACCACGCCAATGCCGAGGGAAGCAAGCTGGTGGCTACCTAACTAACTAACTTGTCTCATTAAGCTCGGTCAGCTACAAACACACGAGTGGGACCACGCGCAGCGTTACCCCCCGGAATCCACGTATAGTTATCACATTTATAAATTTACTGCGCCCGAAAAGTGTGGGGTAATTAATACTACTCTTCAATTATATATAATAATTGCACTTATTATCCACTTTATGCAAATAAATGATGTGGCGGATGCAGAAGTTGTCGATCATTCCCATTCATGATCCGGAGATATAATTATTTACACATAATAAAAGAAAATCGAGATATCGTCCTATTATTTTTGATATTTATATGCTTCCAAAGCAACTCTCTAAGGGCGCGTCTGAGAACGCGGAGGATTTGTAATGATTCAAAATCTCAAAAATTCTCTTTACATCTACTTTCGAGGATTATCCGACGAAGCCCAATTTTGTATCTAACATTTCTTTCCTGTGACTTTTTTTTGAGCGCTCAAAAACTCAGATGCATAAAGACATTTGATAAAATTTAAAGATTGTTAAGAGACTTGTTTACACGCGGAATTTTTCGGACATCCGATTTCTCCGGAATGAATATGTCGTATATTTTGACATATTTGTTAATTCCACGCTGTTTTGGGTTTATTAGATGATTTAGGGTTCGTGTACTGGACTTTTCCCCACCGACCGAAGTCGGTGTTAATTTACATCGGTATAAGTCCGAACACCTTTGATTAACTGTCGAAGAACGCCTTTTGTCTCTATACGTTGTGACATAAATGATCTTGACGATCGCCCATTACGGGTACATACTCTTGCAAAGAAATTTGAAGACTTCATTTCTTGAACATAGATAATTGGGATTACAATCGGTTCTTCGAGATCTTTACATATGATCCCGATTGTATAATCGGGTCTTCAAGGTAACATCCGGTCGCAACCAGAGCCTTTGAATTTACTTCAGTCAACATTTAGATCTTGGAACTTGCTTTCATCCTGATCGGGTTATTAAATTTCCTCTTGTCCCCTGATCAGACGGTTGGACTTGAATTTCGTCAGGATCGGACCATTGGATCGCCAAGATGATCACTGCCGGTCCGTCGGAGTTGCTTCATGGCTATAATCACTCTTTTGATTGTAATTGGACTCTTAAGTTGCCTTGGTGTCCATAAAGGACCTTCCCACCTGAGGCAGGGTATATTTGTGGTTTTTCCTCCATCATGGTATTTTTGCAGTTTTTCCCAAACTCTGGGATATTCTTGTAGTTCCTTACTTTCTTGGAGATAGCCTCGTCGCTTCTTGACTTCCTGGACATTCTTGTCTTCATTTCTAACTTTTCACCATATATTTGACATTTCTTGATTTCTCGGAGATAACCACGTCACTTCTTGACTTCTTAGGCATATCTGTCATTTCTTAGACTTTTCGGGGTTTATTTGCTATTTCATCAATTCCTGAGTTTTCGGACATGATAGCCCTTGGCCATGAAAAAGATACATGGATTTGAATGGTTAGCCATAAACCGAACTCAGGAGAGCGCACACCGCTTCAAGGAAGGGGCGTGGTCCCGCTCCAACAAGTCGTGCAAACGGTGTAAACCAAAATGAAGATGTTTTGGTAATTTTGAGACCCCACAAATAGGGGTATTTCTGTAACTTTCCCACAATCAGGGGTATTTCTGTAAGTTTTCCTTCATGGGGGATATTTCTGTAATTTTCCCGTTACCGGGGGCATTTCTGTAATTTTCCCGCCATCGGGGATATTTCTGCAATTTTTTCGCCATCGGGGGCATTTCTGCTATTTTTCTGCCATCGGGGGGTATTTCTGCAATTTTCAGTCCCTCGGGGGACATTTCTGTAATTTTCTGACCACCGGGGGTATTTCTGCAATTTTCAGTCCCTCGGGGGACATTTCTGTAATTTTCTGACCACCGGGGGTATTTCTGCAATTTTCAGACCCTCGGGGGACATTTCTGTAATTTTCTACCCACTTGGGGTATTTCTGTAATTTTCTGCCCACCGAGCCTTGAACATTTGTAAGACTTGCAATTTACCATCTTCAATCTACCTGTGGATGATTTAAAATGCTTTGGATGGTTTCAATTGCAATAAGCATAAGGCCATTTCACTGGTTTCAAATGCAATAAGGCAAGCCCATTCTTAGCCCATTATGACTAGCTCACTTGTGCATGGAACAAGTCCATAGCCATTTCAATGATTTCAAATGCAATAATGCAAGAATTTCTGTACAGCTTCAGCGTTGCATAATTTCCCTTGGTATTTATGCAAAGCATTTCTGAAATGTTTCATTGTATCATTTCTGTAACATCATTTCTGCATTTCTGAAATGCATTTCTGTTTGCATAAACATGTCATTTGGCATTTCTGCACAGCATTGCATATGGTTGCATTTCTGCATTTGACATTTCTGTACAGCATTTCCACTTGTTGCATTTCTATACATTTCTGCTGCACAAGCATTCTTTTCTCTGATTTTCTCGTGGAAATCTGCAGCACATATAGAGCTCCATATAGAGCACAAGTACTTGCACTTCTGATTGTCATATGGAAACCTGTGATATAAACATTTATCTGATAGAGCATACTCCATATAGAGCACAGGCATTTATCTGATTGCATGAGTATTTGCATCTGGTTGCATTTCTGCATTTCTGCATTTGCAACTCTATGCATTTCTGTAATGTTTCATGGCATTTGCCATTGCATAACCATGCCATTTGGCATTTCTGCACGGTATTTGCATATGATTGCATTACAGCATTGCATTTGGTTGCATTTCCATATTCATAAGGCCAACTCTCTGGATGCAATAAGTATTCATAAGATTCATAAGGCCATTTATAGGATTCATAAGGCCATTTCATTTCTTTGCAAGCTTTGAACACCCATGACTATTTGCAAAGAGGTGAGAAGATTCTTAGGATCACCACTCCCAAAGGAGGTGACTGGAAGGGGGACTTTTTTGTGGTGACCATACCCCTGTCCATATTAAACAAGCCATCAACTACATGGGCCTCCCCTGGTCTCTTCGCAGCAGACCATTCTCCTGCTGCTGCTGTGCTCTGCCCAGACCTTTAAAAAAGCTGTCCCCAGACCTTTTTAAAAAAAATCCTTTGTATGCTATGTGCAGCTGCTGCTTGGGCCATCTGCTGCTGTGCTCTTGCTGTCTCTTCTCTTGCTTCGTGTCTCCTCCTAGTCAATCAACATAACTCATGTGATAACTTAAATCCACTTGTATTTATGTTGTACTTAACAGGTTTTTATATCAACAAAAGAAACCCCAGAAGTAGGCCTGCGACCTGCTGTTGCTGTTGCTCTTCTATTCTTGCTGCTGTGGACTTCTTGCGGTGTTCTTGTTTCTTTTCTGTGTTCTTTTTTTTTTCTTGTCTTCTTGTGGGAGCATCTTCTTATAGTGGCTTGGAGCAAGGGCGGAGGAGCCTCCTCCGATGGAATCCGAAAAGGTAGTCTCTTGATTTTCCTCCCTTTTCTTATTCTGTAACCGCAACATTTATTTCTTTTTCTCCTTGTCTCTCTCTTTTTTTACAAACACACGAGTGGGACCACGCGCAGCGTTACCCCCCGGAATCCACGTATAGTTATCGCATTTGTAAATTTACTGCGCCCGAAAAGTGTGGGGTAATTAATACTACTCTTCAATTATAATAATTGCACTTATTATCCACTTTATGCAAATAAATGATGTGGCGGATGCAGAAGTTGTCGATCATTCCCATTCATGATCCGGAGATATAATTATTTACACATAATAAAAGAAAATCGAGATATCGTCCTATTATTTTTGATATTTATATGCTTCCAAAGCAACTCTCTAAGGGCGCGTCTGAGAACGCGGAGGATTTGTAATGATTCAAAATCTCAAAAATTCTCTTTACATCTACTTTCGAGGATTATCCGACGAAGCCCAATTTTGTATCTAACATTTCTTTCCTGTGACTTTTTTTTGAGCGCTCAAAAACTCAGATGCATAAAGACATTTGATAAAATTTAAAGATTGTTAAGAGACTTGTTTACACACGGAATTTTTCGGACATCCGATTTCTCCGGAATGAATATGTCGTATATTTTGACATATTTGTTAATTCCACGCTGTTTTGGGTTTATTAGACGATTTAGGGTTCGTGTACTGGACTTTTCCCCACCGACCGAAGTCGGTGTTAATTTACATCGGTATAAGTCCGAACACCTTTGATTAACTGTCGAAGAACGCCTTTTGTCTCTATACGTTGTGACATAAATGATCTTGACGATCGCCCATTACGGGTACATACTCTTGCAAAGAAATTTGAAGACTTCATTTCTTGAACATAGATAATTGGGATTACAATCGGTTCTTCGAGATCTTTACATATGATCCCGATTGTATAATCGGGTCTTCAAGGTAACATCCGGTCGCAACCAGAGCCTTTGAATTTACTTCAGTCAACATTTAGATCTTGGAACTTGCTTTCATCCTGATCGGGTTATTAAATTTCCTCTTGTCCCCTGATCAGACGGTTGGACTTGAATTTCGTCAGGATCGGACCATTGGATCGCCAAGATGATCACTGCCGGTCCGTCGGAGTTGCTTCATGGCTATAATCACTCTTTTGATTGTAATTGGACTCTTAAGTTGCCTTGGTGTCCATAAAGGACCTTCCCACCTGAGGCAGGGTATATTTGTGGTTTTTCCTCCATCAGGGTATTTTTGCAGTTTTTCCCAAACTCTGGGATATTCTTGTAGTTCCTTACTTTCTTGGAGATAGTCTCGTCGCTTCTTGACTTCCTGGACATTCTTGTCTTCATTTCTAACTTTTCACCATATATTTGACATTTCTTGATTTCTCGGAGATAACCACGTCACTTCTTGACTTCTTAGGCATATCTGTCATTTCTTAGACTTTTCGGGGTTTATTTGCTATTTCATCAATTCCTGAGTTTTCGGACATGATAGCCCTTGGCCATGAAAAAGATACATGGATTTGAATGGTTAGCCATAAACCGAACTCAGGAGAGCGCACACCGCTTCAAGGAAGGGGCGTGGTCCCGCTCCAACAAGTCGTGCAAACGGTGTAAACCAAAATGAAGATGTTTTGGTAATTTTGAGACCCCACAAATAGGGGTATTTCTGTAACTTTCCCACAATCAGGGGTATTTCTGTAAGTTTTCCTTCATGGGGGATATTTCTGTAATTTTCCCGTTACCGGGGGCATTTCTGTAATTTTCCCGCCATCGGGGATATTTCTGCAATTTTTTCGCCATCGGGGGCATTTCTGCTATTTTTCTGCCATCGGGGGGTATTTCTGCAATTTTCAGTCCCTCGGGGGACATTTCTGTAATTTTCTGACCACCGGGGGTATTTCTGCAATTTTCAGTCCCTCGGGGGACATTTCTGTAATTTTCTGACCACCGGGGGTATTTCTGCAATTTTCAGACCCTCGGGGGACATTTCTGTAATTTTCTACCCACTTGGGGTATTTCTGTAATTTTCTGCCCACCGAGCCTTGAACATTTGTAAGACTTGCAATTTACCATCTTCAATCTACCTGTGGATGATTTAAAATGCTTTGGATGGTTTCAATTGCAATAAGCATAAGGCCATTTCACTGGTTTCAAATGCAATAAGGCAAGCCCATTCTTAGCCCATTATGACTAGCTCACTTGTGCATGGAACAAGTCCATAGCCATTTCAATGATTTCAAATGCAATAATGCAAGAATTTCTGTACAGCTTCAGCGTTGCATAATTTCCCTTGGTATTTATGCAAAGCATTTCTGAAATGTTTCATTGTATCATTTCTGTAACATCATTTCTGCATTTCTGAAATGCATTTCTGTTTGCATAAACATGTCATTTGCACAGCATTGCATATGGTTGCATTTCTGCATTTGACATTTCTGTACAGCATTTCCACTTGTTGCATTTCTATACATTTCTGCTGCACAAGCATTCTTTTCTCTGATTTTCTCGTGGAAATCTGTAGCACATATAGAGCTCCATATAGAGCACAAGTACTTGCACTTCTGATTGTCATATGGAAACCTGTGATATAAACATTTATCTGATAGAGCATACTCCATATAGAGCACAGGCATTTATCTGATTGCATGAGTATTTGCATCTGGTTGCATTTCTGCATTTCTGCATTTGCAACTCTATGCATTTCTGTAATGTTTCATGGCATTTGCCATTGCATAACCATGCCATTTGGCATTTCTGCACGGTATTTGCATATGATTGCATTACATCATTGCATTTGGTTGCATTTCCATATTCATAAGGCCAACTCTCCGGATGCAATAAGTATTCATAAGATTCATAAGGCCATTTATAGGATTCATAAGGCCATTTCATTTCTTTGCAAGCTTTGAACACCCATGACTATTTGCAAAGAGGTGAGAAGATTCTTAGGATCACCACTCCCAAAGGAGGTGACTGGAAGGGGGACTTTTTTGTGGTGACCATACCCCTGTCCATATTAAACAAGCCATCAACTACATGGGCCTCCCCTGGTCTCTTCGCAGCAGACCATTCTCCTGCTGTTGCTGTGCTCTGCCCAGACCTTTAAAAAAGCTGTCCCCAGACCTTTTTAAAAAAAATCCTTTGTATGCTACGTGCAGCTGCTGCTTGGGCCCTCTGCTGCTGTGCTCTTGCTGTCTCTTCTCTTGCTTCGTGTCTCCTCCTAGTCAATCAACATAACTCATGTGATAACTTAAATCCACTTGTATTTATGTTGTACTTAACAGGTTTTTATATCAACAAAAGAAACCCCAGAAGTAGGCCTGCGACCTGCTGTTGCTGTTGCTCTTCTATTCTTGCTGCTGTGGACTTCTTGCGGTGTTCTTGTTTCTTTTCTGTGTTCTTTTTTTTTTCTTGTCTTCTTGTGGGAGCATCTTCTTATAGTGGCTTGGAGCAAGGGCGGAGGAGCCTCCTCCGATGGAATCCGAAAAGGTAGTCTCTTGATTTTCCTCCCTTTTCTTATTCTGTAACCGCAACATTTATTTCTTTTTCTCCTTGTCTCTCTCTTTTTTTTAGTAACCAAAAGGGCCATGGGCGGAGGAGGACCTCCTCCGGCCTGCTTGGCAAGGAGGAGGGCCCCTCCGGCCTGCTGGCAGGGCGGAGGAGTTCCCTCCGGCCTGCAGCAGGGCGGAGGAGTTCTCCAGCCTGCTTGGCAGGGCGGAGGAGGGCCCCTCCGGCCTGCTGGCAGGGCGGAGGAGTTCCCTCCGGCCTGCAGCAGGGCGGAGGAGCTCTCCAGCCTGCTTGGCAGGGCGGAGGAGCTCCCTCCGGCCTGCTGGCAGGGAGGAGGGCCCCTCCGGCCTACTGGCAGGGCGGAGGAGTTCCCTCCGGCCTGTTGGCAGGGCGGAGGGCCTCCCTCCGGCCTGCTTGGCAGGGCGGAGAGGGGTTGAGACCTCCGGTGTCCCTTTCTCCTATAAAAAAAAGCCTTCGTACCTCTTAAACAAATCCCACTTCAACATGTGGAGCTAGCTTATTTTTTTGGCTTGTACAGAGGATCTCCATCTTGGCCTTTTTTTTTCTTGTGAAATCATGTGGGTGTTGACACTTGTCACTTCTTCCATACACACATATATAGATGTGCATATATATTTCACATCCTTCGTACTTTGGGAAAATAGAATATCTGAATATTTTATGGGGTCAACAAATGCCCCCCACGGGGGGTCCGTCGGAGCCAAGGGTGACGGCGGGCGTCCCGTGCATTCTCCGACTTAGCCAACTTGTGGCTTTGTTTGCTGCATAACGCCATTGCTTTTAATTTGGGACTGATCAGTCATCTTATCTTTTTGTTGTTGTTTTGTAGCTTCAAGAATGAGGATTACAACCATTCTCATTATTTTCCTTTCTTTTCCCTTCTCCCCCTTTTTTTGACAACTTTTTCCAAGGCAACTCTCGTGCAGATGGCTGGCTTCCCCTCTCATAAATTTCATTCAGGAGCCACAGAATGGCTGGCGGGCGTACTTCATCATTATAGTCGGCTTCTGGACCTGGTTGGGATTCGCCATGCAGTCACAACAGCATTATACAGATACCCGTGCTATGCTGAGTTGCTTCATACTTTGGCAGAGCACTTCAACCGCCGCTACAACACTTTTGCCACTGTTGAGGGTTAGACTTCCATTGATTTATGGAGTTTGCACAGAATTTCAGGTTTACCCATCTCGGGACGACCTTATGAAGAAGTTACTCTAGATGATTTGCACAAAAACTTCTCCACGGGATGTCTGTCAGAGTTTTCACAATTTTCACCTTTTAGTTTTTATTGACATGGTTGGGAGTTTAGTCTAGATTCTCCCTTGAATAGCCCTTCTCCATGGTACAATGACATCTTGAAGTGAGATTGGAATGGATTCTATATTGTCGCAACACTTCATTCTTGTGCGGTGGGAAATTATTGCATTTGAGTTTAGTCCGACGTTTGATACTATCAGATACTTCACGCCGGGCCATCTGACTTCTTTCTTTAGTTTGGTTGAATTAGATACTTCTTGACTCAGTAATCTCTGAGAAGGGACTCAGGAGAGCGCACACTACTTCAGAGAAGTGGCATGGACCCGCTCCACCAAGTCGACCTCAGGCTGAGTCTCATTGAAGAATCGCAAAAATGCGCCAATAGAAGTGGTAGGGTCTTTTCTTCTTTCTTTCTTTCTTTCTTTTCCTTTTTTCCTTCTTCTTCTTTTCTTCTTCCCCTTTTTTTTTGATCTCTCCCTTTTTATTTTTTAGGATTTGGGACTAACCAAACGGGGTTCGGAAAAGTCGGCGCTTTATTTGGGGCTAACCAAACAAATAATTTATGAGCCAAAACTTAGGATGTGGGGCTAACCAAACGGAGTTTAGAAACCCAGAATTTCGAATTTGGGGCTGACCAAACAAAGTTTAGAAAGCCAGAACTTAAGATTTGGGGCTAACCAAACGAAGTTTAGAAAACCAAAACTTGAGATTTGGGGCTAACCAAACGAAGTTTAGAAAGCCAGAACTTAGGATTTGGGGCTAACCAAACGGAGTTTAGAAAGTCAAAACTTGAGTGACCAACGGTGTTGGGAAGCCGATAAACTTGGGGCTGACCAACGGTGTTGGGAAGTCGAAACTTGAGATTTGGGACTGACCAACGGTGTTGGGAAGCCGATAAACTTGGGGCTGACCAACGGTGTTGGGAAGTCAAAACTTGGGATTTGGAATTTGGCGACTAACCAATGAAATTGGAAAGTCGAAACTTGGGATTTGGGACTGACCAACGGTGTTGGGAAGCCGATAAACTTGGGGCTGACCAACGGTGTTGGGAAGTCGAAACTTGAGATTTGAAATTTGGCAACTAACCAATGAAATTGGAAAGTCGAAACTTAGGATTTGGGACTGACCAACGGTGTTGGGAAGTCAAAACTTGGGATTTGGAATTTGGCGACTAACCAATGAAATTAGAAAGTCGAAACTTGGGATTTGGGACTGACCAACGGTGTTGGGAAGCCGATAAACTTGGGGCTGACCAACGGTGTTGGGAAGTCGAAACTCGAGATTTGGAATTTGGCGACTAACCAATGAAATTGGAAAGTCGAAACTTGGGATTTGGGACCGACCAACGGTGTTGGGAAGTCGAAACTTGAGATTTGGAACTGACCAACGGTGTTGGGAAGCCGATAAACTTGGGATTTTTGATTTAGGGCGGCTGACCAATGGAATTGGAAAGCCGAAACTTGAGATTTTTGATTTTGGGTGGCTGACCAATGAAATTGGAAAGCCGAAACTTGGAATTTTGGGATTTAGGGTGACTGACCAATGAAATTGGAAAGCCGAAACTTGGGATTTTTGATTTAGGGGCCGGCCAACTATGTTGGCAAGCCAGAACTTGAAATTTGAGATTTGGCACGGTGGGGCATGAACGAGAATTGTTCAAAGCGTCTGTGACTTTTGAGTTTTTCTTGGGAAAAACTCCCCTATCCTTCCTTACTCTCCTGCGGAGGAGGGCAAGTCTTGTGCAGATTGTTGTTGGAACTCATGCTCGGGAGCATAGTATAATTTCAAGTGTTTTCCATTCAATGGTGGAAAGGGGTTCTCCCCTTTATGGTCGACGACCTTACAAGCGCCTCCTTCATAGACTTTGGAGACGATATATGGTCCTCGCCAATTTGGTTGTAATTTGCCACTGGACCTTCCGGCCATGACTTCTCTTTCTTTAATCATGACGAGATCACCCTTTTTGAATGCTCTTTGTCTCACAAGCTTATCATAGGCTCGAATCATTCGGGCTTGATAAAGTTGCAGGTGTTTATAAGCTTCCAACCTTTTGCCTTCTAGATCAGAGAGCTCTTCAAGTCTTCTCTGTATTTCGTCTTGTTCGTGGGCTTGAAGGCCAGCATGCAAAGCTATCCTGTAGGAAGACATTTCAATCTCAATTGGGATTACGGCCTCCGCCCCATATACTAGAGAGAAGGGTGAGCAGCCAGTAGGAGTCTTGTACACAGTTCGGTATGCCCAGAGAGCTTCATGAATTTTCTCTCCCCAGTCCTTTTTTGCGGCTGCCTACTATTTTGGCTAAGAGCTTACAGAGAGTCTTGTTGAAAGGCTTCAGCCATTCCATTGGCTTGGAGATTGTAGACCGTTGACGTTCTCCAGTTGATATGAAACTTTGCTGCCAACTAGTAAATGGTCATGTTTTTGAATGGGGTGTCATTATATGACATGATTCGACAGGGGGTGCCGAATCGATATATAACATGGTGCTTAACACATTGGGCGACTACCTCTCTTGTGACCTCCCGTAGAGGGATAGCTTCGGTCCACCTGGAGAAGTAATTTGTAGCGGCTAGGATGAATTTGTAGCCTTTTGTGGATGGTGGGAAGGGCCTCACGATATTCATTCCCCATTCTGTAAAGGGCCATGTAAGAGCCATGGTGTACAACGAGCTTGGAAGTCTTCTTGGCATTGATGACATATGCGGGCGTATTGAGTACAATCCGCATACATGGTGGGTCAATAGAAACCCTTATATGTTGTTCTTCATTTTGTCCTCGACTTGATGGGCACCACAGAACCCTGGGTGGACCTTGTGCATGACCATCTTGGCTTCCTTCGGCAAGAGGCAACGTAAGAGGATAGGCTTGTCCTTTTCATGCATCAGCCTATATAATTGATTTCCTACCAACTGATATGATGTTGCCTTTCGCAGCGGTTGATCCCTTTGAGCCCGATCTGAAGAGAGGCAACCATTCTTTATTTTATCGGCTCACGCTAATCTTATTCCTCTTTCTCAGTGAGACCATCTTCTTCAATTGTGTTGACCTCGAAGGTGATAGGGTCGACTTCTTCATCATTTGAAGATTTGAGGATGTGAATAAACACCCAAAAACTTGAGAATTTTTGGAATTGATGGTCCAAAGATGGCTTGTAGGTCAAAACCAAAAGTTTTGGGAGTTTGGTGGAATTGACGGTCCAAAAAGGACTTACGGGTCAAAACCAAAAATTGTGACTTTAAGTAGGGTTGATGGCCCAAACGGACATGGATGCCAACACTACCATAGAAATTTAGTATTGAGATATGCTTGCCCCGAATGGGGATAAAAAGAGGCGTCGATGGTGACGGCTCATGGTGATGACTAACAATAGTTCTCTTTTTTTTTCCTTCATTTTTTCTTCTTTTTCCTCTTTTTTCATTTTTTTTTACTTTCTTTTCCTTTTTCTTTCTCCCCTTTTTTTCTCCCCTTTTTTTTCCTTTTTCTTGATCTCTTTTTTTTTATCTCTCTCTTTTTTTTTCTCTTATACCGACCTCCGTGGCGTAGAAGTCAAGTATTAGGAGTTAAGGTGGGGTTAAAGACTAGAATTGAGGTTGACTAACCTTGTGGTTTGGAAGCCAAAGATTGGAATTGGGGTTTAGAATTTACTATGGGCGACCTTGGTGGTTTGAGGGCCAATGGACTTTGGGACTTGAGTTTAGATTTTGGTTGACCTATGCGGTTTGAGGAATGAGAAATGGAGTTAGAGTTGGCTAACCTTTGTGACTTGGAAGCTCAGGATTGCACTGACGGTTTGGCTGACTTTTATGATTTGGAAGCCAAAAGTTGGAATTTGGGTGAATTTTTCTGGGACTTGTGATTTGATGGTTCTGATAATTGTGTTCGCCACAGTTGGACAAAACCATTGGACAAAGGATGTTCGAGATGGTAGTGCATAATGACGATGTGTTCCTCCTTTCTTCTTCCTCTTTTTTTTTAGATTACCAGCTTCACCGCCCTCTCGGGTTTTCGCTGAAACTGGCCCCCTTTAGCTTTTTCCAGTGCGTCCTTTCAGATTTTCACATTGAGGGGTTACCCATTTTTGCCTGAAGCGCCCTTTCGGGTTTTTCCACTCCAGCCGGGTTTTATGACCTTTTTACCCTTAGGCAACCAACAAGTTGGATGCCTCATTCCGTCGGGGCACCTCAATTTTAAGCCCCATTTTTTTATTTTTTTGACGTTGTTGCTTGACGTTGTCGCTGGGACAAAGTGTCTGAATTTCCATTGATCCTCCACCATAAGGAAGATGTGGGGCCAATGACTTATAGGCCCGTAGCTTTTTAGCTTGAAAGGGGTTTGACGATGAAATTTTTGGGTTTTGGAATGGTAACTGACCCAGAAGGGGTTTGGGCACCATGACTTTGGGTTTCTCTATTCTTTGCTGACTCGAAAGGTCTGGGCAACAAAAAATTAGTTTTATTTTTTGGTTGCTAAGCCGGAAGGGGTTTTAAACCAATGATTTGGGTTATGTGTCTTTTTTTGTGGTTATCCAAGGATGGCTTGGGTAACCAAAGAGTTGGTTTTAACGGTGGCTGACCCGAAGGGGTTTGAACCAAGGATTTGGGTTTCGTTTTGGATGGTTATCGACCCGAAAGGGGTTTCAAACCAAGGGTTTGGGTTTTGTTGCATTTGTGCCCCTTGATAGGACATGATTTTCAACTGGAGGATAACCACGGTGCTGGTTCATGATGATTGTAAAAAATATATTTTTTTTTCTATTTTTTTTCACCTTACCAACTCCAGCGCCCTTTCGGGTTTTCTCCGAAGCTGGCCCCCTGTAGCTTTTTCCAGCGCGCCCTTTCGGGTTTTCACGCTGAGGGGTTACCCAATTTTGCCTGAGACGCCCTTTCGGGTTTTCACCTCAGCCGGGTTTCTTTGACTTTTTTACCCTCAACCATCCCTGTGATGGGAATGGCCAAGTCCGTCGGGGCACCTCTATTTTAAGCCCCCTTTTTTTGTTTTTTCTTTTTTTTTTGAATTCTAGATGTAAGCTCTGTCGAGGTGATGATCCGAGTGAGGTGGATCATATAACATATGCAGCTTCAACTTCACATGCTTTTCATTGAGTGAAAGGAAGGGCTACTCTCTCTCTTTTGCAACTCTTCGCAGATGAACTTTATTTTCTGGAGATTTTCATGGCAACTGCCTATTCAACTTTGCTTCTTTACGTTTCTCTTCAGACGCTTCTTTCTTGTTTTTCTCCTCCTCAGCTTGTGCTTCATTTCAAGAGGACCGATTGTTTGACAACCGAGTTGGGTGGAATTCGTCCCTCTCGAGATGAAATTCTCGCTTTGAGCTTCTGCCTTGGAGGGCCTGGGCCAGGAGTGCTCCTCTCTTTCTTTCTCTCTTTCTCTTTCCTTCTCTTTTTTTTTCTTTCTTCTTTCGGGGTAAAATTTGGTAGGGAATTTTACAACTTCCCTGTGAATAGTGGGGAGAGAGGTTGACGCCGAAATTGGTTTGGTGGCACAAGCACAGGTTTAGACCTGAAGCTAGCTTTGTGTTACTAGAAAATGAGCTTGATTGCCAAGGGTGGCTTAGAACCCGAAGTGGAACAATACCCAAAATTGGCAGATCAAGAAATAAGTTGGTGTTTAACACTGATTTGGCATCAAAGCATGGGTTGGATCTCATGCATAGATGGCTTGACGTCAGGCAGACATGTTTGGAGCCTTAAGAGGTTCGCAAACTGATGATTTTAGGACAAACTCCACTAACAGAGTGTTGAAATTGGAAAGGGAAAAGACAGAGGTCCCCCTTGAATCTGTCTTCTTGGCTCTGCCAGTGGTTTTACTTCGTCTCTCCTTTTTTTATTATCAGGCTTGTATTTTTGTCTTCACTTAGAGTTTTGCTTGGAGCCTTCTTCCCGGACTAGCCTTTTTGACTTTCCCTGGGACTTGGCTTGGAGCCTTCTGCTTTGGACTTCTGATCGGGTTGTTGCTTGCCAGAGTCACCTTGCTTGAGGTTTCACCAAAGATTTTGCTCGAAGCATTATTTAGTGCTTTGCCCCTACCTCTTCTTGGAGTTTTCTTTGCCAGATACGCCCTCTTGACTTTCTAAGGTGGCAGCATGATGCTTCACCAATTTTTCTTCCTTCTTCCCGTTTCTTATCTATTCGACTTCCTTTTCGGCCTCATGTCATGTCTTGAGAGAGAGGAAAATCTATTTTGGGGCTGATTGGAACATGCCCCTAGGGTAAACATGCCCCCAAGGTTGAAATTCCTGCCTCAAGTTGTTGCCTTAGAAGGCTTAGATTGTTCGAAGCCTCCTCCTTGGTGACCCATATTTATTTGATAAGGAGTTGGTTCACAGAATCGCCCCCTCGCCCGGGCTTAAGGGCTTTGACTTTTTTGCGTGAGGCTTGGATGTCAACTTCTTTCATTTTCACGTTTCACTTGATGTAGACGGCAATAAGATTACCCCCGTGCCCAAATTTAGAGGCTTTGACTTCCCACCGGTGCCTTCGCTTCAGAACGAAGCTTAGGCGTTGGCTTCTTTCATCTCTGTCTCAACTTGATGTATTCGGCAAAGTATTGTTACGAGATCGGCTCGCCTTTATCTGGCCAGTTGTGTTCTTCTTCTTCTTTTTCTTTGGTTTGCTTTTGGTCAAGGACAAGTCTTGCCAGACTTAGATATAGCCACAACAAATTTTCTTCCAGGTCGGCGCATTGCACCCGGCTAGCATGGACAGCATATGGATTTTGTTGGCACTTACTCTTCAACAAGAAGCCTTCACTTGGATGTACCGAGCAGTGGCGGTCATGGTTGGGGTGGCGTTGTCCCCTATCAGTAATTGCCACTTGGACATGTATTGTGTTGTCATTTGGCCTTCGACAGGGAGTTTTAACCTTGATGCCCCCAACGGCAGCAGCCACGGTTGGAATGGCATCCCCCTGTTAGTAGGAGTAACTTTAGATACATGTTGACTTTTGGCCTTTGAAAGGGACCACTTAACCTTGACGCCCCGGGCAGTCTTAACCTTGATGCCCCCAGTAGCTTTAACTTTAATGCCCCCAGCGGCAGCTTCAACGGTGGGAATCCTTTGAACTTCTTGCAAGAGTGTGAAGGAGTCACAACTTTTTTCGAGGTAAGGCTATTCTTCGACAGAAAAATGAAAGGCAGGAAAAGTCCCACCGGGCGTGCCAGTCTGTTTACACGCGGAATTTTTCGGACATCCGATTTCTCCGGAATGAATATGTCGTATATTTTGACATATTTGTTAATTCCACGCTGTTTTGGGTTTATTAGACGATTTAGGGTTCGTGTACTGGACTTTTCCCCACCGACCGAAGTCGGTGTTAATTTACATCGGTATAAGTCCGAACACCTTTGATTAACTGTCGAAGAACGCCTTTTGTCTCTATACGTTGTGACATAAATGATCTTGACGATCGCCCATTACGGGTACATACTCTTGCAAAGAAATTTGAAGACTTCATTTCTTGAACATAGATAATTGGGATTACAATCGGTTCTTCGAGATCTTTACATATGATCCCGATTGTATAATCAGGTCTTCAAGGTAACATCCGGTCGCAACCAGAGCCTTTGAATTTACTTCAGTCAACATTTAGATCTTGGAACTTGCTTTCATCCTGATCGGGTTATTAAATTTCCTCTTGTCCCCTGATCAGATGGTTGGACTTGAATTTCGTCAGGATCGGACCATTGGATCGCCAAGATGATCACTGCCGGTCCGTCGGAGTTGCTTCATGGCTATAATCACTCTTTTGATTGTAATTGGACTCTTAAGTTGCCTTGGTGTCCATAAAGGACCTTCCCACCTGAGGCAGGGTATATTTGTGGTTTTTCCTCCATCAGGGTATTTTTGTAGTTTTTCCCAAACTCTGGGATATTCTTGTAGTTCCTTACTTTCTTGGAGATAGCCTCGTCGCTTCTTGACTTCCTGGACATTCTTGTCTTCATTTCTAACTTTTCACCATATATTTGACATTTCTTGATTTCTCAGAGATAACCCCGTCACTTCTTGACTTCTTAGGCATATCTGTCATTTCTTAGACTTTTCGGGGTTTATTTGCTATTTCATCAATTCCTGAGTTTTCGGACATGATAGCCATTGGCCATGAAAAAGATACATGGATTTGAATGGTTAGCCATAAACCGAACTCAGGAGAGCGCACACCGCTTCAAGGAAGGGGCGTGGTCCCGCTCCAACAAGTCGTGCAAACGGTGTAAACCAAAATGAAGATGTTTTGGTAATTTTGAGACCCCACAAATAGGGGTATTTCTGTAACTTTCCCACAATCAGGGGTATTTCTGTAAGTTTTCCTTCATGGGGGATATTTCTGTAATTTTCCCGTTACCGGGGGCATTTCTGTAATTTTCCCGCCATCGGGGATATTTCTACAATTTTTTCGCCATCGGGGGCATTTCTGCTATTTTTCTGCCATCGGGGGGTATTTCTGCAATTTTCAGTCCCTCGGGGGACATTTCTGTAATTTTCTGACCACCGGGGGTATTTCTGCAATTTTCAGTCCCTCGGGGGACATTTCTATAATTTTCTGACCACCGGGGGTATTTCTGCAATTTTCAGACCCTCGGGGGACATTTCTGTAATTTTCTACCCACTTGGGGTATTTCTGTAATTTTCTGCCCACCAAGCCTTGAACATTTGTAAGACTTGCAATTTACCATCTTCAATCTACCTGTGGATGATTTAAAATGCTTTGGATGGTTTCAATTGCAATAAGCATAAGGCCATTTCACTGGTTTCAAATGCAATAAGGCAAGCCCATTCTTAGCCCATTATGACTAGCTCACTTGTGCATGGAACAAGTCCATAGCCATTTCAATGATTTCAAATGCAATAATGCAAGAATTTCTGTACAACTTCAGCGTTGCATAATTTCCCTTGGTATTTATGCAAAGCATTTCTGAAATGTTTCATTGTATCATTTCTGTAACATCATTTCTGCATTTCTGAAATGCATTTCTGTTTGCATAAACATGTCATTTGGCATTTCTGCACAGCATTGCATATGGTTGCATTTCTGCATTTGACATTTCTGTACAGCATTTCCACTTGTTGCATTTCTATACATTTCTGTTGCACAAGCATTCTTTTCTCTGATTTTCTCATGGAAATCTGCAGCACATATAGAGCTCCATATAGAGCACAAGTACTTGCACTTCTGATTGTCATATGGAAACCTGTGATATAAACATTTATCTGATAGAGCATACTCCATATAGAGCACAGGCATTTATCTGATTGCATGAGTATTTGCATCTGGTTGCATTTCTGTATTTGCAACTCTATGCATTTCTGTAATGTTTCATGGCATTTGCCATTGCATAACCATGCCATTTGGCATTTCTGCACGGTATTTGCATATGATTGTATTACAGCATTGCATTTGGTTGCATTTCCAGATTCATAAGGCCAACTCTCCGGATGCAATAAGTATTCATAAGATTCATAAGGCCATTTATAGGATTCATAAGGCCATTTCATTTCTTTGCAAGCTTTGAACACCCATGACTATTTGCAAAGAGGTGAGAAGATTCTTAGGATCACCACTCCCAAAGGAGGTGACTGGAAGGGGGACTTTTTTGTGGTGACCATACCCCTGTCCATATTAAACAAGCCATCAACTACATGGGCCTCCCCTGGTCTCTTCGCAGCAGACCATTCTCCTGCTGCTGCTGTGCTCTGCCCAGACCTTTAAAAAAGCTGTCCCCAGACCTTTTTAAAAAAAATCCTTTGTATGATGTGCGCAGCTGCTGCTTGGGCCCTCTGCTGCTGTGCTCTTGCTGTCTCTTCTCTTGCTTCGTGTCTCCTCCTAGTCAATCAACATTACTCATGTGATAACTTAAATCCACTTGTATTTATGTTGTACTTAACAGGTTTTTATATCAACAAAAGAAACCCCAGAAGTAGGCCTGCGACCTGCTGTTGCTGTTGCTCTTCTATTCTTGCTGCTGTGGACTTCTTGCGGTGTTCTTGTTTCTTTTCTGTGTTCTTTTTTTTTTTCTTGTCTTCTTGTGGGAGCATCTTCTTATAGTGGCTTGGAGCAAGGGCGGAGGAGCCTCCTCCGTTGGAATCCGAAAAGGTAGTCTCTTGATTTTCCTCCCTTTTCTTATTCTGTAACCGCAACATTTATTTCTTTTTCTCTTTGTCTCTCTCTTTTTTTTAGTAACCGAAAGGGCCATGGGCGGAGGAGGACCTCCTCCGGCCTGCAGCAGGGCGGAGGGCCTCCCTCCGGCCTGCTTGGCAAGGAGGAGGGCCCCTCCGGCCTGCTGGCAGGGCGGAGGAGTTCCCTCCGGCCTGCAGCAGGGCGGAGGAGTTCTCCAGCCTGCTTGGCAGGGCGGAGGAGGGCCCCTCCGGCCTGCTGGCAGGGCGGAGGAGTTCCCTCCGGCCTGCAGCAGGGCGGAGGAGTTCTCCAGCCTGCTTGGCAGGGCGGAGGAGCTCCCTCCGGCCTGCTGGCAGGGAGGAGGGCCCCTCCGGCCTGCTGGCAGGGCGGAGGAGTTCCCTCCGGCCTGTTGGCAGGGCGGAGGGCCTCCCTCCGGCCTGCTTGGCAGGGCGGAGAGGGGTTGAGGCCTCCGGTGTCCCTTTCTCCTATAAAAAAAAGCCTTTGTACCTCTTAAACAAATCCCACTTCAACATGTGGAGCTAGCTTATTTTTTTGGCTTGTACAGAGGATCTCCATCTTGGCCTTTTTTTTTCTTGTGAAATCATGTGGGTGTTGACACTTGTCACTTCTTCCATACACACATATATAGATGTGCATATATATTTCACATCCTTCGTACTTTGGGAAAATAGAATATCTGAATATTTTATGGGGTCAACAAGACTTTTGACTCGAAAGTAACGTCACGGGCGTTCTCAAACCCGCCCTAAGCGTTAGACCCACGGCTTGCTTTTAAATAGTTTTTTAGACATATTCCTCTGAACAAATAAAAGAGGTCATACATTGTCGCTCTCTCGCAACGGACACCCCGCTCCCAGGGGGAGTGAGTGGCGGGTTCGAAACCCACATCTATAGTGGCGTGCATGCCTTGTTGGTCTGCCCAGGGCATTTCTCTTTCCAGTGTGTGGGGGCACACGCATGTATCCGGCGCCTCCCAGTCGTTGGGGTGGTGTTCTTTGAGCGTCCCGCGGGGTTCGTTCCCCTACCATGTTATCCCCTTCCGATTATCCTCTCCCGTCTCTGACCGTTGCGCCAGATAGTAAAAAAAAAATTAAAAAAAAGGCCATGCATCGTTTTAGAACATATTGAAATTAACCATCCCAGACAGGCAGACCGGTGACATGGAAAGAGTGCAAACTTAATGTACATGGCCGTGTAATTTGGTTGGAAAAATGGGAAAAATCTGAAACGTAGATATTAGAAAGGGGAGATGTAACCCATCATTGACCAACAAACCCGCAATGATTAACAAGATCAAAGTTGAAGTTTATATATCAGTGCTCATATATATATATATAATTCTCTTAAACTATAAACATAACAAGAAAAAAAGTATAGAAGTTAGAGTGTTCGTACCGCAACATTGTGAAGTTGTGATCAGTTGCTTCCCCCTGTACGTACTTGTAATATCTCCCCCGCCCCCACCCCGCATCTTTTTTTTTTAAAACCCTTGCATAACACGATGGACAAGCGGTTGCACGCCATCTTTCGTCGTCTTCGGAACAAATTAAACCAAGCATCCACGATGCATGCCGCTCTCACTTCTGCCATCTTGAAGTGAAGACGAAGGCCACGAGCTAATCAGTATTCCTTACAATGCTATTTGATTGGGGTACTATCTCCCACGACAGTGATATTCATAGTACCTATGAAAATAATTAGGGAAAATTATCTGAACATCTTTAAAATCTTTTAATAGTGCCCATATATCTCCATCTTTACATAACTTAACCCAATGCACCCTCAAATCTGACAACACTACTTGCTTGGTAACTGTTCATGGGCCAGGAAGGGAGGTTGTTCAAGGTGGAGGGAGAGAGGGGGTAAAGTGGGAGATAGAGGGGGGAGTACCCATGTGAAATTGAAGAGGTCTCCCCGCTTATTTCAGGCATTAGGGACATGCTCGACGAGGGAGTGGTAGAGTTGATCCGGGATTGTCCTATGTCTATGATGGGAATCAACACCGGGCACTAATATTTTTATTTTATATTTGTGTCCTTTTATTTGTATTTATACCCTTAGTTAATTGGGTTTACAATTATAAGGCATTATAAGTCAAAGAGTTAGTCTTTAAAATCTTTAGGTTGTGTGAAGCCTCCTCCCCTCCCCCTCTCTGAGTGTGAAGCTCAGTCCCGCCCGATGCCCGAGACTCATTGCCGATTTTTCAACCGCACGTATCCACACGTTTCCCTCGCATAGGGACGTCCACAAACTAGAGTTCCAGATTCGTTGTCCGTCCCGCATCAGCCTACTCCCTCACCCTCCTCCTTGGGCATCACCCTGTCCCTTCCCCGATGGTGGTGCGCCACCCCCTCTGACCCCGACATCGCCCTCTTATTCTCCCTTTGCCTCCCCCTCACTCTCCTCTCTTCTCCACCACCCAGCCCCTATCGATCCGCCCTCCACCTCTCTCTCCCTCTCTATGTCATTCATCTCTCTCTTTCCCTTTCCCTCTCTCTCTCTCTCCCCCCTTACGGTCAACCCACCGGTACTGTCAACGTCGAAGGAGGAGGCGTAGAGGGAGACCTGATGAGAGCAAGCAATGTTGTGGGCACTGGTGGTGCACCGCGGTGCTGCAGGCGGCCGCCACCACCACGTCCTCCCTCCTTCATGTCCCCACCTCCACCTCACCGCTCCTTGGTTCTCTGTTGTGATACCAACAATGAGAGAGAGAGAGAGAGAGACGTGTAGTCATTTCTCCCTATTAACTTACTTGGAGTTAACAATCGTGCGACATTGTCGACGGCAAGATCACAGAACATCCGTGAGAAAGATTTAAGAGGTATTAAGTTAAATTTAGTAAAGATAAGAGTATAGGGATAATATTAAAAACATTAAGAATATATAGATAATTTTTTAGATAATCACTGCAAACCTATTGGCCCACTTGGGGTTTAAAATCGTGAGACGTTGTCGACGGAGAGGGTCACGGGATATGTGTCATAAATATTTGAAAGGTATTAGGTTAAATTCTATATAATGATAAGGGTATAGGGATAATATTAAAAGACTTTAAAGATATATAAATAATTTTAGCAAATAATTACTGCATAACTTCTACCGGATTCGCTTCCCCGTTTATCCATACTTATACGCTCAAATTATTCCCCCGACGTCAATACCTTAGTTAGGAGATATGGGACTACAAGGGTGACGCTGATTGGCTAGAATAGCAGTTTTGACTCTTTTGAGTGGAGCTGGTGACTGGGTGACATTAGCCGGAGGGGGGGGGGGCATTTTGCACGAAGCATCTTCAGAATAGGGATATCAAAAGGTATACCTTGATGCAACGGTATATATGACGACGTTCCAAAACATATGGCCTCAATGCCAAGAAACCATGATGGTGTCTAACCATGTAAACAGGTGCACATGCAACAATTATATTGGGCATAAGATATGCTAATTCTGAAAATGTTCTCCGCACATAGAAAGTTGTTTATGATCGAGGATAAAGGTAAAAAACTAAAAATACTACCATTGCATTTCACAATAAGTAGAAATTAAATCGGTGTCATGATAACTATGAAGTATAAACAAGTAAATACTTGTGACATCAAGAAGCTGGTTGCCGTTCCTTGTGGGCGGAGTCTCGAGTGGGTTTACATCAAATTATTTATTTACTTTACCCGAGTCCAAAACTCTTAAGAAATTAAGTTGATTCATAATTATCAAATTATTCGACAGATTATGTGTTCGAATTTAGATACGAGGTGGGTGAAAAATTATTCAGTATACAATTTCTAAGTCTTAAATGTACACCTCCGATTTGCTAACAAGTAAGTTATATATACAAACATAATATGTCAATTAATAATCATACTAAGTCTTGAACTCGAGATGTCAATTGTAAACCAAATGTGTTAGATTCTAACTGATAAAAAGAAAAGTCGGCCCGCCTTGTTTTAGGTAACTTAATAGTACTGAATCTGATCAACTAACGTGTATCCAAAATTACCCACCAAAAGATAAATTAATTGGGCGCAAAATTGAAAAACCCAAGTCAATGTTTGACGAAAAATTGAGAATTAAGTCAACGTCTATGGTCGGAGACGCGTTGTAATGGGTCAATGGATAATCCTCCGTTCCAAGATCCACCATGTAACTTGTGCCCATTAGATGTACTACTCCCGCGGTCACGAGCGTAGAAGCCACGCCACCTTCACCTTGTTCATGAAATGAAATGATTAGACGCGTACGCCACCCATTCACCGACAATGCAGTCACCACGGGTACGTGCATACAAGATGAAAGACTACACATAAATGTTCTTCCTCTTCCCGTTCCACAACTTCATCACTACTTACATGAAGAAGATCCTTTAGGCATGTTGTTGATCTCGAGGGTCTCCGGGTTTTTCATAATTATGATGCTTTGGCAGGGGTCCCCCGGCTAGCTGGTTCCGCTGTAGCAGCCCAACTTTAACAGAGATAATGCTAATCTTATGATGCCAGGCTGACAGCCAGTGGCATAAAACCTCTGTTGTTTCCTGCGTACAGAGTATCATTGTCTCTCAGATTGCGCTCAATTTAATAGAGTACAGGATCGAGGATGATGACGGTGGTGGTGGTTATTATGATCAACTCTTATGTGAAACGCATGCATCATTACTTTCGGCAGGAAGAACTGCACGCACTTTGATTTAAAAAAAAAAGATAACATAGTACTAAAAAGTCTACAACTGATAATAATAATAATAATAATACAGCTCAGGTTGTCTGGCCGGGCATCACAAGCTGCAAGCATACCCTGCTAGATTGGAGCCTACCAGGAAGAAGAAGAAGAAGAAGAGAAAACACAGAAGAGAAAAAAAGAGTGTCCCATGAAGGCGAATCTCCACGACTGAGAGCTGATCGATTAGGATAGCTTACCAGAACACAACAGTGGCTCCAAATGAGCTAGCAACACAGGCCATAGAATTAATAATGCCTCTCACCATAAAAACCGATACGTGCATGTACATACATAGATACGTTAACATGGTTTGCAGGCAACGCCGTGGCAAGTAATTAACCATGCATGGATGTATTTGTTGATGTACTAAACAAAACATCGACCTGCATCTGCTTCCGCGGGAAGAAAATTAATGCTGGAACCCCCACCCAAGCCAGCCAACTATTTGATAAGACCCACGAGGTCGTCCATCAGCTCGCCCACCAGCAAGGCGAGCGCAGCGGCCTCGACCTCCGCCACTGCCTCGCTCACTTCCTCGGGGAACTTCCTCCACCCGTCGCCCTCCTCCTGCCTCAGGTCCATCTCCACCATCATGTCGATGGTGTCCGCCTCCACCCCCTTCCATGCCTCGAATCTCCTCCGTAGCCCCTCCGCCGTCTTCTCCACACCGTCGATGGGAGCCGACGCCGGCACAGTACTGCTACCCCTCCTCCCCCTCCTCTCTTCCTCGGCGAGGTCCAATACGAGCCTCCTGGTGGCGGCCGGGATCTTCCGGCAGGTGCCGCCGGACAAACCCAGAACAGCTTGAACAAGCTCACAGACGGCGCCCGGCGCCTCCATTTCAATAACAGTGTCGTCGCTGCTGCCATCTTCTTCGTCTACGTCGTCGTCTTCCTCCTCTGCGAGTCGTTTCTCTAGCTCAACCGGGTCTAGCTCGGCTAGCCTCTCGAACCTGCGGATTCTGCTCAGCAGCTGCTGCTTGGCTCCTGTACGAAGCAAATCATAAAAAAAACACCGGTCAGTAAAAAAAAAAGGAAAACAAATAAATTTGAATTCAAAAAGCATGTGAAAGACAGTGAAACTTTTCTTTTTTCGCGCTCTGTAAAAAGTTGTACGGGTCCTCTGGGATTGGAAAGGGTTCATGAGTGTCGGTGGGGACTGGGGAAAGAGGTTCCAACTCACATCCATCCGGCGTCGCAGCTATCGCAGCAAACAAAGTTTGGAAAAAAGAGATACATACATACATATATATATACACCTATGTATATATATATACAGACATACGTACAACAAAGGGAATACATACATACTACAGAGTTAAAGGAGGAGGAAGATACGTGGTGAGTTGGGGGAGGGGGGGGGGCGGGGGGGGGAAGCGAAGTAGCGAACGGAGGACGTACTCTGCACAACGGCGAGGCTGTGCTGGAAGGAGTCCACGTCGGGGTCGGCGGCGTCGTCTTCTTCGACTTGCTGTTCTTGTCCTTCTTCTTCCTGCACATCCAGCTCAGGGTGGTGATGGTGGAGGTGGTGGCAGTGGTGAGTGTGATCGTCGGGCTGCTGGGGGTGGTGGTCCTCCTCATCGAAAGGCGGGTCGAGAACTGAGACAGGGCTGAACTGTTCTTTCTTCTCTTCGTAGTACGACGCCTCCTCCTCCGCCCTCCCACCGTCGCCCGTGCCCCCCAACAGCTGTCTCTGCACACAGCACCCTCATTTGATTATTATTATTATTATTATTATTATAATATAAATTTCTTTTCTATAATATAAATTTCCAAAGAAAAGAAAAGGTAACGAACAACCGCGGCCGCTCTCTATTTGCCTACATTCCTTGAACAACGACACATATTATATAAACAACGACAACAGCAACCATGCGCTACATCTATAAACACAGAATAGTTCTCTGTTATTTTACCCACCAGTTAATGAACAGAGGGATGTGGATTCATTCATGAGCTTTTCAGTTTGAAACACTGAAACTATGCCTTGTTGTTTTTTTTTCTCTCTCCCTCAAAATGAAGTTCCCTAAAACAATTGAATTTTGAGATTTTTTTTTTTGGTTAGATACTGCCTCCTACAGGCTACAACATATCTATTGTATTCTTTTTCTAGAGTTTAACCCGTCCGTCCGATCGATGCCAATATTTTATTTGTGACACTCGATCGGAATCTCAAACTATTTGGTGCAGACTCCGATCAAAACATAGGAAAATCTCTTTCGAGATCTTGGGGAGAGAATCACATAGACAGAAATTTACGAAGCAAATATACAACCACGACGGGTTAAAAAAGAAATAATATTGAGACCGGAAAAGGCTCATCTATAAACGTGACAGGTTATGAGGGTGAATATGTCCGAATAAAAGAAAAATTAATGTAAGCACACCACGAGCTTACGTTACAAGAGATCTAGAATGATATGGCTGGCCAATTATAGGCTGTCCACGTCAAGGGCGCCCGATCGACTCGGAAGAAAGAAAGCTTGGCTTTTTATATTGCCTAATAATGATCATTCCGGTCATTGTCCACTCGACCGGGTTAATCGCCACATTGTGCTTATGCTGTCGGATAATACCATATAATAATAGATTAATAAGGACCACCGGGAAAATCTTTTTTTAAAAAAAAGGCTTAAACATTTCTGAGCCCGTCTCAGATGCGCCTCAGAGAGTTGCCTGGTATTATAAGAAAGATTCCGTTTCAGCTGGAAGGCGATTAATTACACAAGCATGGTAAAGCCCCCGTGAAGCTACCTCAAGAATAGAGTAATTGGTGGGTGGGTATATAATAATACATATATAAATATATATATAGAGAGAGAGAAACATATATGTATATGTATATGTATATATGCATATATCATTGGAAGACAATGGCATCGGTATCAATTCTCGCCCTTTTCCCATGATACGATTTTGTCGACAGTGTCAGATGCGCCCAAGGGATGATTTTGTCGCCTCCCTCTACAAATATCGCTGAAGAGGGTATGATCACATATTGGACGCCAGGAAGAATTCACAGCACCAATATTTTATTTCAACGAAACGGAAGAACCTACCCGCCGAGATAAATAGAACATGCCATGTCGGAGCAGTGTGACGCCATTGCACACCCCCCCCCCGCCCCATTAAAAACTCGTCCCTAAATTCCATGGAAAAGGATGGAATTGTCATTCTCTGCCGACACTCCCCCCCGAAAGATGGTGAAAAGGTTTGAACGGGGAAGGGTGGGGGTTGCAGGCAGGAGACAGGGACCAATGTAGTTTTTTTATTTTATTTTTTTTGCTTGCTTCTTGTGTCTATACATAAAACAAAACTAACGGAGACAAGCTGCTACGGAGCCTCCTCTACTTTTAACACGGGAGTTAAACTCAGCGCACAAAATGTGGGGAATTTCCCTTTCAACTTTCAAGTGAGTTCTGTCTGTGTAACGATTCACTTCATTGGAAAGAAAAAAAAAAGTTTGCTTCACTTCGCACAAGGAGGGTTCCCTAACTAGAGGAGCCATGGGAACAAAGGGACAGAGACCCTCCCTATGTTTTAACTTTGAGAAACAGGATGTCCTCCCTGTGTTTTAACAATGAGCTAGAGTTTTACTTATTCTTCAAAAAAAATAACAAAAAAAACTGGGTCTTCCTTCCACAGTTAAATTGAATTATGTTGTCCACTCCACACTCCACGGAGGAGAAATATTTTCATTAATAATAATAAAAGTGTCCTCGGTTGGATTGGAGACGTCACATAAAAGATTCGAGGCGATAAGGGAGAGTGTACGACTAACCGCGCCTTCAGTGCGCTCGGGAAAAGACGACAATTTTTAGAATGGAACAGAGGCAGAGACGGGCAGAGAGAGGGGGGGGGGCAAACATACCTCGATCCTCCGGCGATCCGGTGACGCCGCCGGCGTCTGGAGCTCCGGCGAAGGCGCACGAGGTGGGGAAGGGCCCCGGTGGAGCTGCCGCGACGTGGTCGAGGTAGACACTTCTACCCTCCCCGCCGGAACAGAGCCTCTGCCGGAGACCGAAGGAGACCCGCCGCCGTCTTTCTGTGGACATTCGGGAATGCCGCACCTGCGGCAGGCAGGGCTCTGCGGCGGTTTTCCTTCCTCCCCCTTCCTCTGCTCCTGATCGGCTTGTGAGTCATAATGTGGGCTGCGCGTGTCCAAATCTGCTCCTCTTTGCTGCTGGTGTCTGACCTTGAGCACAGCCCCTTCGACCGCATTATTCTCGCCACGGCGAGCCGCCTCCCACTTCAGGAGGTGCCTGGCGGGGACGTCGAAGGGGGGCTGCTCTGCTTCTTCCTCCACTGTTATCCCGCGCTGCCGCTTGCCGACAACCAGCCTCTTCAGTATGCAGGCGAGGAAACCCAGACCGAAGGGTCTCGGCGGGTTCTCCGTCTCTTTCTTCTTCCTCTTCCGCCTCTTATTCTTGCGGCCCTGTTGCTGCTGATCCCGCTGCTTCTGGATCCTCATTGCAGCATCGAGGAGGAGGGCGGCGGTGAGTCGGGAGGCCGAGGAGGGGCTCTTCTCGACGGGAAGGTGCAAAAGCGGGGACCTTTTGCCGTCCAAGGGTTCCCGACGGGGAACGAACGGAGAGGAAGGGCTCTTGACGAGCGCGGAAGGGGAGGAGAAAGCACGGGTTTCTGAGACATCAGGCACGTGCCTCTTTATCTGCAGCAAACGATGGTGGTGGTGATGGCGGCGATGCAGCTGAGACGGCGGCGAGTCCCTGGAAGAGGGCCGCCGCAGCTGGCAGCGCCGCTCGTCGATGAAGCGCTTGAGGGCGAAGGGCTCCTGCTCCTCCCTCAGCAGCTCGCGCAGATGCCTCCCCGCCATCCGAACACCCACGTACCACAGCACAAGGGGCAGGCCGCCAGGCCAGGTATAATGTATAAATATAGAGAGAGGAAAAACTCTCAGACAGAGAACCAAGCAGCAGGTTCCAAGCTTACGGAGCAGAAAGGAAGAGGGGATCAGGTGGGTAGCGTGACCTAGAAGCGCATGAGGAAGGAGAGAGGGAGAGACATTGGAGGCGGCGGAGGAGGAGGAGAGAAAAGAAGAGATGAAAGAGAGGAAGGGGTGAGGGTGGGTTTTGAAATTCCGGGATTTGGGGGGTATCGTGGAGATTTTATACTTCAAAAAAAAAACAGTGCAGTGGGAAGAAGAAGAGGTAGAAGGAGAAAGAGTTCGATGTGTGTGGCGGGGGGGGGGGACCAGTTAGTGAGGTGAGAGAAGTGATGAGAGAACTAATAAGAAAGCATGGAGGAGACTTGGGAGTAGTAACCACCCTGTCATCTATCTGCCCCCTACTGGAGACTGCCACTGTGAACTAAACTGTTCCGCCTTAATGCGTCCAGCACCTTTCTATCTTATTGAACAGCGTAGTCTGTGTGGAGACTCGTGCTTCTTGTATAGGACTCTTAATTAATGGACACTGTTACTTCATATCTTTAAACTATAAGATAATAAACCACAAACTCTTAATTAAGGGTGGTTCCATTTGATGTTATGCACCGTAATTAAAAATGCCGTATTTTTCGACGGCTTACATTTTTTTATGTCGAAATAAACAGCCATTGATAGACCACACTCCTAAAATTTACATATTATTCATCGAGTTATCAACAACATCATTTGTCCATGCATATATGTACTACACATATTAAGCACCAAGTAAGTTTAAACTTTAGATCTTCTTGTCAAAGCCCATCGCATTGACACCTCCTGTCTAGCCACCGGAAACTGATTTCTTTATAGTTGAAGTGTCACAAATTGTTAGGTTTTAGAACCAAATGACTATTATTGGTTTGCCACCCGCTCCCATTTGGGGGAGGTTCGAACTCGATAATCTTCTCTCCGTTAAATCTACCAAAAAAATGTTAGGTTTTACCCTTTTAACTGATTTCAATTTTCATCTCAAAACTATTGGAAAATAAACTTGAGGACTTTAAAATCAAAATTGATATTTTAAATTATTTTACAACATATAAAATGACCCCTTACAAGGGCATATGGTGCGTGAGAAATATTGTTAAAAACTTCCCCATAGATTATTAGGTTTTAAAGGCACCCTTTTTAACTGATTTCACTTTTCATCCAAAAATTATTGAAAATCAAAATCGAAGAATTTAAAATCAATGTTTTTAAAGTCAAAATATTATGTTCATAGATTTTGAAATTAATAATTTCAAAATTTATATTTTATATTATTTTTCGACATACAAAATGACCACTTACAAGGGCATACGGTGTGTGAGAAATGCCGTTAAAAACTGCTCCATATCCTACTTAACAAATATAATAAATCTTAATCATCGACTTTTTAAGGAAGGATCACTTACAAGAAAGATAAAAATGCTTTTAATTTTTTTTAACAAGGCACCAGGGGTTCAAAATAACTAAAAAAACGGTACACCAAATTAAGTCTCATATCCATAAAAGATGGAAGTCACATTTTTCATTGCTATATACTATCAAAAATATATATCCCAAAATATTTTGAGAAAAGATAATCCTAATCCAAACTTATATAAATAGAGTTTATATCTTCAACCCCAAAAAAATCTAATTGGGTCCCTTAATTCTTTATAGACAGAAAAGGATACTCAAATTTGAACATGTCTTAAAAAAAACTCACTCATTTGAAACTAATATCTAAAAGTGATCCCTTTTTTTGTAATTGTCAAACGGGCTATTAACACCTCAAAACATGAAAAGGTTTTATTTACACGAGGGACAAAAGTCTACCATCCATGCATGCATGAGAAGCCATGCATTTAATTATATCATAATCTCAATCCAAATATCACATATATAGTAGTGCATGTATATATGATTATCTCACCGCACATGTATCGATAAACAAAGCCATAATAAGTTATAAGAACGGACGGTGCAAGTACAGTTATAGGAAGATAAAAACATTCATAACTTGGCTAGCTGTTGGTTAATTAAGTATTAGTTCAGGTTAGGAGAGCTACGACTATACTTAGCTTCACTCAACTTGACGTATAATTAATGCTTGCTTAGCTTCACTAAACTTGCCGAATAATGCTAGCTTGCTTAATTACTATCTTGAAAGACACTTGAGCTTGAAAGACATGCATGCATGTAGTTGTTTTTTGCCTTTCAAGAATTACTATAACTTTATAATTAAACTGATCGATGAGAAAAAAATATGGAGTTATTAGGATCGAAGAGGTTTTATCACAAAAGGCAAGTTGGATGCGCCGTCCTGCATGCGTCCAATAATCAATCTTCGTATCCAAAGTGAAAGATGAAAGATAAAAATAGCTGGCCGGGGCGTACTTCAATTCCCCCTTAATTAGAATTTTCCCAAAACATATTATAAAAATCATAATATATATATATATATATCTAATTAAGTATGTTCTGATTCTTAACCATAACCCCATCTATGTATATATGTTGCATCAAGAATATGTACTAATTCAGAGATCGATGGACTTCAATTCGAAGTTAATTTTGAGATTACTCGGAGCTTGTGATCAGCAAAAGATTATTGGGGAGGCGGGGAGGACCATAATTAATTTGAAAGAACTCTCTATATGTGTCTCCCCGCCCGTGGCGGGGTGGACACCCCCCTCCCCTCTCCTGCGCAGGTGGCAGGAGGGCACGGGTTCAAGCCGTGCCTCTCACTGGGAGGTGCTTGTCTCCGCTTTCCTCTCCCCTAAAAAAAAAAACTCTATATGTAAAGTAAAGTAGATAGAATAAGGAAGTGATCAGAAGATGCAACATGATTAGTTAATTAATTAATTAATTAGCCCCGTCGTCTTTACTATTGAAACGGGTGAATGAAGAAGCTAGCCGTAGAATGAGGGAACACTAATATCTCATGATATTCTTGCATATATATATATATATATATATATGATCGATCAGGCACTAGCTTTCATTAGCTGTGCTGTGGTCCTAAATTCGTACAGATGAGATTTTTCTTGACTGGCCATTCAAGGCTGATCTTGTCGAAGAAGAATTCGTTATTCGTTATTTATTTTTACTGGGGGTGGATAATTTTACATGACCCGACCTTCACATATAGAGCCCAAATTAATTCTGAACATTTGGAAACTTGAAATAAAATGTGAATTTTAACTGCAAGAGGGTCATCCTCTCAATTTAACTTTATTTAATTTCATCAAATTAAGAGAGTAGTCGTCATCCCTGAACGAGTGGCCGTTCATTGAATATATATATGAATCCGGCCGAGAGAGTATACATATATATGTTACACAACTATAATAAATTCAACATTCCACCCGTGCTACTTCTCTCCGCTTATATATATATATATATATATATATATATATATATATATATATATATATATATATATATATATATATATATATATATATATATATATGAGAGAGGCGACGAGATGAGGGAGGACGACATCAGATAGTGTTGGGACGACTTGATCGCCCCCAAGTATATATAGTGTTCTAATAACTTTCTTTGGGGTGGAAAGAATTTGAAAATGTGGAGAGCCGGGTGAAGGAGGAGGCATGCATGCATGGACGCCCTTTCAATCAACGCCCTCCGCGTCACGTTCCACAGGCACGTGCAATCGGTGAAAGTATACCAAAGTCCAAGGGTGGCATATATGACATATAATTAAATAAGTTAGTGAATAAAAATAGGGGTTAATCTAATTCATATATACTCTCTTTGTACGCAAAACATCGAAACTACCGTCTTCAATTGTCAAATATTATATATATCGTCGCGATCAATCAAAAGTTTCGAAAATATCACTAATTAAATTATGAAAGTGCCCCTGACGTTAATATATTCACTTCAAATCTCCCCCACACAAAATCTTGGGAATATTTTCGTCATGATGTAATGATATTTTTGAAACTTTAATTAGTTGATAACATGGATCAATATATATATATATATATGATACTTGACAATCAATTAAAGATGGTCATTTTAGTATTGAACATTTGAGGAGGTTATATATATATATAATTAATTAACCCTAAAAACTGTTTGCATTAACTAATTACCAGTACTGCATCATGTACTCACCATATAATTCGTTTCCCACCCGCATCTCTTAATCTGTCTGTCTCTCGCTTTAATTTAGTGCAATTGCAAGGATGAGAAATTAACATCGGCCGGGCAGACTAACGGGTTGGAGGAGGAAGAACCCTTTATATTATACATGGAAATGGGTGGAAGTGGAACCGTACGGGTTAAATGCTGCTCCAGCATACCTGCAAGTAGAAAGACGAAGGCAGCAGGGGTATCCTAAGCTCGCGAATGTGCGAAGGGACGGCGCGGCGGGGTGAAGACAAAGAGGGCAATTGGATTCAGCATTCGTACCCTACTTCTTGTTCTTCTCTAATTAATTGGGTCCTCGCCGGGAACTTTGGCCTCTCTCCACCCGTGCCCATCTGCCAACAAAAGCTAGGACATCGAATTAAATAATAAAGAAAAAGAGACAAAAAAAAAGAAGAAGAAGTGGGTGGTGGTGGTGGTCATGAGCTGTATATATCAATGGCATGCAGCTACCAACCGCACGTATGACAAAAGACCATGCATGAATCATAAGAAATTTTAAGGCGAAGCTTTAATTTCCGGAAATGCTTGCATGGGAACCAGGTGCAGGTGTGAGACTCCATGTGAGGGAGTGAAGGCAAAAGCACACTCAATTTTAACATGGTTGGCGCGCAGATGGTCGAAATCAAGAGAGGAAGTATATATATAGCTATAGCTATAGCTAGCTAGGAGAAATATATAGAAAGATATTATCTTTTTCATGATATTAAACTCACCAATAATAAATTGAATTGATGGAGAAGGATCAAAGTACAGAAGCTCAGCCATGCATTATGCATTGCATGTATATATATATATATAGTATATATGTTGGGGTTGGCTTGAATGCCTCCGACATACATATATGAACCCCACCGTTCTCAACGCTTCCCGAGAGATATATATCTGACTAGTGGTGATCACCCGCTCCAGACATCAATGGAGGGTTTTGGGTAGCCTTCGTACGGAGGCCACCCAGCGAGCACACGTACGTGCACCCTTGAAGTTAAGGTAAGGAGAGCCCATGAGGAGGAGCCGACGGTGGAGGAGGAGGAGGAGGTCCATGCACAAAAACCAGGTCGTCCGCCCCCGCGTTCGCATCTCAATCCCCCGGCCGGGGCCCCGTAATTAAGTTTGTAGAACAATTAAGAAGGCCACCGTGCAGTGATGCAGACAGTAACAAGGTAAATGAATGCATGCATGCATGGGGACATTGAGTTTGAGGGAGGTGGCCCTCCCGACCCCGGCCGGATGGGCACATGCATGCGTGATCCTGGGTTCGATCGCGTTCTTCTTCTACGTACGCGGTGGTGGCCCTGGCTAGTGTGGAGTGGGGGAAACAGACGGATGGAGGAAAGCCCCAGAAGAAAGCGACTGATCAGCCGAAGAAATAGTGTGGAGAGGAAGCAGACGCACGCACGTACACATATGCACATTCCCATACAGGGAAGAAAGAGAGATGTATACTACTGCTTCTTTTCTTCTGGTATAGGAATAATTAATGATCCATTGCATATATATGTCACCCTAGCTGTCCCCACAGAACTGTGTTCAAGCAAATTATCTCGGTACACATTTAGGAGGCGAAGGTGTTCTTCTTTTCTTCCCTCCTTCCTTGCTTGTAATACCGAAGAGTACTCTTTGGGGGAAAAGAGAAATTAGTGATCCAGTAATGGTGCTGGGTTGGAGGTGTAATTAATCAGTGACATTACTTCGTTAATTAAACACAGACCTCCATCCACACCCTTGCTCAACCAACGTAGCTAGCACCAGCTAAAAATGCCTTCATGCATGATTCTCAACCTTCGTGGCTCAGAATTAATCGCTCATTGACATTATGGAAGATAAATGGTCACCGCGCAGCAGTCACATTCCCACGTTCTTGCCCGCAGGGGAATAATCAATAGACTGTGTAACCCACTGATTAGTTGATGAATAATCTCTTTGTACATCCAAAAATATAGCTTATTGGGTGAATTGAATTATGTTTAATTTAATAGATAAAAAAACTTTGTTTGCCCGATATATGACAAATCCAAAAGATGGGTGAACTGAGTTTATTGAAAAGTTAACACTGTCTTTTTTGTTATGTGGCCTAGTGGTCGGGACCGAGAGAATTACGGGGAGGGGAACGGGAGAGTCGGACTAACTAATAACTTGACGTCCGCAAACAATCCGGGAGTGGGTGATCCTACTCCACATGTTGGGAAGTAAAATCGAACCAACAATCTCTCCCATCATTAGGGAGGTGGTGAACCACCGAGACACGTCTCGCATTCTAAACATCGTCACTATTTTTAACTAATTATCTATAGCACCATAAATGATTTGAGAAGCTAACTAAGTTAAATGGGCACTGTCACAATCACAAATAATGAGAGATGAGAAATGGAGCAATATATATATCACACCAATGGCCATGATTTTTTTTATAGTTGTTAAGACTCCATTTGAAATTAATCTACGTCTACTCTCCCACACACTTGTGAGACATTTACCATATTAGGATCAAGTTTGCAAACAATACGCACAACACACACAACGAGGAACACCCTCGTCACGGTGCAAAGGGCACCTCCACATACACGAACTAAACGTCCACACACATACACAAGACGCTATCAATGAAAATACAAAGGAGATTAGAAAGAGGAGTGATGGTCGGAGGAGTGATAGTCTGAAGTGACGTTTGAAGCACGCCTCCCCTTGTTGTCGAAGCCATATGTAGGGAGGATGAAAGACTTTCCACCGGTGACCCATCTTCGCCCTTCTTGAGCTCCCTTCGCTTAGAAATGCAAGTTGAATCGAGAGACAATGTCTCCTTAAAATATCTAGTCTGACATTAAGAAATTGAAAAAACAGCCCAAAAGCTTTTTTAATGGGAAGCTGTGCCTGCGTACAGTTGGTTGAACAGGCACCTAATGTTTATTGTGTATATACGTAGTATATATGAATTTACGAGATAGAACTCTAGTTTGCCGTACAGATTGAAAGCTGCCTAATGCCAAGAGGGGGAGATTGATATTAGGGTTATTGATCTAGACTCTAGAGTTCACGGGCTCCACTCAGAGAAGAGTTTCTATGTGAAAATTAAGCATGGGCTAAAATAACTGATTTTCCTTATGCAACATTGGCATTAATTAGATTACACATTTTTTTCATTTCCCACACGTCACGTCTTCACGTATAATATAAAAATATCTCTTCCCCTTTTAAAAATGGAGTGGGACAGTTTATTCGCACCCAGCGACGCAAATAAGCTGGCTCACCCCCGTTAACACAAAATGTGTGTGAGAAGAAATTGTGTGGGCCTCACTTTTCTATCTCATTCATTAAGTAAATATTCTCTCTATCTTATTCTAATTTCAAAGAGTCTTAATACTTCCATTTATATGCTGTGTACGTACTTCTGGAAATGTTAGAGAACCAATTGTCATACGGTGTTAGACAATTTCCTACATGCTGTAAACGGATCGGATACGAAACGAATAGAGTGATATCTGAAGTCATATATGATTAATAATCGAATTCATATATGATTAATAATCGAATTATTCATCGGATATGTTGTTCAGATAATTATCGAATAAATATGAATTCGTTAAATAGATAATTGTTAGGCCTACTTAGAGGTGAGTCGTGTGAGCCGTGTGGCACCGTCGTAAGTTATTTTCTCAAAAAAAAAAGAGTGGAAGTTATTTTTATTTTAAGAGGTGTTATCAAAAGATTAGACTCCATCCTAAAAAATGGGAGATAACTTACCAATAGGTATAAGTGGAGTACTCGTTGGGGACCAACGCGGGGAGCCCAACATATAGCTGAATAAAATCCAGCCCAAGTTAGTTAGTTTGGGCCCTCCTGGAAAAGATAACTGGAGTACTGGATTGCATGCGGGCCGGCATTCGCGGTTGTGGGAATTCCAATGGGCCCACTCCTTATTTTGCCTGCTCCACTAGGACCGTTTATTCAGTGAATTAAATTGATCACATAAGAACGTCCGCACAACAGGCCAATCTCCATGCTGTTTTTTTCTGTCATATGACCGTCAAAATCAGATGGTCGAGACTTCTTTAACAACAAACTTGGTTTGGGTAGTGTTTTTTGGGTGTCAGAATCAAACTTAGGTTAACTTATCCTCATCAGATGGCAGGAAACAGCCATGACTTACCCCACCAAAGATGGGCGAGACACTGGCATCCTCTTCATCAAAAATGGCCTGAAGCAAGACTGCACACCGCCAGTCACGGGACTTAATTAGCCTTCTTATCTTGTACTTATAGTTTTCTCTCCGATTATCTCTGGTTCTCCTTATTCTCGAGTCAATTACCTCACTTGGGAGTGTGTAATTGACTCGAGATTACAATGAGCATTAACTCTTGTCCCAGCATTGATTCTAAGTCTCACTTTTTTGCCACGTCGTAGAAAAAAATCATTTTCTCGATCCTCGAAACACGGTCAACGCATTAGTACCATTCCGGAGTAGGAGAACGTAACGGTTCACCATGTACAGGGTTTCGAAGACTCGTTTAGAAAAAATACGTGTAAACCACAAAACGCGTTCCGAGACCTCCGAAAGTGATCCGAAACCTACGGATTCAGATCCGATAAATGTCCGAAAAATCCGAGACATTACATCTTTCAGTTAGGCAAAGGGACGAGTGGCCAATAGACGGAGCAGGTGGGTACTGAACATGGCTTTAAAATCGTGCAGAGGACTCCTTTGACACCCTCGTCGTGCTCCTCCTTCAGTTGGGGAAAGGGGAGAGTGACTAGGAAAGGGACTTCAAAAACATGCAAAAGGTTGTGTTTTCCTGCCTAATGTGAGGATGGGAGAGAAAGAAGGGTAAAAGGGGCATTTTAGTGATGTGTTTACGGTGAGAAAATCACCCATTTAATGTCGAGTAACACTTTGTGCATTGCATGCGGTGTACTTAATAAGTACAACGCATGCGGTGTTATTAATTTTTTTAATTTGTTGATTTTTTTTGAGTGGAGCCCACATCAAGTTATCTTGGCGTAAGATCCACGTCACCATCCGGCGTGACATATACACCAAGCAAAAAAAAGTGAGAATAGGGCAAATTTGATGTCATTTTTTATTTTTTTTTTATCGTGGGCGCAAGGTAGGATGGTGACGTGGAGCTCATGTAAAGGTAGGTTAACATGGACTCCACTTAAAAAAATAAAAATAAATAAAAAATAAAAAAACTAGTAACACTACATGCAATGTACACAGTGTTACTCTTTAATATCTCTATTGCGGAGCTATCATTGCCGCATTTTCTACGTGAGAGTCTATCCGATCTTGGTGGCCTAATCAGAAAGGGTATTATAAGTTGATGCGACTTAACTATGTGTGTAATAAGTATTACTCATGATTTTTTGCAAATCTACGAGCGTTAACATCCATACACATTTAGGGCGTCTTTGATATCGGGTTAGGATAACCCATCGGATGAGAGAGAGAGCGGGGTCCACCGCTCTCTCCTCACACACAAGACACTTAACCGACCCCGGTTGGCTTACTCTACCCTTGGGGGTCGAGTAAGCCAACCGGGCTCGGATGTCAAAGGCGCCCTTACTGGTTTCAGAGAGCTCTATCTCCTCGTTATACCCCTGAAATATTTCACCATAGGGGTGAGCATTATTCGGTTTCAACTCGAAAATTAAATCAAACCGATAGATTTATTTTTGTTTGATTTGAGTTTAAATTTAAAATTTTTTAGTTTGAGTTTAAACGGAATCATATTAAAAAATTTGATTTGATTTGTTGTCGATGTTCGAGAAATCGAATTAAACTGAATAATTTGATTTTAAAGATATTTTTATCAAGTTAATATAATTATATATATAATCATTAACCTTAATTCTAAAAGCTCGATCTACGTTGTCTCGACTGAATCTATGAAATAAGTTTTAAATCACATTTCACTCAACTGTAATTAAAATTCTTAATTTTTTATGTGAAAATATTATAGAGTTTACTCTTACATGTTGTAACTTTTGATGTTATTTTTTAATATATTTTTTATTTAATCTTCCTTTACTCTCTTTTTAATTTAATCTTATTTCTAGAAGGAATATCAATATAATTTAAATCGAGTTAAATCACATAAAATCGAATTAATTTAATTTAATTTTATCTTATTTAATTCGAGTTAAATCTTTAATTCGATTATACATAATTTGAAAATTTTTATATTAAACCAAATCCAACCGTGCACTTGAACATAGACTCTTGACTGGTAGCCGAAGGCGAAGATAGAAGAAGCGGAGATCGCTGAGAGGCGAGCGGGGGCAAGAGTCCCGAGCAGAGACCCAAAGGCCGCGGGAGGGAACGGCCGCGCGATCGAAAGAGAGAGTGTATGTGTGTGTCTGTCGGAGAGGGAGAGGGAGACGAGACGAGACAGCGCGATGAATTGGGTCCGCGCCGATTCCACAGATTTCAGTGGGAACCCTCCCCAGCCGCGGAGGTGATCTGCTTCTCTCTTCTTGTCCTTGTTTCTCTTGCCCTCTTTGTTTTGGATGCTTCTCAACCAAAGACCCGTCTTTAATTACCTATACCCCGTCGTGGATGGATTATGCACAGTGGACACACGGCGGTGAATGTGGGGAAGTCGATGGTGGTCGTGTTCGGGGGCCTCGTCGAGAGAAGATTCCTGAGCGACGTCGCCGTTTATGATATAGGTAATTTTCTAGCCTTTTCCCGTCGGAAAACGTGAAATGGGGCAGCTGCTTATTTGATATTGGACGTGTTGGCCCCCATATCTCGGCTAGTTTTAATAGACAGACACTGTTCTAGCTGGAATGATACAGTTCCCAGTTAGTATTTCAACGCCAGCTTGTTTGCTTGCTTATTTATGTGGGAGTTCAGGTTTTTCTTCGCCTGTTCAAGGTTGGGTAATTTCTGGGTAATTCATGATTTACATTAGTTTCCGGGTAATTCGTGAACCATGTTATGCCCATGTTGGAAGATTCATCCATTTCACTTGGGCGTTGAATCTATACAGATTAGAGCAGTATTGCATGTAGTCCGCTCGAGGGTTTTACCAAGCCCGCCCCACCAACACCCCCCTGAGTCCCCCTTCAGCAGACCCCATTGTGCCGCACACTTAGGTTGGTGGCAGGGGTGGGTTTCCCCGGTCGTCAAATAAAAAAAGGGTTTTATGTGCATGAATGGATTGTCAAAATGTGAAACTGTATTTCAGAGTTGCCGGACTGATGAGATCTAAGTAGAGTGTGATGCCAAAAATTGAGAAGATAGGAATCACTATGACTGTGACTCACTATGATCGACAATTATGCTGTTTACTTAATAGGGAGAAATTGTGGATCATTATTTTCAGGAAATCAACCACTTGGTTGTTTACTTTTTTTTTTTGAAAGTGGGTGGTATCACTATTGTTTTAAAAGTTAAAGAAGGATATACAAGGGTAGACAATATGTTCACAAAAATCCCTATACAAAGGATGCTTTCCACACCAAGATGGAGTGGTCGGCATTAATCCCCCCCCCCCCAAAAAAAAAAAAAAAAAAAAAAGGCCTAAAATGGAAGAGTTGTGGGTGTCCACATTACATAGAGGCTCCACCCATCCTCTCACTCTCTCACAAACAAAAGAAACCACTCTATCCGTAGCCCTAGCTTCTTGTCTGAAAGATATGTTGTTTAATTCTCCCCATAATACCCACAATGTAGCATGCATTATCAACCACCAAATAACGCTGTCCCTTTTAAGATTCCATCTCCTGTGCCAATGGCCAATCTAAGTGTTGCACATTCTCTTGGAAGCCGATGCTGCAGTGGATCCACCTTGTAACCTTATTCTACACCTCTTGTGAGAAAGGGCAATGTGTGAATATGTAATCCAGCATCCCATCTTCCTCTCCATACAACCAACACACCGTGGGAATATCTTTTAGAAATGAAGCAAGCATGTCACAGGTTGGCAGCCTCCCATGTGAAATCCTCCAAATGAGAAGCTTCACTTTCAAAGGATTCTTGGGGGCCCAAATGTGTGAAGCAAGGCCATGGTGCAGCCCTTCATCAGATATGAAGGTGTAGGCAGACCTAACTAAGAAGCAATCCTCCTTATCTCATCTCCACCACTATTGGTCCTCTCTATCTGCATTTGGAGCAAAGTCAAGAAGGAAAGAAAGCGATTTCCGTAGTTGGTCCATCTCCTCTTACTGAAGATTCCTTTTGAATATGGTGTCCACATTCCTCCTGAAAGTTGGAAGTCAAACATCTGGGAGATAGGAGCCAAGGGAGCCATTGCAATCGCAAAGAGTCCGGGGAAAGACTGTTCCAGGGTGAAGTCCCCACACCGTTTGTCTGTCCAAAAACAACACATATCCCCTCTCCCCAACCGGATCCAAACACTAGTGATCATGACATCCCTGCATTGCAAAATGCTTCTCCAGATGGGCGATATATTATGATGAGATGCCAGAGTCATATCCCAATCTCTAAATTTGCCATAATACCTCTGCCTGATGACTTGACACCACAAGTCACAATCACCTGCCCTCATCTTCCACAACCACTTGTACAGAAGAGCCAAGTTGACATCTATAATATTTCTGATGCCAACACCAAAACTCTACCCCAAGCGATGTCATGTCACCCTCTACATTTCTCACTACTGCCATGCTAGAAGAATCTCACTTGAATAGACTCCAACTTCTTGGCCACTGTCTTCGGGATCCGAAAAATAGACAAGAAGTAAATGGGCAAACTGTCTAGGACCGATCTGCAAAGCACCGATCTCCCCCCATATGAGAGGAGCCTCACCTTCCATCCTACAAGTCTGGACTCAAATATCTGCACTGGAGGTTGCCATTTGCTGTAAAGTAAAGACCCTGGAGAGAGCAGGATGCCCAAATAGGAGAGAGGGAATACTTATATCTTGCAACCCACAATGAACTTCACCCTCAAGCACCCCACCCTTCATGGTCACACCCACTAAAAGGCTCTTACTAAAGTTCACCTCGAGACCACTAATCTCTTCCGGCAACTCTAACATAAATCTTTGGTGCTCATCCTCTGTTACGAATGAAATGGTGTCGTCCGCATATTGCAAATGGGTGATGGAGATTCCCCCTGGCACGGTATGAAAACTTTTGATCAGTCTTGCATCCTCCACTCTCAGCCACATCCTACTCAGTATATGTGCTACTAGAACAAAAAAGAGTGGGGACATAGGGTCTCCCTATCGGAGCTCCTTACCACTGTGAAAGAAAGTGGTGGGCTTTCCATTAACCAGGACTGCAAAAGTGGCAGATGAGACACAAGTACGAATCCAACCAATCCATCGATCACCAAAGTCCATTTTGTCCAACACAGCAAACAGGCACTGCCAATTGATCCTGTCATATGTTTTTTCAAAATCTAGATTGAGGACCACTCCTTTCTTCTTCTGTGTCTTCATAGCATAGAAGCACTCATATGCCACCAAAAAATTATCTTAGATGTGCCTTCCCCTAATGAAAACCCCATGAAAATCACTGACTAGGTTGTCCATTACTTTGTCCATTCTTCTCGCTAGCAGCTTGGTGATGATTTTGTATGTGCCATTTAAGAGGCTAATGGGCCTGAAATCTTGGAAGCATTGTGCACCATGTTTCTTCGGGATGAGGACCAAAAAGGTTTTATTGATGCCCCTCAAGTGCACCCTTCCCTCCTGAAATTCCTTTATAGCATTCACCAAATCATTCCTGATAATTTTCCAACACTTCTGAAAGAAGACGGGGGAAACCATCAGGACCCGACGCCCTACCACCTACAAGAGAAAAGGCTACTATGTGAACCTCCTCCTCAGAGAAAGGCAAGGAAAGAGCTTCCCTAGTCTCTGGAGAAAGACAGGGAAGGAGGTCAGAGGCAATCCCTAGTCTGCCGAAGTTGTCCTCAGTGAAGAGTCTAGAGTAGAAGGTCCTCATTTGCCCCCTGATGTCCTCTTCCCTAGAATGGAGTTGGTCTCCCACTCTGATACATGCAATGGCATTAACTCTTCTTCTTCCAGTGGCAATGCACTGAAAATACGCAGTGTTCCTATCTCCTTCCTTTATCCATCTCTCTCTCGACCTTTGCTTCCAATAAATCTCTTACCTAGCAAGGATCTCCTCGAACTCTGCCCTGAGACTGTCCTTGAGACTTTTGTGTGCATCTTCCATGAGCCTTGCCTCCTCCAAGCAGTCCAGCCCCTCAATCTGCTTCAAGATCTTGTCCTTAGTCACTCTGCCAGGTAGAGTCTTGCCTGCAACCCATACCATAAGCATCTGTGCCACCTTGCTCATTTTCCACACCAGCCATAGCTTATGTTTCATTTCTTTGCACGTTCCACACCCCCCAAACAGTGTCTAGAAAGTCAGCCTCTTTGAACCAAAATCTCTCTAACCTGAAGCTTCGTCTCTCCATATGTGGTCGACTAGTCTTCAGTAAAAGGGGTTTGTAGTCCAATACTGACTTAGCCAAAGAAGACACTTGCACATGAGGATACTAATACTCTCAATCAACTGAGACTAAAAACTTATCCAACCCAGACCAAGTAGGATTTGCTCTTAGATTGGAACAAGTGTACTATGCATTAATCATCCCAACATCAATAAGAGTAGCAGTCTAGCAGACTCAATAAAGTTGGTGAAATCTTCTCTCTCTCCCACCAGAAAATGCATCCTCATCCTCTCTTATGGAGCTGCGATGGCATTAAAGGCCCTACCCGCACCAAGACCAGCCTAAACTGTGATGATACATAGCCATTTCTTCCCATAGCAACCTCTTCCCCTCTTTGTTCTATGGGCCATACACTCTTGAGAAATCCCAAGAGAAATCATCCTTTATATTTCGAAAATATAAAGAAATGGCCCCTCGGCTAAGTTTTCTATCTTGCTCCACCTCCTCTACCTTGAAATTATTCCATAGGATCATGATGCCTCCAGATCTCTCGTCTGCCCGGGAAGCTACCCCTCTGGATAGCCTTGACCCCCCAATCTCCCTCATGATAGACTCCCCATCCTCTTCACATTTGGTTTCTTGCAGGCATAGGATATCAATTTTGTATCTTCTAACCAACTCCTTTACGGCCCTCCTCTTCTCCCCCCACATATCCTCCTCACATTTCACGTGATGATCCTCATGGTAGATATGGAAATCCCGACCCCCACCTCCTATAGCCCACTCCTCTCCTCCCCTCTTTCATCACTCCTCCTGGACTCCCTCATCTGATACTTCCCTCCCTTAGCCTCTCGCCCACCCTGCAAACCACCTCTTCTTGCATCTTTTGAACACCCCCTTCACATCCTTATCCAGCACTTCAAAGGATATACCGACCTCCACTAGCTCCCTCACATGGACCTCCATTATGTGCTCCACCGCCCCCACAATCTCCTTCATCTCCTCCCTCCCCAGGCTGCTCTGCCCTCCTTCACGCACATCACCCCCTCCTGGTGTCTCCTGGATGACTTCCTCCCCTTTAGAGACCGTCTCCTCGCCAACCTCCTAGACGTCACGGTCTACTGTGTCGGTTGCTGCCTCTCCCCAAGCCACCCTATGAGCTGATTGGCCGGGAGAGCCACCCGGCTGCCTCCCCTCCAGAGTTCGCAGGCAGCAAGGAGAGGAGGGAGGCTGACGGACAGTGTTGAAGGGTGTCGGCTAGTGCATCCTCTGCGAACGCTTTGCTCTGGGCATCTGCCATTGCCCCCGCAGCCTGTCACCAGGTCACCCCCCTCCTCCGACCCTAGCACTAGGACGAGTTCTTGAACAGGCAGCGGTGAGGTCTGGCCAGCCTCTGGAGGACAATCTGAGACCTACCTGGCTAGGCGGCCTGGATGGAGGGCTGTTGTTCCTCCGGTAGTCGCACCCAGCCCCTAGGTAGCAAGAGACTCCCAGCCAAAGTGGACAGAGGTTGGCAGGACTGGTCGAGACGACTGCTCCAGATCACTCTCGGCCAGAGAAGGAGAGCTGAGTACACCCGTCAGAAAGTGGATGACAGGTGTCGGAAATGGCTCGTCGGCCGTGACGGTGCCGGATGACGTCGCCTTCGCTGGCAGGAAGGACCCACTGTCTGCCACCTAAACCGAATGCGGGACCAGTTGTGGGCTATCCGCCATCATCGGGCGGGGAAGACGTTGGCCACCAAGTCGTGACGGACCCACTAGACGCTGTCGGATTCAGGTCAGTCAACCCAATTCGGCAATCCGTTGGGCTGCTGAAACACCCAGCCCGACCCAGAAGGAGGTGCTGCAGTGGTTCACTGAACCCCAGCCCACCTTGCAGCCCGTCCAATCCGGCCAGCCCAGCCGGCCCACCAGGGATCCCATTTGGGGGCTGTTGAACCCGAAAAATTATACAAAAAAGCGGGGGTTCTTTCCTTCATTTTCTGCTGCAGATACAAAGAAAAAAAAAAGAAGAAGAAAGGAAGGAATGTGAACCCCCTCCGGTACTGTACCGGAGGGGGGGTTCCCCTGCTTCATTTTCTGCTGCTGCGGGGAAGAAAAAAAAAAGAAAGAAAAAAGAAAAAAGAATGTGAGGAGGTTTGACCCCCTCCGGTACATGCACCGGAGGGGGGACCCCCTCCGCCCCTCTCTCTTCTCTCCGATAATGACAAACCGGAGGGGGGACCCCCTCCGGTCCTTTGCAAAAAAAAAAAAAGAAGAGGGAAGGGGGAAATACCCCCTCCGGTACATGAACCGAAGGGACCCCCTCCGGTCCCAAGCAAACCGGAGGGGGAACCCCCTCCGGTACATGTACCGGAGGGACCCCCTCCGGTTCCAGTCAAACCGGAGGGGAACCCCCTCCAGTACATGCACCGGAGGGACCCCCTCCGGTTCCAGTCAAACCGGAGGGGGGGGGGGCTTTCCCCTCCATTTTCTGCGGAAAGAAAGAAAACAGTAAAAAAAAGTTAAAAAGGAAGGGAGGGGAAGAGTCGCCTTGTCCCTTGGACTTCTATCGGAGGGGGTGTTTCCACCGGAGCCACCTAGCCTCCGGTCCACTTCTAACTCCTATAAAAGGAAGCCTAGAGCTCCAAAAAAAGGAGAGGAAAAAAGAGGAAAGAAAGTTTGGCAGCACTTGAAGACTTGGAGAGCTTCGATAGAGGCCCAAGTGTGAAGAAGAAAGGAGAAGAGGCTTGCGCCCCTCTCCCTTGTGGCTGGGTTTCCTCCCCCCAAGTTTGAAGAAGGCCCTCATACTGAGATTTATTGCTAGAAAATTCCCTCATGAAGAAATATATTTGTATTGTTGTAAATCCATAATGAAGAAATGATCGAAGTTCATGGGAAGCCCAGAAATGCTCAAAGTCTGGTCCCTTATGAAAAAATTATGAGGAGATCCCTGCATATTTCAGAAATTGCAACTCTGCCCCAAGCTTTTGCAAAATTGCCCAAAAGTCCATGTACTTTGGAAAATTTCAGAAAAATCAGAAATTCAAGAGACAAGATATGAGTTCAAAGGAATGTTCCCCACTTTATAGAAATACCTCCGGTGGGTGAAAAATTACAGAAATACCCCCGGTGGGTAGAAAATTACAGAAATATCCCCGGTGGGTAGAAAATCACATAAATACCATCGGTGGGTAGAAAATCACAGAAATACCCCCGGTGGGTGAAAAATTACAGAAATAACCCCGGTGGCAGGAAATTTTCAGAAATACTCCCGAGGACGAAAAGATTGCAGAAATATCTCCGATGGCGGGAAAATTATAAAAATACCCCAAATGGTGGGAAAAATACAAAAAGGCCCTGAAATATTAGAAAATTACGAAAACACCACATTTGTGGGAAAGTTGCATCAAAGTCATTGTTCAATTTAGAAACTGTGCAAAGTTCCCAATTTCTCAAAATCACTGAAGAATGTTCTTGTCCATGGTTGGTGCCGTTTGCACGACTCGGTGGAGCGAGATCACGCTCCTTCCTTAAAGCGGTGTGCGCTCTCCTGAGTTCGACTTATGGCTAACCATTCAAGCCTATGTATCTATTTCATGGCCAAGAGCTATCAGGTCTGGAAACAACAAAATTGATGAAACCCTGAGAAATCAAGAAATTAAGAAGAGGAATACCCAAGAAGTCAAATGATAGGGTTATTTCCGAGAAGTCAATAAATCAAGATGAGAAATGCCCAAAAAGTCGAATGCCGGAGATATTTCCGAGAAGTCATGAAATTTGATACTCGGAATGTCCAAAAAGTCAAACAACGGGGCGATCTCCAAAAAGTCAAGAATGGCGCATATGTCCAGGAAGTCAAGAAATGACGAGACTATCTCCAAAAAAATCAAGAATGGCCGATATGCCCAGGAAGTCGAGGCATGACGGGACTTTCCCTGAGAAATCAATAAATGTCAAATATATGCCGAAAAGTCAGAATGACAAGAATGCCCAGGAAGTCGAGGCATGACGGGGCTATCTCCAAGAAAGTAAGGAATTGCAAGAATATCCCAGAGTTTGGGAAAACCGCAAAAATACCATGATGGAGGAAAAATTACAAATATAACCCGCCTCAGGCGGGAATGTCCTTTATGGACACCAAGGCAACTTAAGAGTCCAATGACAATCAAAAGCGTGATTGTGACCATGAAGCAACCCCGAGGCATCGATAATGATCATCTTGGCGATCAAACGGTCCTCGTGATAAAATTCAAGCTTAACTCTCCGATCAGGGGACACGAGTAAATGTAATGATCCAAATGTAGAATGAAGCAAATTCAAAGGCTCTGGTTGCAACTGGATATAATCCTGAAGACCTGATTACACAATCGGGACCATATGTAAAGGTCTTGAAGGATCGATTGTAATTCATATCATGTGTTCAAAGAAATAAAGTCTCCAAAGTTCTTTGCAAGAGTATGTACCCGGAATGGGCAATCAAGCTCATTTATGTCACAACTAATAGAGGCAAAAGGCGTTCTTCGACAGTTAATCAATAGTGTTCGGATTTTTACCGATGTAAATTAACACCGACTTCGGTCGGTGGGGAAAAGTCCAGTACACGAACCCTAAATCGTCTGACAAACCCAAAAAATGCGGAATTAACAAATATGTCAAGATATACGACATATCCATCCAGCGAAATCCGATGTTCCGAAAACAATTCCGCGTGTAAACAGACTGGCACGCCCGGTGGGACTTTTCCTGCCTTTCATTTCTTTGTCGAAGAATACCTTGCCTTTACAAAAGTTGTGACTCCTTCACACTCTTGCAAGAAGTTCAAAGGACTCCCACCGTTGAAGCTGTCGCTGGGGGCATAAAGGTTAAGGTTGCCCGGGGCGTCAAGGTTGAGCGGTCCCTTTCAAAGGCCAAATGTCAACATGTATCTAAAGTTGCTCCTATTAGTTGGGGGGATGCCATTCCAACCGTGGTTGCTGCCATTGGGGGCACCAAGGTTAAAACTCCCTGTCAAAGGCCAAATGGCAACACAATACATGTCCAAGTGGCAATTACTAAGAGGGGACAACGCCACCATAGTCATGACCGCCGCTGCTTGATACGTCCAAGTGAAGACTTCCTGTTGAAGACTAAGTGCCAACAAAATTCATATGTTGTTCCTGCTAGCCGGGGACAATGTCGCCGCCCTGGAAGAAAATCTGTTGTGGCTATATCTAAGTCTGGCAAGATTTGTCCTTGACCAAAAGCAAACCAAAGAAAAAGAAGAAGAAGAACGCAACTGGCCAGATAAAGGCGAGTCGATCTCATAACAATACTTTGCCGAATACATCAAGCTGAGGCAGAGATGAAAGAAGCCAACGCCTAAGCTTCGCTCTGAAGCCAAGGCACCGGTGGGAAGTCAAATCCTCTAAGTCTGGGCAAGGGGGCAATCTTATTGCCGTCTACATCAAGTGAAAGGTGACAATGAAAGAAGTTGACATCCAAGCCTCACGTAAAAAGCCAAAGCCCTTAAGTCCAGGCGAGGGGGCGATTCCGTGAACCAACTTCTTTTCAAATAAATATGGGTCAACAAGGAGGAGACTTTGAACAATCTAAACCTTCTAAGGCAACAACTTGAGGCCAGAATTTCAATCCTGGGGGCATGTTTCAATCAGTCCCAAAATAGATTTTCCTCTCCCTCAAGACATGAGATGAGGCAGAAAAGGAAGATGAATAAATAAGAATAGGGAAGAAGGAAGATAAAATTGGTGAAGCATCAAGTTGCCACCTTAGAAATTCAAGAGGGCGTATCTGGCAAAGAAAACTCCAAGAAGAGGTAGGGGCGAAGCACAAAATAATGCTTCGAGCAAAATCTCAGGCGAAACCTCAAGCAAGGTAGCTCCGACAAGCAATAGCCCGATCAGAAGTCCAAAGCAGAAGGCTCCAAGTCAAGCCTAGGCAAAGCCAGAAAGGCCAGTCCAGGAAGAAGGCTTCAAGCAAAGCTCTAAGTGAAGACAAAAGTAGAAGCCTAAAAAAAAAAAGATGAAGTAAAACCAATGGCGGAGCCAAGAAGACAGATTCAAGGGGGACCTCTGTCTTTTCCCTTTCCAAATTTTAACACTCTGTTAGTGGAGTCTGTCCCAAAATCGTCAGTGTTCGAACCTCTTGAGGCTTCAAACATGCCTGCCTGACATCAAGCCATCTATGCATAGGATCCAACCCATGCTTTGGTACCAAATCGGTGTTGAACACCAACTCATTTCTTGATCTGCCAAGTTTGGGTATTGTTCCACTTCGGGCTCTAAGCCATCCTTGACAATTAAGCTCATTTTCTAGTAACACAAAGCTAGCTTCAGGCCTAAACCTATGCTTGTGGCACCAAACCAATTTCGGCGTCAACCTTTCTCCTGCTGTCCACAAGGAAGTAAAATTTCTTGCCAAATTTTACCCCAAAAGAAGAAAGAAGGAAAAAAAAGGGAAAGTGAAAGAGAGAAAGAAAGAGAGGAGCACTCTTGGCCCAGGTGTTAGTGTTGGTGTGCTACATGCCAATTTAGGGTCGGGTAGACCCGATATATGTACGATCTTGTTCATTATTGATAAAGTGGTGTTTGAGCGTAAATATGCGATTGTGTTACTTTACGTTGTCCCTAGGATATGTGGTTGTAAAGTCAACTCGAGATGGGATCTCGATTATGAGACTGACTTTACATGAACACATACCTTAAACTGTTCCTGGTTGGAGGGTAATCACTCGGGGACTTTGATTACCTATTAAACCAGTACACATGATGTGTCAGTGACCAGTCTCATGGTCATTGGTGCGGGGCACCAACACATATGTGTAGGTGTATGTCCTTGGAGGATGTGCACTGAACTGATCCGCTATTGGATCTTCAGATGGTTGATTATACCTAATGTCAACTGAAGATCCAACGGTCACAGTAGCATCGTTGGTCCTTTGACCTGAGACATTGATCGGATCTTACACGAGGACTGGAATGGTTTAATTACTTAGCTAAGTGACTTTAACCATAAGTCATGCGTTGCCGAGTCATTAACCACTCCAGGAGACGTGTGAAGATCATCAATGGTCAAGAGGGGATCGCTCACTGTCGGGTATATATCAGACAGTTAATGGGTCATGACATTGACGCTCCGTTAAATCCCTGGCCAGGGTCGTGTGAGTTCGTTTAGAACGGACGTCATACACTTTAAGGGGGTCATGGTCAAATGGCACGATCATGGGGTTTGACAGAAACCATACTCTCGATCGTACCAGACTCATAGAATGAGCGAGGGATTATATCGATGCGGTAACTGTGGACTTACAGGTACCAGACCGGCTGGTTCAAACCCGGCGTCCTCTAGGATCACGCGGATTTGCTTGACCCAACGTGATCGAAAGGTTCGGAATAAATTAAACTATTATTCGGCTCTTGTAGAAGCGAAGAATATGTTTAATTTACTTCTAATTGGGAATTAGAAGTTAATGGGCCTTAAACTAGAGTGACTATGGGCCTAGAGGATCACACACAATGGATTCTTGGGTGACGGATTATTGTTATACAAGTGTATGTATTAATTCCTTTTAATTCCTTTTGGAAAGGAGTGTAAATGGAGCTTAATACATATGTATAATAATAGATAGGACATATATACAGTTTCGGTCTTTTGGAATCATTTTCTAAAAAGCCTAAACTCTATATATAGATCCTACGTGAAGCTCATTCGAGCTTCTTCTTTCCTTCACTTAAGCTAACCAAGCATTAAGCTTAAGGGAGAGGATTAGTCTCCCCCCTTTCTCCCTCTTGTTCTCTCTCTCTCTAGAAGGTGATAGAGTCGGGGATAGTCGTGCCGGGGAGGTACCGTCGCTGCGCAAGGGTCTGTGTGGATCGTCTCTAGAGGCCGTACTGTTGTGCGGCTCAATTTTTCTGCATCGGGCTTAGCGGACAGCGTCGTTCCGCGCAAGGTGAAACACGCAACCCGTAATTAGGGTATTAGAAACACCGATTAGAGCACAGATTAAGCTTTCCACAACACCGGGATCGGGCAAATGAATTTTTGTTATCCGCTGCGTAGCCCGTAGGTGCTGTGCGAAACCTTACACCAGGCCCTCCAAGGAAGAAGCTCAAAGCGAAAATTTCATCTTGGGAGGGACAAATTTCACCCAACTCAGTCATCAAACAGTCTGTCCTCTTGAAATGAAGCACAAGCTGAGGAGGAGAAAAACAAGAAAGAAGTGTTTGAAGAGAAACTTAAAGAAGCAAAGGTGAATAGACAATTGCCATGGAAATCCCCATAGAAGAAAATCCCTTTGTGAAGAACTACAAAAGAGAGAGAGTAACCCTTCCTTCCACTCAATGAAAAGCACATCTCTCCTGGATCATCACCTTGTCAAAGCTCAAATCTAGAGTTCAAAAAAAAAGAAAAAGAAAAAAGAAAAAAAAGGGATTTAAAATAGAGGTGCCCCAGCGGACTTAGCCATTCCCATCACAGGGGTGGTTGAGGGTAAAAAGGCCAAAGAAAACCGGCTGAGGTGAAAACCTGAAAGGGCGTCTCAGGCAAAATTAGGTAATCCCTCAGCGTGAAAACCCGAAAGGGCGCGTTGGAAAAAGCTAAAGGGGGGCCAGCTTCGGCGAAAACCCGAAAGAGCGCTGGAGTTGGTAAAGTGAAAAAAAAAAAGAAAAAAAAAGGGAGGAGAAGAAGAAAATATATTTTCAACAATCATCATGAACCAGCATCGTGGTTATCCTCCACTTGAAAATCATGTCCTATCAAGGGGAACAAATGCACTAAAACCTGAACCCTTGGTTTGAAACCCCTTTCGGGTCGATAACTATCTAAAACGAAACCCAAATTCTTGATTCAAACCCCTTCGGGTTAGCCACCATTAAAACCAACTCTTTGGTTACCCAAGCCTTCCTTGGATCACCACAAAAAAAGACATGAAACCCAAATCATTGGTTCAAAACCCCTTCCGGGTCAACAACCACAAAATAGAACCAAATTTTTGTTGCCCAAACCTTTCAAGTCAGCAAAAAAAAAAGAACCACCCAAAGTTATGATGTCCAAACCCCTTCTCGGTCAGTTACCATTCCAAAATCCAAAAATTTCATCGTCAATCCCTTTTTCATTGGCCCCACATCTTCCTTATGGTGGAGGGTCAATGGAAATTCAGACACTTTGTCCCAACGACAAGGTCAAGCAACAACAACACTAGATGCAGCTACAACGACGACGTCAAGCAACAATGCCACCAGAAACAACAAAAAAAAAAGAAAAAAGAGAAAGAAAAAATGGGGCTTAAAATTGAGGTGCCCCGACGGACTTGGGCATCCAACTTGTTGGTTGCCTAAGGGTAAAAAGGTCATAAAACCCGGCTGGAGTGAAAACCCGAAAGGGCGTTTCAGGCAAAAATGGGTAACCCCTCAGTGTGAAAACCCGAAAGGGCGCACTGGAAAAAGCTAAAGGGGGCCAGCTTCGGCGAAAACCCGAAAGGGCGGTGGAGTTGGTAATGTGAAAAAAAAAGAAAAGAGGAAGAAGAAAGGAGGAATGCATCGTCACTATGTACTACCATCTCAAACATTCTTTGTCCGATAGTTTTGTCCCACCGTGGCGAGCACATTATCAAAACTATCAAATCACAAGTTCCAGAAAAACTCACCCAAATTTTAACTTTTGGCTTCCAAATCACAAAAGTCAGCCAAACCCTCAGTGCAATCCTCAACTTCCAAATCACGAAGAATAGCCAACTCCAACTCCATTTCTCGATCTTCAAACCGCACAAGTCAACTAAGTTTCAAAACCCAAAGGTCAACCAAAATCCAAACTCAAATCCCAAACTCCGTTGGCCCTCAGACCATCAAGTCACCCACAGTAAATTCTAAACCCCAATTCTAATCTTTGGCTTCCAAATCACAAAGGTTAGTCAACCCCAATTCTAGTCTTTGACTCCACCTTAACTTCTAATGCTTGACTTCTACGCCACGGAGGTCGCTACGAGAGAAAGGAAAATGAGAAAAAAGAAGAAGAAAAAAAAAGAGAGAAAAAATGAGAAAAAATGAGAGAGAAAAAAGAAGAAAGAAAAAGGAAAAGAAGAGAAGAGAAAAAGAAAAGAGGGAAAAGATAAAAAAAAAGAAGAAAAAGAATTATTGTTATTCATCACCATGAGCCGTCACCATTGACGCCTCTTTTTCTTATGATTTTGTCCCCATTCGGGGAAGCATGTCTCAATACTAAATTCCAATTGTAGTGTTGGCATTCATGTCCGTTTTGGGCCGTCAACCCTACTCAAATTTCAAAGTCTGGTTTTGACCTGCAAGTCCTTTTGGACCGTCAATTCCACTAAATTTCTATGGTAGTGTTGACATTCATGTCCGTTTTGGGCCGTCAACCTTACTCAAATTTCAAAGTCTGATTTTGACCTGCAAGTCCTTTTGGACCGTCAATTCCACGAAATTTCTATTGTAGTGTTGGCATTCATGTCCGTTTTGGGCCGTCAACCCTACTCAAATTTCAAAGTCTGGTTTTGACCTGCAAGTCCTTTTGGACCGTCAATTCCACTAAATTTCTATTGTAGTGTTGACATTCATGTCCGTTTTGGGCCGTCAACCCTACTTAAACTCTAAATTTTTGGTTTTGACCTGCAAGTCCTTTCGGACCGTCAATTCCACTAAATTTTTATAGTAGTGTTGGCATTCATGTCCTTTTGGGCCGTCAACCCTACTTAAATAACAATTCTTGGTTTTGACCCGCAAGTCCTTTTGGACCGTCAATTCCACTAAATTTTTATAGTAGTGTTGGCATTCATGTCCGTTTTGGGCCTTCAACCCTACTTAAACTCCAAATTCTTGGTTTTGACCCGCAAGTCCTTTTTGGACCGTCAATTCCACCAAATTTTAATTTTTGGTCTTGACCTACAAGTCCTTATTGGGCTGTCAATTCCAAAAATTCTCAAGTTTTGGTGTTTATTCACAGATGTCCTTTCGGGACTGTCAACGCAAAAGACCACCCCAAATTCTCAAATTTTCAAATGATGAAGAAGCCGACCCTATCACCTTCGAGGTCAACACAATTGAAGAAGACGGTCTCATTGAGAAAGAGGAATAAGATTAGCGTGAGCCGAAAAAATAAAGAATGGTTGCCTCTCTTCAGATCGGGCTCAAAGGGATCAGCCGCTGCGAAGGGCAACATCATATCAGTTTGTAGGAAATCAATTATATAGGCTGGTGCATGAAAAGGACAAGCCTATCCTCTTACGTTGCCTCTCGCCGAAGGAAGCCAAGATGGTCATGCACGAGGTCCACCCAGGGTTCTGTGGTGCCCATCAAGTCGGGGACAAAATGAAGAGCAATATAAAACTTAAGGGTTTCTACTGGCCCACCATGTATACGGATTACAACCGATACGCCCGCACGTCATCAGTGCCAAGCTTTCGGCCCAGTGCCAAGAAGACTCCCAAGCTCGTTGCACACCATGGCTCCTATATGGCCCTTTACAGAATAGGGAATGGATATCGTGAGACCCTTTCCACCATCCACAAGAGGCTACAAATTCATCCTAACCGCTACAAATTACTTCTCCAAGTGGGCCGAAGCTATCCCTTTGCAGGAGGTCACAAGAGAGGCAATCGCCCAATTTGTCAAGTACCATATTTTATACCGATTCGGCACCCCCTGTCGAATCATGTCAGATAATGGCACTCCTTTCAAAAATAAGACCATTTACCAGTTGACAGCAGAGTTTCATATCGACTGGAGAACGTCAACGGTCTACAATCCCCAAGCCAATGAATTGGCCGAAGCATTTAACAAGACCCTCTCCAAGCTCTTGGCCAAGATCGTCGAAAGCCGCAAAAGGGACTGGGGTGAGAAAATATACGAAGCTCTCTGGGCATACCAAACTGTCTACAAGGCTCCAACCGGCTGTTCCCCTTTCTCTCCGGTGTATGGGGCGAAGGCTATAATATCAATTGAAATTGAAATGTCGTCCTACCGGGTCGCCGTGCACACTGGCCTACAGACTCAAGTGCAAGATGAAATAGAAAGAAGACTTGAAGAGCTTTCTAGCGTGCAAGGTAAAAGGGTGGAAGCCTACAAACATCTTCAGCTATACCAAGCCCGAATGACTCAAGCCTATGATGAGCTGGTAAAGTAAAGGGCGTTCAAAAAAAAAAAGAAAAAAAGAAAAGTGACGTCGTCATGGTCAAAAAGAAAGGGAAGTCATGGCTGGCAAACCCAACGACAAATTACAACCTAATTGGCGTGGGCCCTATGTTGTCACAAGGGTCTACGAAGGAAGCACGTATACAATCGTTGATCACAAAGGAGAAATGCCATTCCTGCCACCGAATGGGAAGCATTTAAAGCTATACTATGCTCCCGAGCATGAGTTCCAGCAACAATCTACACAAGACTTGCCCTCCTCCTCAGGGGAGTAAGGAAGGGTAGGGGAGTTACCCTCCCAAAGAAAACCCAAAAGTCATGATTACTCTGAACAATTCTTGTTCACGTCCCACCGTGCTAAATCCCAAAGTTTGGCTTTCCAACTTTCCTTGGTTAGCCCCAAATCCTAAATCTTCGGCCTCCCAACCTAGTTGGTCGGCCCCAAATCCAAAGTTTTTCGGCTTTTCGATTTCATTGGTTAGCCCCAAATCCCAAAGATTGGCTTTCCAACTTCCTTGGTTAGCCCCAAATCCTAAATCTTCGGCCTCCCAACCTAGTTGGTCGGCCCCAAATTCCAAATTCCGGCTTTCCAATTTCATTGGTTAGCCCCAAATCCCAAAGTTTGGCTTTCCATCTTCCTTGGTTAGCCCCAAATCCTAAATCTTCTTGGCCCTAAAATTCCAAATCCCAGATTAGCTTTCCAATTTCTTTGGTCAGCCCCAAATCCAAAAATCGGCTTTCCAATTTTGTTTGGTCAGCCCCAAACCTTCAAATTTTCGGCTTCCCAACATCGTTTGCCAGCCTCAAATCACAAGTTTTCGGCTTCCCAACGTCGTTTAGTTAGCCCCAAATAAAGTTTCGGCTTTTCCGAACCCCGTTTGGTTAGCCCCAAATCCCAAGTTCCGGCTCTCCTAAACCATTTTTGGTCAGCCCCACATCCAAACTTTTGGCTCCTAAATCGTTTTTGGTCAGCCTTAAAATCCGATACTCAAATTTCCGAATTCTGCTTTTGGCCCTTAAACCGTTAGAGGTCGGCCAAGTCATCACCTCACAGTTACTCTCTCTTGCAAAGTGCAACATCTAATTTCAAGCTCCGGAGGGTTGACTACCCTTGTTCAAAAAAAAGGGGAAGAGAAAAGAAAAAAAAAAGGAAGAGAAGAAAAAAGAAAAAAAGGAAAAAAAAGAGTGAGAAAAAAAGGTAGAAAGAAAAAAAGAAGAAAAAAAAGGAGAGAAAGAGAGAGAGAAATGGAGAAAGGAAGGGAAAGATTTGGCACGACCACATTTAGCATTTTCTGCTCTTGTCCCACCGACACCACAAGTGTTCCAAAACAAAAATCCAATGGAACCACTTGCAAAAATGGGTAAGAACGTCCCTCCAGTGCCAACATCTACACTTGGAGGTGACTCATCCACCGAAGACTAAAAGAGAAAAAAAAATCTTCAACTACTGAATTTTCATGCTGGGACAATCGCCAAGATAGATCCCTTCAAAGGAGCCTCTCCATTTAGCAAGCTGGCAAGTGGATCAAACTTCCACGACGAAGCTGCATTCTTAACTCCCTTCGGTGTCTCGGGAGACTCCGCCAAGGAAGGCCCTTCCAATAAAAAAAAAAAGAGAGAAAAAAAAAGAGGAAGAAAAGAGAATGACTACAAATCCAATGAAAGAAGTGGATTCTCTGTTAATCATGAAATCATGCTGGGTGCCGGAGGCAATCCCTCAAGGTGACTGCAAATAAATAAAAGAATGCACAACATGAGTCTCGAGACAAGTCCTCGGGATAACTACAAGCAAATGAAAGGATGCATATCAAGTGCAAAGCTTAACACCTCTTGGGTGCATCTTGTTCTAGCTTTGCTTCGCAAAGTCGCCTTGCATAACTCTAGTGGAAGGAAAATACTCCTAATGAAGTGAAGTCCACAAAGCACAGGACTGCATCTGTGAGAGCATTAGGTCACTCAAATTTTAAGCTGTGGAAGCTCTAAAATTCTCCCAATACCTGGACCCGATGTGGCAGCTCGGAAAGAACCTGCAAAGCAAAAAGGGAAAATCATCAGTATACAAGAAATCTCAAGTTTTACCAGCAAAGTTGATATGGAAATCAAAAATTGGAATATTGATTACCCTACCCAGACATGACAGTTCTGGAAGAATCCCTTCAATAGAACCTGCAAAGAAAAACATAAGTATACAAGAAAGTTCAAATCATACGAGCAATGCTGATGTGAAAGATTTAACCCCAGGAGCAATGGATGTTGGCTCAGTGAGTCCTCCGGCTCAAGAGAAGCTTGCAAGGCCGGGCTTCGGGTAAAGTCAGAAAGGCAGGGCCCAACCAAAGAACTCCAAATCAAGCTCTAGACAAACTCCAAAATGTGACATTAAGCGAGAGCAATCCAAGTCCAACTCCAGGCAAAGCCAAAAAGGGTGAGACCAAGGCGGAATCCCCCAGTTAAGTCCAGACAGATCAAGGAACAAGCATGCAAGAAGCCCGAAGCAATATTAACGTCTCAAAGCTTTGGTCCTTATATGACCGAGTTCCAAGAACCGTCCCCCGAAATAATCAAGCAAGCATTCAATGTCACCCGCCAAATACATAAAGGAGAGGCTGACTGGGTCAAGATGGTCCCAAAGAAGCATAGTCACCCTAAACCCCCTCAAAGAAAAGTCCAATTCAACAACTCCAAATCTGGAGGCACCTCCCAACAATCTACAAAAGGCAAAAACTCCTTCTCCGATTGAACTGGCGTAAGCTAGAAGGCAGGATAAGGACGAGAAATAGTATTTAAAAAGAAGAATGAGGAGGGAAGCATCCTCTTTAGTGTGGCTATGATGCTAGAGTGTCCCACCCTACCGGGGAATGCCAAGAAATCCAAGATTGGATTGAAACCATTAAAAGGAAGAGATCGATGCCCAAAGAACATGCGTGAAACAGAGAAACCACAGATGGGCAATCGAAAAGCTATTAAGTCAAAGAGGCCTCGCAGAAATGTTGCGCAAGGAGGATCCCGTCTTCTACAAGCTGAAATGGCCAATGCTTCAACTTAAATCCCTGGCCGCCCTGAAAGTCCAGGCCGGCAATTATATTGAGTAGGGCACCGACCAATGCTTGAGACAGATTCTCGGGCAAAGAAAAAGAAAGGGAGAGAGTCTTCGTAGCAAGATTTCCGATTTAGTCTTGGATAAAGCCAGAAAAGGCAAAGCTCAAGAGAAAAATGTTAGACCCGGTTATAGACGAAGAACAAGAGAATTTCGGTCACAAAAAAAAAAAAAGAAAAGAGAAGAAAAAAGAAGAAAAAAAGAAAGAAGAAAAAAAAACCCTGCTACTTCTGTTGGCGCATTTTGCGATTCTTCAATGAAACTCAGTCTCAGGTCGACTTGGTGGAGCGGGTCCATGTCACTTCTCTGAAGTGGTATGCGCTCTCCTGAGTTTCTTCCTAGAGATTACTGAGTCGAGAAATATCCAATTCACCCAAGCCGAAGAAAGAAGTCAGATGGCCCAGCGTAGAGCACGTGATAGTACTGAATGTCGGTCCAAACTCAAATGTCAAACTTTGCGTAGAATTGGTGATAAGACCCAGCAATAATGGATCTCTAGAGCAATGTATAATGTCTTTGAGCTCCACTCAGGACTGTCGTCACATTCAACTGAATTCTCTATCATGTTATCAGGACTCATGGGAAAAGAACAAATCCAAAAATATTCTCCGCCTTGTCATGAAGACTGAGGATAGCAACGGAAGTGTCAAAATGCACGGGTCGCCCGCCGTCACCTTCGGTTCCGACGGACATCCCGTGGGGGGCATTTGTTGAACCCGAAAAATTATACAAAAAAGCGGGGGGTTCTTTCCTTCATTTTCTGCTGCAGATACAAAGAAAAAAAAAAGAAGAAGAAAGGAAGGAATGTGAACCCCCTCCGGTACTGTACCGGAGGGGGGGTTCCCCTGCTTCATTTTCTACTGCTGCGGGGAAGAAAAAAAAAAGAAAGAAAAAAGAAAAAAGAATGTGAGGAGGTTTGACCCCCTCCGGTACATGCACCGGAGGGGGGACCCCCTCCGCCCCTCTCTCTTCTCTCCGATAATGACAAACCGGAGGGGGGACCCCTTCCGGTCCTTTGCCAAAAAAAAAAAAAAAATAGAAGAGGGAAGGGGGAAATACCCCCTCCGGTACATGAACCGGAGGGACCCCCTCCGGTCCCAAGCAAACCGGAGGGGGAACCCCCTCCGGTACATGTACCGGAGGGACCCCCTCCGGTTCCAGTCAAACCGGAGGGGAACCCCCTCCGGTATGTACCGGAGGGGGTTCCCCCCCCCCCGGTCATTGTACCACCGGAGGGGGGGGGGGGCTTTCCCCTCCATTTTCTGCGGAAAGGAAGAAAACAGTAAAAAAAATTTAAAAAGGAAGAGAGGGGAAGAGTCACCTTGTCCCTTGGACTTCTACCGGAGGGGGTGTTTCCACCGGAGCCACTTAGCCTCCGGTCCACTTCTAACTCCTATAAAAGGAAGCCTAGAGCTCCAAAAAAGGGAGAGGAAAAAAGAGGAAAGAAAGTTTGGCAGCATTTGAAGATTTGGAGAGCTTCGATAAAGGCCCAAGTGTGAAGAAGAAAGGAGAAGAGGCTTGCGCCCCTCTCCCTTGTGGCTGGGTTTCCTCCCTCCAAGTTTGAAGAAGGCCCTCATACTGAGATTTATTGCAGAAAATTCCCTCATGAAGAAATATATTTGTATTGTTGTAAATCCATAATGAAGAAATGATCGAAGTTCATGGGAAGCCCAGAAATGCTCAAAGTCTGGTCCCTTATGAAAAAATTATGAGGAGATCCCTGCATATTTCAGAAATTGCAACTCTGCCCCAAGCTTTTGCAAAATTGCCCAAAAGTCCATGTACTTTGGAAAATTTCAGAAAAATCAGAAATTCAAGAGACAAGATATGAGTTCAAAGGAATGTTCCCCACTTTATAGAAATACCTCCGGTGGGTGAAAAATTACAGAAATACCCCCGGTGGGTAGAAAATTGCAGAAATACCCCCGGTGGGTAGAAAATCACATAAATACCATCGGTGGGTAGAAAATCACAGAAATACCCCCGGTGGGTGAAAAATTACAGAAATAACCCCGGTGGCAGGAAATTTTCAGAAATACTCCCGAGGACGAAAAGATTGCAGAAATATCTCCGATGGCGGGAAAATTATAAAAATACCCCAAATGGTGGGAAAATACAAAAAGGCCCTGAAATATTAGAAAATTACGAAAACACCACATTTGTGGGAAAGTTGCATCAAAGTCATTGTTCAATTTAGAAACTGTGCAAAGTTCCCAATTTCTCAAAATCACTGAAGAATGTTCTTGTCCATGGTTGGTGCCGTTTGCACGACTCGGTGGAGCGAGATCACGCTCCTTCCTTAAAGCGGTGTGCGCTCTCCTGAGTTCGACTTATGGCTAACCATTCAAGCCTATGTATCTATTTCATGGCCAAGAGCTATCAGGTCTAGAAACAACAAAATTGATGAAACCCTGAGAAATCAAGAAATTAAGAAGAGGAATACCCAAGAAGTCAAATGATAGGGTTATTTCCGAGAAGTCAATAAATCAAGATGAGAAATGCCCAAAAAGTCGAATGCCGGAGATATTTCCGAGAAGTCATGAAATTTGATACTCGGAATGTCCAAAAAGTCAAACAACGGGGCGATCTCCAAAAAGTCAAGAATGGCGCATATGTCCAGGAAGTCAAGAAATGACGAGACTATCTCCAAAAAAATCAAGAATGGCCGATATGCCCAGGAAGTCGAGGCATGACGGGACTTTCCCTGAGAAATCAATAAATGTCAAATATATGCCGAAAAGTCAGAATGACAAGAATGCCCAGAAAGTCGAGGCATGACGGGGCTATCTCCAAGAAAGTAAGGAATTGCAAGAATATCCCAGAGTTTGGGAAAACCGCAAAAATACCATGATGGAGGGAAAATTACAAATATAACCCGTCTCAGGCGGGAATGTCCTTTATGGACACCAAGGCAACTTAAGAGTCCAATCACAATCAAAAGCGTGATTGTGACCATGAAGCAACCCCGAGGCATCGATAATGATCATCTTGGCGATCAAACGGTCCTCGTAATAAAATTCAAGCTTAACTCTCCGATCAGGGGACACGAGTAAATGTAATGATCCAAATGTAGAATGAAGCAAATTCAAAGGCTCTGGTTGCAACTGCATATAATCCTGAAGACCTGATTACACAATCGGGACCATATGTAAAGGTCTTGAAGGTCTTGAAGGATCGATTGTAATTCATATCATGCGTTCAAAGAAATAAAGTCTCCAAAGTTCTTTGCAAGAGTGTGTACCCGGAATGGGCAATCAAGCTCATTTATGTCACAACTAATAGAGGCAAAAGGCGTTCTTCGACAGTTAATCAATAGTGTTCGGATTTTTACCGATGTAAATTAACACCGACTTCGGTCGGTGGGGAAAAGTCCAGTACATGAACCCTAAATCGTCTGACAAACCCAAAAAATGCGGAATTAACAAATATGTCAAGATATACGACATATCCATCCAGCGAAATCGGATGTTCCGAAAATAATTCCGCGTGTAAACAGGGGCCCATGCATCACGCACGGCCTACTTTGCCCTGCCGAAGAGCTGCCCAAATTGAAATTCAAACCACCCGATGAGATCCTGCCACGTGGCCCCATCACGTGGTCGTCTCCCACCTCGCGACCTGTGCTGGGGTGCCCTAGCCTCTTCTGCAACTGCTGCCGCCGCTACTGCCTTTGGTCGCTGTCCTGGATGAGCACCAGGACGGCGAAGGGGTCTTCTTCTATGGCCAAGGAGATGACCGGCTGCACCGTCTCCCTGCTGAAGGTCCAGATGGACGCTTCCACCGCCAAAACAGTTCCGGCCGGTTTGAAACTAAGGCTTCCTGGTTCTAGGCATAGTTGTCAAGGCGCTCGCCTAGGCGCCGCTTAAACGGCGCCTAGGTGGGAAGGCGTTTTTTTGAGAACAAGGCCAGCCCACGCCTTATTGGGCTAAACAAAGGCGGGCCAAGGCGCCCAAAGCGGCGCCTAGGCGGCCCCCTTCTGTCTTCATCTCTCTCTCCCACCCGTCCTCTCTCTCTCTCTCTATTTCTCTCTCACACTCATAGTGAGACTCACCCTCTCTCTCTCTCCTGCCCCCTCTCCTTGTCTGTCTATCTCTTCTCTCCCCTTGCCCCCTTCTCTCTCTTTCCCCCACCCTTCCTCCTCTCTCTCTCTCTCTCACACACATAGTTCGCAACTATCTCTCTCAATCCCTCTCTCGCTATCCTGTCTTCCCCCCTTTTTAATTAATAATGGAGTTAATTTGCTAATTAAATATTTTAAATTTTAATTTAAATTTTGTATGTCTTTTTTTTTTACAGTGGTCATCTATGGTACTTCCCTAGTTATGTGTTTGTTTACTTTATTATTGATTGTATGTGATAATGAGAGATGTCTTTTTCTTTTGATATCTGCTTTATATTATATGTATGTTGTTCCAAGTATGGTTTGCATATTTTTGGAAGAATTTAACAAACATCAGGTTAGTATTTTATTCATTATGAAAGTCCAATTTTTATTGTTAATTTTATCTCAAAATAAATTTTGATATTTTATTGCAATGTCATTTCTATTAATTTTTATTTCTATGTTCACACTAGTGTTGTTTCCCATATTTGTAACAATCATGATTAATTTTTATAATGATGATAATTTTTATGAACTTAACGCCTAAGCGCCGCTTAGGCAGGCGCTAAGTGCTTAGGCACTCGAGGACTCCAAGCTCGCCTTGGTCGCCTTGACAACTGTGGTTCTAGGACCCCAAAGCACCTGATGGGATGGGCTCTCACCGACTCGTCAAAGAGGACTAGGGGTAGCCCTACAAACTTCAGACGCAGCTCGACCTCCCTAGGCATAGGGTAGGATCCCCTCACTAGCATCCACCTTTGGGCATGCAGGGCCGCTCCTCCTTCAATCACAAATCCGACCTTTGCTAGAGCTTGAACCACTTGTACCTCCGGCCCAATGGCGAGGAGTCTGTCCTCCAGCAACTTCCGGACCTCCCACCAACCCGAACCACCCGACCGGTCGTTGAGATGAAGCCTGACTGCCTGCATCTCTGTAGGCTCTTCCAGTGGTGTGAGGAGGAGACACCAGTTGAGCCACTCAATCCGTCCATGGATGAGCTCCGGCGGGATGGACCCAATGTCCGGACACTCTGAATTGCTTTGCTGTGCCGGCGATTGAGACGAACTGCTACGAACGACGTCCGTGCAGGACCATGTTAGGGGTGCTTGCAGACTCACCCCACCACTGATCACCGGCAGTCAACTCCTCCGGCAGCGGAAGCATACCGGAGCAGTTTTCTGGGTTCCCCCCCTCCACCTTCACTCCCCCGGCCAGATGTGGTCGGTCGCCGGAATCTGCCTCCCAGAGGCATGCAGTGCACTTCGGCCTGCCTCACCCTTTTCCCAGAGCTTCTCTCTCTAGGAAAGTCTAGAGAGAGAATTCTTGCTGATTCTTTTTTGTTGTTTACTTGATGATATTCAAGAAAAGTAGGCATCCAGATATTCAGTCGTCCAAACTTAATCTTCTCAGTGTCCTCTAAAAAGTTGTGCACGTTTCCTTAATGAATGAGTCATGGAAAATCTAGCGTGCACAGCTTGTATAACATTAAAAATGGAATCAGCCATCCTTTTATAGGAAGAAAAGAATAGAAGCTTCACATCCAGGCTGATGCCTGTTCTTCTCTGGGTTGTTAGCCTAGAATGATGAGCATGCAACTGAGATACCTGGAGAAAATTAATGTTTTCTCATTTTATTCTGGAATTTTGTTACACCATCCCTGAAATATGATTAAATGTTTTTTCCTTATTGCATATTTATAATGCCAGGTCGATTCATGGGCATCCTTGGATTTCACTGTTAGACAAAGTAGACAGAGATTTAATATGTATATATAGCATACTAGGGCCACAACTTAACCCATTTCATTCTGTTGCATCTTTAGAAAATAAGCTGTGGTTCACTCCGGAATGCACGGGGAATGCCTCTGATGGGCAACTGGGCCCGAACCCACGAGCGTTTCATGTTGCTGTTGCCATTGATTGCAATATGTTTATTTTTGGTGGACGCTTCGGTAACAAAAGGTTTGAGGGATGTCATATTGGGTTTTTTTTCTGTACATACATGGTCTCCTGTTTACAAATCTAATTTGACAAATGAAATTTGACTTTCAGGTTGGGTGACTTTTGGATGCTTGATACTGGTGAATATATTCTTCCTCCCTTTCTCTTAGAGCTAAGATTTAGGGGGCCAAAACTGATCTATTCATGGCATTCTCTCCTTCCTATTGGCTTTTCTTCCTTTGCATTGTAGTTGATTATTAGGCTTCTACTATTGGAATTTTATTTCTGTTAGGGCCTAGAGCATGAAAGCTGTTTCAAATACACTCACACCATGCATATCTACAGTTCCATTCTGGCTTTGATTTTGAAACGAATTTTAAAAGAAGACATGCAGGACTTTTGTGGACATTTAATTGTCACCATTTTTTTTGGTGTCTCCTTTATTTTTCTTATGACTTATTCTTAACTATACATTGCTTCTTTGTTTCAGATATTTGGCAATGGTCAGAATTAACTAGCTATGGTGATCTACCATCACCACGGGACTTCGCTGCTGCCTCAGCTATTGGAAATCGAAAAATTGTTATGTGCGTATCTTTTTCACCTGATCTGAGGGTTTTAAAAATTTTGTGGGGGGTTTCATTATGAAATTTACCTTATACAATGACAACAAAAGGTATGGTGGATGGGATGGCAACAGATGGTTATCAGATGTTTACATCCTTGATACAAGTATGTTTTTTCTCTACCCTCTTTTCTGCCTCATTTTCATTTCTGGCGTCATACTAGGATAGACATTTGAGAAGAAACATTGACCATAATCCCCCTCCTACTGGGGTGTGTTTAACAGTATCACTTGAGTGGACAGAGTTATCAATTTCAGGATCATTGCCTCCACCCAGGTGTGGGCATACAGCCACTATGGTTGAAAAACGGTTGCTTGTCTTTGGTGGCAGAGGTAAAGGATTACTATTTCTCCTATTTCCGTATTGATATCGGAATTGGAAACATTTAGCTCTTTACAAACTTTCGTGTTCATATTCCTTATATTTTTCAGAGCATGTCTCACTTATGTGGAGGGGGTTCTTGATTCTCTTTTATTTCACAATGTAACATCACTTTCAGATCATGTTTTAGCTAAGAATTTCAACTTTGACCTGTTCCTCAAGATTATGCCCTGATGTACTGGTAATGTGGGAAAGCAGCAATGACAACTTCTAATGACAACTTTTCTTTATGATGTTCTGATCATCGGTCATTATAACAGCTCTGGACTACTTACTTGAAAAGCAATACTTTCATATCCCCCCCAAAACAATCTTGGCCTTTTGCTTTTTAGATGTGGTCTTCTTTTCATTACCTTGAATTGCAATAGCCCTACTTCCTTTATTCTTTTTATTTTTGTTTATATACTTTGACTGTAAGCACTTAGATTCAAGTGGCTCTGAAGTTATGTAACAATTTTGTTCATGAAGTTCAATCAATTAATCATCATAAACCTTTTCCTATAAATCTGGAGTCAGATCATACAAAGAATCCAATGATTTGGCAAGTTTCTCTTAATCCAACTGCCTGCCCTGTCTAACATGAAGGTCTCTAAGGTGGAGCCTAGTTTTCAACCAAGAAAACCTTGTTAAAAAAGGGGCCCTACAAGTCCTGTTAGACCAACTAGCAGGAGTGAAAACTACCTTGTTGTCGCAAAGACTAAGCTCATGCATGGGACAGATATCATTAGGATATTGGGTTGAAAACAGTCCACGGGTTAAAGAAAAAGCTACCTTATTGCTTGTACATTATGAAATATTTATCGCCACTCCAGTCTTTTAACATCTCTTCTTAGATATGATGTTGCAGAATTGTCAAGAATAGTTGTTCCTTTTTCTTTTTAATTTTATCTTGAGTAAATTTGGTTGAATTTATGCAAACATATTGTCATATGTTTTATGACTCTTACAGTTGTTACTAAACCTTGTTTAGAACATATTAAATTGTTTGTAGATGCTCCCTATGCTATCGGTCTAAATCACACTGGTTTATACATGTTTGATATATAATGTGCCATTATTCAACTCATATCCCTGGTTTTGAAAATTATGGAGTTATGGGTTCATGTTGGATGTATATGTTTGTTTTTTGCATGTAAGTGTTAAAATAATATGTTTGTAATATTGCAGGAGGTGGTGGACCTATTATGGGGGATCTGTGGGCTCTGAAGGGTCTGATCGAAGAAGGTGGGACCAACAACTGCGATTTACTGAGCATTTTTCGTGACGGTGGCCATAGTCATTCTCATATTTTTGCCAGACATCTGAATTTGAATTTTATTTGGTTACATGCTATTGCGAATCCACCTATTTCCCTCATGTAGCATGGAGAATTAGTCACTTGAGAGCATGGTTCGCTGACTCGGTCCAAGTCGGGCTGACTCAGGCGGATCTACTCGGATCCACTGGAATCCGAGACATGATACGGCTGACTCAGATCGAGTCGCTCCTCCCTACCTCTCTACCCTTCTCTGCGACATTCTAGGTGTTCTCCGGCGAGGATTCAGTAGTGGCGGCGAGGATCCGGTGGTGGCAGACGAGATCTAGCGATGGCGGCGAGGATCCAGCTGGGAGGGGTGTTGCCAGCTGTGGTGGGGGGTTGCTGGGGGTGGGGTGGGGGGGCACCGGGGGGGGGGGGGGGAAGAAGGGGCTGCCGGGGTGGGGGAAGAAAGGGCTATCGGGGTGGGGTGGGGTGGGTTAGACCGAGTCGCATGCGACTCGGGCGTACTGTACCGGATCAGGGCGATCCCGATCCGGCACGGATTACCGAGTCGGCGAACCATGTTTGAGTGCCGGATTACCGAGTGGGCGAACCATGTTTGAGAGTGCAACATATTTGAACATTTATGTTTGCTTCCATCTTTCCTCTCTTAGTGCTTCTTCTCTTATTTGGATAAATTTGTGTCTTAATTGGGGAAGGAAGAGAATGAAACACCAGGGTGGACTCTATTGAAGCTTCCTGGGCAATCTCCCTCTCCGCGTTGTGGTCATTCGGTAACTTCAGGGGGACATTATGTAAGTCACTTCACATCATGGAATTCTATCACATGCATCAAAGTCATGTACTGCCTTTTCTTGGTTCTTTTTATCATCTATCTTTTTATCATGGGGGTTGTGTTATTTACTACCTGATAACTTTACTGATAAGATGGGGATGGTGTTGGGGCAGCAAAATAAGAATTGAGGCAACTACAGATTTTCATTTCACCTTGAAGCCTAGTCTTTCCGTGTTGCTTCATGAGTAATGCTATATATGGGTCTGGAGTTGAAGTCATCTTACTGACAATCTATATTCTAAACATGAATGTGGAACCCTGGAACTGGATCAGGATCAGGTTGCATTAATCTCGGTCCAATCACAGTCATAATTAGCCAAATGCCAGAGCCCTTCTATACCAAGGTCACCCACTATGGTTCCAATCTATCTTGTTTTTATATGTGTATATAAAATGTGGATGTATTTTTGTCCTCTGAATCAAATTATTCCTTTTAATTGGCTGGTTTGGATTGTTTCATTTGGCATGTAGTAATATTTAGGTTTCATTAGTCTGGCTTTACTTTTCTTTATAGATAGTTGGGAGACTATTTACTTGATTATTCTGTAACATTTATGTTTGGATTGAATGTATTATCAGCTTTTGTTGTTTGGTGGACATGGGACTGGCGGCTGGCTAAGTCGGTATGATGTATATCACAGTGAATGCATTGTTTTGGATAGAGGTGAGTACTTGGAGGAGTCTCTTCATTTACTTGAGCAGTTCCTTAGAGTTGAACTCGCATTGCTGTGGTTTCTAAGGCCCGCTTTGATAGCGGGGTGGTCGGCCGGTTGTCGGGAACCGGGGAGAGAGAAACCCCGGCGGGACCCGCCTCCCCCTCACACAAAAGGGGCTAACCGAGGGCGGTTACCGTGCTCGGTTAACAAACACGGCCTAAAGGATTTGTCGCTGCTAGAGACAGTCAGTGCTCCAGATGTAGGTCATATGTTGATTGTAAACTTCGCTCTGGATGGGTATGATAACTTATCATTGTCACTGACATCTAAGTAACTGGAGATGTTCCTGGATGGGTGATGACCATAGTGCTCTCTATCTTGTCTGAAACCCCCTCAACACAAAGACATAACTGATTAGATGCATTAACATCATGACATATGACAAAGACTCATCATGTGTACTCTCTTGAGAGTTCACAGCATGAGAACACACATATAGTGCCTATCAAAGTTATAAGTATTCTCCTTGCAGTCACCATCAAAGAACACACCACTTATTTTCCACTTGCCTCCAGATACTGAAATGAAAGCTTTCTAAGTTCTGCTCTGTGATTAATAACCCCATTCTTTTGTTTCTCTTGTACCTTCCTACTAGGACAGTTTTCTATTTTACCTGCCTTCCAACTGTAACTGCTGTCCCACATATACATCACTTTGTCTCCATCTTTGTTTCTTTATTTGCAATTGAAGAGTATTTTATCATTGAACAGAGTCCTTTCTTGTTATAGAAAAGACATGACAAAAATATTAATTTAGCATGCCTAAATTATAATCTTCTATTTTGGACTTATTTTGTTTTTTTACAGTCTCTGTACAGTGGAAGCGATTATCTACAAGTAACGATCCTCCTCCACCACGTGCATACCATTCCATGAATTGCGTAGGCTCACGCTATCTTTTATTTGGTGGATTTGATGGGAAGGCTACCTTTGGTGATCTGTGGTGGTTGGTTCCAGAAGGTACGTTTGTCTCTATGGTGGTGTTCAGTGTTCACTCACCAATCATGTTGCATGATGAGGATCATTGTTCTAGTGGATTTTCTGATAATTAACTGTTTCTATGAAAAATATGGAATTTAATTAGTTGAAAGGCGGACAGTAATAGCAGGAGTTGGGCTTTTTGCATTGAAAACCATTAGTCACTACTTTTTTTTGAAAGTGGTTAGTACCACGAGATTGTATTAAAGTAAAAAGAAGGGAATTAGTGACTAATTAAAAAGAGATAATAAATTGTGGTGGTTTTTTCATACATGTGGTCCTTGTTAAACTAATCATTAGATCATACCATCATGGCTTCATAATTGATACTGCAACTGTGAATCAACCATTCAATCAGAAACAATATATGCTTACTTTCACCTGAGATATAACTTGATCTAGATCAGCTCCACCATCAAACTTTGACGATTATGCAAGATTCAGTATGCTCGGATGGCTCTCATTTGATTTTATGATAAAAGTTTTGCACCTGATAGCTGGATTTAGGTTACATATGTGGCAGGCTCTATTGAGTTTTGCTTGGCTTTCTCACATGCTGTTGGCATGAAGTACATGGGTGAAGATGGATATCTTTATATAGTATGAATGACAGGTTAGATGATTGGGTGGTGATTATTTTATGTGTACCCTGGCTTTGAAATCATTTCTCATTCCGTCATCTGCAGATGATCCTATTGCAAAGAGAGTATCTCCCTCTCCCCCAGGTACCTTATATGAAAGCAAAACGTCTGCTGGTACAGCCCAGTCTGTCACAAAGGTGATCGAGTGGTTATTAAATTACATTCTGATTTAGGGCCCAAAAGTTATTTCCAAATTGACCTTGCAAAATGATCCTGCCAAATTGTGTACCAAACATAATCACCACTTTTTTTGTTTTGTGATAGTCTAATGCTGTTTGAGAGTATTAATGACATGAAATTCTGATATTGTATAAAATTTATTTCATTCTCCTCAGCATCATGAGAAAGAAGAATCTCCAGTTGTAGAACTACAGAAAAAACTAGAAATTTTAACATCACCTTCGACAGTCCCAGTCAATTTTGTTGATGAATTGCATGACAAAGAACTTTTGGAATTAGCATCGAGATTGAGAGGAGAAAGGATCTCTTGTAACAACCATGCTGCAAGCATTCAGGTATTCATGAGGATGATACATTTAGTGCTTTTTGGTGATACGTTTAATGCTTTTCTTAGCTTCAGGTCTAAAAGAGCTTTTGTTATTACTGAGGACTTAGATGCTTCGTGAACATTGGAGAAAATCCCCAGCAGCATTGATACATCTACGGGAGCTTGGACCATTGCTTCGAGACTACCAACGTCTGATAAACTATCATCATCAGTAAGCTTTTCTCCTATGTTTCTTTATTAGTGTTTGCACTTACGGATGGTGCTCCGATACTTTACTACCAACAATCATACCTACTCCAGTCTGTCAATAATAGACGCATAGACAGATGGTCATGATCTGAGAAAACACTATGCAGACACAATCTGTCATGACAAACTGAATATAACGGAAGAAGCTGGTTTTTGGAGCTTAGCTCCAATTTATCCACCTAATTCCTTGGTTCTCTCATTGGATGGCCTTGGCTTCTCAAGTTGCTCCTTGTTTCTCTGGTTGCATCTGTCTTCTCTAAAAGTGTAAAGAAAATGTTGGTTGGATTGCCCTTCTGATCAATTGCATCCATGCTAGATGTTGTGTTATTTTCCTTTAGAAAAAGAGGAGTTATGATGTTGATTGTGTTTCTTTGCATGGCTCCCTTTTTGGTTATCCTTCATATTGGTCTTAGTCAACAATCTCAAAATGCATGGATTTGTGTATTTAAAGACAAGGTTTCTTAAAATTACATAGAGATTTCTGTAACTTGTCTCTCAGAGAGCTGTCCATAACTGTAACAGAGAGAAGCTGGCATCTGATTCTCCTGGCAGACGGAGTTACCGCTTTTTCCATTTGAAAGATGCCAGCCAGGTACAAAATATATATGTTTATATCCGCAATAGTTCTTTGAAATTTCTTGATATGATAGATGCATCTATCTTATATTCAGCTCATGTGTTTATCACATGGAACAATGTATCTCTGTGCGTTTATCCTCTATAGTTAATCCAATTATTACTAATGTTTGTTTTACTGATGTGCATTTTTTTCTTTTTTGGAAATTATTCTTGCAATAGGACGTGTAGGAAACTAAGTGTGATCATTAAACATGGTAACGTTGTAGCCCTCTGGATGCATTAGGATTTCTTACTAATCCATTCTATTCACTGAGAAGACAGGGCGATTACAAAATGCTAAGATCAAGCATATTGATCAACAGAAGGCCAAGAATCAGCAATTGTTTGACATATGATATGACACTTTAGAAGATTTGACCCTTTGGGGGATTCTTCATACTAGACATCTGAGAGCATGTTTCAAACATTTGAAGTTTTCCATCATTCTTCGGGTTAAACCGAATGGGAATACTTCGCATACTCGTAGCTTTCGTGCCTTAGTTTACTTCATATATTCTGTTATACTTGCATTTTTTGATCCACAATGCGTGAATCTTGCTCTGAGGATGAACTTTTCAGTTGCGTATGGATGACATTCCAAAACTGCTGGACGAATACAGGCAGCTGTCAACTTGAAGAGAGACTGCACCATGTCGGAGAAATGTTAATGCATGCTGAAGTGACTGCATATTGGTGCGTAATATCGTGTATGGACTCCTTCCATTTCGATTTGATGGTCCCATATTGTGTTCCACTTTTTTATATGTAATAAAGATTGTGAACTTTATCTTGCGGGGTTTTTTTTTTGTTGGCTGTGATGCTTTAGGTTTTCTCTGTCTAAATCCGCGCTTACCCCCAAATGAGCCGTCAAAAACACTAGTGTCAGGAAAAGGCCACATTATCACTGGACCAATATTGAAGTGAGAGTATAGTTTATCGATTCGGGCGTACCGTATCGTATCTGAAAAAATTTGATACGTTGCGGATCACTCTCATGATCGGTCGAGTCGGGTCGAGTCACAGTGAGAGAGAGAGAGAAGAAGAAGAGGTGGTCTAACTCGGGCCGACTCAGGCGTACTGTATCGTATTTGAAAAAATTTGATACACTGCGGATCACCTCTAGGATCGGTCGAGTCGGGTTGAGTCATGGTGTGAGAGAGAGAGAGAGAGAGAAGAGGGGGAGAGGGAGAGAGAGGGTCGAGTCGGATGCGACTCGATCGTATTATATTGGATCATGAGGATTCCGATCTAATACGACTCAGCGAGTCAGCAAACGAGAGAGTGCAGAAGCAGCCTTAAGAGTTCGTATCGTTCTTTCTCTCGATAGTTAATACTTTTCGGAACGTCGGTACGCTGGAATCTATTGATCGACCAGAACAACTAACTACCGGCACCTAAAGGGACGCTTTTTTGTTTCTCAACCTGGTGATTGTAAAATGGGCTTTAGCGGTCTCAAATAAGTTGACCCACCGAGACCCCACCCTGTCCAGCTGGTCCGAACAAGGTAGGTCAGATGTAACTCATGTTAGAGTGGAATCACCTGTTCACCTCCGTGGGTGCCAAACAGAAGGTTTTAAAGAGAAATGAAGATCTCAAAATTCCCTCCTCTTTAGAGAGTTGAATTGCCAATGAGAAGCATAAGTTGAAAGTCTAAATAATATGTTTTTTTATAAGCGGACGAGTTTTTTTGTGACGACGAGGAGATGGGGAGAAAAGATGTCCACCAATGTGACGAAAAACAAATAGAGGACTTACTTTGACACAGTGGAAGGCCATTGTTTCTAACGCTTTTCCCTATATAAGAAGTGCGTGTTGCAACCAATTTCTTCATCTTTTACACGTTAAGCATCGAGAAATCCCAAAAAATCATCAGTCTTTTTTATCAATGGCCGGGGTGTTAAGAGAGCGACGTTACAAAAACAACAAACACTAGGGCCGTCTTTGACAACGGCTTGGTCCCTCGGTTAGTCGACACCGGCTAACCGATGGGCCCCGTCTCCGCTCGCCCTCCCCTTCACAGAAGCCGGTAATCGACCCCGGATATCTCAATCGACCCTTCAGGGTCGATTAGCCGCCCCCCCCTTACCCCGATATCAAAGCCGCCCTAGATGAACTATATATATATATATTATACTGTGAATTATTAGACTTTTGATCGCTGCTTTTCTTCCAAGTAACGAATGCGGTCAGATTGACGATTTAGATTGACTCGGATTGACTTGATCGATTAAGATAGATCTGATTTCTCTATGACTGTGCTCTAGGTGTACGTAGACTCTTGGCAGTACGAGTATGATATGAGTCGACGACCAACCGTGAGTCCGTAAGACAAGCGGCGGTCGTGATAATACACTACTGAAAAGATGGTATCCAACAGTTTCAATATATTTTGGTAACGTAATTCAACTCATTTGTTATTTTGAGTCTTAAGTTTATTTATTTATTTATATATTTGAATGAAAAGTTTTATATCGGATCCTACTCGTCCTTAAGCAAGGATAATTAATTAGGGCCCCTAATAAACCTTTCACTTTGTTTTCTTCCCCCCCATCAAAATGCCCTTTAACTTGCTCCCTTATTATTATTATTTTTGCTCTTCGTTACCTGACTTTCTTCGCCGTTAACCTACGCTATACCTCGTAAAGAGTGAATGACGTAAATGAATAAAGAGCTAAAGTAATAAAGTGAATAAACATACTATGTCAGTACAATGATAAAAATATAAAGTGAAAGTAAACTACGTATTGTACTTTAAAAAAATCAAATCCTAATTAATTATCCCAAGAGTTTGTCTTTGTTACACGTAATACATTTTTTATCCCAAACAATATACTTGTTTTAAGTTGTAACCCCTTCGTTAATGGTGCCCGTACGTCAATGCTGGAAAGCCAGGTGGGCAATCCCGTCTAATGGCGCGTGCGTATACTCTACGTGTCCGTATAGCAAACAGGCGTAGAGAGAGAGAGAGAGAGAGAGAGGAGAGAGTAATTTATTGTTTAATCAGATACACACAGAGAGAGAGAGAGAGAGAGAGAGAGAGAGAGAGTAATTTATTGTTTAATCAGATACGGCAATCCGAGTGGCCACGGCCCCCGCCGCAGCCAGGGCATCCCTACGTCCACCCGCACCCGCACTCCCACCCTCCAACCCCAACATCCATCAGACTGCAGGCGCGGGATCGATCCCTAACGCCATCGTTTTCCGCTTTCTTCTTCTCCTCCATCGATCGATCGAGAGAGAGAGAGAGAGGGAGGAGCAGAGGGCAGAGCCGATCGATCTGGTGCTGCCGTTGCCACCGCAGGAAGCAATCCTTGCTTGTTCTCCCCTTCTTCCCCTTCTTTTCTTTCCCCCGACGGCGGGGGATCTCCCGATTCTCTCAGATCTGCACAACTCCCTTTCGTCTTCCACCCGCCGACGATCATCAGAAAACACAGCGCACCTCGCTCTCTCCTTTCTGATCGGGAGGGCTTCCACCTTCGGATCCTCTTCACCCTCCGCACCTCGTTCGTTCGGGGGAACCGTCTCTTCTTTTCAATTCGTCTCATCTGGGTTCGCGATTCCACCACCTTCTACTTCCCCTCCGCTTTGGGGGCAAATCCTCTTATACTGTATCTGAGAGAGAGAGAGAGAGAGAGAGAGAGAGAGAGAGATCTGTTCTGTCTGGTAGGATCTGATCTGAAACATTTGGACTTGGCTGCTGGGAAGTGGATATTGTCATATTGGGCCTAGGGTTTGGTCGTGGGTTTCTGTCATTTCCTCCTTTCTAGATCAATCTCATTTCTCATTACCTCTTGTGTGGATATATATACATATTTAAGCAAAGAGATGAGAGCTTCGCGGAGGAGCGGAGGCGGCCCAGGCAGTGGACGGGACCTGTCGCCGCCGCCCCATTCCTCCTCATCCAGGGGCAGGGATCACGGCCAGAGATCCGAGTGGCGGCAATACTCCAGCCGCTCGCGCCACAGCCTCAGCCCGGCCGCGAGGGATCACGGCCGCCGCCACAGCACCCGTAAGCGCTCCACATCCGCTGGCCGCCGCAGTGTCTCCGTTGAGAGGGTAGACTACGATGAGGCCGCCACCTTGTCGAGGCGGCACGACCATGGGAAGCAGCGCCAGCAGCAACGGGTCCGGTCGCCACCACCTCTGGCATCCCAATCCCGGGTCGGCCGTGTAGCCCTGGCGCTCGACAGCGACCTCGCAGGGGATGACTGCTATGATGGCTTCCACCGCAAGTACATACAGACAGATTCCCCGTCTCAAGTGCACATGGATGTGAATCCCAAGTTGGCGAGAGTGGTTAAGGTTAGGGAGTTTCACCATCCGCACCTAGTCAACGGTGGCGCCGGCCTGCCTTCCTCTTCAGGAACAGTTATTGACGATCAAGGTATGTTGGTTCAGAAGGCCGTGTACTTGGATGATGGATCTGTCAGGACGTTCTTCCCCATGGCCCCAGAGCAGGCAGGTTATCTGGCGGAAGCGGCTGCGTTGAACCCCAGTGGCGTCAGTGGGGCCCCTGGTGGTGGCACTTTGAGAATTGGTGTCCGAGGGGCGAAGGACTTACGCTACCGTGAGCATCTGAAAGCAGCAACGTATGATGAGGAAGAGAAACAGAAGATTTATTCTAGAGATGCTCCATATCCGGTGGTTTTCCCTTCTCAAAGGAGGCCTTTTGGCACAGCATCCTCGTCTGGCACAGCTAGGGATGAATTCTTGGTCTCTTACCGCGACGGTCTGCGTCTGCCATCCAACAGTTTTGGCCGGGGCAACGCTATCAGCAGATTCAGGGGTGATATTCTGAGCCACGATGAATACGGTCAAGTGCATCTGTTCGACACGACGAAGCAGAGGACTCTTAGCTCGCCTGTTAGAGACGAACCCAGAAGCCATGGTTATGTTGAGCTTGGGCGCAGAGAAAGGGATGATTATAGGTTTACTGGATCCGATGAACCGCACAAAAAGATGAAATGGGTATCTAGAGCTGAATACAGGGAGATTTTAGGACCAGGATTCCAAGATCCTCCAGGGAGGAGGGTTGATGACATTGAAGCATCACCTAGGATCATTAGGGATTCCAGATTATGGGAACCCCAACACTTTTTAGATGGGGGAACCATCGTTGACTACCAAGATACAAAGAGGGTTCATGAAGAATATCTTGGTGGGTCCGGAAGTGTTTCCCTTGCGTATGGAACAAAATCCTCCGATGACAGTGAGTTTCTGCATGTGGGGAGAAGCTACCGTTATGGGAGGGATATTGATCTGGTAAGTTATAGAGAAAGATCAAGAAGTCCACTGGTGGACGAACACCACACAGAGATCTTCAGAAGGAATCTCAGTCCTGGAGGGAGAATAGACAGGGAAGACTTTGACATGTATGATCCTCCATTTGAGAGGGTGGTGGAAAGAAACTATATTACGGAAGAAGAGATAAACATTTTACGTGAAACTAGGAATGCCAGGGCAATAGAATTAAACGAGGAAGATGAACGTCGGGCTGATGAACATAGAATGGAGATGCTGTCTTCTAGAAAATCGGGCTTTGACCGCACTAGACACAAGATGTTGCCACGCAGAATATCTGAGTCTGATGCTTGGGTGCCTCCTGATGATTCATTTGTACATTCTGAAGGTGGCCGAATTGTTGATTTGAAGAGGCGACTGAAGCCAGGTTCTTATGGCTCCTATTCAATGGACAGAAGACAAGATTATCACAGACGATACAGATTTTGGAAGAAAGGTTATGAAGATCAGCGAACTATCAATGAATGTGACAGTGACGTTCTTGAAGATGAGGAACCTCTAGTAAAGCCCGATCCTCCAGAGGATTCAGAAGACTTTAAGCATCAAGTTGATAAGGCCTTCCTTCGTTTTACAAAAATGTTGAATGAGGATCCGCATCAGCAAAAGAGATATCAAGATCCTGCAAAAGCCCATGGCTTGGTTTGTTCCGTATGCGGCAGGTCTGTTTGTTCATTTTTGCAGTGTTTCTTGCAGCGGAAGGTTGTTACTGATATCTTTTGATCGAGATGTGCTTATGTAGGATAGCATCAGTTTTCTCCTCGTCTTAGATTATCTCTCGAACATACATGTGAACAGTACTCTGCATTGCTGTGTTGAGTCTTGCGTTTTGGTAACCTCCATAGATGGGTAATTCAGTTTAGGTTCCCTTTGGTTTTGTTCTAGTTTGCCTTGCATGGGATGTTGGTGGATCTGCTTTATTATCGGGCATTGCAAGAGCTTCTGAATGTGGTTCCATCCTTGCATGCCGCAAAAGATGGAAGTTAATTCTGCAGTGTCATATCCGCCTTAGGGTGAGGTTCATTTGATAGAAAAAGTGGCAAGATACGCATGGGATTAGACTTTGAACTCATTTTACTCGATAATGAGCTCGCAGAGGATGCATGAAAACTACTAGTAAGCTACGTATTCAACATTTAGCAGACAGAATTTCCTATAGTTGCCTTGGTGAGTTGGTCTGGAGGATAAGTGACTCCCAGTGAAGAAGCCTATATCATGTTCCGTTCCTAGTAGCTTTCACTTGAGTATCGGATGATTGCTTGTCATTAGGGCAAATAGATTATAAGATGCCATAGATCAAGTTTATGAGAAATGGGGTCATCTTTGGTAGTAAATCTTTGGCATTATCATGTTTTGGAAATTATTATTTCATCATATTAACATATGGATGATGCCTGAGGTGCAACAAGAACTGAACAGGATTTGATTGGTTTGTTGCCATGCAGTGGGGATCGTAGGAACCAGTGAACCGGGTATCATATCTGGGTGTTGGGGCACTTAGTAATAACATGTTCAAATCAAGGCACGAAAGCCAGTGACTGTTGTCCGTTCCATAATGATCAGCTGAGATGTTCTTGATCAAGCAAGCTGCTGATGTCCATTACTTGAGAATCTTTTGGGTTTATTATGAGTGGAATAGTAGGCATGTACATCAGGTTTGCTGCAGTGTCAGGAAATATTTGTTGTTTGGCATCAATGATTTTATTTTTTGGGTTATTAAATGCCATAGATCCGGTTGCATTTTCTGTTTTGACTTACAGTCTGCATATCCTGCCCTTTATGGTAGGCAAGTCTTTATCATGCTGTCCATACACTATGTCTTGAATTTGATAATCTAGTGCCCAGATGTTGTTCAGAACCATTCTTTTGTATTAGATGTTTCGATTGAAACTTGTGTTCCAATGTCCCAGTGTCCTCTCAATGCATCAAGATCCACCCTGTCAGTTTTGAAGAAATATTAGATGAGGCTTTGTTTTCTTATGTATGTCTGTGCTTCTATGAGAGTCACTATGTTAATTCAGGCCCATCAGGATTTATCAGGAAACTGAGCTTATCAAACTTTCATGTTTAAATATTAGTTAACGGGTGGAATACTACTGAAAGCTTTTGAACAAGTTTTTTTTCTTCTATGATATTGCCTACTCAAATTTCTATGTTGGCAATTTGTTCGTTTTTTTCAGAGGGTGTTTGCATGCTCCAAAATGTTCCTGGGAAATGCTTTCCTAACTGTTTTACATATGATTTGCAAATGCACAAAATAAAAGTTAGTTGGGAAACTATTTTCCAGATTCCCAGAATAATATCTATTTTTCTGAGTTTATTTCCCCACCCCTCCCCCTGGGAAAATAGTTCTCGGAAAATATTTTCACCCGCCCTCCACTTCTCTCACTGTCTCTCTCTCTCTCTCCACTTCTCTCACTGTCTCTCTCTCTCTCCACTTCTCTCACTGTCTCTCTCTACCCATTCCCACTCTCTTTCCTCTCTCTCATGCGAGAACAGAAACACATTTTTGTTATCCGGTCATTCTTCTACAAAATATGCAAACACATGTTTTTCTTTTCTGGTAAATGATTTGCATTTTTTTTACTTTCTGGTAAAGTGTTTTCCATGATTCTTGGTTTTCGTGGAAAATTTGAGAGTGGGAACACACCCTTAATGTTTTGAGTCCCACGATTCTGATCTTGCAACGTGATGGGATTCTGATTGTTTCATGTTCTGCCAACAGCTGTGGATACCAAAATTTCTTGTTTCTGTTTATTATTCTTCTCTTCTCGTTTCTTGATCAACTGCAGGTCTCCTTTTTGGGAGGTTTTTAATCTACGAAAGGAAGTGCCAACCGTCCTGCTTTCCTATGTAGACACCTTCACAGGAAATTTTTTTCTCATGCAACAGTCCCCTTCATATGGCCTCTAATAGGGTATGGAGTTGACTACTGAAATGATGATTATAGGGGACAAGCGCAATTTAACAGGATCTTTTCTTTGACATGTAAATGGCTCTTCAGGAGGATCTTTGCCAAAAGGCCATTATTCAAAGGGAATTTGTCTGTCCTTGTATGGATATGAGTATCATCATGTTGTGTTTAGGTTGCCTAAGGCATAAGTGCATGATATTTTCTCTTATGGCATTCTACATGCCAAAGTTCATCTTTGAACTATTTTGTTAGGAGCCCACGGCTTGCCGTGTGGTCTCACCACCGCTTTGGGGCAGGTCCCGGGTTCCCCCTCCACATTAAAAAAAATTTATTTTGTTAGTGTGTTCGGTTTTTCTTTTTTTAAATCCGTTGTATTTATTATATGCAACATGACATTTTTGTGGATCAGGCCTTAACTGACTCAACGCCCGTGTGCTGAATGCTTTTTTTATTCGCACGGCTGATTCTTTTTTATGCTGTTTTTTGGCAGCCAATCGAAGGAGTTTATGGATACACACAGTTTGGTCACACATACATTCCATTCCCACAAAGTAGGACTAAAAACGGAACACCTGGGTCTTCACAAAGCGTTGTGTGTTTTGATGGGCTGGAACTGGGACGTGATTCCAGACAATTCAAGAGCCTACCAGATGAGCCCTGTGCCTGAATTTAAAGCTGTTAAGGAGGATCTTATTGTCTGGCCTCCAGTTGTCATCGTGCACATCTCAATTGGAAACAAAAGCGTTACTGGTGAACCAAAGGGTTCAACAAATGGATGCCTGGAGGGGATACTGAAAGGTTCGTAACTTACAAGCACCATGTTCTATTTTGTAATGTCCTTCATTGCAACATGTTGAATTTGTTGAATCTTTTCCTCTTTTCTATATATGATAATGCATGGTTTATGTCTATATGGTGTTGCGGTTTAGGATGCCCTCTTTTTGACTGGCTCCTTTCATTGAGATTTGCTTTCTTTTTTTTGGAAGAAAAATCTCTGGATCTAAGTTATCTTATTTTTCTGCAATTATTTGTTTTGTGACTTTTGTCAGAGATAGTGAACATAAACTGAGCAGAATAAGTGAAAAAGGCCTGAATAACTAATATTCTTATATTCTTTGTGAGTCATACGATGTGAAAAGTAGTCACCATGTTGGGTTGCCCATCTCCTGACCTCTCCAAGATACAACACCCCCCCCCCCCCCAACAAGAGTAAAACTCCCCTCAGGATTGCAGGTTGGTTTTGTTTTCTTCCAGGATGCCAAGGCGCCTTAGAAGGTTACCCAACATCTCCTCTATCTCGCTGAGACTTTTCCAAGGTCTCTCTGTACCTCTTTCCTTTATGACCTCCCAAGACACCAAGAAGCAAGTCGGCAAACCCTAGTCTCTGTCCAAGACAATTGTACAAGCACATTAGGATGGGTTTTAGCAACGGAGTCCCCCTTGAACTTTGTGAAGATGATAAATTTCTTTGTTTTTGCATGACAAGTTCAGCATCTGAACCTGTGTTTGTTTCAAAAGTGTAAATGAAATGGTGCCCCACATTTGTTTGACATGATTGCACAAGCTAAATCGGTGCTTTTAAGTTATCTCTTGTCATTTACATTCAGGTCAATATATTTATTTGTTTACGTTTGCTTGTAGAGATGAAGTTTGAAGGGGGGAAGGTTAAGGTTTGTCGAGGGAAGCCTTCGAACCAAAGTATCCTTTTAGTAAAGTTCATGCCCACCTTTTCAGGCATGCAGGAGGCTGATAAACTCCACAGATACTTTACGAACAAGAAACATGGACGGAAGGAGTTCGAGGAGGCAATTTCCAAGGAAAGCAGTGTAAAAGAACTAGAATCCCAAGTAGAAGTGGATCAGGCTCTCTATGGTTACATGGGTACAATGGAGGACTTGGATAAGCTTGACCCGGAAAGCAAGAAGAGGTGTGTGGTCAAAAGCAAGAAAGATATCGAATTGATTGCAGATGCTCCTCTCAGAGTTGAATGACGGAAGCTTTCTTTACTGACTCAAGATGCAGGTTCGAGCAGTTTATAAATATGTGGTCGTTCTGAAAGAGTTAGCGTTGCCTTGTCTATTTTCACGGTGAAGACCTTTCTTGGAAAACAGAGTTTCAGGAATTTCTTCCGTTCTTGTGGGGGCTGCCTATACAGAAAAAGGGTGTTCCACTTTAAAGGGTATAGTTCTATAGATGTGGTACCTGTCATGTTGCAAGTTATCTACTTCTGTTTGCAGTTTAATGTCTTTTTTTTTGGGTAGGTACTTTTTTTTTTGTTTTAATGGGGAGGGGAGAACCAAGGATTGAACCCGAGACCTCCCCCTTGATAAGGGGAGGGTGTCCAGTGTCCAGTCCGCCACTGGTGGGGGACCAGTGTAATGTCTCCTCTTTCATTTATGTAAGATCTTATAATATGAGTAAAAGTAGCTGATTGCCAACTGAATTGAGTAGCCATTAGATATAATCAACCTGCAGAAATGCAGGCGAGGACAATGCCCGGTCCTATTGTGGGTTGAAGGAAAGAAACTTGACATGATTGGCTAAAGCATGGTCTACAGAATTAGCATTCCAAGGAACAGAGGAAACAAAAATCAGAAGGTAGGCTTTCAGGAGCCTTCAAGGCCAAATCTTATGTAATCACCCGATCATTAGAGAGAGTATGACTGGCAAAGAAGGCCATGGCAGTTCCCTCAGGATCTCTGAAAAGTCACAGCCACGGCTCCGCCTTGGTGGTGGACGGTACCAGCAGCAACGTTGATCTTGAGATGTGTTGGGGGGGGGGGGATTCATGCATCATGTCTTGGGTTTCTGTTGACAATGTAAGGAGCGGGTGGGCTGGACTGGAACAGTGGAACCATTGAGAGAGCTGCAGCTCAGCCACTTGTGTTACTCGATCTAGATCACCTCGCTGCGTCCAGTCCATGTTTGATTCAAATATGCAATTTACTTTTTGCTTTTGTCTTTTCTAGATAAGGAGGAAAAGAAAATGGGAATGAAATCTAGCGTCCACTATCTGATTGATAGATTCATGTTCTATTGTTGAGTACAACTTATTTTCATTTTTTTTTTAGATTGCTGTTGTGTTGGAAATTTATTTTGGTTGAATGAGAATTTGAATCAAAAAGCATATTTTAATGATTATTCTTCCGCTAAGAATAGTAATAAAAATGAGAGACATACTTTCATGTTTATTTTTTGAAGTGGAACCAACTGGAACCTGGTCCTGTTTGTGAGATACTATCAGTTTGGGGAACTCAGTTCGGCTGCGGGATAAAGCTCTCGTCCGTCTGTCGGGAGTTCTTGCTTAACAAGGCCGTTTGTCTGCGGGTACTCAATAAGCCTCATCGAGAAATAGTCTCTATATCCAATGGGCTCTGTGGAAATGCTATGAGTCTGTGATAAGTGAAGAGTGAATCGGAAGTGCGAAGTAGGAGTTTTTACGTCGACAGTCACGTATGGAAGTAGAGGTTGCATATTACATGAATAGTAAATTCTGGGAATTCATTTGGTACTCTTCTCGTTATGTAGCATATGAAAGGTGAGAAAACTAGAATTCGGGAAGAAGAAAAAGGATATGTAGTCTGGTGAAGAAAATCTCTGCCACCTTACCATACTCAAAACACGGGGGGTTACATCGCCGTGCCGAAATCGACTAGATCCCACAGAAAATGTATAAATTTGGCAGAGTTTTTCGATGGGTGGCATTGGTAGGGAGGTTTACCGACTGGTTCCTTTAAATCAAATCGCCCCTGTACAAGATAGATACCGTCCACTTGGTCAAAACCGTTCCGTGGGTAAAAGAGAAACAGCTGCTCTGGTCAGTGCAAGTCCAAGCAATTCGAAAGGAACCGTCGAAACTAGGTAGATCCTAAAAAGGAATAGAAATGAGGACGCAAAAAACCTCGATCAACAATATGTTTAGCAGCATGACACTTGCAAGTATATATATTTTCAGATCTCGACTTGTCCAAAGCTTGCCGAGTCTGAGCTTAGTAGACCTAGAAGAATGCTGTAGGATTTTAGATGGGAGGGTAAACCGATAGAGATGGATGCCCCATGGACCAGCAGCATTAGGCACTGGTCTGTTTGTTTTCTTAAGGCGCCTTTGGAATGTAAACCATCATTTCTCATTCTCGCAAAATCCACACTCCATACTAGGTGGACAATGTCAAAGGATTTATCATCATTGTTAATCCTGAGAAACTGATGTGTGCTTCATTCGCAGGATTAGTTATAAGAACTCGATATTTTTGTGCCCGTGTTCTCTCTCTTACTCAAAATCCATTCTCACCAAAACTAAGGTAGTGCTCTCACATTTGAAAGGGATTAAGGTTGGCCGGGAGATTTTAACTCAAAAGCCTAAGTTGGGCATGTTCCCAAACGAGGCCTTAGAATTGATCCCGTATTGGCTGCCAACCGGAAGCTCAAATAGAAATTTGCAACTCCCAAATCCGAACTCTATTTTGTTCCATAAATACCGTTAGTGATTCTCCGAAGGAAGGATTCATCAAGTCCCTGCTAAATTCATCACTGACTATTAAATGGGAACGCAGCTAAAAAGCAAACAGAAGAACAGAGGGGTCTTCTGCTTGGCGAGAAAAAGGGAGGAAGTTTTCGATCATTGAACCACAGAGAAGCAGAGGACACTATCATTGAGAAACGACAAAGAGATGAACTGGTTGATAAGAGAGTAGCACCCGACTGAAGGCCAAGACGCGACTTTACTCGCAAGAACCACAAAGTTCCACACTTGGGCAAGGCCGCTGAATCATGTAGCTATCATAAACTTTAAACAGAGGCATCTAAGAACAACCATGCCCCTCAACAGTGCAGACATGGGCATAGCTCCAACCAAACTCTGCACCATTTAGTACCGACTAACCAACGTAAAGTCGTCATCATCAAGAACCTGTACATCCTGGTCCCCAATAAAATTCTCCCGTCCAAGTTTCTGTACTATGCTGACAAACTCCACTCTGCTTTCAAGAGGGAGCGGCACATAAGGTAAGCGGAATACTGGCCTAGCCACACCTAACTGAGCCAGAGCAGTGTTGAGCCCAATGGGATTTGGCTCCCGGAACAACCATTCGATAAGCGGCATTAGCTTGGAATTGAAAGAAGGGTTTTTCCCCTGAAACATGAGATCCCGCATCAAACCAGGAATGAGGTTACTAGCAACTGAGATGACACCAGATCCCCCAAACGTCCATCTGGCATCATGGCATTGATCATCATTGCCGCTCCATGTCACAATCCCTTTCTCCGTATATCTCTTGATACGGTCATTTCCAACACATTCCTTGACACCAGCCATGTTTGTGTTCTGTGAGAGAGTTTCAACAACTGAGGGCGGAATATCTTGTCCAGTTCTAGAAGGCACATTGTAGATGATTGTTGGCCCCATTGTGAGAACAGCTGCAAAATGTGAGACCAGTCCCTGTAAGGAAGTCTTGCCATAATAAGGATTAATATGGAGGGCTGCATGCATGCCTACTGCAAAACCCTGTTCAGTTGCATGGATAGCCTCTCTCGTGGAATTGCTTCCAGTGTTTCCAATTACTTTGATTGCTGTGCCAAAGCAATTTACAGTGTGCCCGATGAGCATGATGTGCTCATCCCAACTCATGAGCTGACCCTCGCCCGTTGTGCCTCCGACTATTACACCTTCAGCACCATTTACAATCTGCATGTTTACCAAGGAGTCATAGGCTTCAAGATCAAATCTCCCATCTGGCAAATATGGGGTCTTAATGGCTGTAATCAGTCTGAGCTTTTTTATGTCCTCTGCAGTCGTTCTGTATTAACAAATAATTGTGGAAACCATTAGTCAAACCAAAAACGCTGTGCGTGCACGTCCGTGGTACCAAATAATTAAAGAACTGTTAATCAAACCAAAAACATTATAGACGCAAAACTAGATAATGTAAATAATACTAACTAGAATTTCCCATTGAAAAGAAATAAAATAGCAGCTCCTACATACTCTTCTCAAAAGCAGCAGATATAGAACAGAAAACCATATCATTCGTCTGTCTAGAACACTTTGTGTTTATTGGTTATCCTGTAAAATTCAACAAAGGCTCAAAATTTATATGAATGAAAGATGAAGAAACCTTTTTCCTATTTGGATGCGCTAAAGCAAATATGGTGTCAGAAGTTTCATGTAGAGTGAAAATCATGGAAAGATGAAGAAACCTGCCAAAATGCTGAAATTCTCAAACGTCTTGTCTACATGCCACCAAAATAATTAGCCATGTTAGCAAAACACACAGAAAAAAATGGCCATTTTGGTAGAACACAAGGATCGATTCAAATTAAGAGGATCTAATTAAAACAGATGGAGGTATGAGATTGGAACTTTGAATGGAATACTTGACATGATATTACTGCTACAGCAAATAGGTAGAATCCAGAAGGTAAGGGCGTCATCTTTGCTTCTCACCCCACACCAAAGACTTAGAACTGCACTGATTCTCGGGAGACAAAGATGAACCAATTCCAGATCAGACGCCTCGTTAAATTATAAATAGAACCAGATATTTATTTCCCTGCTCCCAGCGGTGTTCAAATTGAAAAAGCTTGAAGTTGCGCTACTTTTACAATGGTACAAGACCATGAATGATGTCTACCTCTAATGTAGGCCATTTCTTCTGACATTGATCTCAAGTGTAAGGAGATGTGGGCACAATGAGGTTGGTAGCATCTAAGCAGAGGTTTATAGGTCCGGAATGAAAGAAATTCTGGACATATTGAGAAACACATGTTTGTTTTTCAAACCATGCTAAACAGGGTAAATGTACATGAAAATGCATCATTACGTAGAATGTGAAAAAAAGCACTGCAAGCAGCATGATTGTTTAATTTGCATCACTATAAGCCAAAGCTTGATTTGCAAACTCTTTTGGAATGAAGCTGTCATATCCTTTTAAATGCACGAGTGCAACTTTGAATTACATATTTAAAAACAGAACTAAAAAACCTGAAAGCGAAAAAGAACTATGAAAAAATGAGTTGGCTTTAGAAAATGTTCACTCTTGATGCAAAGTGAAATGTTTCAGTTTCTGATAGTGTATATTCAACCTGTTTTTAAGTTCGAGTCCACGCATTGGTAGATGAAAATTAGGGATAACAGCTGCCACTGGAGACCTCCATCTCCCTGTCCTGTTTAATCTTTGGTGCAAAAAACAAAATATTAGACAAAGCAATAATACATAATGATACAAAAACAAAATCTAAACAAAGCAATAATAAGATGCCCTCAAGCCATCAAGGTTTGAGGGATAGTAAGTCTTGATCAAACAGGGATTAGCAAAATTATCAAAAACTCAATTTCATGATGGCGATGATGGGCCAACTATAGTCCAACATAAGAAGTGGCAGATCATCAAAATTCAAGTGGGTAAAAGAAGAATAGGGAGGAGGAAAAGGAGGTAAGGAAAGGGGAAAAAGAAAACAATAAACAAGGAAATGAAGCAAAGGAGGAGAACTAAAAGGAAAAATGAGGAAAATAATCTGAGAACTTGCTTAAAATAATAAAATCAGCCGAAAGGCAGACTCAAGGAGCCCATTCAATCCTGCAATCATGGCACTCAATTTATTTATTTTTTTGAAAGTGGATGGTACCATTGTATATATAAAATGAAAAAAGGGATTTACAAGTGCGAGAAGTAAGCGCTCAAAATATCCCTGTACAAAACGTGCATCCTTAAGATGTAATCCCCCTGTATCCCCCTGGTAACATGAAAGAGAAGAAAATTCTACATTGCAATACATAGAAAGTGTCGTCAAACTGACTCTGCCACCGGTTGGTAATCTACCATCATCCCGTGGTCATGCAGTAACCTTAACTGTCCTCCTTCACTAGGAGACATAGGCGGACTGGCCTCCCTCCTCTTGTGGCTCGTTGCTCTCCTCTCCCCCATCCTCCCTCTCCCTTGTTCTCCTCCTCCTGGACTCCTCCCCCCCCCCCCTCGCGCGCCTTCCTTGCCATATCCCTGAGCCAATTGCCATTCTCATTGTCATATCCATGAGCAATCATGGCACTCAATTGCATACTTTCTCACTGCCTTTCAAGTTTCAAGGCCCTTGTGCAAGTTAAATGCTGGAAAGTGAAAAAAAAAATTCCTTGGGAAAGGAAAACTTTTCTTCCCAGACTAAAATGTATTCCGGCAAAAATAATGTCTTTACAATTAAGGGTTGTTAGGAAAAAGGACTTAATAAGAGAGGCAGAATAAGAAAGAAGCTTGGTTTTTTCCCCCGAAGGAAAAGGCCTTGAACTTTTATAGGTAATTTCTTCCATCCAAAGAACCAAATATTTTCCTTAACCGTATATCTTCTGAAGGATGAGAGTTGCTTGAGCACCGTCATAATTGATGGGAAGAAAAGTCGACCGTGGCAGGACAAGTATGAGGTACAAGACATGGATCAAGTGCGGCTAGGCCTCGTTTAGGAACACAGTTCAAAAGTTAGACATTGGAAGAACTGCTGATTTTCTCACCATCTTAAAACATTTCAATTGTGAGTAATGCAACCTAAGGGGACCCTGAAGCGAAGGACATGTCTAACAAGATCTATAGAGAGTGTATGCTCTTTACCACAGCAGCAGTGACATAATTGAGTGTTCAAATCTGTTCTTTACAAATATGGAAGTTCGCCGCTGATACCTTTGCTATTAATCACAATCAGAATAGTAGAACGTGAAATGGTCATTGGAGGGGGGCAGGGGGGCGACCAAAAAGCAAACCCCTTTTATTTGTATACTCTGATTCCTGAACACAGAAGAAATATTGTCCTCATCCACCCAGAAAGACCCATGTCTACCGAACAGAGGTAAAAGCGTTACAGCGAACCGAAACGAGAAGGGATGGGGGTTGGGGGGGAGAGCAGTTCTCGACCCACCTCTTACACACATGTGCAGCGGGACGAATTGGCCCCACTTTTGAGAAACCGGCGGCTGCGTCACTCGTGCAGACACCGTAATCCGCCAACAGCGCCATTAGATTCTTACCCCTCCTTGGATGGGGTACAGGCACAGATCTACGAGAGAGAAGGATAGATGGCCTTCACCAGATAACGGCGGTCATGAGAATGGGGAACTGCGTTGGGGCGATGATGATCGTGTGATGATGGGGGATGGAGAGCGGACGAGGTGCGGTAGCTAGCTCTGGAGATGGTTTCGGAGTTGCAACGCAACGCAATGGAGGCGGCGATGGTCGGAGTGGGAAAGCAACTCCCTCCCCGTGAAACAAGGCGTCGAAGACGAGGAGCAGACGGAAGACGACAGGTGTAATCAAGAAAAGAAGAACGAGTAAAAGATGGGGGGAGAGAGAGAGAGAGAGAGAGAGACGCGCACGGGGTACGGCCGCCTACGTCTGTTGCCCATCGCGGGTAAAGAGTGAAGTGAATTTCTTCTCTGCCCTCGTCAACCAGACGAGGGAAGATAAGGAAGTGCACTCGACTAGAATCAAACTTGATAAAGAGGATGTTCTAATGTTGAATGTCTCACTGAGGGGGAGGAGGAGATTAAGCATCTAATATTTTGATCTCCACTAGATAAAATCTTAGGTCCCGATGGATCTTCCGCAAAATTTTATCAGAAAATTTGGGCAATTGTAGGAGAAGATGTGTTAGAGTTGTCTAACAATTCTTCAGCGTGGGTAGACTACTCAAAAAGATGAATAACACTTTTATCTCCTTGATTCTTAAGTACTAAGGTGCAAATGCCCTACATCAATATAGGCATATCTCACTTTTTAATTTTACTTACAAGATCATCTCTAAGATCTTGACTGACATATTACAAAAGAAGATGCCTAAACTTATCATTAAAAACTAGACTGCGTTCATAAAGGGTGGTAGTAGCATCCATCACAACATCATATTTGCGGATGATATAGTCAGAGATATTTACTCCTCTCAAGGGAAAAGAATTTGCCTCAAAGTCGACCTTAAAAAGGTTTTTGATTCAGTCGATAGGAACTTCATTTATTACATGTTACATGAGATGGGTTTCTCTCACGAGTGAATTTACTAGACTCATGATTACCTAAAAGCCCTGAAATTCTCCATTATTCTTAATGGCTCTCTTATAGATTTCTTTGGCATTACAAATGGTATTAGACAAGGAGACCTCTTATCTCCTTGTCTTTTTACCATTGTCATGGAAGGCTTAACATATATGTTGGAAGATGTCGTGGCGAGAGTAGAGATCAAAGTTTTATGTGTGGGTGCTATTTTCGTTTTCCATATTATTTTTACAGATGAGTTTGGAGATGCCTTGGGTCTAAAAATCAACTGTAAAGTCTACTTGGGTGGGGCTGTTAAGTCTAAACAAGACATCGTGAATAGGCTAAGTGTGTCTAAGAGCATGTTTACTGCTCCTTATCTTGGACCGTCACTAATCTATAGCTGTGAAGAAAAGCCATTGTTAGCCCATTATAGTCAAAATCAAAAAAAAGACTTTCTTCTTGGAGGATTAGATTGTTGTTTAAGACTAGGAGACTAGAACTCATTAGATTTGTCCTTTCCTCTTACTCAAATTACTAGTCTAATGCTTTTCTACTTCTTGCAGGGTTGATTGAGAAAACAGAAGGAATTCTCAATAAGTTTTTCTGAGATGGGTCTTCTGATAAACATTCCATGCATATAATGAAGTGAAATCACATCTGTAGGCTCAAGGATGAAGAGGGTTTGGGATTGCGTAAACTAACGGATTGGAATAAACCTTGCCTAGCTAAGTAACTTTGGGACATCTTGCAAGGGTAGTCCTCCTTGTGAGTTGATTGGGTGAATTAGAAATACTTAACTTGGGAGAACATCTGGATAGCCAAAATTAGACTTTATCACTCAACAACTTGGAAGGGCATCCTATAAATGTGCATTGACAAATATCTTGGGGAAGGGTAAATTAAATAATTCTCCTTGAGGGCTGTCTATTTAAGCCTGAGTTATGCTTCTTGTTACCCCTCTGTCTGCCTAGAACACCCCAATAAGAATCAGAGACGAGGAGCCGTGAGAGCAGGAGGAGGAATGAGGTCAAGAAGGTAAGTTTTGGGTTATCACTCTTGTTACCTATTAGTGAAACCTGTTGGGGGTGTCAGGAGCAGACGATTGTCTCTAGCGAAGGGGAAACCTATAGGAGTGGTTCTGGGAGGCAGCGAAAGGGTAGAAAGTAAGGAGCTAATAGTAGTTAAGGATCCCTCAGTTTTGGTGGGCATTTAACAGATCGAGCATATGTTATTTGTTATTTTTATTGCTTTGAAGTTATTTTGGTGTTCAGAAAATTAAAATGTACATGCAAGGGTCGTAGTGATCATGCATGGTTAACACCTGAAATATGCATATTAGCAATATGTAATGACTTGCATAAGTATCTTTATTTTCCTGATTTGCTGTGAACAGTACTTGTGACACTATCCATGTTCATTAAGCGATTAAAATTATTCAGATGAAAGATAATAAAAATATTAAAATGAGATTGAGCACATGGACAGTGCCACCATAAAGAGGGAGAAGGGCACCCGGGTAAGTGCATGTTCGTGGATCCTCGTCCGAGGATGGATGGATGGTAGAATCCGAAAGTCAAACCAGACGATGATCTTGTGGAAGGTGGGGGCAAGGCCCCCGATTCTGTATAATTTAGATCAAGACTGGTTAGTACACATGCTGGCCATCCGTGGTAGTGCCCACGCCTCTGAACCACAGTAAGTAAGGTAACTCCTTGTGTTGTGGATTAGATGCATGTCCGAAATGTGTAAACAAATGTGATTCGAACATTTCATGTAGGTGGAGTTTAAACTGTGAAAATGGAGTAACCTGATTGTGTGAGGCCAGTGTAAATGAATAGCTACCTGTAGCTGCATGATTCTAATGAAATCTGACTTGCAGGCCTCCTATAAATCTGAACCCGTGACAGTGACACTACATTTATGTTTACATACTTTGATTTATGTATATGTTAGAACCTGAGATATGGGTGTATATATATATATTGCATGAAAGTCTTCCAACTTTTTGTAAAAAATTTATTATATGATATGCATGTGACTGGGTTTTTTCAAATATCTACTAAGTCTTAGGACTCACACCTACGGTCTAACATTTTTCAAGTAAGTAGGAAGTGTGTTGATTACCCGCGAGTAAGAGTTTAGAGGAGGGAGCTTTGGGAGCTTCCAGCAGCCACCATATTGAAGATCTTAAGATTTTAATTTTATTATATTCATGAGGGTCCTTTTGTAGCGAGAACTTAAATAATGTTGCTCAGATAAGAAAGAGTGTGATCTTGAGAAACTTTTCTAGTATGTGAATTGTGTATTACAATTCATGTGATGTATATAAATTTCAAGATTCAGAATTATGCAATAGATTGTGTGATGTGAATTATGTGCGTTTGTTATGAATGGAAATAGTATAGTCGTGTTATGAGAATCCTAGATGGTATGGCCTTGAGTGCTTGCGGATATCCCTATTCACAGTGATAGAGGAGTACAAGGTGACACTACCCCGACCGGGCACCAAGTGCCCCGAGAAGGGGGCGCCACATAATTATGCAATAGATTATGTGATGTGAATTATGTGCGCTTGTATTAGAATTGCAAATGGTATGGTCATGTTATTAGAACTTTAGATGGTATGACCTTGAGTGCCTTGCAGATATCCTAGTTCATAGCGATTTAGGAGTGTAAGATTGCCCCGACCGGACACAGAGTGCCCCGGGAAGGGGGCGCCATAGGTAGAGATCTTGAGACTTAACTTCAACACTAAAGGGGTTCTCACGCAATTGGCTAAGGTTGCCCTTGGAAGTATGATTTGGTGACTTTGGAAGGAGCGCTGTGTCAGAAATTTTGAGGGAAAGGGGTAGCGAGAGGTGCATCTTCTTCTCCATATCTTGACAAACCCGAGACATTACGTGGAATCTGAGCAAGGGCATAGACAGCTCACCGGAAGGAAGGCAGGGGTTCTTTCTCAATTCCTCGTTAGGATATGACACTACTTTTCTTTTTTATGTGGTTACACTCTAGCCAAATGGTTTTCTTTATAATTTTGGCATACCATGCTCTATGCTCAGTTTCTACTAGGACTTCTTTTCCTATGATGATTTGCGAATTACGCTGCTTTGAACTTGACATTTATGATATTTATTTGCACCTAACATCCCACATGAGTATTTTCAGAAACAACTATAAGGATGAAGGTCCATCTAATAGAGTACGCAATGAGTTATGTTGCTGCACTATATTCTTGGCTGCTAAACGATATGCAATATTCTTAAAAATCCTCAAAAGGTTTATCCTTGGGCTTCATTTCTATACTCTACTATTGTCTTCACCTGCTTTCCCTTTATCCTTCTTAGGTCATGACTTATGTGGTCGGGGAGATCCTTCAGGAGTCATAATCCACCTCTTGTGTGGTCATGTCCCTTTGTTTTTTACTTTTGAGACATGTATGCGATATTATCCAGAAATCACAGTCCACAGATTGCATGGTTATGGTTGGCCATTGATATGCTCATAAGTAGCTCAGGTCTGTCAGAGAATTGCCTAACTATGTAAATATTTTTACTTCTTTAATTTAATTTGATTAATTATCAAAAAAGAGAGTAGAGAGTGGTGGTGACAGTGGCACGGTGGATATTAGTAATTTTAATTAATTAATAAGCCAACATGGCAAGGGCCCCACTGCTGCTTGTGTAGGTGTCATGTTTTTTGATGACGATAGGGAATCTAATATACGTGACAATGAGTTCGAATCTAGCGAGTTCCAACTCACATGGGACCCTGGTCTATTTGGATCTGCCTTCCAACCCTCCCTCTCTCCCACATTACCTGTGTGTGTGTGTGTCTGTGTTCAAGCAACGAAAACGGCTCTCAGGGAACTCCCACATCACCTGTGTGTGTGTGTGATCTGCCTTCCAACCCTCCCTCTCTCCCACATTACCTGTGTGTGTGTGTGTGTGTGTGTGTGTGTGTGTTCAAGCAATGACAATGAGTTCGAATCTAGCGAGTTTCAACTCACATGGGACCCTGGTCTATTTGGATCTGCTTTCCAACCCTCCTCTCTCCCACATTACCTGTGTGTGTGTGTGTGTCTCTGTGTTCAAGCAACGAAAACGGCTCTCAGGGAACTCCCACATTACCTCTGTGTGTGTGTGTTCAAGCAACGAAAACGGCTCTCAGGGAACTTATCCCACAACAACTTTCATGGAATTTATGCTTTATTGTCATTATGTATTTCTCTAACGTAGTCATTTTCATGTGATCTCGTCCTTGTACACATCCATAGATGTCTAAAAATAAATGGAGCTTTTGTCCACATATCAATTGCTATATTTTTAATTTTTAAATGAAACCTATAAACACAGTAATATCATTCTTAAAGATGTTTTCTAATATGTCATCATAAATGGTAAATTCTGATCTTACCATATACTCTAATACTTTTTCTCGCATCTGACGAAGATAGGATCCATTTCATAGTCATTATTTTTATCAAAAAACTGAAGACGGGGGACGAAAATGGAAGTAAGTCCCTAACCCCCATTTTTTGCAGTTGTCACCATATAACCCAAGGGAACGATTGTGTCCGAGATCCGAAAAGAACGTGCACCTTAAAACATATATTTTCTGGTAGGTCTGCAAGTTAATTAACATATAGATAAATAAATGCTTGTCACGCTACATGCTCGTGCGCAGCTACCTGGCAAGGATGCCAATTCCAACTCACTTGACAAAAATTACGGCCAGCGAAAAAGAAAGACTACAATCTGGAGGCAACAAAAGCTGAAGAGGCTGACGGAAGAACCTGCCGGACGGATTGTAAGCAGCTGTTTCCAGTTGGGGGATGATAAAGAAATGGTGCTCGTGAGGTGCGTGCTTCCGTTCTATGCACGTCCTGAATGCCCTGTGCCCCATGAGGTCGACTTTCTCTGAAATGCCAAGAAGATATAAGTCCAACGTAGGAGTTGCACGTTCTCCGGCGGAGCGCTGGCTACTAGAACCTATGATATTCTTGGACTCAAAAAACTCTTCAGCCCCGGTCAGTCCTCGCACAGGGCATAAACAACACAAGTTCTACTTGGGGAATACACACAGAAAGATCGAGGCCTCTTGTCAAACCATCCTTCCTGCATGGCAACGCAAAAGGATAACTTGTTACTACCATTCCATTCTGCGGTAGAGATGATCACGGAAAATGTATGGCCAGTACTTACAGCAGTGAAGTACTCTGCGGTTGGATCTACTCGGCCGAACCCACCAAATAGTTTATCATCGGAATCTAAGACCACCTGGAAAAGAAAGTGTAATTGTATTTCTTATTATACTGTTTAGATTTCCCCTACAAGAGAAGGAAGTCTTGGAATGACGTATGCAAGGTAGTCCATTCACACAAGAATATCTTGCCCAGCTACGGTAGACCATAGATTATGATTACTGATTATCAACTTTAGGAATATCCACATTCAAAAGATTCGCCGGGAGGTGTACAAAATCCAAGCAGCCATAACAAGGATCCAGTTTGAAAGTGCAAGAGGATTAGGGGACTAATAAATGAATTATTTAAGCTTTCTGAGCTTGTTTACTCTACAAACTTAAATGTTTGGCCGTTGATTTCCAAGTAATACTAGGCATTACTTTAAAAAACTCTGAATATTTTTTCTTCACTAGCGATGACATCATTTTAACCTTTCAATCAACAATTATCCGACTTCGTGATGCTAGACATCCAATAAGTAATATCTAGAAGAAAACCACTGGCAGTTCTAGTGTGACAATGCACTGCAATGATACAGTAAAAGACCTAACAAGCAGGACCTAAAACCAATTCTGATAGGATTTTTTGTAATCTGGATTTCGCATGGAGGCAAACTGATCACGACTCAACATTTGATGCAATGGACTAGATCCTTTGCATTTTCTCTTTTGCACTTGAACATATCTTGAGACAAAGTCAAATATGAAAAGCAAGGTCGTCCAAAAAAAAGAAAAAGTGGCATTATACCGCATTTCAAATTAAATGCAAGACGATAATCTTCGTCATTGAAGCCTTCCCATTAATCTCTTAGATCAGTAGGACTTAGAAAATCAAGTACTGAAATTCAAAACTTCTTTGTCTTACTTGCTGTCAGTCTGAACAATCTCCCATGTCCAAACCCATAACATGGCATACATCATTTGACAGAGATGGAGTCTGATCTTTTGGATGGCATATTCTTGTGCGATGGAAGTTCTCAGAAGAAAGCTCAAAAAAGATTGACTATAAGAAAATTCAGATAAATTTGAGTTTAAGTACATGCATGGCGAGAATCTGTCCTGCATTTGCATGTACATCCATGTATATCCACCTTATGTGAACATAATCCTGTTTATGCACTTATTGTTGCCCTCAAACCAGTTACAATCTCTTAGTTTACCTTGGTTAAAAACTAACCAGAGTTAAGACATCACTAAAATACCCACAAAATGGAGAGTGGAGGGGGAGAGAGACAGACAGGAAGAGTGGAGGGTACGGGTGTCTGCTCCTGGGCCACTGGAATGTGCAGGACCCTCCCCACCTGAGGGTGCACCCCTCCCACCTGCTAAGATAGGCAGTCCCCTCTCCATCAGGGGGGACTGCATCCACCTCAAATGCTGCCACCCTCAGTTGAAGACAACACACAAAAACATGCACGCAAACACACACAGTTAAGGGGCCTCAGAGTTGGAGTGCTAGGGTCAGTGCCAGGAGGGCGATGGTGTTTGTTGAGAATCGAGGTGCAAGAAACATCTAGAGGCATCCAGCAACGGTGAAGACTATAAGAGATAATAGGGGGCATTTTCATCAAAATAATATAAGTTAAACAAAGAGATGGCACATCTGAAGTATGTCTGACAAAAATTCGCCATCTGGACATGTATGGCATCTAACTCGTGTAAGCAGCATATAATCATAGTGTTGGAACCAGCAGACTCCATAAACAGTAAAAAAATTGGAACCAGGTAATGAGACCAAACCGGTTCGATCTCCCTCCCTCCCCGTTCACTCATTTGGATGAGCCAGTCTCAGATTTTGTTGGGCATTGTTTTTCTATTTGACATTTTATCTTTCCTTTTAAAGAAATTATAACCCATATGTGTTTCAGGATCCAGTTGAAACTAGTCCTGCATGAACAGGAACCAGCCAGTTCCAGGTCTAAACAGGGACCAGGATAGGAACTGTTCCCCCTCCCCCCTGGTTCTGTGATCTTTGGGATATGTATGCACGTGTGATAAATTCTTTCATGATTTTCATTTTAACAGGACTACATAGGCAAAATAACCCCAAACTAATGCAAGGAGATTCAGGGGGAAATAATTACCTTGTATTTTCCAGGCTTTGCACAGCCAACTCTGTAGTCGAAGTAGCTGTCGTTCCAATGAAAGTTGAAGACAAATACTAAGTCTGCTCGTTCAAAAATGATTACTTTGTCTCCTTCATCTTTACGTGATATATATTGGTGCTCTGAAGTCATAAACTGCATGGATTGTCCGTAATACATGAACAGAAGGGGAAAAAGGCCCTCTGTCAGTAAACTGAATGTTCTCATTATTCATAATGAAGATAAAGTGACATGATAAAAGGGATACAAGTAATATGCCAAATGTCTATATGCACAAAACAATTCCACCATATGGAAGAGAATGCTACATCTATCCATCTATCAGCATTTAAGCAGATGTTCATAGATGGTCTCTTCCTTTTCCAAAGAAAAATGCAGGTCAAGTGATGATCTAGAAACATACACCATATTGCTCCTCAAGATGCTGCATTGCTTGATCAAACTCTTGCATCCCTCGATACCTTAAATACTCTGCATCCCCCTGAATTTACACACAAACGATGATTTCAACCCTTCCAGTGCAACATAAGAGCTTTGACTCAGCATGGCCAATTCTGAAAGAGAGAATATTTTGCAAATCTCTAGTAACTGAAAATCTGTTATCGTTAGCAAAGTTCTACTGCATGCTACATAGACCAGTAAGCAGGAAGAACACAACTTATAAACATACAACTCAGGTCTACCTTTTTCTACTTTTTTCCTATAAGCAATTTTGCACAAAATAACATAATTTGTAGATTACCAGACCAACCTCACAATGGATGAATGGAATAATTTTTAATTCTGTTCTATTACCAAACCCATTAGGCATTAAACTTACATTCTAAGCCATTTGGTCAAAATTTAGGTGTAGTGTAAATGAAGATTCAGCATTTTGGAGGTTTCAGCATCCTGCATAAAACTAATTGATGGTCAAAATGCACAATTCCAGTAAGTTAAAGAGGAACCTGAGGAGGGACCCTCTGAGGAACTGTGCCCACCACTTATTCCTCCCTTTCTGGAAGCTGAATTTCTATGGCCTAAACATGTCACTGGATAGCAGTCAACAGACCCCCGGAGGAATCCACATTGTCAGATTTTCTGTAATTGTCATGATAAAGTTTGGTCAGACGAAAAAAGGAATTCAGTTTGTCCCTGTTCTAACCCTTCTCTTGGCACAGAATTTTTCAGAAAGATGCCAATGACCCAGACAAGGTTGTTAGATTTGTACACGACCAAGTGAGAAAATGGGGCTCTATTTTTTGTGAAGTAGACAGGTGTAAATCCTCTTTTTTTCCTTTGTTAGGGGGGTAGTGTACTAGTGTGAGCCTCCCTTTTGCTGTACTCTTTTGTGGAGTTTTTGTTGTTGCTCCCTAAATACTTATACATCCTTTTTTTCTAGTTAATGAAAACAATGGTACTATCCGCTTTCAAGAAGAAACTTACCCTGGCACAGAGTATTTATTTTCCCTAGTGGCAATTTGGCCGGCAATAAAGGATGTTTCAACAAGACAATCAATGACTTCCAAATAAGTATTCTAGAAACCTGATCCCCCACCGTGTAGCTTTCATCCCTATCTAAAACCAATGAATTTTCTAATTGATGGGTTAAGAGACAAATGCACCTGCTTCCTGGACATACAGTATGGACTGGTGGCAGATCCAGGTGAATGTGGGAACATTTTTTTTCCCCTAGAAAAAATCCTTGCTCCAGAGGAACTCACAATCTTCTTTGCACCTAATTTTGGTGGTACCAAATGATGGAAGGTCCATAGACTTTAAACATAAGTTACAATTTCATTATATATTGAACAGGGGACTGCCAAGTTTCATGCAAAAATGTCTCTGTGACCTGGGTCCAGACAAGCAAATCAAAAAATAATTCTTCAACATTTGAGTTTGACAGACCAGCAACAATTAAAGAACTGTCTAGGTATCAACTAAGGTATCACTAATATTAGTACTCAAAGTTATGAAGCAAAGGAACAAGGCACTTCATAACATATATCAGCACTTCGAATTTAAATGTAACAAATTTGGAAACTTACAAGATCAAATCTACGGCGGCATTTGTCATAACTGTAATTATTCCCTGAAATAACTGCACCAGTTGGAAGGCGTTGGTCTCCTCTTGGGAAGTCTATCCACTCTGCAAACAAGGAACAAAAGACAAAAAAAATAAACAGTAGCCAGTCCACCATGAAACAGCCCAATAGCATGGTCATGTTCTCTGGAAGATTTATGATCACAAAGACAGGTTTACCAGGGTGCCCAAATTCATTTCCCATAAAATTCAGGTATCCTTCACCACCTAAGCCCATAGTGAGTAGCCTGATCATTTTATGCAGTGCTATTCCACGGTCGATTCGAGGAGTTGATGGCCTATCCAAGGCCATGAAATCATACATGTCCTGTGCAGAAAATACAAATAGAGACATGAGAGGATATGACACCAAGTATATACAGCACCTCCATCCAGTGTGCAAGAACTGCTACACTTTAAGATTATGTGCATACTATTGACCACTACTTAAAAACAACTATCATGATTTATGCAGATGATTAAGAATTATCCCAACAACAAGGGTAGCTGAAGAATTCTGAACATAGATCTCAGATAAGAGTTGATGGGAGACATTGCTCTCTGGAACATAGACAGCTGGAGAATATCTAGTAAGCAGGAGTTGATGAAATATTTTATGCGAAAAGGTGAACTAAAGACATACTTGGATGTTCCACTTTACCAGTAACTAAGGATATGATATTTTATTCAAGAGCAAATGCAAGCGTCGCATAAACACTGGTATCTTGATAAGTTCAGATGAGTTGTCTCCATTTTTTTCTGGAATTGACCGATTAGAGGTCTTAACAACTAATCTTTGGGGGCATCCATAGAAAGCCTCGCGTAGATGTTTTTTTTCTTGATTTCTTCTGAAGAGAGTTGACTCTAAGGATGACCACATTTCATACACATCTGATTTATCTTGAATAACTGATGTGTTGTAAACTACTAACCTTGTCCATCAGCCAAAAAGCAATTGTCTTGTCACCCACAAGGGCTTGGTCATGGCTTTCAGCATAGGCAATACATTTCTCTAGCCATCTTCTGTTTGTAAGCGTGTGGACAATTTCACCCATTCCCCAATGCTCATCACTCTTCCTGTATTAAGAAACAAATGTCGAGTGGGTAAAATGCCATTGATATCATAGCTTCCAATCATGACTAAGTGCTCAATCAGCAAATAATAACTATAACCATTTGGATTCTAGCAACTGCTACATGATGGATATGTAAGCCTTGATGGATTTAGCCATCACTGCTGATGTTTCCTCAACTGATGATGCTATGATCTAGCGGAAAGTGTGCCTAGTCAGAAAATAAATAAAGCCATGCAATCGCAACACTAGTCAGAGGGCTTACTTAAAAAGCTCAATCCATTTGTCAGCAATGGCCATGTGAAGACGAAAATCAAACCCAACACCACCATCTCGGATGGGAATACAGAATGCTGGCATTCCGCTAACCTATACATGAAAGTAATAGTATGTATGATTACCTGAAGACATAAAAATGTGTGTACATCCAAAACAAATGAAAATGAAATAGAAGCAAGTGTTTCTATCATATAATCAGATGAAAAGCGTGGCTTTCTGTTTTTAATGACAACAATATACTTTATAATGAAAATATGGATGACAAAATCTAATGAATTATTCCTTTCTAAATAATGATGATGCCTCACATTAATTTAATGACACTTCACTTACATCTTCACCAATAGTTACAGCCTCCGGAAAAATCCCATGAATGAGATCATTTACTAGCATTAGATATACCACTGCATCGATATCAGTAGCATATCCAAAATATTCACTGTAATTCCCAGTAAAAGCTACCTGGAACCAGGAACTCAACATTAGGGCAGAGTGCAAGAGGAAAGAACAAATGAAATAGGTAGGCTAGAGCATTCAGAGTGTCCTATGAATTCAATGAAATACCATACCATAACATCTTTGAAGCAATAGTCTATGTTTTGGGGTTGCCTTCAAAAAAGTTTTATGCTTATGGGTAGGAATAAAGAAATATAAAGTCCTCCAAGGAGCATCAAAGATATCGGTTTTCTTTATGGAAAAAATATGCCAGAAACGACAATTAGAAACTAATGTTCCAGGTTACCTGCAGCCCATGGTGAGTATACATCATGGAGGTTACCCCATCAAATCTGAACCCATCAAATTTGTACTCATCAAGCCACCATCTTGCATTAGAAATAAGAAACCTCAAAACCTACAAGAGCATGATGTCATTAATATTCACTAAAGATATACAATATCCGAACAAACAAGCATGGCAGAATGCAACAAAATGGAAATCATGCCACTGAAAATGAATAAAAGACATACTTCCCAAGTTCCATAGTTGAATAGACGAGAATCCCACATCCAGTGATAACCACGAGAACCAGAGTGAAAATAATGTGTGTCTGTGCCGTCAAACAAGTTCAGGCCATCCAAGACATTGTTTGATGCATGGCTGGACAGAAAAAACCATGTTAAGACATTAAAGAGTATTAAAATTGCTCCAGCTGAAATTTATGCATAGATGATATGAGAAAAATGACATGAGGTAGGACTTCCAAGGGGGAAAAGTCCAAATGATTACAATTCGTTTATGACATCATAAACAAAAATTTCATTATAGTGCAAAAAGTGGACATCCAAAGCAGAGGGAAAAAATTAGATCCTTTTACAACATGGAAGGCAGTATCGGCCGAAACCGATACGTTTCGGCCGAAACGTATCGATTTCGGCCGGTACCGATCCGAAACCGGCCCTTAACATTGTAGCAGGTCCGAAACCTATTAAATACTACTTTTTTAATGGTTTTGGACGAAACCGTATTGGTTTCGGCCGAAACTCACCTGTTTCGGTCCGAAACCGGACGGTTTCGGCCGAAACCGGATAGGTTTTACTAATTTTTTGAGTTTTTTGAATGGTTTCAATCAGTTTCGGCCGAAACCGGTACGTATCGGTTTCGGGACCGTCCGAAACCGGTACCGAAACCGATACTGCCATCCTTGTTTTACAATCCATTTAGCAGGCAGCTGGGAAAATATAGGCTGATCCCAGGCAGCTAATAAGGTATAATCCACATGTTCTCATCCTTAAATTTGTTGACCTTTAGGTAGATGAGCTTGTGAAAGCAAAAACTATATACAATAACAAGCTATTAAAATCTGTTTATCTTTATAAAATTGGTGGTATGATCCACATGTTCTAAAAAAAAAGCTATTAAAATCAATAAATAAAAGGTAATATCTAACACAGCAAAGAATCCAGTCGCTGAAGCACGAAAGAAAATATATCAAAATTGCTTGCAAGTGACCAGCAGTTTTTTCATTTCCCCTTTTTGTGGATTACAGGGACATGGACCAATCACCAGCACCCGTGTCGTGTCATTGAGTCATCCAGGGACCCACCAGGCCGTGTTGCATGGCAACACATCCAACAGAGCCCAATGCATGGTCAACAGTGACCTACAGATTTCAAAAGTGGAAAGACAGTGCTTCACTTCCACATGTTTAGACTTCCAGGTAGCATCAGATCTTGAAAAGTTACCTGTGAACAATATCCATGAGAACAAGAATTCCAAGCTCATGGGCCCTGTCAATTAAAGACTTGAGATCCTCAGGAGTCCCAAAGCGGCTACTAGGTGCAAAAAAATTTGTGACATGGTACCTGATCCGTATAAAAAAATGATATCAAGGTCTTATATATATATATAGATAGATAGACAGATACAGTCAAGTGCAAAACAAGCAGGAATAATATTTGCAGCAAGATATCTGCAAAACTTGTTTCCTGAGGAATCTGTCAAGCTGAATTATAGGAACAACAGCAATTATAGGAATTACATACAGGGCATATTTCACAATTTGTATGTTACCAAGTTTTAGAAGGTATAAAACCAGCTATCAGAATAATTGAGAAAGAGTACAGGTAAAAATAAAATAAGCAAAATTCCTTGAATACCACAACATTGTGGAGCACTCAAGAAGAAACACTTTCTAGATTTTTAAAACATGCCGATATTTCTGAGAATAAAGCTAAGAAACATTTTTCTAATTTGTAGTGTAAGAAGATTGAGCAAGCATTCAATGGATTAAGAGAACTTTTGTAGAACACTACCCCTGCTCACCATTTACAAGCCTAAGCAAAACTTAAAACAAAACCATCTTTCAAAAGGTTAGTGCTTTTTCAGATATTGTTGTTGTTGAGTCTTGGTAGGCTGATATGCCATCCCCCTCTCAATCCTAATATTTGCCACTGATGCTGCACCAAATCCAGATCTGAAGTCCCATACTAAGATGAGATCAGTACTGCATCCAACCTTGAAAACCCACAACATATTTTATTTTTTTCAAGGTCCCAGCTGCAGTGGCAGGGCACTGTAACACACAATAATTAAACTTTATATCAGAACTTATTGTAAAACATGACATGATGAAAAGAAAACAACATACGGCCAAAAGGTAAAAGTAGAGAGGAAGTTTGCCAAGCCAGTAACTTCATCTATGTACTACCAAGGTGGGCTCTATTCACATTCGGGATGTCAGGCTGTTTGGTTCCATCCATATTAAGTCATTTTATCTTTCACATAGTCCTTTAATCTAACATTTCCACATGCACGGTTAGCTTTTTGCCTTCTCATCAAGATCTCTTGGCCGCACGACATTTACAATATATTGGAACAAAGATTTGGCTTTGTCTATGGGAGAACTAACATGTTCCCCCTGTAATTAAGTATGCAAACGAACACATAAGCACTTGCTATTCTTCAAAATGTTAGCATGCTTTCCCTGCCTTGTAGCTAATAATCTGGTAGAAGTAAAACATAGATTGAAGTGGAAAAAATTGCAAAGGTAGAATCAAATAACCCCAAGTACCCAATAGACCATACAGTCCCATACAACACATATTTCTTCCAATTAGAAAGAGAGAAACAAGTGAGACTCAGTCCCCCACTTTCTGTCCTTGCTCAAATTATCAAATACCAATCCCTGACAGACTGGAAAGGACCCTTGAACTCCTGTCCAAAACATCTATTATTCCTTTCTCTCCACATAGCCCACAAAACAGCAGCTAAAAGCGTGATCCTTGTATGGTTGCCATCTCCAAATGCATTATGCTCCCAACCCATACTGAGTTGAAAGATTGAACTCGGTTACCTCCGTGGAAGATGCATCTCTCTCTGAAAATGACTGACCAAACGGTAGAAATGGCCCCACACACTGGATATAGAGGTGATCATGAGTCTCCACACATAAACAACATAATAGGCATTTTTTTTCTTCAACACCCAGATTAAATCTTCTGATTCTGTCTACTATTGACTCTCTGTCCTGTGCCAATCTCCACATAAAGATCTTGATTTTCATCAGCCATTCGGTCCATCCACCCCATGTTTAGACCAATCAACTCTGCAAACACCACAAGCAGTGCCCTCATAAAAGATTTCACAGAAATTTTCCTCCAAGCTCCCATCTCCTTGGTCTCCTAACATTCTTGGTAAACCTTGAGTGATTTGTGTACGTAGGCAGTTTTATTGACTTCCTCATCCTCAAGGTTCCTTCTGAAATTCATATGCCAGTCATCGTTATTATTTTCACAAATCACCTCATCAACCATCACAGCCTCAGTTGATAAAAAACAAATTCTGTGGAATATTGCACTGAAAGTAGTTCGTGCACAGGGAGACCAAGCTAGTCCCATGACAGATGTTAGTGAAGCTGGTCTAGTGCTTATAAGATTCCTCCCATGCAAGGTGCCTTTTCAAGGACAAAAATGTGAGGCTCCCAGGCCAAAATGAACACGACCTCTGTGTTAGCCACAGGCAAGATTATCACTGCAACAGAAAATTTCTTCACATCAAAGGTCCTTCCAACAAGACATTATCAGGCATAGATATTATAGCAGGACCAGAGAGTGAGACTTGACACCAGTCTCTTTGTATAATGTCTCACCCATCTGGAGAGGCATTATCTAATGCGGTGATTTTATCAACTCCAGTGTCCGAGTCAGGCTGGGTAATGGCCAGACCTGTTCTGGATGGATAGGTGGCATGGTGAATGTACATTAGAATTTAGAAGAATCCTTTCCGAAGCTGTTTGCTGTTGCGGCTGCACCCAAGTCTTCTGTGGCCCAGGCTTTTGACTTGCAGCTTTTGGGCGGCACCTGGGCACCTACCTTCAGGAGGAATCTTACACACAAGGAGATAGAACAGCTGGAGGGCCTCATGTCATTACTTACTGATTATAGAGTGGTGGACAGCAGGGAGGACAGGTGAGTATGGAGATGGGAAAAGGAGGACGACTTTTCAGTTAGGTCTGCTTACTCTATCATTTCAGATGGGGATCCGCGCCACCGTTTTGCTACACACATATGGAACCCCAAGAGTCCGCCGAGGGTGAAGCTCTTGATTTGGAGGATATCACATGGTCGGCTGCCCACATGTGATAGGATTGCACCCTTGCAGGATATTGTCTCTCTATGTTGTTTATGTGGGGAGGAGGAAGATCTTAGTCACCACTTTACAGGATGCCCCTTCTCTAAGTGTGGAGAAAGAGTGTGGAGAAAGATCGGTGATAGGATTCACATCTCTTTGGACAAGTTTGAGAGTGTTCATCAGCTCTTCCTCAAAATGGCATAAAAGGTGGGTCCTAAAGGGAGATAAAATAATATGGTGGCTCATCCTCCATCCTACTTTTTGGGCTTTGTGGGGTGAGAGAAACAGTAGGATCATCAAAAAGGAAGCAAGAGTATAGAATAGGGTTGTTTCTTTTGTTTGTGACAAAGTATGTGAGTGGGCCAAGCATCTTTGTAAGTGGAGTCTCATCACTCCTCTCTTTTCCTTTTTTGGAGGATAGATAAGGACTTGCCTTTGGGCATGCACATTTTGTATAGGAATTGTATTGGGAGCGGGCGGCTTACACTTGTATATACCTCTTCCTTTTCAATTAGTACTATTGTGGTACTATCCACTTTTCAAATAAAGACATACCAAACAGCAACTCTATTTATCTTAACAACTCATCTGCACAATCATCCACACCACCTTTAGACAAATTGTGGTTAGATTCTAATACTCGATCCCTTAGACAATCAATTCATTTCCTCTTGGTGCGAAACCCAAATCCTCTTCCCCAAAAAGGATGCTTAGCAAGTACCATATCTGCTCAGTCAACCTCTGCTTCACCATCCGCAGAGGACCTGTCCCTGTGTTGAGGGATCTCCACCAAGCATGCACCTTTAGATGAAGAGAACGGACCATGGCTTATCTGGTTAGAGATCAGCCTTTCCGCAAAGGAAACTGCACTTCACAGCAACCAGCTATTGAGACTCTGCATCTCCTTGTCATCCCTGTCACTGAGAATATCCTCCTAGAAAGTTTGCTAAAGTTTCCTGCCAAAAGGGCTTGAAGCCCATGAATTTTGGCCGCCTCCTTCTGATGCTAGGAAACATCGAGACCTTCCCATACTCACCTCAGTCAAGGTAAAGAAATGACCAAAAATGGGTCTAAAGGCATCTTTTCCAGTTAAGAGTAGAACCAGTAACCTGGTTCAGCTCCTCTTCAAGCCAGTTTGTGAATAAAAAAAGGTACCCGCACCCAGATTCTCCTCTCAGCCAGATCCTACCTAAATTGGAGACCACTAACATACGCGTATGAGTTGCAAATTTGAAGTACTTGCATGGTTTTTTTTATAGAAATGCATATATGTTAATATAAAAACCTCATTAAGGAGCAAATTAGAGGAACATTTTATTTGGTCATGGAGAATACTATCTGAAACATCTGAAACTTGTAGCTGTTACAAAATTGTAGTTGACTCTTCATTTCTTTAAGTAGACATGAAATATCTGCCAGACAAAAAGCTTTCAAAATCCCAGAGGAGAATACCCAAAGCTAGCATAATATGAATGCTCTTGAATAGCCATAATCTGTACAGCATTATATCCAAGCCTCTTAATGCGAGGAAGCACATCATCCCTAAAACTTGCATAAGTGTTGATTTTTCCTTCCTGCGTTGCAAAACAAACACCAAGTAAAAAAGACAATGGCATCAAATCAGGTTATTACTAAACAAGTTCTCTGAACTAAAATCAGGATAAAAAAAGAATCAATATGCTCCCTGTGGAGAAAATAAATTATGGGGATAGGACATAATTTTGCTATTTCCAACAGGCAGATGCCTTCATTCATAATGCCAATCAACATGACCTTTAGTCATTCTACAGAGTAAATATCCAGATAAGAAAGAAAGAAACCATGGGACAGGACTTGATATATTACAATAGGATATATAAAGAAGAATACAATGGAAAGATATAAGTTCAGCAAAACTCAAGTAGTTGTGTTAATGAATCTCATTCATATTATTCTTCCCTCTTCATACATGGATCTTGGATTTCCCCTTTGCTTAGAAACTATGAAAAAAATACAAAACGCCACTAGGAAGCAGCAGCAAGTGTAACTACTTTGATTCTCCTAAGCAGAGGTATTTGCAACATAAGAAGCATACACAAGGATGGATACATACCGTACTACTCATTCCAATATGTGATTCATAAATCCGCAGTGACCTGGGTCTCTTTGGTTGTGGGTGTTGAAACACATATTTTTCCTGTTGGAAAACTCACAAAAGTTCAACAAAAGCACACATAAAGATATTCAAACAAAGTGAAGAGAAAAACAATCAGAAGAATCTGCACTCATGCCTATTTAAAGATATGAGCAGATGCAAACCTCCTCTGGAGGATCGTAGTAAATCCCACTGTATGGAATCTCTCCTGGAGCCTGTACAGAGAACTTGATCCATGCTGGAATAGAATCCTTTATGCCAGAAGGTGTCTCCATGCGTATCTGTCAGTCAGCATTAAGACAAAGATAATTACAGTGACCTTTACAATTAAATACGTGGAAGAGGCATTCTCATTCATTATGCCCGTTTCGCTAACATAAATAATAAAGATAAGATGAAACGACGTTTGATATCACAATCCGATAATACAAACTACCAAATCCATGATTTCATACAAACTCCAAAAATTTTAATTCACATCCTACCTATGTAACATGTTCTCAAATAATTAAGAGTCTAAGAATCAAAGCTATTTAACATGTAATCTGTCAGCTAGTTCACAGCAATGAAATTTGCCTGACTGGGCTATAATAGATAGTTTAGCTTCCTTCAAACTCAAGTAAGTTTAAGCATCAAACAACAGTCAAGATCAGATGAACCAACTACCTGACAAACTGGAAAACAGCTCTGCTAAAAATTGTCAAATTGGATATTAATGTCATGCCCTTATTTCCTTACAATGTAAGGTGCTAGGGACGACAAGTTAAATTCTTTTTCTTTCTCGTGGCAGCAAACCTCGTCGAATTGAGTTAAAATTAACAAGCACAATCACAGACAACAGAGAAGTTCATAGCCAACACCTTACACAATCCTCCAGATGATTTTCATTGTCAACATCTTACACAATCCTCCAAATGATTACTAGCTCAGACAAGAGTTCCTATCAATCCCTTCTTATCATCTTACTCCCTCCCATTGCCCTCTTTTATACCTCTTCACTTATCATCGTCAGAAACCTTTTTAAAGGAGAAGGCATATGACATTAGGAAATGACTAAAAGAATGGAGGGTAGACCAATATCATGGGGATTAACTGATGCTCTCGAAAAGATGAAGAGATGGTATCATCAAATACTGTTGTTCTGAAAATTGGTTGTCACCATATCAGATTCATTCAGAAAGCAGGAATACAAAATTTTACTGCAAGTATACAGCCATTAGTATCCTGCAGAAAAAAAATGCATTCCACACAAAAGGCTAAACAATCACCACTGCTGTGAGAGAAGCTCTGGGGTTTTCCAGGGCATTATGGGAGCTGGCTGGAGGTTGCGTCAGGGGCAAACCGGATGCCCCTTGGAGGTGGCTCTCGCTCGCCATTCCCCGGCTTGGCCTTGAGCTGGAATGCCGACGGGAGGTTCAGGCGTCCCCAGAATCCTGCTCCCATCTGTTTCAGGTGCAGAAGGGCCCGACATATCCAACAACACTGCCGGATACCAGCAGGAAGAGGGGCAGGGGGTGACGGTGCCTTCCAACCTACGCGTTCCTACGCAGAGGTAGTCCGGGAAGGGGCTCAGCCCTTAACCATTGAGGGAAGGAAGCATCTCTGCCTAGAGATAGGACCCAGTTTACACGTAGAATTTTCGGGCATCCATTTCGTTGGATAAACATGCATATATTTTGACATATTTGTTAATTCCGCGTTTTTGAGTTTATCAGACGATTTAGGGTTCGTGTACTAGACTTTTCCCCACCGACTGAAGTCAGTGTTAATTTACATCGGACAAGTCCGAACACCTTTGATTAACTGTCAAAGAACGCCTTTTGTCTCTATATGTTGTGACATTAATGATATTGATGATCGCCCATGATGGGTACATACTCTTGCAAAAAAATTTGGAATCTTTGTTTCTTTGAGCATATGTAATTTAAATTTCAATCGTCCTTCAAGACCTTTACATATAGTCCCGATTGTATAATCGGGTCTTCGGGATTACATCCGGTCGCAACCAGAGCCTCTGAATTTATTTCAATCTGTATTTAGATCTTTGAATTTACTTTCGTCCTGATTGGATCATTGAATTTACTTTCGTCCTGATCGGGCTATTGAATTTACTTTTCTCCCCTGATCGGGCATTTGAATTTGAATTTCATCACATGGACCGTTGAATTGCCAAGATGATCGCCGTTGGTCCATTGGAGTTACTTCACGGTCATGATCACTCTTTTGATTGTGATCGGACCCTTAAGTCGGCTTGGTGTCCATAAAGAACATTTCTGCCTGAGACGGGGTATATCTGTAATTTTCCTCCGTCAGGGTATTTCTACAACTTCACCAAACATTGGGATGTTATTGGAATTTCCGACTCTTTTTGGGTATTTCCACCCTTTTCGGAAATAGCCCTGCCACTTCCTGACTTCTTGGGCATTCCCATTACTTTTAATTTTTCGGAACATATTTGACATTTCTTGACTTCTGGGAGATCGCCTCGTCGTTTGACTTCATGGGTGTTCTTGACTTCATTTCTTGACTTCTCGAAAATAGCCATGTCACTGGACTTCCTAGATATTCCTTGTCTTCATTTTTTGACTTCTCGGAAATAACCCCGTCATTTGACTTCTTGGATATTCCTTGTCTTAATTTCTTGACTTCTCGAAACTCCATGAAAAGATATATGGATTTAGATGGTTAGCCATAGACTGAACCTAGGAGAGCGCACACCGCTTCAAGGGGCGTGGTCCTGCTCCACCGAATCGTGCAAACGGCGTGAACCTGAACAAGTGTATTTTGGTAATTTTGAGACCCCACAAATGGGGGTATTTATGCAATTTTCCTACAATCAGGGGTGTTTCTATAAGTTTTCCTTCATGGGGGGTATTTCTGCAATTTTCCCGCTATCGGGAGCATTTCTGGAATTTTTCCACTATCGGGGGCATTTCTGTAATTTTTCACCTATCGGGGGTATTTCTGCAATTTTCCCCTATCGGAGGTGTTTCTACAATTTTTCCACTATCGGGGATATTTCTGTAATTTTTCCATCTTCGGGGACATTTTTGTAATTTTCCCGCTACCGGGGATATTTCAACAATTTTTCAGCTATCAAGGATATTTCTACAATTTTCCCATCATCGGAGACATTTATGTAATTTTCCCACTATTGGGTGCATTTCTGTAATTTTCCCGCTATTGGGGATATTTCTGCAATTTTCCCGTCATCGGGGACATTTATGCAATTTTCTCACTATCGGGTGCATTTCTGCAATTTTCTGGACAGCATAAGGTATTTCTGCAATTTCTGAACAGTAAAAGGAATTTATGCAATTTCTAGATAACAAAAGGTATTTCCCATAATTTCCCAAGTTTCTTCATGGATTTTGACTATTTATAAAATTTGCATGGTTCCATCTTCATTCCAACAACTTTGATGATCAAAAGATCATTATCCCAAATGTGAGACACACACCCCTTTTGTGAGTTTTAGTTTAACAACCAAACACATTGAAATCTTCAAACCATCAAGAGCTTTAGAAGATAACAAAACATGTTGGAGCTAAAAGCCTCCAAGTGTTCCTACGTGATTCCTCCAAGCTCTGGTGCCATCTTCCCTTTTTTTCCTCTCCTTCGGAGTGTAGTGGATTGTACTGAGGTGTGCTCTTTGACCCTTCATCTCCCTACCTCTTCATCAAGAGAAGAAGGGTGAGCACTTGCTTAGGCTCACCAATAGCCTGGAAGGTGACCAGAACTCCCCGGGGGGGACTAGAAGGTGATGACCGCACCCTCCTCTTCAATTAACATGGCCTCCCCGGTGGGTGCAGCAGGTGGGGGGCCTCCCCCCGGTGGGTGCAGCAAGCGGGGGGGCCTCCCCCCGGTGGGAGCAGCAGAGGGGGCACCGGGGGGGGGGGCCTCCCCCCCCTCCGGGGGGTTCCTTGGCCGGAGGGAGGGGGGAGAGGGCGGTCCCCCCCCTCTTGTGCAGTCTAATCAATGCCTATAAAAGGCGCGCCTGCCCCTGGTGGCGGCAGGAGGGGGGCTCCCCCCAATGGGTGCAGCAGGCGGGGAGGCCTCCCCCCGGTGGGAGCATGCCCGGGGGGCCTCCCCCCTCCGGTGGGTTCCTTGGCCGGAGGGAAGAGGGAGAGGGCGGTCCCCCCTCTTGTGCAGTCTAATCAATGCCTATAAAAGGCCATAGTTCTAGAATTTTTTTATCCTTTTCTGCCCTTTTTCACAGCAGGTTTTGTTTGTCTATTTGCCCGACTCCAGTAAGGGTGTTCATGGTTCGATTTGGTTAGGTTTGGGGTTTTTTTTTCCAAACCAAACCAAATTAAACTAAACCTCAAACCAAACCGAACCAAACCAAACAAATTCGGTTGGTTCGGTTCAAACCAATTTTTTTATAATTTATTACAATATATATGAATTTAATAAATTATATATATAATAAAAATAAAAAATAAGAATACTTATAGTTTGTATGTTTATACGTCTATGTAATTATATTTTTAAAATTTTAAATATATTTATGATATATAATATTAATAAAAATAAATAATAAATAATAAATTCGGTTTGGTTCCGTTTCACACGTTATGAAACCAAACCGAACCGAATTTAGGTTCAAACCGACCGAAGTTCGGTTCGGTTTGGTTTGATTTGAACCGAACTATGAACACCCTTAGTCTCCAGACACCGTCTTGCTACCCGTTAATTTTGGGGTTACGGGAATTATATTTCAATGCCATTGGGATACACAATGGCACTAAAAACTTAATTTCGTATGGACTTTATCTCATGAGCGTGTAATTTCATGCCGCTCACAAGGTGCTCGACAGAATGCCCACTTCTCATAAAGAGCTAAAAGCTTGGCTTGGCGTGGGCCTTTGTTGAGTACTTGGTGACCTTATGTCGCCTGCCAGGTGCTTGGCAAATTGTCTTAATGAACTTTAGAAGCTGAACGCTTGATATTGTAGAGCAGGTGTACATGACTTTGTGCCGCTCACAAGGTGTTCGATGAAACGTCGATGAACATCCGTATGACGGCAACGGCCAAGCATCGCTTCATGTCATAGTCTAAAACATTTTCATTTCTAAATTTTTCTGTAATTACCAAAAAGTATGAACTTTTTGGGATTCAACTGACCCATTCCCCAATACTTCACCCGCGGTCGTCTAGAATGGCTTCAGAGGTGTTTATGGGTCTTCCCAGTGAAGGGAGCAATGGACTCAGTACGAGTTAAGTCCCTCCTGGAGATGCACGAGGATGGAAGAGGGCACTGGGAGGTCCAGCCTGGCGGTTGGTTGGGATGCAAGCACGGTGGTGGAGACTGCTGAAGCTGGCTACCTGGTGGCTGAAGGGACCATCCTCCGGTTGTAGAGGTGGTCCTTGGAGAGGGATACCTTCCCCAGTCCAGGGGGGTCTGTAACAAGATCTCCCTGTAAGGGGTACCCCTCATCCGTGATGAGGAGGGTTCTCGCTCCTACTCAAGCCGTTAGCGGCAGTAGAAGAGAGAAGCATGTGCTTTACGTCTGGGGGCTCACTCACGATAGTGGAGATCATGGCCCGGGCATACAACTCCACTGACGTGCTGGCAGTCCTCTCCTTCTACGAAGACTTCATCGTCAGAATCCTCCACAAGCCAGATTCTCTGCAGCGCCACCAGGGCGAGCTAGGGCAACAACCACACGGGCAGAAGGAAGATGAACAGGCCCCAGGGGTACGTGGCAGCTTCACACGCCCCCGTTCAAATTTTGTACCACATGCGATCCATTCCGGGCCAGCTGGGCCTAGCTGCACTGGACTGGAAGGCGAACCGGCGAAAAGGCCCTTGGATGGGTTGCATGTAGCACACACCGTGAACCACGGTTCAATGGGTCTTTGTGGCGGGCAGGTACCGCTAGGGTGGACCCAGAACTTACCCGGATTTGCCACCAATGACCGTATTAGGTCCGATGGTCCCGATATCAGCCTTCTTCCTCACCCGACTTCCCCCACTGCTCTTCCAGAGTCGCGGCAGGCAAGCGCTGGCTGGCGACCCTCACAATGCCAGCTCCGTTGGTAAGCATCCTCCTGCACTGTCCTGGCGGTGCTTGACCTCCACGTGCAGCCGCCACTGTCAGTTAACCTCATAAGGGCGTCAGGATTAGCCTACGGAAGCCTCCAGCGAACCTCCGGCACTAATGCAGCTGGGTATGATGCCAGGGAACGACCTGGCCATCCTGCAGGAAGTGAATGGGTGGCAGATAAGGAGCTCCAACTGCTCGGGAGGGGCGGAGCTGGCCGAGCCTGTTGCCTGATTCATGGAGGTGGCAGAGCAAGAGGGCTCACTCGGATATCCCGTGTAGCAAGGTGTCCTTTTCCCTGGTTGAAGCGATGTCCAAGGGGCCTAGGAGGCTGAAGGGGAAGAGCATGCTACAGAGGAGAAGGGTATGGTCCCAGAGAGACTGGGAAGAGTCAGGGAATCAGGAGGGGATTCAAACAGGGACGTTATGGAAGACAATAACAGATTGAGAAGAGAACGCGACCAAGGAATGGGGTGGGCCACGGCCTAGGCGCCTCGCCTTGTCACCTAAGCATAAGGCGGTAGGCCACCGCCTTGGTCGCCTTAACAACTTGGTATTATTTCTTCAAACACCACTTGACGTGTTTCCTGGAAGCTGGAAGTGGAAGTCTGAAACATGGAAGGTCTTCTTCAAGGCTGGTTTTCTACAAGGTTAGACTGAGGCAAACGTCGACAGCAGGACATGTTTCCTGGAGGATGGAAGTGGAATTCTGGAGCACCGCTGGTCTTCTGCAAGGCTAGACTGAGGCAGACCAGCACAGCAGGAGGATCTCTCGAATTGCGGGCTCTACGCAAACAACAACAAAAAATGATTAAAACAATCTAAATAAACATCAAACAGTAAAAACGAGGTTACCTGATGTTACAGAAAATAGAATAAACAAAGAAATATCGTCGTATCTTTGGAGTGATCCCCAACTTTGTCATAGGGCTTCTGTCATCCTGCCAAGAGGGGGGCAGGAACTAGGGCTGCTTGACCACGCAGTTGTCCGTGCGGGTAGAGGAAGGAACGTAGGGAAGAGTCCAAGGGAAGGTGGGAAAAGGGAAGTCCAATGGGTTATTTCCTTTCCAAAGCAACTTTTACTTTTTACAAAAAAAGTCTTCACAATTTTATCAAAACACCAAAATCACATACCAAACAAGGTGGAGCGAGTTCACGCCGAAGCGGGCTAGGCGGACTCAAGGCAGGTTGGGCGCACAGAGGCGGCCTAGGCGAGCACCTTGTTGGGCTGCTTGCCTAGGTGCCAAATCTCCTAGGTTCTTGTGCAACGCCTTGTTGCCTAGGCACCCAGGCGATGCCTTGAAAACAATGGGACAGAGTTTGACGAGATCCTCGTCAGCGAAGAAAAATACTAGAAGCAGAGATCTAGGGAGAAATGGCTCAAGGAAGATGACAGTAATACTGCCTATTTCTAGCGGGTAGCATTGGGAAGTAGAAGGGTCAATGCAATCTGATGCATCAAGGTGGGTGACCAGTTGTTTTCTAGGGATGAGGATATCAGAATGTAAGCAAGGGAGTTCTTCTTACACCTCTTCACTGAAGAGGATGCAGCAAGACCTCTCATACCCGATGACCTTCTTCCTTATCTCTCCACTGAGGAATGAGTAGCTCTTTCTCGTCCCTTCTCGGTAGAGGAGGTCTAGAAAGCTGTCTTCTGTCTGACGAGCGACAAACTCCTAGGCCTGATGGTTTCTCTTTGGCCTTCTTTCAGAAGTGCTGGGATATCATTAAGGTCGATCTTCTCTTGACAATGTAGGAGTTCCGGGAGGGAAGGGTGCATCTGAGGGGTATAAATAAGACCCTCTTAATCCTCATCACCAACAAGCAAGGTGCCCAAAGCATGTGTGACTTCAGACCCATCAATCTCATGAATGGAACATACAAAATTATCTCCAAGCTTCTGGCCATAAGGCTCGACACTGTGATTGATAAGATAGTTAGCGGCTACCAAGGGGCCTTTATCAGAGGACACCACATATAAAAGAATTTCTTGGTGACTCATGAATGCTTACATTCCATCAAGTCTCATAGGAAGAGAGGTGTGGTACTCAAGCTGGACTTTGAAAAAGCCTATGATAGGGTCAATTGGACTTGCTTGTTTTCCATACTACTAAAGATGGGGTTTGATGAGAGGTGGATTGGATGGGTCTGAACTTGTGTCACTTCAGCCAGCTTTGTAGAGTCTTAATCAATGGACAACCTTCCTTGTGGTACTCAAGTTAGACTCATTGTGCTAGTGGCAAACATACTAAGCAAGATATGGGCTAATTAGAGGCCTTCCAGAGGCTTCCAGGTTACAGTATGTGATATTTATACCTCCCATCTACAATACGCCGATGATACCACTCTTTTCTTAGCAGAGGATGAAAGGCATTTCTTTGTTACTAAACTCATGTTGGAGTTGTTTAAAGAAGTCAATGGTCTACCGATGAATTTTGGAAAGAGTCAATTGCTGAATTTTGGAAAGAGTCATCTAATGAGGCTTAATATGGGGGATAGAGCCCTACAGAGAGCAGCTTTCATACTAGACTGCTAGATGGAAGAATTCTCCATCGCTTATTAAGGCCTCCCGCTATCTCCTGGGGTCATTCATTGCAGTGATTTTTTTTTTTTTTTTTTGGGAGGGGGGGGGAGGGGAAACCGGGTGGGAGGCACGGCTCGAACCCGCGCCCTCCTGCCACCTGCGCAGGAGGGGGGAGGGTGGCAGGAGGGGGGAGGGGGGGTGTCCACCCTGCCACTGGCGGGGGGACTCATTGCAATGATTGATAGTGTAGTACAAAGGTGTAAGCCTAGATTAGTAGGGTGGAAAGCGAGGCTCCTCTCATATTGGGGGGGGGGGGGGAATGATACTTTACAAATCAGTGTTGAATAGTCTTCCGATTTATTACCTTTCCATCTTCCAAATTTCGAGGACCATTGCAAAGAAGCTTAAGTCTATTCAGATTAGATTCTTCTGGCATGGCAGTGAAGACAAGAGGAGAGGATAGCATGACATAGCATGGGGCAGAATTTGCATGTTTAAGGAGTTGGGAGGACTAGGCATCAGAAATATCAGAGACATCAATCAGACTTTATTGAGCAAATGGCTGTGGAAGCTAGGTTTCAAAGAGAATGACCTTTGGGTGCAAGTCATCCGTTAAAGATAATGGAAGGGTAAGGGATTGGGACTTGATTCTAGTTATTCAGCACAATCTCTCTCCGATTTGGAGGGGAATCTTGCAGTGGAGGGATATCATTGTGGCTAGTACACGGGTCCAACTGAGAAGTGGAGAAAAATGCTTGTTCTGGAAAGATAGGTGGTGTGGTGACTATATCCTATAGGACACCTTCCCACAGGTTTTTGCCATTTTCTCGACGCATGCAGCAACTATTTGCCAAGTCTTTGAGACATGACTATCAGGAGGCATTTGGGAACCATCATTTCGAAGAAATCTTACGGAGAGAGAGATAGACCAGCTGGAGTCGCTCCTTTCCTTCCTATTAGCTTTTGCTCCGAAGGGTAGCAGCATCGATAGATGGTGGTGGAAATGGGATAAAGAAGGAATATTTTCAGTCACCTCAGTTTATAAAGCTTATTTCAGATAGAGGAATGAGACATGGTTTGGCATCACAGATCTGGAAGCTTAGAAGTCCCCTTAAAGTGAAGCTGCTTGTTTGGAGAATCTCTCATGGGCGTATGCTGACTTGTGACAATTTGGCTCCCATGCATGCCAGGGATTGACATTATGTGCCCTTTGTGGCAAGAAGGAGACTATGGACCACTTCTTCATAGGATGCTCATTCTCTAATGGTGTGGGCACCAATATTGAGCAGGGTTCCAGAGGCCACCTTCGTGCAAGACGACGAGCAGTAGCTATTAGAAAAATGGTATAGGAGATGGAATCTGAAAGGTGATAGGCTCATATGGTGGCTCATTCTCCATGTGACATCGTAGGCACTATAGGGTGAAAGAAATGGCAGACTCTTCAGGAGGGAAGCTAGGGTGACAAACAGGGTTACTTCGGTCAGCGTGGGGAAATTGAGACAGAGGGCGTCGGTTCTCTATAATGTGAATTCACACAACTCTACACTTTTTTTGTCTTACCGGGGGGTTAGTGGATGCCAAATCAAATTTTGTAAAGGGATCTTTTGGAAACTCCTTGATTATACATGTACATCCCTCCTTTGCTTTAATACAACTTAGTGGTACCAACCACTTTCAAAAAAAAAGCATCCCTCCTTTTCTTTAATGCAACTTAGTGGTACCAACGACTTTCAAAAAAAAATCACCATTGCCGTGGCCCAATAGAAGAATAAGCCATTGGCCCCTTGTGAATGCATTAGATTCCAACATCCCAAAAGAGAAGGAGATTTCCTCATTTAGTCCAATCTAAGATAATCCATGCATTCGTCATTTAGTTATTTTATATTAGGTGTTAGAATTTCAAGGCTCAAGTATTTTAATCATTTTAGGTCGTATTCTTGGACTTAGGGGTTGCTGTGTATGTGATTTTGATGATTACAAAATGACTTTGTTGCTTGGCCTTATGCGTGAATGCTTATTCATGTCTTCATGTGCTTGAACTCATTATCCTCTCACTATGAAGTTTGAAATGGTTGTGGCGATGAGTACAAACTGCTTCTATTGGGATATCATCATATGGATGCATTGTGATTCTATAAGGCTCATACGTGCTTTGTGATTAGCACAAACATTGCATATACATTGTCTCTACACATGGTGAGATTGCTTTGTGATGTGTTGTTTGATGAGCTTGGAGATTGATCAAATGGAATGTGACTCAATATTGTCTTGCGTGCTTTGATTCCAAATTTGTTTATCATGCAATGGTAATTAAATATTGGAACTTCATGATTCTTACATGAACGATTCAACAAAAGAACAAGCAATTAAGGACAATGTGAACTCAGGTAAAACAATGAGGTAAGTGTTGCTATGTGGATTTAAATGGATATCTCGTTCCTCCTCCACTCTTGGAATAGGTTCAATGATGTAATTTATTGTGAACATAGTCATAGTGTTAATGTTTGATGTAAAGATCTTGATTGTCAACTAACATCTTACTTTATCATGTTTTTCAGGATGAAAAATCATGGTTGATCTTCATGGGATTTTGGTAACATTTAATCAATTGTTTTCCCTTGATTTGTTGAAGGTTTTAGCTCATTTTCAGGCCCAAACTAAAAGGGGTCGACCCTCACAGGTTCTGCTCAAAACATAACCATGTTTTTGAAACCAGCCTGAAAGGGTCGACCCCAAGGGTCGACCCCTGTAACCCAGAACCTAAAAAATGGTTCTGTTTTGGGTTCTGGGAACACGTAACCCAGAACCATAAAACAGGTTCTGTTTGGCTTCTGTGAGCCCGAGGGTCAACCATGGGGTCGACCCTTTCCGGTCGGACGTCCAGCCACCATCTTTGACCGCCGTTTTCTTGCCCCAAAAGTCCTACCAATCAATTCCTAATGCCCTATATGTCTCCCTGATTCGTGGATCTGGTCTCCAAACTGTCCCTTGACCGTTCTAATCATTTATATACATCTCTTGGGTTGCAAACCCAAAGCAACATGATGCGAGATCTGAAAATCATTTTTCCTCTAACCCTTGTGTGTGCAGGTCGCAGGTAGCAGCTCCAAAGCATCTTCCACCATGTTTTAAGCTTGTATATGAAGGGAAGAATAAGATTTCACGTCCTCATCCATTCCTCTGCCACAAGCTGCGAAGAAATTCATGCTACAAACATCATCCATGCAAGAATCAATCATTCTTCTTCAAGAACGGGTTTCATACTTCAGAAGCATTCAAATATGTTCAAAGGAGAGAAAGGGGGAGCTCTAATCACTGCAACATCTTCTTCATTCTGATTTCTCAAAATCGTTGTTGATTGAGCTTGAATATCTGTTTTAAGACATCTTAGGATGGTTTTATAAGTCTTATATCAACTCTCTCTTGCATACATATATATGAGCTGCGAATTGTGTGATTCAACAATCCTAATGCTCATGTGATCCTTGTATAGGATGAAGATGAAGAGGGGGATCTCTAAACCGTTCATTTCTATTGTCTTGATTGAGATTAACTTAAAGTTTGAGCTTATCATTTCTATCTGTTCTTTCAGGTGAAGACGTGCAACTTGAGGAGACGAAGAAGATGATATCTAAATCATGATCATCCGTCAACAAGCAAGGAGAATCAGATCTTGCTGAAGAAGGGGGAGCCTTATACTTGACACATCTGTCTAGTTTTCATTTCTATAATTTGTTTGGAGGGTCATAGCACATATGTGTTTTCGGTTCATAAACATTTGAGATAATACTTTGTGTGGGTGTTCGGAGAAAGGGGTCTCCGAGTGTGTGTTGATTTATGTGCGTCGTTTTGTGCGGAGTACATCCGCGTGTGTGGTTGGGCATAACTTGGGGTGTGTTCCCCGTGTGTGGTTGGGAGTTTACTCCCGTGTGGTTGTGTAGGCAGTGCCTACGTGTGTGTGGACGGAGTTGTGACTCCGTGTGAGGAATTGAAAGCAGCGTGTGTGTTGTTGGGGTTCGTCCCCGTGTTGCTACATTTGTAGCGTGTAGTGAAGCCTCACCGGTTTGGTGAGGGGTGGACGTAGGGAGCCCGTCGTGGTCCCGAACCACCTTAAAAATCCCCGTGTCTTGTGGTTTGATTCTTGTGTCTGTGTGTTCTCTATCCTATCTGTTTGTGCAATCGAGTGAGCTCGGTGAGATTGAGTGAATCTAGTTTAAACCTGTTTAGATTAAATTACTCAATCTTGTATATTCCGCTGTGTGCTAGTTGTGTTTTAATTGGACATAGTTTTTAGTAGTAGTAGTAGGATCTATTCACCCCCCCTCTAGATCCGTGTTCCTGCACTACGGGACCCAACAATTGGTATCAGAGCAAGGCTCTGTTGTCCCTAGATCTTGCGATCTACAGAGTGATCCCAGTGCATTCTACAATCATGAATTTTTCTGTTGAACATGTCTCAATGAATTGTTTGCCAATCTTCACTGGTTCGGATTTTGATTCATGGCTAGGCAAACTCTGTATGGTGATCAATTCTATTAATCCTAGTCTTTGAAAATTGATTTATCATGGTCCACACATATTACCTCTAGATGAGACCAAGTGGTCTAATCAGGATAAAATGATGCACCATGATAATGTTACTGCCTTGAGTTTATTGAAAGCTTCTGTAAATACTAACAAGTATCCATTTGTATCTTCTTGTAGGACGGCAAAGGAGCTGATGGACCGGTTGATCAAAGCTCAAGAGAAGGAAAGGCAAAAATGTCTCATGGCCGATGATGCTGATCAACAAAGTGACAAAAATGCAGAAGAGGTAAATTCAGATTCTGAAGAATTTACTCTTGATGATCTTGTTGATGCCTATGATGAGTTGGAAAAGCAATATAAGAAAATCAAGTCAGAAAATAAAAAATTGAAAAAGAAATCTGAAAACATGCTCCATGAAAATGGTTCTTGTGATAAATGTTCTGAGCTTGATAACCTTAATGAACTTTTAGAACATGATGTTGAATGTCACAAAGAAACCATTGCTTGTTTGAGAAATGAAAATGTTGCCCTCAAGAACAAAATCGATCAATTGGAGAAAACAGAAAAAGGTATAAGAAACAAAATAGAATCAAACTCTATTGATCAGGATATTTGCAATGAACTGATTATGAATGATAAACTTGCAAATGAAAATGAAGAACTTAAAAAGGAAAACAATGCTATTTTGATTCAGATACCTCTGCTTGAAGGCATCATGAAGGTTCTTGAAAAAGAAAATACTTTGTTAAAATCTGAAAATGAAGAACTGCAGCATCTAAATACAACCATGTCTAAAAAATTACTAGCTTTTGAAAAAGGAAAAAGTCTGGCTATTGATGATTGTGAAAAGATGCATGTGCTAGAACAAATGACGGAGAGCTACAAAACCATCAATGCCCAATTGAATGAAAAAGTCACTTCCTGTGACAATGAGATCATTTCCTATGAATTGCATATTTCATCACTTGAAAAGGAAATTCTTGATCTGAATGCTTCTTTGTCTAAGTTTGTGAATGGGGAAGAAAATTTGAACAAGATTTTGGGGACCAAGGTAAATTTTCAAAGAGAAGGTCTTGGGTATGAACCCACCAAAAAGAAAGCCTTTGAGCTAAAGACTCAAACATCCTTTGTGCATGCTTCATGTTCCTCAAATATGTCAAATGCTTCTTGTGTTGAGAAATCAAATCCCAAGGCTCAGGCTCAACCTAGGAGCAATAGGATTCATGCTCACAAAAGTCACAAAAACCATGCTCCAAAATCAACAAATGTCAATTGTCATTATTATGGTAAGCATGGTCATTTGATGAATGATTGTTTCATTATGAAATCGGATGATTTGAAAGCATACAAAAATGAACTTGTTTCCAAAAGAAAAAGGGTTGCTTGTTTTAAATGTGGAAAGCTAGGACACCGTGTGTCACAGTGTTGGCAAGCAAATGAAAGAAAGAATTTCAAAGTCAAAAATAATTATACTTTCGCCAACCCACAGAAATTTCATGCTCATCCTGTTGTGAAGAAGAGAAATTTCCATGCTTATAATGATAACATTCATGCTAAATCACAGAAATTTGATTATCATGTTTATGAGAATTCTGTGAAGTCTCTTGGTTGTTGTCATTATTGTGGTGAGTTTGGGCATACCATGCATGTTTGCTCCTTAATGTATTTTGATGATATGCATGCCCAAAAACTGTGGAAGGCACCCTCTAGAGGTGCAACTAACCATCCGGGACCCAAGAAGGTTTGGGTACCCAAAACAACCAAATGAGAACTCTTGTTGCAGGATTGCCTTGAGGCCAAGAGGAAGACGCTACGTTGACTTGGCCAGTTCTGGTGTGATGCCTTGGTGAACATGGGCTTGTCCCTGAGTTGATACTTGAAGCTCATCATTCACACTTGCAGCTCATAGGAGATTGTCTTGTGGAAGAAAAGCACTGAAATTGGCTTTCTCATTTGTATTGAGTTGAGATTGATATGAAATTGAGTTTCTGATATTGCAGGTTGAGAGAGAGAGAGTCATATGTGATGAAAAGCCTTGAAGTTAGTTTCTTCATATGCATTGGCTTAATATTGACATGAATTGAGCTCTTTACAGTGCAGGTTTGATAATGACCATCAACCCTTGAAATCATGGAGAGAAAGAAAGGAGCTCAAGAGGACTTCAATGCCAGATTTGATCTACTTCCATTTCTTCTGGCTAATATCATTCTATTTCTTGCAGGAGAGAAAGAAAGGAGCTTATTGATGCAGAAGACAACAAGGGGAATAAAGTAAAGAATCTGAAAATGTTAATAAAGGTAACTCAAGACAAAGGTGAGAAAATAAAGTGTTTGGCTGAAGTTCCTTGGTCTTGATGTTAATGCCATAACTTGACAGACAGTGATTTTGAAGGTTTGGATACCCCTTGGTTGTTCTTGACAATGTGGATAATGAATGTTTGGCTGAATGGTATTGAAACATCTGAGCAGTATATATGAGAGTGTAGCCATTGAATGTCTTTTGCTAAACCCCCGATGTCAAATGAGAATACATTTGTTTCTGATCATCATTTCAATGATTACATGGTATATAAAATGGTGACATGTGGAAGGGCAGGTCAAGCCTGTCTGAAAGCTATCACCATGCGTGAGAATATGTCTCCACCAGGTACCATGAATCATCTATGCATATGGCATCCAACTTAAATGAATTTTCTGAAATCATGCATTGATTATGGGAGAGTTTTGCATGCTGAAAATTTTGAAAATGATGTTTTTCCATTTTCTCAGCATGATGATATTGTGTTTGTGGCTGAACATCTTGAGGACTGAAGTTGATCAATGTTCCATGATCTTTACCAATGTGCCACTCATCTTTCTGGATAAAAACACAACTGTTTTCAAGAAAAGTTCACATGTGATGATCTTGATGCTTTGAATGAATTTTCTGAATTCTCTTTTCAGAATAAAATTGTGTCCTCACATTTTAACAATTGGTAATGCGTGTCATGCATTAGTTGCATTAGGTGCATATAAGAGTGTCATGTGAAATCTGAAATCTTGCATCACATTGCATATTTGCATATCATTCTCTGCACATCATTCACATAGTGCTTTTGGAAGATGAAGCTCATCGTGTGTCTTGTTGCATAGTTGGCATTTTCAGCATACATATAGTGCATATTTTGAAATGCATCATTTTGCACATTTCATGTTGCATAAATGCCAAAATAAATACTTCCAACAATTGGTCTCATATCCTTGGAGCCAACATTTCAAGAACTGAGATTGCATACCTTTTCATTTTGCATTGCATATGCATATCTTCATCGTATGCTTGCATGTTATTATATGCTATTCAACCCCTTCCTTGAAACTTCTAAGACCATATACTTCATTGATAAATAATGTTGCATCTGAGTCTTAACAAGTGTGCTTCATGTAAAACTCTAAGGGGGAGCATTTCATGTTTATTGCATTTACATAGGGGGAGCTACACTATCCTATTCTAAGTTAAATTTTCTCCATACATGTTAAATCAAATTCGTACACTTCATGCACTTTAATGTGAAATTGAGTGTTGTTCATAAGGATATAGGAATTTCATTTCAACACTCTAAAGTAATTCAACTTGCTGCATGAATGATAAGAGACAGTTGAGGAAAAAACTGCCTGTCTCCACATACAAAAAATGGTTGATATGAAAGGCAGAGCAATGCTAAGTCTCACTGAGTAAACTGGGCACATGTCACCTGAGACGTGATGTGGTTCATTTCTGAAAAGTGTTGACTAAAGTATCTTTGTTCAAATGAGGTGACAAGGTTCAGTATTCTGAGTAACCGGAGATTCTAGCATGAGCTCCATGTGTCTCCTCGCACAAAAAGGAATTATCTGAACCTAATCCTTCTTAGAATAAAGTCAGATTGTCAGTGTGAAAATTACTGAAGATAATTTGATGAGGAAGAGCGAAGCCTCCAATACATTGTTCTCTAGATTGAAATGCAGTCTGTGCCGTTACTTTACTGTTTACTTGAAAATCAGGTTATCCATATGGCTAAGATTCATACTCATGTTACTCACTTACACATGGTAATTTGATTTGATATGTATTTTGAAAATTTGATTGATTACTTGACCTGTTGTATGCCTTCTTCTATTTATCTGCACAATCCTCTAGGTGTAATCATGAGCATTCTGAACTTAATGACTCACTTGTACTTTTCCTACACCTATCCCCTCACTGTAAATCAATTGGTATCACTTCTTGTGAAGGAATTATGTTGCATGTATCTATAGATATCTACTTGATTACATTGTATGCATTTCATGTCTCATCATTTTCATACATCATGTCTCATGCATTTCACAAGAAAACTAAAAATCTAAAAACTTTCATCTAATGTGTCAATGTCTAAGAGGGAGCTTTGCCTGTGATCTTATCTGCTGGCATCATCAAGACTTGCATGAGTCTATACCTTTTCTATGGGTGTTTGAGTGCTTGTTTGCTTGCTCGTTATTGTCATGTCATACACCATTTCCAATTGCTACAACTCGTGAGCATTTGCATTTTCAGTTTCCACATTTGAATTTCAACAATTGGTATCAACCAATTCTGCAATTAGTTCATGCATATTGTGCATATTGGTTCTCTTCATAATCCCAAAGTCCATAGGTTCTTGCCATTCTGGATTCCCCGTCCTGCTCTCCATTTCTAATTATGTCAAAGGGGGAGAGAGCATTATAGCATACATATTTTGTCATCATCAAAATGGGGGAGATTATTGTGTATGTGATTTTGATGATTACAAAATGACTTTGTTGCTTGGCCTTATGCGTGAATGCTTATTCATGTCTTCATGTGCTTGAACTCATTATCCTCTCACTATGAAGTTTGAAATGGTTGTGGCGATGAGTACAAACTGTTTCTATTGAGATATCATCATATGGATGCATTGTGATTCTATAAGGCTCATACGTGCTTTGTGGTTAGCACAAACCTTGCATATACATTGTCTCTACACATGGTGAGATTGCTTTGTGATGTGTTGTTTGATGAGCTTGGAGATTGATCAAATGGAATGTGACTCAATATTGTCTTGCGTGCTTTGATTCCAAATTTGTTTATCATGCAATGGTAATTAAATATTGGAACTTCATGATTCTTACATGAACGATTCAACAAAAGAACAAGCAATTAAGGACAATGTGAACTCAGATAAAACAATGAGGTAAGTGTTGCTATGTGGATTTAAATGGATATCCCGTTCCTCCTCCACTCTTGGAATAGGTTCAATGATGTAATTTATTGTGAACATGGTCATAGTGTTAATGCTTGATGTAAAGATCTTGATTGTCAACTAACATCTTACTTTATCATGTTTTTCAGGATGAAAAATCATGGTTGATCTTCATGGGATTTTGGTAACATTTAATCAATTGTTTCCCCTTGATTTGTTGAAGGTTTTAGCTCATTTTCAGGCCCAAACTAGAAGGGGTCGACCCTCACAGGTTCTGCTCAAAACATAACCATGTTTTTGAAACCAGCCTGAAAGGGTCGACCCCAAGGGTCGACCCCTGCAACCCAGAACCTAAAAAATGGTTCTGTTTTGGGTTCTGGGAACACGAGGGTCGACCCTGGGGTCGACCCCTGTAACCCAGAACCATAAAACAGGTTCTGTTTGGCTTCTGTGAGCCCGAGGGTCAACCATGGGGTCGACCCTTTCCGGTCGGACGTCCAGCCACCATCTTTGACCGCCGTTTTCTTGCCCCAAAAGTCCTACCAATCAATTCCTAATGCCCTATGTCTCCCTAATTCGTGGATCTGGTCTCCAAGCTGTCCCTTGACCGTTCTAATCATTTATATACATCTCTTGAGTTGCAAACCCAAAGCAACATGATGCGAGATCTGAAAATCGTTTTTCCTCTAACCCTTGTGTGTGCAGGTCGCAGGTAGCAGCTCCAAGGCATCTTCCACCATGTTTTAAGCTTGTATATGAAGGGAAGAACAAGGTTTCACGTCCTCATCCATTCCTCTGCCACAAGCTGCGAAGAAATTCATGCTACAAGCATCATCCATGCAAGAATCAATCATTCTTCTTCAAGAACGGGTTTCATACTTCAGAAGCATTCAAATATGTTCAAAGGAGAGAAAGGGGGAGCTCTAATCACTGCAACATCTTCTTCATTCTGATTTCTCAAAATCGTTGTTGATTGAGCTTGAATATCTGTTTTAAGACATCTTAGGATGGTTTTATAAGTCTTATATCCACTCTCTCTTGCATACATATATATGAGCTGCGAATTGTGTGATTCAACAATCCTAATGCTCATGTGATCCTTGTATAGGATGAAGATGAAGAGGGGGATCTCTAAACCGTTCATTTCTATTGTCTTGATTGAGATTAACTTAAAGTTTGAGCTTATCATTTCTATCTGTTCTTTCAGGTGAAGACGTGCAACTTGAGGAGACGAAGAAGATGATATCTAAATCATGATCATCCGTCAACGAGCAAGGAGAATCAGATCTTGCTGAAGAAGGGGGAGCCTTATACTTGACACATCTGTCTAATTTTCATTTCTATAATTTGTTTGGAGGGTCATAGCACATATGTGTTTTCGGTTCATAAACATTTGAGATAATGCTTTGTGTGGGTGTTCGGAGAAAGGGGTCTCCGAGTGTGTGTGTTGATTTATGTGCGTCGTTTTGTGCGGAGTACATCCGCGTGTGTGGTTGGGCATAACTTGGGGTGTGTTCCCCGTGTGTGGTTGGGAGTTTACTCCCGTGTGGTTGTGTAGGCAGTGCCTACATGTGTGTGGACGGAGTTGTGACTCCGTGTGAGGAATTTGTTCGGGGTGTGTTCCCCAATGTGTGTGTGTGTGTGCTGCTGTGGCAGTAGCTTGAGGCAAAGCCTCGTGTGTGTGGTTTGCTGCGAAAGCAGCGTGTGTTGTTGGGGTTCGTCCCCGTGTTGCTACATTTGTAGCGTGTAGTGAAGCCTCACCGGTTTGGTGAGGGGTGGACGTAGGGAGCCCGTCGTGGTCCCGAACCACCTTAAAAATCTCCGTGTCTTGTGGTTTGATTCTTGTGTCTGTGTGTTCTCTATCCTATCTGTTTGTGCAATCGAGTGAGCTCGGTGAGATTGAGTGAATCTAGTTTAAACCTGTTTAGATTAAATTACCCAATCTTGTATATTCCGCTGTGTGCTAGTTGTGTTTTAATTGGACATAGTTTTTAGTAGTAGTAGTAGGATCTATTCACCCCCCCCCTCTAGATCCGTGTTCCTGCACTACGGGACCCAACATGGGTGTTTAAGTTAGAGGTATTAAGTCTTTATTTAAATTAGGGAAGCCGAGCAATTTATTGGGCATTCAATTACATTGTTAAGTAATGGGCATTTTTGGTATTTAAGTACATCATTAGGGTTGTGGGTATTTTGAGGACTAGGTAAAGCTATGAGGCCAAAGGGAGCTCAAGTATTGGGCGAGTTATGAGAGTACATTGGCAGTTGTCCAAGTGCATTAGACAGCACGGACTTCACGGAAAAGAAGCAAGTCCATTAAAGGATATGGCCCTAACCAAGGAAGGAGAGAGCAAGGATCAAGCACATACCAGGGGGGTCCATCCAAGTCAACCGATACAATTCTTTTCTCTTTTTTTTTTGGGAAATCCAAGAGTAAACCCACCGGCCTAGGATCAAGCCCGAATTACTAGTAGCTCGAGCCAAGGCAAGCCAAACCGCTCTCTGATGGTGGGTACTCCCCGGCCTGGATCAATATTCACAGTGCAAATACCTGTTGCAGATGTCCATGGTGGGAATCAATCTCACAATCTCATGGTTTACCCTATGCATAGCCGTTAGGCTCAACCAACTCTCCCAACCCCAAGGATGGCAGTGTCGGTTTTGGTGTCGGTTTCGGACGGTGCCGAAACCGAAACTTTCGGTTTTGATCCGAAACCAAATAAATTATTATTTCTTTGCCAAACTGCAGGGTTTTGATTTCGGCCCGGTTTCGACCGCGGGTACTTTCGGATCATTTCGGTCCGAAACCGAAACGATTTCGGTCCGAAACCGAAACGTTTCGGTTTCGGCCGAAACTGCCATCCATGCCCACCCCTGAGGTATGGTCAGCCAATACAATTCACTCTCTTCCTATATGGGTCGATCCATATCGTCCTTTCTTGGCCTAGATCAGCCCTCTTTTTTCATTCAAAAAAACTTTAAAAAAATCTAAAATTACATGAAAAAAGTGACATATATTAAACATTGCAACATCAACATCATAAGTGGACAAAGAATATTCTCAAGATATTATAATCTTTCAAGGGGCAGCAGGAAAATACAAGGGTGTAGCTATACCTTCTGTTTCAATTTCAGGGGGTAAAACAGCTAATATAATAAACTGATTGGCAGGGGTATTCACTATTTGGTTCAACCCGAAAAATCAAGTCCTCAAACCACAGAAACAAAACCAAACTGAATTTTGAATATTTATTAAATAATATTTAAGATATTTTAATTTACTACATATATCTACCAATGGCTTGAGGTTCTAAGCTCACAGGCCCATATAACTAGGCAATATTTATAATTTTTTTGTTTACCTCAATTTTTGTTTATGTTCTCATGATTGGTTCAAACCAAACCAAACCGAATTTTAAAAGTTACTCGGTATGATTTGGGTTGAAACCTTTTCCCTTCAACCGAAACCAAACCGACCCATGAACACCCCTACTGATTGGTACAAAAACAGATGCAAGTGATTATTGGGTATATATGCAGAAGGCCCTATGCTGTAATCAATTCAAGAATTCCTAGAAAATGACAAATGAAATGCAAGTGTGATGTAAGACCATATTTTCTTTCTTGTTGATTCCAAAAGATTCATGCACTTAAGAGTGCTAAAGAAAATCAAGCCTGACAGTGTAATTGGTAAAATTTAAGTACAAAGAATGACAAAGGAACAATGCAAGGATATGAAACCAAATATTGTTTACACGTTTATTAATTATAATACCTTTACTCGAGAACCATGTGGAATTGCAGGAGAGCCATCTGCATTGTTTGGCAAGAAAATCTCCCATACACCAAACTCATTCTGTTTACAGCAAACCAATGAATAAACATTAAATAGAAAATATTCAAATGTTGCTAATTTTGTAATGAACTCTGAGCAAGTACACCAATGGCACATGTCACCATATGTCCAGTAAACAAAATTTGCTACATGTATGCCTGAAATAATGCATGTTGTCAAGCCGGTTCCGTAATCAGTTGAGACTTCACTCTGAAGAATGGACATGACATATTTTATTTTATATATCTATGGCTTGTTTGCATGTATTTACATCTTGAGAATTGATACAAGTAACCCCCTCAAAAGAATTGAAGTTATGCATGGGAAGAAAATAGCAAACAATCAGTATCTGTGATGCTAAATCATCTGCAATGCAGGTGGGCCACAGGGGTGGGTTTCCCCCAGACATCAAGAAAAAGAAAGAAAAGAAAATAAGAAAACTCAATGAGTATCCAAAAATATGCAAAAGTTCCGTGGGGGATAGAATAGAACATACCCGTGTCATAACATCTGCATTGGGATTCCAATTATTGAAATCTCCTATCAGTGCAGCCCACTGGAAAACAAAGAAGAAAACAAATATACATCCATTTTAGAAATTTCCCACAAAGATATCACATAAAGTGTCGCATGTTAACACCCTTTATTGCCTTGATGCTACAATTGCCATCCATCTTTCAACCAAAAAAAAAGGTGCTTTACAGCTTCGTTTTTCCTATACAGTCGAAGATAAGTAAAAAGATAATAAGCTTAGTAAAACCAGCAGATAGCATGCTAAAGTGCACTCGGAGGAAAAATCTCTCCCACAATCGCATAAAAACAAAGGAAACCACTAACATGAAGAGTAGCAGTAAAATCAGTTATGCTGAAAATCAGCCATAGAATGCATGCAAGCCATTCCGAAAATCCCAGCTGCACAGAAAATTCTTAAAACTAGAAAAAAATGTCTAAACTTCTTTTCTGAGTTGCAAATAATGGCGAGCTTATGCCCAAGCCTTAACAGGTCATCCGAGGAGCACGAGGAAACCACTCTCAAGTTCTTGCCACCTCTCAAGTACTTGTGACCATGCCATATCTCCACATCCAGTTGTTTGAGAATTTATAATTTTCAAAAGGAAGTAAAAATTTATTTCTATTGTAGGAGTATTTCATGCAATGTAACAATCCTCCTTTAATTTCCAGTTAAATCAAATAGCTAGAATCTGCATACAGATAATACAAATTGGAAGCTATACATTGTAAGAACGACAAGTAAAAGATCGAATATAAACATATAGTAAAGTCCTTCGACAGGACCTGGCGCATAATTATACAGCAACATTAATCAATCATGTGCTATCCTTCATGTAGAAAAGGACCTAATCTGTGCTTGTCCTATTGCATTGAAATTTGGATGCAAGGAACAGGTGACTAGAAAGTCATAAATATTGAGCGAAATAATGAATCCAAGTGCCTACAAACCTTTGCTCCAGGAGCCCATTCCCTATAAGTGATGCCTGTTTCACTGGAAATAGCATAAAAGAATAAGAATCACATAATCCCTAGCATCGGCTGTTCGTTAAAAGAATATAAACTTGATTCTTAGGGATAATCACAGACATGATGGTACTTATTGAAGTGTGATAGATCGACAATAAGAGATGCTTTCACAAATAAAAAAAACAAAATAAGATTAAATCAGTAAATTCACGAAACCATTGGATGTACTAGAATTCTAAAGTTAACTGATGATAATAACAAAAAAAAATACAAACAGTAATTGTCAGCTTTAACATTGGTGATGTGATAATGGGTATAACAGCAATTCTAAAAGATTGAGCTATATTTTCAAAGATGGGGTTCATATATAAACTTTTAAAAGGCAAGGTAGAAATGCAATTCTTGGTATGTGAGGAATAGAAGTATAAATAATCGAAAAAGGAAAAGCTACAAGAAAAAATGAAGAGGATACCACAGGTGACCTGTTTCAAAAGAAGAATAAATTGGGCAAAAGAAAAGAGGAAAAAGGTGGGGAATCCCCCTTCAATTGGCAAGGAGGGAAAAACCCCATCGTTGGGTTCCAAACCAAACAGCAACCACTTTCAAGGGGTCTGCCTCCCTTTTCAAGGGGAAAAAACAGAGAGAGAGAGATGGGGGTCATAGTAGGAGGAGGAAGAAGAAGAAAAAGAAAAGGAGAGAAGAGAAGAGAACAAGCAAAGGGATGAAGAGGAGAAAAGAGACAACTCATTGTACGTCAACTTAGTGGTAGATTGAGTGGGATTTCTATCAATATGCGCCCTACCTATTTATATGTATATAAAATTGGTGGTACACCACACCTTTTGTCAATGAAAATAGTAGGCCTTGAACAGCCTTGTTGGACTGCAGAATTAAAAGAGAATTAATGATAAGAAAGTTTTAAAGAAAGAAATGCATGTATTTTTGCTAATAAGAGAAAATGTTAGATAAATTGTCCCCTTAGTTTACCAGCGTGTGCACAGTTAATTCCGCTTGTTTAGTTTATCAAACAATTAAGGTTCGAGTGCTAGACCTTTCCTCACCAACCATACTTGGTGTTAATTTACATCGACTTAGAGTTCGAACACCTTTGATTAACTGTCAAAGAATCCTTTAAACCTTTAACAACATCCATTGTGGTATTGTAATCTTTGTCTAATAGACATGACCTCAGAAATCATTCATTAGAGACATACACTTGCAGGAGATTTGAAGATTTTATTCCTTGAATGAATAAATACATTGCAATAGCTCTTTTAGGACCTTTACATGTGACTTTGGTAGCAATCCAACCGTTAGATTTACTTTTGGTCAAGATCAGACTGTTAGATTTGTTGCCAGTTAAGATCTAACTGTTAGATTTACATCTGGTCAAGATCTGAACGTCAGATTTGTTCCGGATCGAAATTTAACCGTTGGATTGACTTTAGGTCAAGATCCAATTGTTGGCTTTGTTCCAGACCGAAATCTGACCGTTAGATTGACTTTAGGTCAAGATCCGACCGTTAGATTTGTTCCAGATCAAAATCTGACAGTTGAATTTGACTTTAAGTCAAGATACGATCATTGGATATATTCCTAATCGAAATCTGACCGTTGGATTTAACTTTCATCCTGATCTGTCCGTCGAATCACCATATGATCACAATTGGATAATCAAATTGGTTTACGATCATAATCACCCATTGGATCATGATTAGTTTATTATCTTGGATTGACGCCCATGAAGGACATTTTTGCACAGGATAGAGGCATATCTGCAATGACTGAAATCCTTTTACAAAGATGAAGATATTTCTGCAATTTCTGTGCAGACAGGTATTTTTTTGCAACAACAGGGGTATTTCTGTAATTTCTGACATTAGCAGGACATTTCTGCAATTTCTGCAATCAGCAAGGTTTCTCTGCAAATTCTGCAATCCGCAGGCTTTTTCTGCAAATTCTGTAACATCAGGGGTTTTCTGTAATCACAGGGTATTTCTGCAAAATACAGGGCATATTTAAAATGATATGGATATATTTGCAACATGACAGGTACATGTGCAATAATAGGGACATGTTACCAATGTGCCCTTGCTTGGACTTCAAAAAAAAGATACACAAGGCACTTGAGCTCCTTCACTTGCACACAAGACACTTCGCTTCACGATCCCCTTGATCTCTTCTTGATGATCCTCGATGCCTTTCTTCTCACCCAATGGGCTGTATTTATAGGGAAAACCAGCCCCGCATTTAATGCGCCAAGCCCAACACTCCCTCCGGTCAAGAGAGAAAAGAGAGAGAGAGAGAGGAGAGGGTCGTGATCCCCCTCCTCACCTCCTCTAGTTAAGAGAGGGGAGGAGGGCGTCGCGGTGGGCCCCGCACCCCTCCACACCTCCTCCGGTTAAGAAAGGAGGGAGCGTAGGGTCTGTGAGTAGACCCCGCACCCCTCATCACCTCCTCCAGTTTAAGAGAGGAGGGAGGAGGGGTACGGTGGGCCCCGCCCTCTCTCCACACCTCCTATGGTTAAGAGAGCGGGAAGGCGCGAGGTGGTGGGCCCCACCCCCCTTCCATACCTCCTCGAGTTAAGGAGAAGGCAGGAGAGAGGGCCACGGGTCCAACCCCCCCTCTCCACCTCCTCCGATTAAGAAGAGGAGAGAGAGAGAGAGAGAGTCACCCCTTGGGTAGTACAAAAAAAAGGCTGTGGGCTCTTTTTCCCATTTAAAAAGTCCTTTTTTTGTCATTTCTGCCCCGACCAAGCCTCATGGGGAAGAAGACTCGGGCGTTCTTTTCGTCTCCTCGCGCCAACCCGCCATTGGGGGAAGATTTCACCCATCAAGAACCTATTTAACATGGAAAATTTTAAGAATGTTCATTTGTTTAACAAAACTGCACATTTATAGTTATTAAATAGCATACACATTATTGATTCCACCAATTAGGTTTATCAGACGATTTAAGGTTCGAGTACTGAACATTTCCCACCGACCACAGTCGGTGTGTATTTATATCGGCATAAAGTCCGAATACCCTTGATTAACTGTCAAAGAAGCATGGTTAGCCTCTATCGATTGTGACATTATCTAATAGAAATGATCTTGATGATCGCCCATTAGAGATACATACTCTTGCAAGAAATTCGAAGATGTTTATTCATTGAGGACACAGAGTTTGAATTATAATTGGTCTTTCGAGACCTTTACAATTGGTCCCCATTATGTAATCGGGTCTTCGGATTTACATTTGGTCACCATCCGATCATTGAGTGGACTTCTGCTTACACTTAGATCTCTGGATTGCTTCTGTCAATGATAAGACCATTGAATTGGCTTTGGTCCACGATCAGACTATTGAATTTGCTTCTGGCCACGAACGGATCGTTGAATTTGCTTTTGCCCTCAATCAAACGGCTAGATTTGCTGCTCTCGGTCACAATCAGACCATTGAATTTACTTCTAGTCCATATCTGACTGTCTGGTTTGAATTTCATCCTGATTAGACCCCTTTTTAAGTGTATCTGCAATTTCTGACCCTTACTAGGTCTTTTTTACAACTTTTCACACTTTTTGGACATTTCTATAATTTTTGACCCTTTTGACTATTTCTGCAATTTTAGACCTATTATGGATATTTCTGTAGTTTCTGACCATTTCTGAGTATTTCTACGATTTCTGGTCCTTTTAAGGTATTTCTGTAATTTTTACCCTTGCTATTTCTACAACTTTTGACCCTTGCTGGGTATTTCTGCAAATTTTTAATTTTCCTGGACTTGCCTTTCATTTCTTGACTGTCCATGGTCTTTCTATAATTTCTTGACTTCCCTAGATATCCATGTCATCTATTGACCTTCCGAGACATTTCTATCATTTCTTGACATTTCCGAGTGTTTCTGTCATTTCTTGACTTTCTTGAGAGTTTCTGTCATTTCTTGACCTCTAAGGTCTATTTGCAATCTTCTAGACTTCCCTGGACTTGCTGCCATTTCTTGACTTCACAGAGTATATCTGTAATTTCTTGGTTCCCCTGGCCTTATCTGTCATTTCTTAACTTTCCAAGATATATCTACAGTTTTTTGATTCTCCTGAACATCTTTGTCATTTCTTGACTTGACAAGATCTTTCTATAATTTCTTATTCTTTCGGGACATTTCTACCATTTCTTGACTTGTTAGGATATTTCTACCATTTTGTGATTCCCCTGGACTTATCAGTCATTTCTTGATGTTCCAGGGTTCATTTATAATTTCTCACTCATTTGGGCACATTTGCAATTTCATTTATGGGTATATTTGCACTTTCTGAATATTTTAGGACTTTTTGCGTACAGTCAACTTTAAGTAGAGTTCGGAAGACCACACACCGCTTCAAAGAAATGACATGGTCATGCTGCATCAAGTCGTGCAGAAGACGTGAATCTAAACAAGCGTGTTTTGATAATTTTTGGACTAGACAGGAGCCTTGTGCAATTTACAGGCCGAATAAGGACTTTCATGCAATTTCTGGATAGACCAAGGACATTTTGATAATTTTCAAAACATTCAGGGACATTTTGAAATTTTTGGATTGACCAGGGGGCTTTGGTAATTTCAGAAAAGTCTAGGGGCATTTTGATATTTTTAGAACTCTAGGGGCATTTTGGTGATTTCTGGAAGGTTCAGGTAAATTTTGGTAATTTTGGACGAGCCGGGGGTATTTTTGTAAAATCTGGACTGACTAAAGGTGTTTCCATATTTTTGGACAGGCCAAGGATATTTTGGTAAAGTCTAGATTGAATAAGAGTTTTGGTATAATTTTTTATTGTTTCAAAATATTACAACATTTTCGCTGTAAGAAATTACCCAAGAAATTGCAAAGGGCAGAACCACATGGGCATGTATGCAAGCCCAAGGGCATATGTGCAATATACCCTTGTTGGGCACACATCGAACTAGGAGATTGCTTCCCCTCCTCCTGCTTCCATGGGCTTCAATCCGTGTGTCGAATGAGTACCCCCTAGGGGGTATTTATAGGGCTAACAGGAGGGGGGACCTATCCAGTCCGGATAGGTTCCTTGGGGAGCCTACACAGTCCGAGTTGGTCTCCCCCCCCCCCTATTTTCCTTTATAAAAAAAATAGAGAGAGGGGGGGGGGATGGGACCGGGTAGGTCCTCCGAAAGACCTACTCGGGCCGGATAGGTCTCCCCTCCTTTTCTATCTTTTTCCTCCTCTTTCTTTTATTAAAAAGAAGAAGATGTAATAATGGGACCGGATAGGTCCCAGAAATCTCCCCGACTCCCCCACCTCCTTTCTTCTTTTTTTTTTTTGTTTATTAAAGAGAGAGGAAGAGACCTATCTAGTCCAAAAGGCTGGAGGGAGAGAGGGGGGTGAGCTCGAGTAGGTTCCCACCCATTTTTTGTTTTCTTTCAATTTTTTTAGGCTCCAACAAATGCCCCCCACATGGTGTGATGGTGTCTGTCCGAGCTGAAAGCGGCGACGGATGGCGCGTACATTTGGCAACTTTCTTTGTTCCCCTAAGTCTTGGTGACATGACAAGGGATGTGATAAAAGGCGATGGTGAATAACCTGTGCACTTTGATAATGCAACATTTCCATCCCTGAGTCTTGATGACATGACGGAGACTACTGTCGAAGATGGTGGCAATCCACCCGTGCATTTTAGTAATGCACCATTTTTACCTCGGGGTCTTGATAACATTGCAGAGAGATTGGGCTCTTGCAACCTCATCTTTTCTCTTCTTTATCTCGATATCATCTTGTCATGATTTGTAGGCCTTCGTGGCCGGATTTAGAGCCGCATGGGGGAAGTTTCCCAAAGGAGTTGGTGGACAACCTATACCCTTTGCAACCTTCTTCGTTCCCCTGAGTCTTAATGACCCGACGAGGCATATAGTAGAAGACGGTGGCGAACAGCACGTGCAATTTGAAAGTGCGATATTTTCACCCCTAGAGATAGCAGGAGGGGGGACCTATTCAGACCCGGATAGGTCCCTTGGGGGACCTATCCGGTCTGGATAGGCTCCTTGGGGAGCCTACCCGGTCCGGGTAAATCTTCCCCCCTATTTTCCCCTTTTCTTAAAAAAAAAATAGAGAGAGAGAGAAAGGCGGGAGGGAGAGAGGGGGAGTAGGACAGAATAGGACTGGAAGGACCTACCCGGTGCAGATAGGTCACAAGGGGGACCTATCTGGGGCGAATAGGTCTCCCCTCCTCCGCTTTTTTCTTTTTCCTCCTATTTTAATTAAGAAAAGGGAGATGGAGGAATGGGACCGGATAGGTCCCAAAGAGACCTATCCAGCCCCTTTCTTCTCAAAAGGCTGGAAGGAGAGAGAGAGGGGTGAGCCCAAGCAGATTCCCACCAATTGTTTTGTTTTCTTTCAATTTTTCTAGGCTCCAACAGGACCACATCCTAAAAATCTAGGATGGTCCACAAGGGCAAGGGAAACATGTTTTCTTACTAGTTTACAGTGAAGGCACGTTATTTTGCACAGCCCGCCATGTGTTTGATGAAAATCTGATGTGCAAAACATGCAAGATTTACGCATGTAATTCCATCTGACAGAATATCCCACATGTGCATGATCCATACTAGTTTTGCGCCATTGTTGGATCAATTTAATTTTTATTTTTCTTAATTAAGAAGAAAATTTTCCGGGATCAACAAGACCCCAGAGCAAGACAACCGTCATGTGACAAAATTGGAAAATAAATGACTCGTACATCATGAACTTACAAATTAAATGCATATACGATGAAAAAAGGATAAATATATCAAATGTTTGAATAAAAAGTGGGTTTAAAGGGGAACAGGATAATGATATACCTGCGGGTGAATCCGAACTTTTCATAACCACGAGAAAATGCATCCAGCCCACCTTCATGCGCATCAATCAATTCACGCATTCTTTTGTATTGGCTATATCTGAACAAAAAATGTCACTGTAAGACAAATTTGAAATGTGCATAAAAGAAAAAGAAAGAAAAATAAAAGTCAGGGATATAATCATTATTTTTCCATGGTTGGGTTGGTTGCAAAAACCTAGGGCCTATAGATTTGATAAGCTCTGGTAAGACAGAGCTCTTGTACTTGTTTAGATAAATGATTGCCTAATGAAAGCAGTGTATAATGCATAGATAGGGTCAAGTTGTTTGATCTTAACAAAATGTTCTACTTCAAAGTATTATATCCCTTGGACAACTAGTTCATGCTAAATGCACCACTGCAAGTGATAAGAAGGCGTAACTAACTAAACTCAAGAAAAGTAAACAGAAGCAATGAAATCCAATCCTGTCAGCATTACCAGACTAAAGTCTTAAAAAAAGCCAACCTAGCAAAAAGAAAGAAAAGCTCCTACCGGTAATCAAGATGTGTTCTATGAGCTTCAAGCATTGGATCAATTTCATATATTTTCTGTCCAGCTCCAGGAGGAAGAATAGATCTTGGTGCTGTCTCAAGCATCCCATCGCTTTCATCAGTCTGTATGAAACCTTCAGCTCCTCCATTCTCATCCTCTCCTAAAACCATCACCTGTGAAGTAACTGATTCCTCGTCAGCCTCAGACTTATCCTCCGTCTGGATTCTGTCGTGGGATACCTAAAGAAAGATTTCAAAATAGACCAATGTAAGAAAAAGCATGTGTGAAAGAAATCCAAATGATGCGTATCTGACACAGAACATCAAATGCTCTAACAAACTGTTCATGCCAGTGAAAGGTAGAAGATGCGCTAGCCATTTTACAATGACTTTGAACCTTGCGGAAAGAAAACCAATAGCCGAAAATCTTGTAAAAGCAAGTCTTATTACTAAGTCAGTAAGTCACACTATGTCCGTCTAACAAGACCAGGTCTATTATGGATTTGGATATTCCCAATTAAAGCATGTAATAGAGAATAGATTATCCGAACTAAGATTACTCCGATATAAAGATAAAGTTCGATAAAGAGCAAGATAACATATTTCTAAACAAATAATTTCAAATTTTCTACCATCACGGAAAGAGTGAGTAAAGAGTACTCAAAGGACTTCCCCAAAGAAGGGAAGGAATAACATCATTTGGAGTGAATTTATGAACAATAACACCTGTGACGTAAACATATAGGGAGGGCCCATGCCTTCTTGCAATGAGTTGAACAAGGTCAATGGCATGAGTCCGTTTGATTCATGCTGAGCTAAAATCTTGCACAAAAACAAGATGAACCTAGACAGTACCACAGTTATGTGTCATAGAGTTAAAAACCGCACAGACTTGTTCCAACCGTAACATGTATACACCATAACAAACCTCTGGTGCATCTAACCAAGATATGATCCCCTCTAAATGACCATTTACCCTTACGAGGCAAACATCAAGAATAAAACGGTCAAAAATGTGCTTTATCTTAATTGTCATCTGGACATAGTTCTTTACCATTTTACCTTCTAAACATATATCCCCATGAATAGACAGAAATATCCCAAAATACACACACCCTGTGCACTGTGTAAGATAACCTCTATGCAACACATAGACACACACACACACACGCGCACACATACACAACAGGTTTTATACGCTTGTTAGTTGGCACAACAAACAACTTGCCAATACAACTCTAGCCCATGATGAACCTAGCATATGTAATATCAAAATTGACGCTGTCTGGGCTACTTCACAATGGCATGCTGGAAGGACAGATGGTGTGGAGACCTCACTTTGAAGGCTTAGCCTCTTTGCGATTGCAGCAGACCCCCTGGGATCAGTCTCTCTGGCTTTCGACTCCCTCCTTCCAGGAGGTCCCTGGGCACCAATCTTCAGGAGGGACCTCAGACATGAAGAGACGGTGCAACTTCAGGACTTTCTTTCTTTCCTCCTATCCTTTCATCCTCGGCCAAACAGAGAGGATGAGTGAGTTTAGAGGTGGAAAAATGAAAGGTCCTTTACAGTCAGATCAACCTATGTCGTCATCTCGGATGGAGGTGTTTGTCACAGCTTTCATGATTAGCTGTGGAGACCGAAGAGCTCGTTGAAGGTGAAGCTACTGACTTGGATGATCTCTCATGGGAGGTTACCGACTCGGGACAGGTTGATCCGATTCCATCCATACATTCTACCGACCAGTTGTCTTTGTGGTGGGGACGACGAGACCTTTGATCACCTATTTGTAAGCCGCTCCTACCCCACAGGGAATGTGGAGGGAGCTTGCTAGGAGGACCCGTTGTGTCATCAGCCAGCACATGGATGTTCAGCACCTATTTGCACATTGGGATAAGCCTTGGCCCCTCAGAAGTGATAGGACGGTGTGGTGGCTATGGGGGGAGCGGAATAATCGGATTTTCAAGAGAGAGTCTCAAGTCGAGGACACGTGTGGGTATAGATAATAGAGGCTATGAGAGGATTCATGAAGGGCTTGATTTTGGCAATAGAAATGATATGGGTGACACTATTCTTGATTTTGCTATGGCCTATGATCTAGCAATTACTAATACCTTCTTTAAGAAGAGGGACGAACACTTAATAACATACAAGAGTGTAACACATATAAGTCAAATTGACTATTTTCTTATTAGGAAGGTCGATAGAATTTTATGTAAAGATTGTAAAGTTATTCCTGGTGAGAGTCTAGCCCCTCATCATAGGTTGTTAGTAATGGATGTCACTATCCCTAAATTCAAAAGAAAGATCATTATAAATAATTATTCCAAAATTAAATGGTGGAATTTAAAAGGTAAAAGTTTAGAAATATTTAAAAATCATCTATTAAAGGAAAATATTTGAAATTTAGAACAAGAAACTAATGTAATGTGGAATAATGTTACAAATTGTATAACGAGGGTTGCAAAACAACTCTTAGGCGAATCTAAAGGTAAAAAGAATTTAAAAAAAGAGACTTGGTGGTGGAGTGAGGAAATCCAAAATACCATTAAAGTAAAAAAGGAATGCTTTAAAGTTTGGCAAACTAACAAAAATGATCAAACCCTAGAAGCCTATAAAATCACTAAAAAGAGAGCTAAGAAAATAGTTAGCGAAGCTAAATCAAAGGTATTTGAAGATTTATATAATAAATTAGGAACCCGAGAGGATGAAAAGGACATATTTAAACTTGCTAAATTAAGAGAAATGAAAACTAGAGATTTAGATCATGTTCGGTGCATTAAAGGTGAAGATCAAAGGGTTTTAACTAAGAATCTTGAGATTAAAGGGAGGTGGCATAGCTATTTTCAGAAGTTACTTAATGGAGATTCCGTCAAGGATTTATATGTAGAAGGTACCCAAGAGTCCACAATATTTGATAAATATCAATATTTCAGGTGTATTAAGATGTCAGAAGTGGAGGATGCTATAAGGAAAATGAAAGTGGGCAAGGCCTTAGGACTAGATGGCTTACCTATTGAAGTATGGAAAGGCCTAGGAGATATTGGTATTCAGTGGCTAACTAAACTTTTTAATAAAATTTTAAAGGAACGGAAAATGCCAGAAGTTTGGAGAAAAAGTGTTGTAGTTCATTTCTATAAAAACAAAGGAGATATTCAAAGTTGTAATAATTGTCGTGGAATTAAACTTATGAGTCATACTATGAAACTTTGGGAAAGAGTAATTGAAAAACGCCTCCGATGTATGACTACTGTATCGTAAAATCAGTTTGATTTATGCCAAATAGATCTACTACAGAAGCTATTTTCTTACTACGGCAGCTAATGGAGAAGTATAGAGAGATGAGAAAAGCTTTGTATATAATTTTTCTTGATTTAGAGAAGGCGTACGATCGAGTACCGAGAGAATTGATTTGGTGGACATTAAGAAAGAAAGGAATCTCTCAAGGATATGTTGATTTGATTAAGGATATGTACGGCGGTGCTATTACTAGTGTTCGAACTATTGCTGGGGAGACTGGTGAATTTCCCGTTTCTATAGGTTTGCATCAAGGTTATGCACTAAGTCCATATCTCTTTGCCTTAGTTATGGATGAAGTAACTAAACGATTGCATGAGGATATCCCTTGGTGTATGCTATTTGCAGACGATATTATTTTAATTGATGAGAGTATTGATGCTCTAAATGCTAAGTTAGAGCGTTGAAGACTTGCCTTGGAGTCTAAATATTTTAAAATTAGTAGGAGTAAGTCAGAGTTTATGCACTGTAATTTTAGTAATAGGAGAGTGGTTCAGGAAGACATGGTTCTAATTGATGGACATAACATTCCGAAGAGTAGTAACTTTCGATACTTAGGGTCTATCATACAAGAGAACGGGGAGATTTATGATGACGTTACACATAGGATTAAGGTAGGCTGGTTAAAATGGAGAAGTGTATCAGGTGTCATTTGTGATCTTCGTATGCCTGTGAAACTCAAAGGGAGGTTTTATAGAACGACTGTGAGACTTGCTTTGTTATATGGTATCGAGTGTTGAGCAGTACGAAAGGAACACATCCACAAAATATGTGTAGCAGAGATGAGGATGTTGAGATGGATGTGTGGCAAGACTAAGAAAGACAAGATTAGGAATGAGCGTATCCGTAAGGACTTAGGGATAGCTCCAATTGATAGTAAAATGAGAGAAAATAGACTCGGGTGGTTTGGACATGTGTTTCGTCGTCCTAACTCAGCGCCGGTTAAATGATGTGACCAAATCTTAGTGGATGCTAGTAAAAGAGCTCGAGGAAGGCCTAAAATGAGATGGTGCGATGTTATTAGGAAGGACATTAGTTCCTTGAGTTTAAATATGAATATTGCACTTGATAAAAATCTTTGGCGGAACAGGATTCATGTAGCCGACCCCAATTAATTGGGATAAAGCTCTGATGATGATGATGATGAGTCTCAAGTCGAGGACACTGTTGTATCTTTTGTTTGTTATAGAGTAAGAGAATGGGCTATCATTCTTTGTAAGGTGAGTCCCCTTCTTCTCTTTTTGGCTGTTAGGGGGGCTAGGGTGATCCACACTGTCTTTATGTGGGTTTCTCTTGTATAAGAAGTTTTTGGGGTTGCCATTCCTTGGGGTTGTGAGAACCTATACTTGTACATACTCTTTTTCATTTTATACATTAGTGGTACTACCCACTTTAAAAAAAAAATTAAACAACTGATCAAACCCTTTTTAGATAAGAAGAGAAATTAAGATAAGATACTACATAGTGTTAAAAGCATACAATGATATATGTTATAGGACATCTTATTTTAGACAATGTTGATCCTCTATGGTTACTTCCTTGGCCCTACAAATAACCACGGATCCTGTATCAAACTTAGCCTTCTTAATATACACAGTCTCAAGAGAACCTCCTAGATTAAGTTACTAAGGATCATCACTCAAGGACTAGCAACCAAGGAATTCCCAGTTGGATCTATAGGCCCGAACCCAATCCAGATTGAACTGAAGTGAGCTGATCTAATTTAAGAAAAAAAGTATTTTCATAAAAAAAATAATTCCATAAATAAAACAAGTATTTATGCGAACACAAATATATAAAGGTATTTTTTTTACTTTTGGCCCTAACTGAACCTTGGCAATGGAACATGCATCAAAAGCCCGTTCACACTTCCTTTTTCTCAAATCTCATAAAGGCACTGAACATCATTAAAAGTCTCAAGAGAACCTCCTAGATTAAGTTACTAAGGATCATCACTCAAGGACTAGCAACCAAGGAATTCCCAGTTGGATCTATAGGCCCGAACCCAATCCAGATTGAACTGAAGTGAGCTGATCTAATTTAAGAAAAAAAGTATTTTCATAAAAAAAATAATTCCATAAATAAAACAAGTATTTATGCGAACACAAATATATAAAGGTATTTTTTTTACTTTTGGCCCTAACTGAACCTTGGCAATGGAACATGCATCAAAAGCCCGTTCACACTTCCTTTTTCTCAAATCTCATAAAGGCACTGAACATCATTAAAAGTCTCAAGAGAACCTCCTAGATTAAGTTACTAAGGATCATCACTCAAGGACTAGCAACCAAGGAATTCCCAGTTGGATCTGTAGGCCCGAACCCAATCCAGATTGAACTGAAGTGAGCTGATCTAATTTAAGAAAAAAAGTATTTTAATAAATAAAAAGTAATTCCATAAATAAAACAAGTATTTATGCGAACACAAATATATAAAGGTATTTTTTTACTTTTGGCCCTAACTGAACCTTGGCCATGGAACATGCATCAAAAGCCCGTTCACACTTCCTTTTTCTCAAATCTCATAAAAGCGCTGAACATCATTAAAGAGCTACTCTTAGAAACAACGTAAACTTATCAACCACAGTGCATATCATGAGGCATACGAAGTTTACATGGGGCATGTTCAGTGTCAAGAAACAATTAACGAGTCAAATAAAGTAGACACAGGGAAGCACAGGCAATTGAAGATAACATGATGAGTAGAAAAAACTACGGACAAGGGTTGAAAGCTGCACACCTAGGCTTCTCATAGACCAGAACGATACCCAAAGAGCTGGTTCAACATTCAAAGAATAGCTATAACTTTGCACTCACCTGGGGGTCGTTAGACACAGCTTCTCCGCCCTCAGTTGAAACAGTGGAGTTCGTAGGTTCATCAATTTGCACACCAGGAACCAGAACCTTCCCAGATGTGACAGTTGTTGATGCTGAATCGGTGTTATAGGAATAATTACCGGCAAAAATCTTCCCTACAAGCAAATGCACCATGTAAGCATTAATGAACAACAAATTCGTTACACAGCATGTCCTGAGCAAACGTGACGTCATTCAGTACGGAGATTTCATTTGTAAAATGGAAGGAGATAATATATATGTTGCAGCTGAAGGCACCTAAAAAGGTAATGAGCACATTATTTGAATCGAATATTTTACAGTTTGCCACCATGATACCCTGTAATGGATGGATACCTACTCATCTCCCGGAGATCAGAGTACAACAAAAGGGCCAAAGTCGGCAGCACAACGGAGGGGCAGAACTGTTTGGACAGAGTTTCAGCTGACTTAAAGTCGCTCAATAAGTCGGCATATCCATCCAGTGGTAACCAAATATCCCAACGAAACACCATCAACACGTCGACCAAAGCGAAAAAATCCACCGCGAAGAAAGAACCACGCCGGAGAAGCTAGCAGAACGGGGACACGAAGGCATAGGAAAGAGAAGACTAAGACGAGAGCTCACAGCTGGGGGAGGCGTCCTTCCACGAGAGAAACGACAGGCTTACGCTGCTCCTTTCGCCGTGGTGACCCGATCGGGCCGAGACGCCGGACGACGGCAGGAGCGAGCCGGCCTGCAAGGCGGGGAAGCGGATTCCTGCGATGGTGAACGGCGCCATGTCCGCTCACCTCTCACCCTGTCAAAAATGGAAGGAAAATAAAAATCGAGGGCTCCCACTGCAACCAGAGAGAGGGGCGAGAAAGGGAGAGAGCGTCTTACGGATCCTGCGGTCGCAACGGCGAGGTGGTTTTTGGAGCAGAGCAACAGAGAGAGAGAGAGAGAGGGAGAGAGCAGAGAGGGGAGAGGGGAGAACGAAGAGAGAAATACCTTTATGAGGAGGGGGGCGGGGTGTGCCACTACGTGTGCGGCCGAGAGTTACGGCTGCATGGCCGATGGGGCCTTTTCCCGGCGCCAGTGGACCCCATGTGCGGGACCTTGGGGCGTCCTCTTCTACCTCGCGAAACGGATCCCACGTGGACGCGGTCACCGACGAAGCCCTCCGGCGGTTTTGCCTTTGTGCTGGCCCTTTCTGTGACCGTCGAGTTTACGGGATTGTCCCGGAGCCTTTGTCCTAATACCCACGCCACGCCACGCCACGCCACTCTGTTCGAGACGTCAAGTCTAGTAGTTACCCTCACTCGTAGGGCATGAAATGAAATATCTTCTCATGCCATGCCCTACGAGTGAGGGTAATATTGAAATTGTGAATAATTTGCATGAAGGCTGGGATTCGAATTTGTGGGGAAAAGTTCTATGGCTTTTCTCAAGATGCGGATACCACCTCTACGATCCCACCGGGGCCCACCTTTCGAAAAGACAACCCCACACCAAAGCTTATTTGCGGGACCGACCGACCTTCCGTTCTGACGGACGGGATCGACCTGGTTTTACAGCCGTCTGATCGAATCTAGGAGCACCTCGTGGGATCAGGAAAGTTGGCCCGTCCGTCACCTTTGCAACCACCCACCCGTGAGATGTTGATCCGGGAGCGGGCCAAGGTCGAATGCGCACCGTCCGACTTACGCGGCTACTGCCTTCACCTTATCATAAGAGGACAAACACAGGGTGCCCCTACGGCCCAGGCTAAGAATATTGTTCGCCGACTGTGGATGTAAATTTATCATATTTTAGTATGTCAATATCTTATCTAATTCTTGAATTTTTATAAAAAATATATTTAGATAATAATTTATTATTTTTATAAATATAAATTTGGATGTATATGATATAGACATATCAGAGATATCTATATCCGTCTAAACTTTAAGGCCACCTTTGTTAATCGGGCAAGGTCAACGTGCTCGACCTCGACTTCGGAGGGTCGAGCACGTTAACCAACTCCGGTTAGCAGATTGTGTGTGAGGAGGAGGCGGGCTCCACCGTGCCCTCCTCTCTCATCAGTTGAGATATTCTCACGACAATCCCTCAATCAAAGAGGTCCTAAACAATTATGAATTCACGTCCAAGATAACGTGAGATTCATGAAATCTGAGAAAAAAAGTCTGATAAATTATTTTCTTTTTAAAATATTTTTTATGTTTTACAAAAAAATATATTTATAATTTTAACAAGGATATACAACTTACAAACTCAATCAGACGAGCATCAAGTTAAATTCATGTGAAAATTATAGACCCAACATGTACATTGAATTATTAAGAACGAGTTCGAATCAAATATGAGTTTAAGTACACTAAATTTATACTCGATTCAAAAATAAAATAAGTATTTTAAAGATATCGAAATCTAAATTTATATCTATTTATTCTGATATTACATGATCCATCGTAGATCGAGTGATGTAAATAATTAAATTTATCAATATTTTTGATATCCCTGTCCCCAACAACGAGCAAAGTAGGTGCACAAGGGGGCCATTGACTCAGCCACCGATTAAGACTCGCATGTGTGCGTACGTGACTTCATCCATGACTATGTTAACACAAGAGAATGGGATCTTAAATGTCTCTTGTTAGTGATGGAGTGAACACTCTCTAATTTATAAATGAGAAGATCTTGATTTTAATGCTCGATACTTCTACTCAATTTAGAATAAAAAAATACCTACTAAAAAAACAAGAGAACCCTAAAACGGTCAAATTTCAAAGGCCAAAGATCACACGTACATACGAAGCATTCCCATCTTGTTTATATGAAATAATTTCATATTCAAAAAATATTACTATTGATGAACAAAGTGACATATTATGTTTCGGTTATACTTATGTGACGCGATGAATGTTGAAGATGCATGAGACGAAGGACGCCTACGATTACACTCCATCGTGTCAGGTAAGTCATTTTTCACTTCATCTAATTTGTTATTTAACGTCCTCTACTGTGTCGAGTAAATTAATCTTAATAATGCTATGTGCAACGCAGGCTTAATAGAAATATTACACATCTTTTTATTTGTTGGAAAAAAATTGGTGATTTATTTGTCAAGTTAGTCTGACTTATCGATTACGTCAACATTTGACGTGACATGTGTGTTGACATCCGTTTTATGACCGATAAGTTGGGTATCTCTTTATTCATTCTATATGATGCTCCGAGTTATTCCCTTTTGTTGAGCCTTCTTGATCAGTGGGAGGTTTATTTCGTGGGTCTTAATTCCTTGGTTGGGTCTGGTTCCTTGATTCCTTGCATTGAATGAAGTTTAGCAAGCTTTTGTCTCATTTGGATCCTTATTGTCTCTAACGGTCTATACCAGGCGTGTTACATTCCTCTGACGCATCAGTCCTTGGCCGTTACAGCTTGAAGAGTCCTTGAGTATAAGGCTTCTTTTCGAAACTTATCCTTTGGCTATCCGTTGACTCTGACGATCTATCGTGCAACCGTTATAGTTCTCTGACGCGTTTTCTCTCGACCGTTACATTCTTCAAGAGTCCAGCATTTGAAAACTTCTCCCGTTGATCTTATCTCTTAAAGGATGAGGTTGATTGTGACGGTCTACTCCTGGAGCGTTACATGTCTGTGACGGTCTGTCGTGCAGCCGTTACATCAAACAGAGAGTCATAGCAGGTCTGGCCTTTTCTCTGCTACTCCGTGGCCGAGTTAAGCGTTTGATCTTGTGATTTCTCTTCCAAATCTGATCCTTAAAACCTTCTGTTTGTTTTTATGAACTCTTGGGAGTGTTATCTTCAAGAGTTTGCTAAGAATCATCCTCCTTTTTAGCTGGATTATCCTCTGCTCGACCGGAGAGTTTGAGGGCCTATAAGTAGAACCTTTGACTTCATGGCCTAAAGAGGAAAAATCTGGTTTTTACGTCGAAGTGCTGCCGCATTCTGGAGCCAATCCAACCAAGAAGAGTTGTCTCTCACGTCCATCTGATTCACAGCCAAGGGAGTATTCGTTTTCTTGAGTGTTTTAGTTCCATCATTGGCATACCTGTGTTCTTCCCTTTCTCTTTTCATCATAGCATTGTCCCACTCCTTATTTCATGTTCTTCCACGTTCTTCCACTTATTTCATTCACTTAAGCATCCTTCCTATCTTTTAAAACGCCCAGAGGGGTTAAAAAAAACACAACTCCCCGGTATTCCCCTTTCCTTTTGAATGATATCAAGTTCATTTGATTATTGATACTACGTTGTTTGAAAGGCTAATTTGGGGTTGTTTCTTGTGTTCTACGTTCTTTGGCAGGTTTACAGGGCTCATTAGACTAGGCCCAAGCTTTCTAGCCGGTTGGAAGGTTTGGAGTTTGAAGGATTCACAAGCTTGTTCTGCAGACACTCTGACGGTCTTCATCAGACGCGTCAGGTTCCTCTAGCGGTCTGTCGGGCGACCGTCACACTCCCTGTGACGCATAGGCACTGGACCGTTATATCCAGCAGAGCTGCAGTTTCCTATTGGTTTCTCTCTCCCGTGAGCGAGTGCATCATCTTCCTATTCTAATGTATTAATCACGTCTTTGACTTGTTTTTACCTTAGTGGCGATCACGTTCTTTTCCTGGTAGTGGGCATTAGCTTTCTCTCTCCCACATCTTATTTCCTCTTGCTTGTTCCACCCACGCGGTGTGTTTTTATTTACTCCCTTGCTCCATGCTCCGGCGTGTGTTTTCCTTTTCCTTTCTTAGTTTAGTTTGATTGAGATAGTATTGCCCATGCTAGAGCTGGTTCTGATTGCCTAGGTTCATGGTTTACATGTTCATATGTTGATTGAGATCATTGTTATTTGCTCTTCATATTCATCTTCATATCATATCAAACTTATCTATTCTTCTTTGCAAACGACAAAAACAACAGAAAAACAAATCAACTGTTTTTTGGCGATCACAGTGGGACAACTTGTGCCAACCGTGTCTTGATCTCTGTTTAAACATGCCATCATTTCCTTGTTTAGTTTTCCCCGGATTTCCCTTTTATTTCATGTTGTTTCTGGTTCTCCTCTGACGGTCCTGCGTCCCTGCGTTACACACTTCTGACGGTCTGGTCTTCGACCGTCACATTCTTCTGACGCAGGGGTTATAGACAGTTACACTCCAGACATGTACGCATCCCGAGGTGCATTTTATTCCCGCAGTTTCTACTGTGATCTTTGTGCTTGGGTGTTATCTGGTTTTCTCCCTGGTTGGTTTACATACTTATATCATTGTGTGTATAATTGTTTGCTAAATTCTAGGTTAGAATTGGCATGCACTCCGGTGCACATAAGTTCATTCATACTTTCATACATTAGATTACATTTTCCTACCTTGGTGTGCGGACCTCTCGTCTCCATATTCCTTGGGGCCGACTAAGAAATCACACCAGGGACCTCCATAAGTCTCCGCGAGCCGTGGATTCTCACACGGACGCCGGGCCGGTTGTACCTTTTCCACCCCTTAGGCTTGCATTTATATACGTGTGAGGGAGTTAACATTAGTCAACCAAAAATTTGGATCTTATTCTCGTAGGATTCCTATCTTGAGGGAATTATTATTAATTCAAATCATTAAAAGGTCTATTAAAATCCCTAAAATATTTCCCATCATATCAACTTGTGTGACTTGGGTGAAAACTCTCACATTGTTTTTGTTATTTGGACTTGTCAAAGCCTATTAGTGATTTTTGTGTTGCATTCTTTCATCATCCACATGTTTTGTTGTTGTTAGGCCCATTTAACTTAGCCCATTTTGTGTGTCCATTGTCTAGTCCATTGTCCTGTGGTCCGTTGCCCATTCGAGCACGTTAACCGACCCCGATTAGTAGATTGTGTGTGAGGAGGAGGCGGGCTCCACCGTGCCTTCTCTCTCATCAGTTGAGATATTCTCACGACAATCCCGCAATCAAAGAGGTCCTAAACAAGTATGAGTTCACGTCCAAGATAACGTGAGATTCATGAAATGTGAGAAAAAAAGTCTGATAAATTATTTTCTTTCTAAAATATTTTGTATGTTTCACAAAAAAATATATTTATAATTTTAACAAGGATATAAAACTTACAAACTCAATCAGACGAGTATCAAGTTAAATTCATGTGAAAATTATAGACCCAACATGTACATTGAATTATTAAGAACGAGTTCGAATCAAATATGAGTTTAAGTACACTAAATTTATACTCGATTCAAAAATAAAATAAGTATTTTAAAGATATCGAAATCTAAATTTATATATATTTATTCTGATATTACATGATCCATCGTAGATCGAGTGATGTAAATAATTAAATTTATCGATATTTTTGATATCCTTGTCCCCAACAACGAGCAAAGTAGGTGCACAAGGGGGCCATTGACTCAGCCACCGATTAAGACTCGCATGTGTGCGTACGTGACTTCATCCATGGCTATGTTAACACAAGAGAATGGGATCTTAAATGTCTCTTGTTAGTGATGGAGTGAACACCCTCTAATTTATAAATGAGAAGATCTTGATTTTAATGCTCGATACTTCTACTCAATTTAAAATAAAAAAATACGTACTAAAAAAATAAGAGAATCCTAAACCGGTCAAATATCAAAGGCCAAAGATCACACGTACATACGAAGCATTCCCATCTTGTTTATATGAAATAATTTCATATTCAAAAAATGTTACTATTGATGAACAAAGTGACATATTATGTTTCAGTTATATTTATGTGACGCGATGAATGTTGAAGATGCATGAGACGAAGGACACCTACGATTACACTCCATTGTGTCAGGTAAGTCATTTTTCACTTCATCTAATTTGTTATTTAACGTCCTCTAATGTGTCGAGTAAATTAATCTTAATAATGCTATGTGCAACGCAGGCTTAATAGAAATATTACACATCTTTTTATTTGTTGAAAAAAAGTAGGTGATTTTTTTGTCAAGTTAGTCTGACTTATCGATTACGTCAACATTTGACGTGGCATGTGATCACATAAAAAATAAAAAATATATTCTATAAACATTAAAAATGGGTCATTTCACTGTTCACATACGACTATTTTTTGCATGACTCTTATGTCATGTTAAATATTGATGTGATCGACATATCAAATTATTTTGATGTAAAAATAATTTAAAATTTTTTTAAAAATAAAATTTTATGAAATTTTATTTTTATATAACTCTCACGTTACGTTAGATGTTAACGTGATCATCACATCAGATCGACTTAACGTGAGAGATATACAAAAATTAAATTAAAAAAAAGATGTGGAACGCTTCTATGTGTAAGTATTGCACAAAGTACTACTCTTATATTTAATGAACCTAATATTTGATACCCATACTTAGAAGGCATATACCATTATCTTTTCGAAATTATAACTAAACACGGGTGGGTGTCTAATTGATCAGTTAACACCAATCAAGATTTGATGTACTGATCTGATACGTTACGTATCACATGTATCGGATCGTACCAGTTGAACACCGGTACGACTGATGTATGATACACAAATGATACGATACTTATATATTTTTAAATAATACACACTTTATTTTATATTCGATTGATGTTAGTAGCTCATATGATAGGGGCCGCTTTTTGTAATTGGCGGACCATGAGTAAGAAACACGGGTGAAGCATTTTTTTTTCAATTTTCATTATTCTCTAAGAAAAAAAGAGTCAATAAAAAATATGTAATTTGAGATTCAAACCACTAGGGATGTCAAAAATACCCGCAAACCCGATTACTCACATTACCCGACCCGTGATGGGTCGGATAATACCCAAAAAAACGGATATGGATTCGGGTTCGGATACGTTTAAAATACATGTTTCATATTCGGATAGGGTATGGATTTAGTGCACTCAAACCCGTACCCGATCCGAACCTACTCTTAATAACTTATTGTGCATGTTAAGACTATGATTTTGACATGAACCCAATCTATTGCGCGTCTTGTTGAGTTTGTGAGTTTAGACTTCTTGCTAAAATTATAAGGATGATTTTATAAAACATAAAAATTACTTTAGAAAAGAAAGAATTGACCGGATTTCTTTTGTTCTAATTCTCATAAATCTCACATTTCTTTGGATGTAAATGTGGACTCATGCTTTATAGACGGATACGGATATCTGCGGATATATCCATACCCGTGACGGATATATCCGTATCCATACCCGGGAAAATAATAGGGTATTATCCGGGTATGGTATTAGTAAAATTTTTACGGATAGGGTATAGTATTGGTCTACTCGAGCCGAACCCGATCCATTGACATCTTTACAAACCACTGAATCTCACGTTCACAAACATTACCTTCTAACCAACTTTTTTTTGGTAACGGGGAATTTAAGCGATTACTTGACCACCCGAGTTCGAGTCTTACCCTGCGCATCATACCACCTCTTTTTATACCGTCGTCATAAAATCCCGGGCTCATATCCCTCGATGATTAAATATGAGCCAGATAAACTCTCCCGGGACTCGATCTCGGGTCCCTCATATGAAAAGGAGGACCTTTCCCACCGAGCCACTCGGGGTCCTCTACCTTCTAACCAACTTATCTACACGTGATATCAATCAATATTTTATTATAATAAATATATATTATATACTTAATATATTATGATATAATATAATACTGGGCCATACTACACGAATAGTCAAATTTTGACACCAATAACCCAACACAAACAACCCGAGCCATAGCTAAATTTGATCTCCATTATTCATCGCGGTAGCTATAATAAGCTAATTACCACAACATTCTTTCCAATGCCAACTGACAGATATCCCACATCCACTTACATCTATTTTTAAAATGATTCGAACTCCACTTTTCCTGGTGCCAACACAGTCCAGAGTCCCCATCCCACTGCCAGCATGCACGTACCCAATATGTCTAGGTTAACATATGCTCGTGTCAAACTCACCTTTCTTTGCTACAAATACAAGGACTCGTAAACATAGTTTGAGTCGGTAGTGAAAATATTTACGGTAAATTTTATAAGACGTAAATTTTAAGATATAATCAGACTTAAATTTAATACAATAAGAAAACAAATTTAAAATTATTAAAAAATAATAATTTTTATATGTTAATATTATATCAACTTAAAAATAAAATTATATTATTAAAAAATGCTAAATTATAAACTAGTTCTTTAACAAAGTTGATTGGTCATCCTTTGTCACGTGAGAGAAGGCTCAAATTCAAATCAGATTATTCACTCCCCGTTAAAAAAAATAAATTATCGAGAAAAAAATATTAAATTATATTTAAAGAACAACAAAGGAAATATTTTTTTTTAAGTCTACTTTATAACATCCCGAGTGATGCATAAATCGTAAGTAAGTATCTTGAGACGGTGAAGACATATCACCTCAATAAAAAAAATACGTCTCAAGTAAAAAATACGAGACGTATGACTCAAGATATTTTTCGAGTGTCTCGAGATTTAAATCTTAGTGATTTTAGACGCCACTTTTTTAAACAATGCTCCTGAAGTCAGGTCACCGGCGTGGTCACCGTTCAACACCTATTATGCCTTACATAAAGATAAACCTGAGTGTCCCGTCCCCTCTACGCTTCAATCGCCAAGTTGAATGCTGTATGAAGTTCGTTGTTCATTCCGATGAGTAAGCACTCTTGAGACAATGAGAAGAACGTGACATTAAACAACTGTAGATACAAATTGCCAGTGTCTTATTTAGTGTCCAGCGACCGATGGGTTGAGATATATCCTCAGTTGAGCGACACCTGCTGCATGGTGCAGCCATTTTTTTCCAGGAAAATAGAAGATCAGCCACAGTGTGATCCACGGTCGGACGGTTAAAAAATTTAAAAAAAAATAGATATCAGATGTCCTAGTTTTATCTAAGGGCCCGTTTGAGAACCCACCTCATTTTATCAGTGTCAGTATAATCTCCTCATGGGCATCCATATGCACACATGGAGGATTCGTAATCATTAAAAACCCCAGAAACCACTTTTACACTTGTTTCCGAGGATTCATGGATGCATCTGAATTTTGTGCCTATAACTTCTCTCATTCGGATTTTTTGTTGGCTCAAAAATCTAGATAAATCTAATATCATTTGTTATCACTTAAAACATGTCAGAGATTTTCCGCCTTGAAATCTCTACTGGGCATTTCTCGAACGCAGCCTAAAATAATGGACCAACCATTTTCGAAGAATAAAATTAATTAAATGAATTTTATATATGAAAGCAAATAACAAAAGATTAGCCGCCACCGCCGCCGCCACTACTACACTACTACTACTACTAGAAGAATAGTAACAATAACACAAGCTTACTTGAGCAAGACAGAGAGTAGCAAACTTCATTTACAGGGAGAAACGAATTATTTGAGCATTACCTAAAAGCTTCTGACGATGAATTTATCCACACATCACGGGCTCCTTCCGGTAAATGCTCATCCGAGCTTCATTGTCTTCTTTTAACTGACTATTTTTACCGTGTTACACCCATGTTGCCACTAGGAGAATGCCTTCATCTATGAAGCTAATCAGAGAACTCATCAGAATCAGATCCAGTATCAAACCCATTGTTGAATTGACCTTCTACCTTATCAGCTGGGAAGTCTTGCACGTCAGGCTTCAGATGTTCTTTAATACCGTCCAGAATGTATGGCTCCATCAGTTTCCAGACCCAAACCGCGTTGCTTCCTTGGAAGCCCATCCAGAACACTCTGCCCTTCCTCTTGACCCTACAGTGTAAGGATTTTGTTTGAAATACTTTAATAATTCTCTGAACATCCTCACGTTTACCACCTTTCAGCCTCAGCAAGATGTCACCAGAAGACGATCTGAAGCCCCCGTACATGTACCAATATGCCAACACACGTTCTGACAGCCACCGATGGATGAGCTTTGGAATCATGGGCTGGCCTTTTGGCCGGAACTGTTCGGCAAAGAAGTTGAAATTCGAATGTGCAACAGTGGAGAATCGATATGGCAAATTGCTGTCTTCACCGTTTGACCGGCTAAAAGGAGTCAGCCACTCAAAATACCTTCGATGGATGTGCCTCCGCAAAACAGAATGAACATAGGAATTCTCGTCGAACTCGAAATCTACAGAATGATTCCCTCTCTCTTCATCGGACGATACCTGGAGACCACCCAGCAACAGACCAATCAATATCTCGCGTTGCTCTTTGTCCAGTTTCAATCTTACTGGCTTGTCAACAACCCTTCTCTTCAAGCTCCGACGAATATAATCAAACTTTTCCATGAACGTCACATCTATGTCATATTTCTTCTGGCACATCAAATCGTAAATCTTTTCAGCCTTCACGTAGTCAGCTGAAGCAAGAAACGCCCCTAAAATTATGTTGCAGGATGGACCGTTACTGCCAATATCTGCATTCGTGTGCATGTCATTGAAGATCTCCTCAGCCTTCACGAGGTTACCAATCTTCACCAGGGAATCCAAGTAGATGTTGTAAGTACTTCGGCTGGCCTGGCCCTTTGAGAGGCACTGGGTGAAGAAAATCCCTATCTTGTCATGCATGTTCAAGTTGAGGTACATGTCCATCATATAAACATAGGAAAGCGTGAGAGGCTTCAAGCCACTCTCAACAAATTCACCCATAATTTCTTCTGCGAGTTCTACCTTTTGAGCTCTTGACATCACCTCAATAATCTTGTTATATGCCGCCACATTGGCAGCCACTCCATGCTCGTGCATGCTCCTGAAGATCTCCAGTGACTTCATTGGCTCACCAACCTTCGCATAAACTTCCATCCTGTAAACAAATACCTGAGAAGAAAGACCAGCAGAATCTGACTCGAGGAGCTTATTCCACGTCTGTTCCGCTGCCCCCACATCTCCTACCTTGGAGCAAACTCTCATGATAGAGACGAGGACATCCCTGTTCTCCTGCATCCCCATCTTGCGCATCTCCTCCCTCAGAGCTTCAATCCTCTGAGTGTCTACGACATCTTGGTAGCTGTGGAGCCATATCATCCCAGCATACACATCTTTCTGTATCTCCAACTCACATGTGATGAGGTTATGGAAGACGAACTCGGCCTGCTTAAGATAGGGCTTCGACGATGGCCCGGGTATACTCACGAGCGCTCGGAAGAGGGCATTGTGCAGACTCAGCGGTGGTCTGTAGCCACCTACCTGGATCATCTTGTTGTATACACCGCAAGCTTCATCCAGACAGCCCTGGCCGGGAGCACTGAGGTAAGACACTGTAAGGTTGTGGAATGTGGACTCGCTCGGCATGCGGCCCTGCTTGATGATCTCATCGAACACCTCCCGGCACTTCAGGAACTTGCGGTCCTTGCCAAGGCAGTCCGCCAGCCGGGTGGCAAGCGCCAAGTCAAAATGGAATCTTGGCTGCCCAACCATCCATTTATACACCTGAAACACCCACAATATGGCCGTGAGGAGTAAGAAGAGAGAAAAAAAGGAGAGGGATGAAGGAAAACTGTGGTGTCTTCTGGGCAATAGAGCGAACAGGTTGTAGGCCATTCAAGAAGAAGCTTTCCCTTTTAGACGTGCACCCACGAGAACATGCAGTAATAGTCCGTGTTTCTAAAGGTACACACCCTGAAGGCAGTGTCGTTCTCTCGAACCCGCAGGCAGTGGACAACGATGTACGTGACGTCCTGCTGGGATATCCATTTGCGCTGGGCGTTGAGGAGGCGGGTGAGGGTCCCGGGCTTCTGCTCCGGCAGCTGCTTGCAGAGCCAGGCCACCTTCGACCGCCGCCACTGCTCAGGCAGGTCCTCCAGCTCCTTCACCTGCACCTCCTCCTCCTCCTCATCTCCAGCTTCCACAACCCCTCCCTCTTCCCGGCGCCGCAACAAGGTTTCCCCTGTGGCAGCCGCCGTCCCCGCCGCAGCACCGGGCCGGGAGGCGCGGAGCGGGGACGAGGGTATGTGGCGTCGGGAGGGAACCGAGAGCCCGAGAAAGGGGATGGCACCAGCGTGGTGGAGGGCCGGGCTGCCACTACGGCTGCTGCGGAGGTGGCGGCACTGGTGCAGATGAGGACAGAGAGCTGGAGAGAGGAAGCGGAGGGCCATTGCGGGGGAGGAGGACAGGGTCTGGAAGCACCGTCGGCGGCTCGGCCGCGGAGGGAGCACTCCGGCGCTCCGCCCCCGCCGAGCTCAATCTCCGTCGTCGCCGACACTGCTACGACATTGGATATAAGTGAACTCCTTCCAAATACATCAACTTCCGTTGGGCACGCTCTCTAGGGATAGGAGTATCCCGTTCCCATCCCATCTCCCTCCGCGATAACCGAAGAAGATTGAAATTGGCTAAAGTTATCCGGGCCGTTTAAAATTACATCATTTTAATCTTTCAATTATTAAGATGAGACATTCGATCTGAAATAAATTATATTTAGAATAACTACAATATCGAATTCAACCAAAAGTTCAAATGTTGTATTCTAAGTAAAATAGAAGTTGATTTGTATCTAATTTTATGCATCTTAACAACTTATTTTGTCAATTCTAAATAAAATAAATTATATTTATCCAATTACAATGTTATTTATTTCAATATCTATCTATAATATATATATAATACTAAGGGAGAGTTGGAAGATAAACTGCCCTAGAAACGAGAGAAGAGAAATGTGTGCTTTCTTTCTCCTCTTCTCTTTTGAGTGTTTTTTTTTTTTAAGCGTGGAGGGTGGGAGGGGTGGGGGGTGAGGTGGTTGGTTAGACCCACTTGAGACCCCTGGACATTGCATGGAGCATTTTGCGTGCATCATAACTAAATATAACTCATCCACCGTTAACTTAATTATCGAAGCTAATCGTCACACCGTGTCTTCTATAGCTGGGAGAGGCCCATCTTTTTTCTTCAGTTACCTACTCTTTCTCTCTCTCTCTCTCTCCCCCCACCTACGTCGAGCGACGGAGAGGTGCAGCATAATTTTAGAGCACACGCGTACGGAGCAAAGCGGCTTGTTTCGAGCGAAATGTTATTGTCCTCTCTCTCGCGCCCCTCCTCTTCCTTGTCAAATCTGTGACACATCTCTTATGAAAATTCCTTTTAAAGTTGTTAAAATACAAGTTGTGCACACCCTGTCGTATGAGGTGGAGGACCCAAGCAAGCCCCTCACAATCCCACACTCCGTTCCGTCCGCCACTACCTTACATGGATGATGGAACCTTCATTAAACTGTTTGGATGGACAGATTACATTTGAACAGTTATCAATTTTCAAATTTCCTCTTTGGTACGTCATTCATAAGATTTCACACAAGTAATTTGTACAATGCAGCACACTAAAACTACTACCAGAAAAAAAAAATTTAAAGTGGCTTAGAGAAAAACGAAAGAAAGGAGAAAGGAGAGAAGATGTCTCCATGGACACCCTTCTAGGCAGGCAGGTCCTGCGTAGGAAGAGGAAACAAGCCTCCGTGAACCCTGTCTTTGCCCATACTTTGAAGAGGAGATTTACTGCAACGCAACAAGTACAGGATGAAGCTGACGAACTCAATCAATCGACTTTCCGGACGTCCATATGATCTCCGTTCCGTGCTATACCCGCTCCTCCACACACGTTGTCCTTAATTCCTTGGAATTCCACACTTGAACTATCGTGTCCCTGTGCACCGGTCTGAAAGTCCCCAGCTTTCGCAGGTCGAAACTGCACCTCTGGGGCTTACAACGGGCGATCTTTACGGTGCTCAAGAAAAGCTTCTCAGCGAACTGCAGAAATTTATCCATCTGTAAGCATCCCGTATTCTAATGCCACAGGCAAAATGCTCGAGTTTCCATGATAGTCACACATACACTTGGGCTATCAAATCCACCTTCGCAAGCATCGCAGGTATCCAATGCTACTTTGCGGAGCAACGGCAGCTGTAGTTGGCACACAAAAAAGCGACCTAATATCGAGTTCCTCGTACGGTGTTATTGCTCAAGATAACTACCCTGCAGAACGTCACAAAGCGTACCTTCCGAGCAGCGTCGGATATGATGTTCCTCCTGATTCCCCTGCCCTGCATTTTGAATGTGATTTGAGAAAAAAGTTGGAAGTATATCTAGTCGTGAATCCTTGACTGCTAAAAGCTCATTCTATTAGAAAACAAATAAAATGTGTTAACCTACTCGTGCGGTCCTGCCTTGCTAGTATCACCCGCAAGAACTCGGCACGCTAAGCAGAAGACCTCTTTTCTTTTGAAACAATTTGTCACCTGGTACTGTTTTTTTTTTCACTTAGTACTTTTCCCTGCATCCTAGATATTGACACTTCACTTTTGGGCATCATACTGTCACCATACCTTCTTGTTTAAGGCTGGAACTTGGAATGGGCTCAAAAGTTTTATCACAATAATAGCATCAACTTGAAATGTGAAGAAGCAAAACACCTATAGGGCGTGCTTGATAATCGAATAGGCCACAAGAGGTTGGCTTATTCGCCAGTTAGATGGCATATTCACTGGTAGGAGCCATAACCGGCTTTCATAAGAACTTGCCTAACCAGGTCACACTCGCCATTTTGTCTTGTTTTTGGTCGAACAGCGCAAGTGAACTGGAGGGGTCGAATATGCCGTTCGAAGGGGAGGGGTTGAACGGCATATTCACCCCTAACCCACTCGATTATCAAACACGTCCATAGTTTATATATGTAGCTTCTGGACAAAGCCGAGTAAACAGGGCATCCTGCCTTTGTACAAGCTAATTGCCGGCATCGATTTAGGAGATAAATCAAGTTAAATGGTGGTAGCTCAGCTCTCATCTACCTCTTTTCCAAGTGGCATCAATATTAATAATAATTTTCCACCCAGATAAAAAGAAATGTATTTATAAAATTTAAATTTCCATAAATCAGAAAAATAAATTCCCAACCAAAGAGTCTAGGATTACAATTCAATTTTCAAGTGTACATAAAGTTTTTTTAATTTCAAATATATCATTGTAAAATATCTTTAATAAAAAAACTCCTCTAATGCCTCAACAGCAAGCATTTAACTTGCATGAATGTAAGAAGCAAAAATAAGCATTTCAAATACTCACATTGTGCCGAAGTAAAAGATCTTCAATAGCTACGCAGTCCAACAGAAAAGAAACTCCAGCAGATGTTATGTTTCCACAATCCTGACGAACAAAATTGGGTTTCAGGAATTGGAAATGCATCTAGAAGGATTTATAGCACTACATGTCTTACAGAACTTTATTTACCTGTTGAATTGAATATTGCATTGACGATATATCATGCATGCATGCACAAGCATACACATGGTAAGCTGTCAGTGTGTAGAATTATAATCTAGGTGGATTAGCTTATTGTACTGTACATCATATTAAGGTTTGATTATCCACTGAGCATTCTATTGACTACATCATGTGCAACTTTAGATAAGAGTGTCAATAGTCCTATAAGGCCAACTGGCAGGTGGAAAGTTTATTTTTGTAAGCACAATTTAAGCTCATGCAACCAGGATACTACCTCAAAACATTCCCCTCGACAAGGAGAGAATCTAGAAAAGAGTCAAGAGGCAAGTTTGGTATAAAGATATGATCCGGATATTCTCCAGGGCAGCTATCAAACAGAATCAATTGACATGATCCCAAATTAAATAGAATCCAAGTACTTATGATTATTTCATCTGTTAAATATACTTAACAAAATTATTAGTAGCAACTAATGCTGCAGACCTCCAAATGGATGACAGTCAATCCTGGCCAGCCAGATGAAATTATCCGTTGCGTGTCTATAAGAAAAGAAACACAAGATATTTTTGAGAGATACAACTGATTGGAATGTACAAAAAACAAAACATAAAGTGAAATGCTACATCTGAAAACTTGCTTTAATGTCTTATAATCACTATTCTACCTGAACTGAGAAGTTTGCACCCAGACAATGAGAGCACTGTCAAATTTGGGCAACTCCCAGTGAGGATGACCAAATCTTCATTTGTCATCCATGGAGTTGCCCTCTCTAACCTCAGTGACGTTAGATTTGTCATGCTGATTTGAAAGCTTTTTGATGTCAAGTCGCCCAGGCAGCAACAGAGATCCAAAACTTTCAGATGGCTTAAGGATTTCAGAATACCTATTAGATCACAGTCAGAAATTACCTGTTGATCACAGCAACTGCCTGTAAGCTTGTAAGCATGTGCCTGAGGATTTTAGTGATTTTTGCATGAAAACTATTGTTAGAGGTGAATTTGCAAAAAAACTATTCCTAGAAAAGCATTAGCAGGCATATCACTGGGTTAATTCAAATAGTGCATAAATGCCATTTAACCATGGTTTTTTTTTTCAAGTTTTTGACAAAAAAGTGATATGCCTGGAAATAAATATGACATTTTTGCACAATTCAGATTTACACAGTGATATGCCTGCTAATACATTTGCAGAAATGTTTTTTTTTGCAAATTCCTATTTAACAATGGTTTTCATGCAAAAACCCCCAAGATTTTATCTTTTTTTCTTATTATACCTGAAATTTTAGAATCAGAGTCTCTACAAAGGGGCAAATATCAGGTAATAGAGACAGGTCCAGTGATGTTCCAAGACCCAGTGTCATGGCCCTTACTCCCCTCAATGCATTTTTGATTTTTGTCATTGAAGAAGAACTGAATCCCCATCCAAACGATACTTCTTCCAAGAAACATTTCTGGTTCAGTTCACCATACAGATCTTCACAATTTGCATCACCATTAAATCTTAAAACAACGCCTCCAGTGTCATACAAATTCTTGCATCCAATCACTTTCAATGTCCTTATACCTGGGTTTCTTCTTACTACATGACCTAAAGCAGCAAAGGAAACCTGGAAAAGAATAAAGCCAAAAATCACAGAAAGAAGACATGCTAAATTTTGAGCCTTTGACAGAGTTTCAAGTTTCAACAATTGACTAACAACAAAACATGTACATCTACATAATACCAGTGTTAAATGCTGGCATGGATTGTATAAAGTGAAAATAGTACATTTAATGCAGTCCCTTTATACTTTTCAGTATTTTTAGAACTAAAAAAAAGTGCATGCACATCTCCCTCTATTTAAATTTGAAAGAAACTGGCAGCTGTGGTAATGTTATATAGTAGACATTAATTAAAGTCTTTTAGTGAAGGACAAGGACAAACTGTGCCTAGCTGGAATATGCAGGCTGCAACTTTAATAGGTATGGGTTCAGTAAGAAAGCAATCGATGTTTTCAACTAAACGAAGAATTTTATCGGGCCGAATATGAAAGCTGTAGATTCTGAGTCTGGGCCAACATTGGGCTAATGAGTTGGTAAGACATTGGAGTCAGCAAACATGGGCCCTGCTATGGTTGGTAGAAGGGTGAATATGGAGAATGAACAATTACTAGGTCAAGGGGCACATGGGTTTGTTTAGTGGATGATTTGTTCATTGAAGCAGGTTTGTATCTACTACAGAGTGATTAAAATAGCTTTTTGAGGACTATGCCGCCAACCCATGTGGCACCTGAGCAGAAAATGCAATTACGACAGCATTCAATCAATGCATGCAATGGGCATAATTCATGATAAAAGATCTTGGTCCCATATAAAATACAGCTTTCGATACTTAGGGTCTATCATACAAGAGATTGGTCCCATATTCAATCAATGCATGCAATGGGCTACTACTCTTCGGAATTTATGCACTGTAATTTTAGTAATGGGAGAGTGGTTCAGGAAGACATGGTTCTAATTGATGGACATAACATTCCGAAGAGTAGTAGCTTTCGATACTTAGGGTCTATCATACAAGAGAATGGGGAGATTTATGATGACGTTACACATAGGATTAAGGCAGGCTGGTTAAGATGGAGAAGTGCATCAGGTGTCCTTTGTGATCGTCGTATGCCTGTGAAACTCAAAGGGAGGTTTTATAGAACGGCTGTGAGACCCGCTCTGTTATATGGTACCGAGTGTTGGGCAGTACGAAAGGAACACATCCACAAAATGTGTGTAGCAGAGATGAGGATGTTGAGATGGATGTGTGGCAAGACTAAGAAAGACAAGATTAGGAATGAGCGCATCCGTAAGGACTTAGGGATAGCTCCAATTGATAGTAAAATGAGAGAAAATAGACTCAGGTGGTTTGGACATGTGTTTCGTCGCCCTAACTCAGCGCCGGTTAAAAGATGTGATCAAATCTTAGTGGATGCTAGCAAAAGAGCTCGAGGAAGGCCTAAAATGAGATGGTGCGATGTTATTAGGAAGGACATTAGTTCCTTGAGTTTAAATATGAATATTGCACTTGATAGAAATCTTTGGCGGAACAGGATTCATGTAGCCGACCCCAATTAATTGGGATAAGGCTCTGATGATGATGATGATGATGATGATGGTCCCATATAAAATACAGCACTACAAGCTATTCCTCAAAGTGGCATACAATCAAGTTCATAGGCGCTATAATTCTTATGACACACAAGATAATCCAATTCATAATGATGCACCAGAAAATACAACATTTTTGTTACTTGACCAACCTTCAGAAGATGAAAATACAACAGGTATACTTTTTTTTAAAAAAGTGGATATTATCACAATTGTATTAATTGTAAAAAGAAAGAGGGATGTACAAGTATAATCAGTGAGCTCCCAAAATCCCTATACAAGAACCTCCACACCAAGAAGGTATGCCCTGCCCCAAGCTATCCATCCAACAAAAGGAAAAGTGAGAAGTTATGAGACTCCACTTTATATAAGTGCTTAGCCAAATCACACTCTCTCTCACAAACAAAGGAAACAATCTTATCCTCTACTCTTGCTTCCTTTCTAAAGTTTCTGATGTTTTCTTTGCTCCACAAAGCCCATAGAGTAGCACGAAGGATAAGCCACCAGATGATTCGGTCCCCCTTTAGGTTCCACCTCTTATGTCATTTGAGGAGGAGGTGGTGCACACCCTCAAAATGTCCCAAGGAGTGGTGGATTCTATCACCGATCCTAGTCCATACCTCCTTAGAGAATTGTGGAGCATCTTGTGAAAAGGTGGTTTAGATCTTCCTCTTCTTCCCCACACAAGCAACACGATGTAGCTATACCCTGAAGGAAGGGAGCAATCCTATCACATGTGGGTGTTTACACACGTGGAAAATTAATTTTAAATATCCAATTGTCGGATAAATATGCACATATTTTAGATAATTTACTAGCATGCATATTATTAATTCCCCAAGTTTAGTTCATCAGACAATTTGGATTCGTGTACTGGACCTTTCCTCACCGACCGTAGTCGGTGTTTATTTATATCGGTACAAATCCGAACGCCTTTGATTAACTGCCGAAGACACCCTTAAACCTCTACAACATCCGTTGTGACATCAAAGGGTTTTATATAAATCCGAGAGTTGGATTTAAGTCTAGTTAGATGGGACCACGACATCTACAAGGGTCGAGATACCTTTATTAGATTGAATTTGGTCGGAACCCAACCATTGGACTTATTCCCGATGGGGACCTACCCATTAATTTGGGCTTCTGTCCATGAAAAATGCATTTGCATATGGCGAGGACATATTTGTAAAGACCAAAATTATCTAAGGGTGTTTATGTAATTTCTGCTGGGTCAAAATGTGTTTGCATTTTCTAGGTAGAACTGGGTATTCTCTTAATTTCTAAACACAATTGGACATATGTGTAATTTCTGGACAGAATTATGCATATCTGCAACTTCTGGACAGAATTGGGTATTTCTGCAACTTCTAAACAGAATTGGATATATCTGTAATTTCTGAACAGAATTGGGTATATCTGTAAATTCGGGGTAGATTTGGGTATATCTGTAAATTCTGGGCAGATTTGGGTATTTCTGTAAATTCTGGACAGATATGGGTATTTCTGTAAATTCTGGACAGAATTGGGTATATCTGTAAATTCTGGATGTTACAGATATTTACTAAAGTTTCCACACAATTTCTGAGATTTTTAGGGCATCTCTGTGCTTTTCAGACATTTCTGCGATTTCTGAAGATCACAGGGTATTTCTGCAATTTCTAAAAGTTTCAGTGTATTTATGCAATCTTTGGACATTTCTGACAATTCTGAGAAATCCACGAGACTTTCCCTCATTTTCATATTATTTCAGAAATTTACAGGTTTTTCCTGCATTTTATAAGATTACAATGACATATCCCCTATGGCGGGGGTATTTATACAATTCATACCCTTGTTGGGCTCTTTGCAAAATTCAGAAACTTTCAGATCTCCAAGTCACTTGCGCCAAGTCTCCAAGTTCCAACAGATCACCAAGTCTTCTCCTTGTGTGTGTGTTCTCATGGGCCAAGGCTCCTCCTTTTATAGGGGTTGAGCACAGATTGCCCGGAGGAGGTGGGCATGGGCCAAATCCCTCTGGGCAAAGCCCATTTAATGCCAAGGCATTAATTCCCCCTTGAGTTCCTCCGGGCAAGAAATAGGCTAATTCCTCCGGGCAAGGAGTGGAGGAGGTTGAAGGGTTTAGTTCCTCCGGGCAAGGAATAGGCTAGTTCCTCCGGACAAGAAGTGGAGGAGATTGATGAATTTAAGTAAAGAGAGAGAAAGAGTGGGCCCACACCCCTCCTTCTTTGGGCAACCGGAGGAGGGAGGATGGTCGCAGACCCCCTCTCAACCTCCTCCGGTTTTTTCCTTGCTTTCTTTCCCTTTTTTTTGGTTTAGCGAGGACAGGAGAGAGAGAAGAGGGAAGTGGGGACCGTGCCACCCCTCTCAACCTCCTCTGGGCAACCGGAAAAGGGAAAAGGGGGGCGGGGCCCCCGTGATCCCCCCATTCCCTCCGGCACCCAGCGGAGGGAGCCACTCCCTTCCTAATCCCTTGCCATCTCCTCCGAGCAACCAGCGGATGAGGTGAGGGGGGGCATAGCGGTCTGCTGTGGGCCCCGCGAGATAGGAAAAACAGGGGAGAGAAAGAGGAGAAGTGCAGCCCCCTCCCCCTTGATCGGCCCTACGAAAGGCTATAAAATCCTTGACCTGTCCTTTCCCTCCATTTTTAATTGTTTTTTGCTCTGCTGTCCAAGGTTGCCGCGGCACGTGGTTCTTGTGCGCTCTTTTGTCTTCCACTCCACGCTGACCTGCTGTCCGAAGTTTCTGCAGCGTCGGAACTGCATTCCGGCGCACCAAGGACACTTCACGCAGTCCGAGGATGACCGCCTCTTGCTAGTTTACTGCACAGGTGTGCCGCTCATGCAGTGTTCAATGAAATTTGATGTGTAAAAACACATAGAATCCATGTGTATTTTTCCATCCGATAGGATTCCGCGGATATGTGTGTTGTTAATACAATGGCAAGGGTTTTGCACTGCCTCGTGCCGCCCTACAATGGAATTAATTTTTTCTCTGAAATTATCAGAAATTTATGAGGTTCAACAGTGGGTAACCGGCCATGAGAGATCCGCCATATCAACAACTTCACCTTGAGCGGGCTCCTGGGAACCTAAATCTGCAGAGCAAAACGGTGGCACACTCACCCATCTAAAATGAATGTAGTGGCGAGATCCTCGTTTAATACGCAGAGCTCCTCATCTCCTTATTTCTCAGAGACAACTTTCTATTTGCCCTTGTCTTTTATCTTGCTAGGAGGCTCGATAGTGTGTTCCCCAAAATATAATTGAGCATCCGTCAAGTTACATTCATTTGGGCGGAACATGACTCGGTCAGCGAAAATCGCATCTTGCTCCCCATCCTTCGCATACTTGATGCATTGGTGAAGAGTTGAAGGGACGACGCAATTTTCATATAGCTAGGGTCTCCCTCCCTAGCAGGACTTCATATGATGTATTGGAGTGGATAATGTAGAATGTGACTTTGGTGACAAATCGTCCATAATCAGCTCCAAGTCTACCTTGCCAAGAGCATTTTTAGAATTTTGATTAAAGCCCGAGATCTTCACATCATTCACCTTTTGTAAATAGGGCATGAGGTATAGAGACTTGAAAGTCTTCAGCGGCATTATATTGACGGACACCCTTGGGTCCACCAAAATCCGATTTAATTCATGGCTATTGATCTTCGCCTGCAGGTATAAAGGGTGGTTGTGACATGGAGAAGATAGCAACATGCCTTTGTCTGAGAAGGTGACACTTGCTGCAAATGCTTCATAAGCTTGAGCTTGGAGCTCAACTGCTTGGGCGTCATAGACCTCTAGTTCCTGGAGTATTCTTATGAGAGCTTCCCTTAACTCTTTACTCCATGCAATGGCTTCCCAAACGGTGATGGCGGTTGGGTACCGTTTCATATGTTGGATGATTTTGCATTCAGCCCGAGCACGGGTTTGATCCAACAAGGGGATTCTTTCCGCAAGAGGCTTGTGTTGTTCATTGACCCTCCAATCTTGCTCGGTCCTCCCCTAATTATTGGGTTCATCCTGAAACAATGAGTCCAGGGACTCCTCCTTCGGGGAAGGTAGTTTAACATTATCTTTGCCGGAGGGACCGACTTTAGCTTAATCAATAGGTTTCTCCTGAATAATTGAGCTTGTCGGTTCATCATCTTCATCTGAGGAGTCGAAGACGAAAGAGTTAGTTCGTATCACCACTTCAAGGATTGGACCTGGTTCTTCTCCACGGAAGATTATGCGCTTGTCAGTATTTGTAGAATTGGGGCTTTTGCCATTAGGTGGGTTTAAATTTCTTCCTCGCCCCCTGTCGCAGCCGCAACTTCGCTATGCGTTATGGCGTCGGTATGCTGCCATAGTGACCCTGCCCCCAGGTCTAACAATGGCAATATCATCTCCGCTTGACGCTTGTGGGTCCTCAGGTGGAGGGATTGACACCATGTTACATGATAAGTTTTTCAACATTTTTTCCAACTTCTCTATGGTGAGTTCATCATCTTTATAGAAAATGGAGAGCTCCTCTAGAATGAGGAACCTCTCACCCTCATGTATCCGTTGGTGCATTTGTCAGAGCCAATTCTTTAGCCAACTCTTTTGTTCCAATTCTTCCCATAAAATATATTTGTCTAGGGGCACAACTTTAGTAGGTATAGAGGGGACATATTCTTCCAGTTCATCAATTAACTTTTGTAGCTTTTATAGAGAAGTTGACTCTGTGAGCCTCTATGGCAACATCCTATTCAGCCTGTTTCTTTAATCTTCTTTCTAGATGATTCTTCTTATTCTTCTCCTGCTTCTTAGCTCGCGCTGCTTCAATTGGAGGAGTATCTGCTTTTGTAGGAGGCTGGGACATGCCCTAGAGTTGAAGTTATTGTGCCGGGCTTTTCTTTTAGAGGGTTTGGGCTGGCAATGTTTCTTTGGGGCCACTTTGACCTAATCGGCCTCTTCTTGATGTATTTGAAAAGTGGCATTAATCGTCTGCTCGATTACTTCGGGCGACAATTCTTGAAACTCGGCAATATAAAGACCAGAGTCGGAGAATGCCTATACCTTTGTAGACTCTTCGCTGGCTTGTTTCTGGGTCTGCTTAGGGTTTGGTTTTGAATTCCCTTCAACAGTTTGTTCGAGATTTTGCTTGGGACACTCCTTAGACTTGTCTTTTTGGCTTTGCCTAGAGTTTAACTTGGAATGCTCTTTCTTAGTCTCGCCTTTCTGGCTTTGCCGAGAGCTTGGTTCGAGATTTTCCTCTTGAGTGTTGCCTTTCTGGCTTTGCCCAGAACTTGATTTGGGGTTTTCTTCTCCAGTCTTACCTTCTGGCTTTGCCCAAATATCTGTTTTGAGCATTGCTTGATTCCTTGTTCCATATGATTGTCAGCTTGATCTTTTGGGCTGGCCGGGCATTTTGCTTTAAGTGTTGGCCATTCAAAGTCGTAAAAGACAAGCTCATCTTGTGACCTCGTCGGAACCCCTCTGTGCAAGTTTAATGCGGAGCGACTTTGACTCAATGTCTTGTTAGCAGCTTCCCTGAGACGGCTTGCCTTCATCAAAGTGCCTTTGGTGTTGATTTCTCCTTGCTGGATAAGACTATCGATCCAATCCTGAACCTCTGCACAATCTTCGGTTGCATGGGATACCCTGACATTGAATTCACAATAGCAAGGATGACTTTTGCCCGCCTCTGTGCAATCCTCTGGCGGATCGTGCACTAAGATTTGGCCTCTTTCTTTAATGATGCAAAGCAGCCTTTTGGTGTTTTCCCTTGGAAAAGAGAGAGATTCGCAGTCATGCCAGGGCCACCAACCTGGGTATCACAATGTGGGTTTGACCTGGCTTGGGCTAGCTTCTTCTATCTCGGGTCAGGGAGTGTGAAGGCTGCTGCCATATGGATCACGTTGGCCGAGTGATAGATCACATTGGTTGATTGGTTTGGCCGGTCCCAGGCATGAGGCTGCAGAGGGCTAACTAGACAGCCTTGTATTGAGATCAGGCCATTCTAGATCATCTTCTCCACTTCTTTTTTAAAGATGTAGCAATTCTCGACGGTATGACCCAACATGCGATGATATACGCAATAATTGGGCTCATTTGATTCGCTTACATCCACCGGCTTCCTCAGCTCTCGTAGGGTCATTAACCGATTCTTCATGCAAAGATTTAATAAGTTTTTAGTGTGCTCTTTCTTGAAAGAGTAAGGTGTCTTCATATGTTCCGCTAGCATCCTAGTTGATGTCTTTCATTCGGATTTCTTGCCGGAACCACTTGAAACCCCTCTCCCATTGTTCTCATTTGCGGGGGAAAAGTCCATTGCGTTCACCTCTTTTCCAGTGGCATTACGCTCCTTGGAGGATTTACCCATAGAGGGGTGAATGTCAATTTATCGACGAAGAACATTTCAATCTCCGCCATTACTGAATTTAACTGGTTGAAGTCTTTAATGTTTGTGTCGAGGAGCTTTTCACTAACCTTCGCCGATAAGCCTCTCCGACATATAGTTATGACATCTTCTTGAGAAAGTGGGTTATCACACCTCATGCTGAAGTCCCTCCAACATTTAATGAAGTCCAAGACCATTTCCCCTCTTTTCTATCTGAGAGAGCACAGCTCGGCCAAGGACACCTTTCTTTCGGCCGTTTAGAATTGGTCGATGATTTTTTTCTGCAAATCAACCCAATCAACTACCGAATTGGGTTTTAATCTTGAGTACCATTGGAATGCAGCACCCATGAGAGAGGTTGCAAAATAGCGGATGAGGTAAGACTCCGCGAGTGCCAGCTCACCCATGGCCGTCATATAATAGGCCAAGTGCTCATGCAGAAACCCTTCACCATTGAACTTTTGCAACTTTGGTGCCTTGGGCAATCGGGTGGACGTTTCTTGAATTGATGGCGTATTGGGTAAGGCACACTGTATAGGCCAACAATAGCGATATCCTCACTGTGCTGAGCAAACTTGTCTTAAACAATTTTTTCAATCATACACCGTTAGTCGATGATGTCTTCAACCGCCAGAGTCTGGAAAGACTGGCCATTGATTGAGGCACGAGGTAACTCGGATCTAGCCTCGACAACAAAATTATTAGGCACAACCGTTTGTCAATTGACCACAGGAGGGTTGGCAGGTCATTGTTCTCTCCAGGGATTTTGATTATATGTCGATGCCGCAAGACGCTCGGCATTCACGTCCATCGGCCGTTTCATTTCGAGCATGAGATTAGTCATTTCTATGTGCCAACATTGCATAGTTTTGAATTTAGCATTGTCGGACATTGATTGGAAAACAGCTCTTGAAGGTGGTCCGAAGACTAGATTGGCATAACCTCTCGGAGGCAAATTGCCTCCTTCTTCGTGAATGCTTATGAACTTGTCACCATCTATTTCTTCTTGGGAATGATTCTCGCCTCGGTTCTGCACTTGAACCTATTCTTGGGTTTCCCCTTGATTTTGACCCTGACTTTGGTCTTGACTAGAGGTCCTCCCCTGGCCGCTAAATTGGGCCTGAAGATTTCTTCTTGCATTCCTAGTATTAAGAAGTATCACATCTATCACCGAGTTTGACTCATGTAAGCCAGCTTAAATTAGCTGGATTAGCGGGATCATCAGTGGCCTCCATTGGTTCCTTGCCGGACACATAGCAGGTGAACACCTTTAGGTTATCTCCAGCGTCCGTCATTTGTATCACCCTCCGCTTCTTTGGCAACTAAACCCCGAGATGGGCAGCTGCCCCCAGTCTATCGAAGACCGAGACATGCGTTGCAAGGACCCCTGCGCGATTTGTTTCCTGTACTCGGATTGGTTCCGAGGTTTGAGAGACAAATTTGAGTTTTCTGTAGACCCCTTTCCTCTTGTCCATGAGGATGTGAAGGTTTGACATTATGGGATGTCAGAGCTTCAGCTTGATGCTAGTCTGAAGTTTGGGCAGGTTTGCCTACCCTGGCTCTTCTGATTGAGCGCGCCGCCTCATTGGTAACCCAGATCTACTTCATCTTATGAGGACGGTCTTCAATTGGGCTACCCCCATTCATAGACTTGGACTTCTTTTCAAAGTTCGCTTTATCCTCCTGCGCTTGGTGAAGAAGTGCAAAGCAGTTGAAAATTGAGATAGTTGGGACATGATTGCCCCATAGCATTATCGGCTCGCCTCTATCGAGCCGGATGCACAAGTTGCCGATAAGAACAATCTTGTTGGAATTTGAAATTGCCGCTGCAGGGCTTTCTGCCTTTGTAGCCACGACGTTGCCCTCATTTGGTAGGAGCGACGTTGAAGAAAATTGTGTTGACCGAGAAAACTCGATCTTATGATGAACGAGACTTGATGCCCCCGGCGACAACTGATGTGGCTAATATTTCTTCGGCTATGGGGACCACCCCCAAGAAGAAGGGCGATCCGATGACACTGGAAAGTCGCCGAACACAATCGGCATGGCCAGATATCCGTATTTGACATGGTTGCCAATGGTCTGAGGGCCGTAGATGACTGCGGCCATTGCTCTCGTTAATGTTGTTGTTGAGTATTTGGGTTTGAAGCTTGATGTCTCTTTCCCTCCTCCTCCCTCCAGCAAAAAGGGGAAAAGGCTATCACAATCTTTGCAAGGGTGTAAAAAAAATTCTTTGGCAGAAAGATGAAAGGCAGGAAAAATCCCACCGGGCATGCCAGTCTACCTATACACGCAGAAAATTAATTTTAAATATCCAATTGTTGGATAAATATGCCCATATTGTAGCTAATTTATTAGCACGCATATTATTAATTCCACGAGTTTAGTTCATCAGACAATTTAGATTCGTGTACTAGACCTTTCCTCACCGACCGTAGTCGGTGTTTATTTACATCGGTACAAATCCGAACACTTTTAATTAACTGCCATAGATACCCTTAAACCTCTACAACATCCGTTGTGACATCGGGTGGTTTTATATAAATCCAAGAGTTGGATTTAAGTCTACTTAGATGGGACCACTACATCTACTAGGGTCGAGATACCTTTGTTAGATTCAATTTGTCAGAACCCAACCATTGGACTTATTCCCGATTGGGACCTACCCATTAATTTGGGCTTACGTCCATGAAAAACCCATTGGCATATGGCGAGCACATATTTGGAAAGACCAAAATTCTCTAAGGGTGTTTCTGTAATTTCTGCTGGGTCAAAATGTGTTTGCATTTTCTAGGTAGAACCGGGTATTCTCTTAATTTATAGACAGAATTGGACATATCTGTAATTTCTGGACAGAATTGTGCATATCTGCATTTTCTGGACAGAAGTGGGTATTTCTACAATTTCTGAACAGAATTGGGTATTTCTGTAATTTCCGAACAGAATTGGGTATATCTATAAATTCGGGATAGATTTGGGTATATCTGTAAATTCTCGGCAGATTTGGGTCTTTCTGCAAATTCTGGACAGATATGGGTATTTCTGTAAATTCGGGACAGAATTGGGTATACCTGTAAATTCTAGATGTTACAAATATTTGCTAAAGTGGCCACACAATTTCTGAGATTTTTAGGACATCTCTGTGATTTTCAGACATTTCTTTCTGCGATTTCTGAAGATCACAGGGTATTTCTGCAATTTCTACAAGTTTCAGCGTATTTATTCAATCTTTGGACACTTCTGAAAATTCTGAGAAATCCACAAGACCTTCCCTCATTCTCAGATTATTTCAGAAATTTACAGGTTTTTCCTGCAATTTATAAGATTACAATGACATATCCCCTATGGTGGGGGTATATATACAATTCATACCCTTATTGGGTTCTTTACAAAATTCAGAAACTTTCAGATCTCCAAGCCTCTTGCGCAGTTGCGCCAAGTCTCCAAGCTCCAGCAGATCTCCAAGTCTTCTCCATGTGTGCATTCTCATGGGCCAAGGCTCCTCCTTTTATAGGGGTTGAGCACAGATTGCCCGGAGGAGGTGGGCATGGGCCAAATCCCTCTGGGCAAAGCCCATTTAATGCCAAGGCATTAGTTCCCCCTTGAGTTCCTCCGGGCAAGAAATAGGCTAATTCCTCCGAGCAAGGAGTGGAGGTTGAGGGGTTTAATTCCTCCGGGCAAGGAATAGGCTAGTTCCTCCGGACAAGTGGAGGAGATTGAGGAATTCAAGGAAAGAGAGAGAAGGAGTGGGCCCACACCCCTCCTCCTCGACCTCCTCCGGGTAATCGGAGGAACGAGGATGGTCGCAGACTCCCTCTCAACCTCCTCCGGGGATCCAGAGGAAGAATCTCCCCCCCCCTTTTTTTTCCTTGCTTTCTTTTCTTTTTTTTTGCTTAATGAGGGGAGGAGAGAGAAAAGAGGGAAGTGGGGCCCCCTTGTCAACCTCCTCTGGGCAACTGGAGGAGGGAAAAGGGAGGCGGGACCCCCGCGATCCCCCCCAATTCCTCCGGGCACCCAGCAGAGGGAGAGAGGGGTCCCCCCCACGCTTTTTCCTATTCCCTTGCCATCTCCTCCGGGAAACCAGTGGAGGAGGTGAGGGGGGGCTTAGCAGTCTGCTGTGGGCCCCGCGAGAGAAGAAAAAAGCGAGAGAGAGAGGAGAGGCGCAGCCCCTCCCCCTTGGCTGGTCCTAGGAAAGGCTATAAAAGCCTGACCTGTCCTTTTCCACCATTTTTTATTGCTTTCTGCTCCGCAGCCCGACGTTGCAGCGGCGTGTAGTTCTTGTGCGCTCTTTTGTCTTGCCCTTCATGCCGACGTGCTGTCCGAAGTTTTTGCAGCGTCAGAACTGCACTCCGGTGCAGTGAGGACACTTCACACAGTCCAAGGACGACCGTCTCTTACTGGTTTACTGCACAGGTATGCCGCTTCATGCCACTCATACACTGTTCAATGAAATTTGAATGTGTAAAAACAGATAGAATCCACATGTATTTTTCCGTCCGACGGGATTCTGCGGATGTGTGCGTGGTTGTTTATACACCGGCAAGGGTTTTGCACTGTCTCGCGCTGCCATACACTAAAATTAATTTTTTATATGAAATTATCAGAAATTTATGGGGTTCAACAGTGGGTAACCGACCATGAGAGATCTGCCATATTAACAACTCACCTTGAGCGGGCTCTTCAGAACCCAAATCTGCAGAGCGAAACAGTGGCACACTCCCCCACCTGAAATGAATGTGTAAACAAACCTGACTGAGAAATCTCCCTCCTCCCATCTTCACACTCACCTGTCGGCCCTGCTATCCACCAGTGTATAATCTAGGAGGAATAACATGAGACTCTCCAACTAGTCCATCTCTTCGTGTGTCAGATTCCTCTTGAAGGTAGGCGACCGTGTGCCCCCAGATAGCTGCGTGTCAAAGGAATGTGCCACAAATGCCCCGCGTGCAAAGAGCTTCGAAAAAGATTCTTCTAATGTGAAATCTCAGCACCACCAGTCCTTCTAGAACAAGCCCCTCTGTCCATTACCTAACCTAACACAAACACTGGATCTAATGATATCGCCACACTAGAGGATGTCCAAATCAGTGAGACATTATACATGAAAGCCAGTGACAGATCCCATTCTCTAATCCTACTATAATATCTCTACCTGATAAGATGTAGTCACAGCTTACTGTCTTCCGCTCCGAGCCTCCATAGCTATTTACATAATAGTGCCAGGTTGAAATCTCTGATGTTCTTGATGCCCACTCCTCCTGCTCCTTTACTCTTGCAAACTCTGCCCCAAGAGATGTCGAGCCAACCCCTGCCACTGTCCCCACTGCCATGCCAGAAGAATCAAGCTTGGATGGATTCTAACTTCTTGGCTACATTTTTGAGGATCCCGAAAATAGAAGATAATAGATAGGCAGATTGTCAAACACTGATTTGCATAACACCATTCTCCCCCTATAAGAGAGAAACCTCACCATTTAACACTGGAAAAATTCAAGAGTGTTCATGTGTTGAACATAAATGCACATTTGTTAGTTTTTTAAATAGCATGTGCATTATCAATTCCGCGAATTTGGGTTTATCAGACGATTTGAGTTCGGATACTAGACATTTCTCCACCGATCGCAGTCGGTATTTATTTACATCCGTATAAAGTCCGATTACTCCTGATTATCTATCAAAAAAACCTTTAGCCTCTATCCGTTGTGATATTAATGATCTTGATGAGTGCCCATTACAGGTATATGCTCCAAAAAGAAAATTTGAAGACCTTTCATTCTTAGAATATACGTAATTTGAATTACAATTGGTCTTTTAAGACCTTCATATTTGATCTAGATCATGTAATCGGGTCATCATGTTTACATCCGGCCATGACTCGACCTTTGGATTTGCTTCAGTCTGCATTTGAGCCTTTGAATATTCTTCTGTCACGATCGGACGGTTGAATTTGAATTTCATCACGATCGGACCATTGGATCGCCAAGATGATCACTATCGGTCCATCAGATCTACTTCCGGTCATGATCTAACCATTAGATTTGTTTCTGGTTTAACCGTTGAATTTTCTCTGAGTCAAGATCTGACTGGTTTCTGGTCTCGATCTAGATGTAGAATTCGCTTTGGATCACAATTCAATCGTTGGATTGGCTCCTGATCGGCATTTGACCAATTTCCTCACGATCGGTCAGTTGGACCGCCAACATGATCACTATCAGGCCGTTGGAGTTGCTTCCTGGTCATGATCACTCTTTTTATCGTGATCGGACCCTTAATTTGACTTGATATCCATAAAGGGCATTTCCGCACAAGACAGAGGTATATTTGTAATTTTCCCTCCATTAGGGAATTTCTACAGTTTTCCCAAACATCAGGGTATTCTTGCAATTTCAGAAGAACTCTAGACATATCTACTATTTCTGACCCTTTTTGGGTATTTCTACAATTCCATATCAATTCTAGATATCTATAATTTCTGACAATTTCTAGGTATTTCTACAGTTTCTAACTCTTTCTGGGTATTTCTACAATTTCTCGATATCTTGGAATTTTTCTACCATTTCCTGACTTTTCAGAGAATTTTTGTCATTTCTTGACTATTCTGGACAGTTCTATCATTTGTTGGCTTTCCGGCACATTTATGTCATTTCTTGACTTTTCAAAGTATTTCTGCCATTTCTTGACTTAATACCCTACGTAGGGATATATTTATAATTTCTATTTTGAGCAACACCCATTAGTAGGGTATAGGTGCAATGCCTTGGACCCCTTGCACACTTGCACTTGGGTGACCCTTATGCTTAGAGCTTAAAGCTTAATGAATGATCATTTGAATTTACCCCCTAAGATGTCCCTCATAACTTAGGAACAATACACATAGGGGCATCTTACATATTTTTGTAAATGCACAAGCATAAGAACGCTTCACAAGACAAGAGCATCTTGGGCGATTCTTCCTTGGGCGTTTAATCCTTGGTGGATGCCTTCCGGGGGCTTTTCTGCAACTTTCTTGCTAATAGGGGCATGTTTACGCGCGGAATTTCTATCGCCGTCTGATTCGTCGGACGGGTATGCGTATTTGTTCTTTCTCTTTGCGTATTTATTAATTCTGCGCTTTTATTTACCAGACAATTAGGGTTCATGTACGGGACTTTTCCCCACCGACCCATGGAAGGCAGTTTCGGCCGAAACGTTTCGGTTTCGGACCGGTCCGAAACGACACCAGAACAAGGTGGGGTTTCGGCCGAAACCAAATGCCATCTTTAAAAAAAAAAGTATTAAATTGGTTTCGGACCGAAACTGGTTTCGTTTTCGGACCCGGCCGAAACCGATACCGGCACAGCCATCCTTGCACCGACCGAAGTCAGTGTTAATTTACATCGGACAAGTCCAAACACTTTTGATTAACTGATGTTGCACCCGAAATTGTCTCAAGCCATGTTGAGAATTTGTTGCTATGCAACATTCGACGACAAGAACGGCGTACCGTCAACACCGTCGAACTACGGAGTATCTCCGTGATTTAGGGTCTATCGATCCGACAATATTATCATGGTCGACGTCGCGGCAAGAAGGTTAACAAGGAAGAAACATGCGTATACCGGTCAGAGTAGCCGAGCAAATGTATCACACGGCACAGACGGGCGCAAAGCTTCCTCCCTATGCGGCGACGAACGACCAGACAAACAAACAATGCTCCCTCTACGGATGCGATGCTGCCACGCGGCGAAGGAGCTATCTCCCCGAGATATAGAGCTCCACCACGGCTCTTCTCCGACCCGGGACGACGAAAACGGAGCGAAACGGCGCGAAGAGGAGCCAAGAAGCACGCCCGGGGGTCGAACGACCCCTCCCGGGTCAAAAGGGAGGCCGCGGCCCCGCTGGGACCCAGCGGGGTCGCGCGACCCCGCCGGGTCGCGCCCGTCCCGGGGTTGCGCGACACCGCCTGGGCCTGCCCCCCTTCGGGGTCCGGGCTTTTCAAAAAAAAAAAAGAAGAAAGATAAAAAAAAAAGATTTTTTACCCCCTCAGAGGGGTCATTTGGCCTTTTTTGGTGGCCAGAGGGGTCAAAATGACTTTTTGTCACCCCACCTTGACAGAATCGGGGCAAATTTGTTCGTTTGACCCCTCTGTGCCCTCCCGCCTTCTATAAATAGACCCTAAGGGTCCAAGTGGGAGAGGAGAGAAGAACAGAGAAGAACAGGGAGGCTACGTACGAAGCACTTTTCGCACTCGGAGCATCCAGCATTTGGAGTTTGTTCGTTTGTTTCGACCCGTGTGGGGTAAGTCCCCGGGTCTTGTATTTATGCCCCTACGGGGTATATTTATATTTACGCCCCTCAGTGGGCCATGTTTGTAATTATGCCCCTCAGCGGGCCATATTTTGTAAGTCTTTACGTTCCGGGACGACTAAGTCAGATGGTTCTGTCCTTACGTTGGTGGAATTACAAAAACGTCCTCCCCGGGACGGTAAAAGACCAAAATCTTGTAATTTGCAGTTATACCCTGCAATCTTTTGTAATTGGGACTATGTCCCTGTCTCCCGCTCTAACGCGGACTTTTGCATAGTCGACAACTCGCCGACAACCCCTGTACTCGTTCGGACTATAAAAGCACTCAACATGTTCTATGTATGTCCTCGGGTGGGAAAATTATAAGAAAACCCCCGACTTTTAAAAATTGTATATATACCCCTCCTTCGGCCAAATTGACAGATGTGTGCCTTCTATGAAGCCCCTTGTCATTCCTTCGGTCCGGAAGTGTTGTCAGCTCAGTCCAGCACTCGGGTATCATCTCAAACCTAGGTCTAGGGTCTGGTAAAATTACCGAACTACCCTTTTGACCCAAAAATGACCTCAGAGTCCTTAAAACCCTCCAGAAATGGCCTCAATGCCTTGGGAAGTCAGGAATCCAGTCCTACTTCCATTCCAGCCAAAAATTTCAGCAATACCCCTGTCCTGGGAAAATTACCAAAATACCCTTGGAGTCCAGGAAATCTTCCTCTACTTCAAACATATCTACGGCTTCCGCATATTTGCGTTGTTATTCTTAAATCTTAGGGTTTGGCTCAGACATAACCCTAACTCAATTATTTCTGTTGATCGGTGGTGGGTGAGTGAACATTGTGAGCCATCCAAGAGAGTTTGCCCTCAACATCAGAACCCCTGTAGAAGCCTTTTGGGACCTCTTTGACAGTTAAACAAAGGTGTTCGGACGTTAGGCCGATGTAAATCAACACTGACTCCGGTCAGTGGGGAAAGGTCCAGCACTCGAACCCAAATCGTCTGATACGATGCGCACACACGGAATCACCCTCTACTCAGATAGGGTGGGGATGTTTCTTTTCAAAATGAACGAAAATCTACCTTTTATCTACGATAAAAGCCGACCTAGATTTTTTCCGTGTCTCACAGACTGACATGCCCGGTGGGACTTTTCCTACCTTTCTTCTTTCTGTCAAGGAAAGTCCCCTAAACCTTCTTTAAGGTTCTGATTGTCCCTCTTCCTCTTAAAAGACGGGAAGAGGAGGACACATCTCACTGCTCATTTGAGAGTTCTTTGTGCATTTGCACGCCACTCCGTTCGTGCTACGCACCACCACCACCAACACCAGTAACAGCGATGGCTGCCGTTACCTACGGCCCCGAGATCGTCGCCAATCATGCCAGGCTTGGATTCCTGGCGACCCCACTGGTCTTCGGCGACTTCCCACCTGTCGTCGGCTCGCCCTTCTTCTTGGGCATGGTACCGGTGGCTGAGGCCAATTCAGCCATGCCTGCAACAACTGTCGGGGGCGTCAGGCCCTCGGCCCCTTCAACTGGCCGGGTCCGCCCGGTCAAGAGGACAACTGTCGGGGGTGTCAGGCCCTCTACTACAGCGACTGGCCGGGTCCGCCCGGTCAAGAGGACAACTGTCGGGGGTGTTAGCCCCTCGGCCCTAGCCACTGGCCGGGATAGTCCGGTCAACAAGGTTGCTACTGGGGGTGTCGGGCCCTCGGCTCCATTAACTGGCCGGGTTTGCTCGGCCAAGAAGACTTCTGAGGGCGTCAGGCCTTCTGCTTTAGCTGATCGGATCCGCCCGGTCAACAAGACAACTGTCGGGGGCGTCAGGCCCTCGGCCCCATCAGCTGGCCAGGTCAGTCCGGTCCACAAGCCAACTATTGAGGGCGGCAAGCCCTCCGTAACAGCCGGCCGGGTTCGCCCGGTCAACAAGCCAGCCGTCGGGGGTGCCAGGCCCTCGGCTTCAACAATTGGTCGAGTCCGTTCGGCCAACAAGCCAGCTTCTGAGGGTGTCAGACCCCCTGTTCCATCAGCTAGCCGGGTCCCTCTGGTCAATTCTTCAACTGTTAAGGGTGTCAAGCCCTTCATCCCGACAACCAATCGAGTCAGCTCGACTGCCATGTCAACGGCCGAAGGTGTCAGGCCTTCTGCCCTAGCTGTTGGCCGAGTCTTCTCGGTCAATCAAATCACTGCTGGCACTGCTCCTGCTCAACGAGGGCAACGCCATCGCCGTAACAGTCCCAACTCCATTGCGGCCACCCTCAGAGGTGTCGCCCCTACTCAACGGGGGCAACGCCGTCGCCGCCAAGATGACACTGTCCCTATGGCGGGCGTCACCAGCACCGCTCCTGCTCAACGGGGGCGACGTCGTAGCCGCAAGGGTACAAAACCTGAAGCGGCCGTCTCTCGCTCCGGCAAGACTGTAATTGTCGGAGACATCCGCATCCGGCTCGATGGAGGCGAGCCAATCGTGCCACGGGATCGTCATGTCCCGACCATTCCTACCTCCAACCGCTTCGAGCTCCTTCGGCAAGTTCAGGAGGACGGAGTGAAGAAGAAGAAGCCTGCCGTACCGGCGGCAACCCAGGGCCCTCTGCAACGGCCCAAGCCACGAGCTGCCCGGTCAAGGACAGGGGGCAACAAAGTGGAAGAGCGTCAGCTCCATCTGAAAAAGATCTGGGTCACCAAGGAGGAGGCCCGAATCATAAGGCGCGCGAGGGCGGAGGAGCCCTTCCGCATGTCGGAGCTTCAGCGAATGCGCAGTCCGCCAAGCACTGAGGCCTCGACGTCTGCGGGATTTACATCTCAACCCCTACGGGGGCAAAAGCGCTGAGGAGCCAGCAAGAAGGTGCGGCCGACCTCCCCGTGGGCTAGTTCCACGCACACGGAGGAGGATCACTCACCTCAAGCATCTACATCCCGAGTGTCTGTCTTCGACAGACTGGGGATGCCGCCCAAGCCGGAGCGACAACCGCCCAAGAAAAAGCGGGTGGTCCAAGTGACCGATGACACCGTCAAAGTGTTCACCTGTTACGCCACCTCCGGCGAAAAACAGCCCGAAGGCACCTCGGGGGAACTCAATCAACCTCTTCAATACTCGAGAAGGTCAAGGTCCGGGTCTCGGGGCCTGGCACAAACACAACAAGTGCCGGTCGCCGATACAGCTCAGCCCGAGCCGGCACGGCAAGAAGAGTGCCAGGAAGACGTCCACAGTGTTGATGAGGACAGTCACTCCCGGCACGAAGAAGAGAAGGGGGAAGAGCCACGGGCCCCCACATTGGAAGAGCTTTGACGGGAGAACCTAGAGCTCAAAAACCTGCTACAGTCGCTCTTGCACGAAAAGGAGGTTCATGCCCCACCTCAGGCGACACCGGCTGGAGCGGATCAGCCGCCTTCTCCCATTCCAGCAGCAGCCAATGCCTCTGTCACCGCTGCAAGACTCCCACTGGCAGTGGACTTCGAAGTCCCGCCGCATGAAGTCAATGCGCGGTCATCTGTTACTCCTGCTGCAGAAAGCCTCATGGCGCAGAAGCAGCTGATTGAACGCATTGTAGAGGCGAAGTTTGCTCAACATGGGGAGGGAGTGGCTACCGTTGATTTGTACAGCGTGCCTTATCCCCTCCGTCATCAATTTAAGAAGCTTCCGCCTGATTGCCCTAAAGCCCCGAAGCTCCAGAAGTTTAACGGGCAGGTCTCTCCGCATGAACACCTGGCCTATTACATGACGGCCATGGGTGAATTAGCCCTGAAGAGGCATATTTGCTACGGTATTTCGCCACGTCTTTGACTGGCACCGCCTTCCAGTGGTATTCAAGGTTAAAGCCCAACTCAGTATCTGATTGGGCTGATATGCAGAAGAAGTTTGTCGACCGCTTCCAAATGGTCGAACGCAAAGTCTCCCAAGCAGAGCTTTGTTCCCTTCGACAGAAGAAGGGTGAAACAGCATTGGACTTCATCAAGCGATGGAGGGACGTCAGCATGCGCTGCGATAACCCTCCGACGCCTGAAGATGCAATCACCATCTGCAGCAGGGGTCTCTCGGCAGAAGTCAGTGAAAAGCTTCTGGGCTCCAACATCAGAAGCTTTGACCAGTTGAATACAGTGGTGGCGGAGATTGAGATGTTCTTTGCTGACCACCGTACACAAGCTTCTGCCAAAGGCAAATCCTCCAAAGGCCGTCTGACTAGCGGTAAGGAGGTGAATGCCGTCGACTTCTCCCCGACGAATGGAGATAAAGGGGAAGGAAAGTCTAAAGGCAATGGCAAGAAGCCTGATGCCAAGGCAAGTGCGTCTCGGTTGGCGGAGAACATGAAGACGCCGTATTCCTTCAGGAAAGAGCATACTAAAATGCTCTTTTATCTATGCATGAAAGAGCAGCTCATCACCCTACCAGATCCGCGGAAGCCCTCAGAGGTGGACAAGACAGAGGATCCTACCTATTGTGTGTATCACCGAAGGTTGGGTCACACCATCGACGACTGCTATATTTTCAAGAATATAGCGGAAGAGCTCATTCAAAAGGGCTTGGTAAATATGCTGGGCCATGCAGTCGACCCACCTCAACCCCATGCCTGGAGCCGATCGAATCGGTCGGCTAATGTGATTCATATGGTGGCGATGGTCTCAAGCTCTAACGCCTCCGAGGCCGGGCCTTCAAATCAACAGTCCCACACTGGCCCGGGGGCAGCTCCTTCCTCATTCCCTGAATGTCTAGCACTGCGGAGAACCATTCGGAAAATCTGAGGGGAAATCCGACAATTGCAACTGGAACAAAGGCGCTTGTTGCAGTTCCTAGAGAGCATTGATCAGCAGTTGTCCACCTTCCCTTTTGGCCCATTTGCCAGGGGGTTAGCTCCAGCCCACATACGGGAGGAAGGTGTATCACCTACCGGCCGGGCTCCGCTCAGGGGCTGGCTTTCTGAAGAGTCCTCAGATTCATCTGGAGACAATGAGGGACTCGCTGGAAGGCGAGGAGGCTCCACTTCAAGTCGAGCTCCCAGAGAAATTATACTCATTCCCTTACGAGAAGACTCCAAACATCTTCTTCGCATGCCAGCGGGCTGGACTCATAAGCCCATCACCCATGGAGCAAACACCGGGTGCTGCTTTTCAGCAGGGCTATTGCCCCTAGCATGAAGTGGTTGGCCATATAATCCACAGCTGTGAACCATTCAAGGACCTCGCTGAGGATTTGATCAGGCGAGGGAAGGTCAACATGGGTGAATTCTTGGTCGATCCACCGCAGCCGCATGCACGGGAGAGCCTTCACTTCTCCGTCAATGTCATACATGCCTCGACAGCCTTCCAGTTCCCGGAGCCGCAGGAGGAGGGAGTCAGTTCCCAGGGAGCCAGTTCCCAGCCTCCCAAATCCACACTATGGTATCCGGGGTGGCGACCTTCCCATCAGTGTTCTTTTCCTAAAGAAGACACTGAGAGGATTTTCGATAAACTCCTGGAAGATGGCTGGGTGCTGACACATGACCCGCCGTCTTATTACAATGAGACGGCCAAGAGGCACCCCCGCTATTGCAAGTATCATGCAAGGGTGTCTCACCCCACTCGGCAATGCCCAGAGGTCCAGGACTTCATTGAAGCCCTCATCCAGAGAGGGGTTGTCGATCCTCAGGGGAACTCCATGACAAGGTTGCGTCTTGCAGAGGCCGCCAGAGAGACTCTCCAGTAGGCTCGGCGAGGAACTGAAGCTTTCTCCCGATTAGCCCGACCAAGTGAGCCTACGGAAAATGATGAATTTCCATTACTCACTAAAGGCAAGGCCACCTATAAAGGGCCTAAGGTCCAGAACCCAGGATGCCAAGCCGTGGGAGAGAGTCCCAGGGTCTGTCCCAGGTCGAGTCAGCTTGGCATCGTCATAAGAGAACTCTCGGCCAGACAACAAAGGCAAGGCCAAGGCGTCAGAGCCTTCAACCAAAGTTCCTGCCAAGTCAGCAAGGCCATCAGTCGTGGAGAGGACTCAACCTCTTGAGCCCGCGAAGGCCCCAGTGAAAGCTTTTGTCAAGCTGGCGCAACCGCCAATTGTAGAAAGGCCTCAGCAGCTCAAGCAAGCCCAGCCACCAGCCCAAGCAAAGTCGGTGGAATTACAAAGCCCCCAGAGGCTCCACTGTGGACTGGCAGAGTTCCAGGAGTTACCTCCTGAAATAATCGCGCAGGCAATCAATGCCACCTTCCAAGCTCAGCCGGAGGAAGTTAATTGGATCAAGGTTGCCCCCAGAAAAAGTCGTGGCATTAAGGTTCCTAAGGAGCCAGCCCGGAGCAAGAAGCAAAATTCTGGGGGCAAGCGAGTCCCACTGCCGAAGCAAACTCCTCTCTCTTCTCAAGAGGCAGCACGCCAAAAGAAGCAAGAGAAGAACCGTAGAAAGAATTTGAAGAGGAGATTGAAGAAGCAAGCCGAGCAAACAGCTGCTATGGAGGCTCCTAAGGAGCCAACTCCTCTACAAAGACTTCAAAAGCGCATAGATGAGCTGGAGGAGTACACTCCCCCTCGCCCTACCAGGGTCGTCACTCTAGACGAATATATTCCCTGGGACAAGCTTGGGCGCAAAGCCCGTCTTCTGCAATGGCTCCGAGAAATGGTTCACCGTCTTGAAGAAGGTGAAAGACTTCACAATCCCGGAGGAGCTCTCCTTATTCTACAAAGATGAGGAGCTCACTGTCGAGATGCTCGAGGAAATGCTGCAAGAGCTCTCCTGCAACATGGTGGCGATTCCGCCGCCCGACAACATTTACTGTCCCACGGCTGATAGCACTGGAGGCAAGACTTCTATGGCGACATATCAGCGCCGCTCGGCAAGAAACGGCCGAGGTCGTGGCCGAGGACGTGGACGTGAAGGTCCCCTGACCCTTGACCGGGTCATAATATTCAGAGGAGAGAAGCCGGGTCCTGTCCCAGAAACCCAAGTTCGGGGAATCCCTTTCATCCTCAACCCCTCAGAGGGTCCAAACCCCGCCTCAACGGCTAAGCCGGGTGGTGTTCCTTTTACAATCACATCCTCTGATGAAGAAGAGGAGCCGGCCAAATCGCCAAAATGCGAGAAAGCGCCAGAGCAGGCCGGCCCCTCCAACAGGGTCGAGCCTGCGAGCCAGGCCGGTCCTTCTAACGAAGACCAGCATGATGAGCCTTTGCCACCTCCAGAGAAATCCTTGGCACCGTTGTTCCAAGAAGATGCGGAAGGCCAGAATGCGGAGGAGCGCCCTTCTAAGCGGGAGAAGCCTCACCAGGCGCCGAAGACCCTGGCGGAGATCATCCCGCCATTTGACAAGACCCGTGCTCGGGCGGACCGCAAAATCATTCATCATATGAAGCGGTTCCCAACAAATGTCACTATTTGGGAAGCTATTGCCTAGAGCAAAGACCTCAGAGAGGCTCTTGTCAAGATACTTCAAGATCTAGAGGCATATGGAGCCCATGTTGCAGAGTTGCAAGCCCAGGCATATGAAGCACTCACAGCCAACATCTCCTTCACGGACAAAGATATGTTGCTGTCATCTCCGTGTCATAATCGCCCCTTATATATGAAGGGGACGATTAATGGGCATGACGTGAATCACATTTTGGTTGACGCCGGAGCAGCTGTCAACATCATGCCTTTGAAGACTTTCAAGTCTCTATACTTGGCACCTTATTTGCAAAAGGTGACTGATGTCAAGATCTCGGGATTCAATCAGGGTTCCGAGGAAGCGCTTGGTCGGGTTGTAGTCAAGCTAGCTTTGGGTGATTTTGTCACCCAAGCGACATTTTATATCATCAACTCCGACACATCTTACAAGATGCTGCTTGGAAGACCCTGGCTTCATGAGAACTGGGTTGTTCCTTCAACTCTGCATCAGTGCATTAAATATGCCAAGAAAGGGGAGCAACATACGGTCTTCACAGACCAGGCCCCATTCCACCCCAATGAGTGCCATCTGGCCGATGCTTCACTATATTTTGGGAAGCCTACTTTAACAATCCCCGAGTCTTTAAAAGACAAAGGGAAGCAAAAGGTGAGCCACGAAGTCGAGGAAGGGCAGCTCTTCACTGTCAACCAAGACATGGTAAAGCTGCACAGGCTGAGCCTCAGTGCCGCCTCCAAGCCAACTCAACCAGAGAGGCGAAGTGTTGACTTTGAAGCCAACCTCATCAGCCGGGTCATTGACGGGAGTATCTCCTTACCGCCTAAGTGCCTTCAACTCTTGTCCCAATGGGAAGAACAGGAGGTGGAACAGTTGAAGACCTTTATAGTCTCCTATCAACGGAGAAGGAGACGCAACAAAGGCAAGAGGGACAAGCCGATCATCTTTTACAAAGGTGATTTAGTCCCATCGTGCCCCCCTGAAGATAATTTTGGCTGGGATACTCCCGCTGATGTGGTGCCAGAGCCAGTCCAGGACATGGACGATATGCCGAAATACATCAGGGAAATGTGCAAAAAGCAGCACATCCCGCAAACTCTGGACCCTGCACGAGCGGCGTATTTCCATCAACTGTGGAACCCTCCGCAGGTTCGTGGGCAACCTCCCTTCTCCCGTAAAGATACAAGGGGCCTTGGCTATGACCAGGAGACGGACTTCGAGGTCCACTTTGCAGTCAACACCATAGGACTGCTACCTCTCCATCACGGGCAAGCAGAAGCTGAGCCCAAGGTTGATGACTCTGTAAGGGAGTCCGGTGATGTGTCCTTGACACCCTCACCTTCATCAGGAGCCGACAATGGTCACCCGTCAGAGGAAAGAGCAGCCCAGCCTGTTAACCGTCGGCAAGATGAGGCCAGTCCTTCGACTTCAAGCCCATCAGGAGCCGACAATGGTCACCCTTCAGAGGAAAGAGCAGCCCAGCCTGTTAACCGTCGGCAAGAGGAGGCCAGTCCTTCGACTTCAAGCCACGAGCAAGAGTGTTTCGAAGAATTTGATGTCTATGAAGCCAACACTGATGATGAGGGAGACTTTGTCGACCTCCAACCAGCTCCACCGGAGTTTGAAGACGGTGGTCAAGCAACTGTGGACGAGTTGATTGAAATCAATCTTGGAAGCAAAAATGACCATCGTCCCACCTTCATAAGTGCCCTCCTCAGTGGGGAAGAAAGACAGTCGTATCGACAGCTTTTAGAAGAGTTCAGGGATTGTTTCGCCTGGACTTACAAAGAAATGCCCGGGCTCGACCCTTCTGTGGCTGAACATGAGCTGACAATACTTTCAACAGTCAAGCCAGTCAAGCAAGCTCAAAGGCGTATGCGCCATGAGCTGGAGCTGAAGGTCAATGCTGAGGTTGACAAAATGCTCAATGTGGACTTCATAGAGCCTTGCATGTATCCCGTGTGGCTCGCCAATATAGTCCCTATCAAGAAGAAGAACGGCCAAGTCCGAGTCTGCATCGACTTCAGGGATTTGAATAAGGCATGCCCAAAGGACGACTTCCCTGTCCCAATCACTGAGACAATGGTTGATATGACCACTGGTCACGAAGCTTTGTCTTTTATGGATGGGTCATCGGGCTATAATCAAATCCGCATGGCCGTCAAAGACAAAGACCATACGGCTTTCCGGTCTCCTAAGGGGATCTTCAACTACAAAAGGATGCCGTTCAGTCTGAAGAATGCCGGCGCAACCTACCAAAGGGCAATGACCAAGATCTTTGACGAGATGCTACATGACCTTGTCGAATGCTATGTTGATGATCTGGTCGTCAAGACGAAGAAGCGAGAGGATCACTTGACTGACTTGCGTCGAGTCTTTGAAAGGCTTCGGCAATATCAGCTCAAGATGAACCCGATGAAATGCGCCTTCGACGTCTCTAGCGGCAAGTTCCTTGGCTTCATTGTCAGGTACCGGGGCATAGAAATCGACCCTGATAAAATCAAAGCCATAAGAGGACTGTCTCCGCCTAAGAACTTGACAGAGCTCAGATCTCTTCAAAGAAGACTCGCCTATATTAGACAGTTTATTTCCAACCTCTCAGGAAAATGCCTACCTTTCGGCAAATTGATGAAGAAAGGAGCACCCTTCATATGGGACGAAGACTGCCAGAAGGCCTTTGAGCAAATCAAGGAGTATCTACTGACTCCTCCTGTCTTAGGGGCACCTGTTAGAGGGAAGCCTCTTATCTTATACATTGCTGCCATGGAGGCCTCTTTGGGGGCTCTCCTAGCCCAGGTCAATGAAGAGGGCAAAGAGCAGCCGTTGTACTATCTCAGTCGGAAGCTGATCGGGCCTGAGCACCGGTACGCCCCTATAGAAAAGGTGTGCTTAGCTCTGGTATTTGCTGTCAAGAAGCTGAGACACTACCTTCTAGCCCACCGGGTGGAGCTGATCTCAAAATGTGATCCACTCAAGTTTCTGCTCAGCCAGCCAGTCCTCTCTGGTAGACTTGGCAAATGGGCGCTTATCCTCATGGAGTTTGATATCACCTTCATCCCACGCAAGGCGATCAAGGGACAAGGAATGGCAGAGTTCTTAGCAGCGCACCCTGTGCCGGAAGATTTGCCACTCAACTTCGAGCTGCCCGATGAAGAGGTGTTGGTGCCTTCTCAAGTCGTTGGGGAGCATTCTAAAAAAGTCCCACCACAGATGGAGCCAGGCGTCCTCACCCTTGATCTCCCACATTGGGAGTTATACTTTGATGGTGCCTCTCGGACAATCAAAAAGGCCGGCTGCCTCACAGACTATGTCTCAGGCGCGGGGATAGTCTTTGTATCTCCACAAGGCGGCATTCTTCACAACTCTTGCGCTCTCATGAAGTCGCTAACCAATAATGAGGCCGAATACGAGGCACTGATTATTGGGCTTCAACTGGCACTGGAGATGGACATCAAGTGCATCAAAGTGTACGGGGATTCTCAGCTCGTCATCCGACAAGTACTGGGCGTCTATGATGTCCGGAAGAAGGAGCTCGTCCCCTATTATGCAGCCGTCATGAGGCTCAAAGAAAAATTTTACCTATTTGAAATAGGCCATGTCCCCAGAGGCAGCAACTCCCAGGCTGATGCTCTTGCAAAGTTGGCAGCAGCCCTAAAACTCCCGCCTGAGGGAGAATTAAATATTACTGTCAGACACCGAAGGCTCATGCCAAGTGTGCTCGACGAAGAATCCGGCCTCACTGTTTATGAGGTCGACAACATTCAAGAGAAGAATGCTCCCGAAGAAGGAGATTGGCGCGAGCCAATTATAAAAATAAAAAACGGCTGGCTCCCTCCTGATCGGGCTCAGAGGGTGCAACTGCTACGCAGAGCGACATCCTACTAGCTGATTGACGGTCTGCTCTTTAGGCTCATCCATGAAAAAGACCGATCGGTCCTCCTGCGGTGCCTTTCGTCCAAGGAAGCGAAGACCGTCATGCACGAGGTCCACTCCGGATTGTGTGGAGCTCACCAGGCAGGAGCTAAGATGAAAAATAGCATCAAGCTCAAAGGGTTCTACTGGCCCAACATGTACGAAGATTGCAATCAATATGCTCGTACATGTCATCAATGCCAAGCATTCGACTCAGTCCCTCGGCGGCCACCTAACCCGCTCCATCCAACAACACCTACTTGGCCATTTGCAGAGTGGGGTATGGATATTGTGGGATCATTCCCACCATCGTCCCAGGGGCACAAGTTCATACTCGCTGCCACCGATTACTTCTCCAGATGGGCGGAAGCCATTCCACTACGGGAAGTTACAGGGGAGATAGTTGCTCGTTTTGTGCGGCACTATATCATATACAGATTCGGCACCCCCAGTCAGATTATATCCGATAATGGCACACCATTCAAAAATAAGATTGTTTATGCTCTGGCGGCCAAGTTCCATATTGACTGGAGAGCATCGTCGGTCTACAATCCCCAGGCCAATGGGTTAGCCGAGGCCTTCAACAAAACCCTCTGCAAGCTGCTGTCTAAGATAGTAGGTGGCCGCAAGCGGGATTGGGGCAAGGATGGTAGTATCGGTTTCGGTACCGGTTTCGGTTTCGATTTCGGCCGAAACTGGTTCAAAACAGTCAGAAAAGGCAAAAAATGTATTGAGCAGGTCCGGTTTCGGTCCGATTTCGGTCGGTTTCGGTCCGATTTCGGTCGGTTTCGGTCCGAAACCATTAAAAAAACCATTTTCTTTGGTATCGGACTTGCTACAGTAACAAGGCCCGTTTCGGTTTCGGTATAGGCCGAAACCGATACGTTTCGGCCGAAACGTATCGGTTTCGGCCGATACTGCCATCCATGGATTGGGGCGAGAAGATCCACGAAGCCCTATGGGCCTACCGGACTATTTACAAAACCCCTACGGATGTTCCCCATTCTCTCTGGTCTACGGAGCTGAAGCAGTGATCCCTGTGGAGATCGAGCTAGCATCTTACCGCGTTGCTGTGCACGCTGGATTGCCGGGCCAAGACCAATCTGAAATTGAAAGAAGGCTCGAGGAATTGTCCAACCTTGAAGGTCAAAGACTCAAAGCCTACAAACACTTACAAGTGTATCAAGCCCGCATGACACGTGCCTATGATAAGCTGGTCAAGCAACGGGCGTTCAAGAAAGGCGACCTTGTCATGGTCAAAGAAAAGGAGGTTCTCGCGGGAAGATCCAGTGGCAAACTCCAGCCTAATTGGCGTGGGCCTTACGTCATCCAGAAGGTCTACGAAGGAGGGGCCTATACGGTCCTTGACCACAAGGGGGACAATCCTTTCCCTCCCCTCAACGGCAAGCATATGAAGCTCTACCATGCACCATCGCAAGAGTTTCTGCAGCAGTCCTCACAGAACAGTACCTCTCCTCAGTGAAGGTTCAAAAAAAAAAGAACAAAAGAAAAGGGGTTAAAAAAACTGATACCCCGGCGGACTCAGTCAGCCTTCAACGGTTGGCTGAGGGTAAAAAGGCCACAGACCCAGTCGAGGTGAAAACCCGAAAGGGCGCCTCGGGCAAAAATGGGCAACCCCTCGGTGTGAAAACCCGAAAGGGCGCACCGGAAAAAGCTAAAGGGGGCCAGCCTCGGCGAAAACCCGAAAGGGCGGTGAGGTTGGTAATGTGAAAAAAAAAAAATCCTCTCTCTGTCTATTCTATGGGTGGCTCTAAGTCAATGACTCCACCCCATCATGACCAAACATCATATTGAGGCTATGGCTATGCCTTATATGTCATACTATGACACCTAGTCCCACTGACATTCTGACGGTGTCATACTTTGTCCCATCGGGCTCGGCCTATGCATGCCTCTTTCGGACTGCCGACCCATTCCGCCTATCGGCTTCCAGGTTTAGCATACGTCTCTTCTGAGCAGTTGAACCCACTTACTCTTTTGTCCCACTGGGATTGGCCTCAGTATGCTCTCTCGGGCTGCCAGCTCATTATGCCTTTCGGCTCGTTTTTTCTCTTGGGATTGGTCTCAGTATGCCCTCTCGGGCTGCCAACCCATCATGCCTTTTGGCTCACTTTTCCTTCTGGGATTGGTCTCAGTATACCCTCTTGGGCTGCCAACCCACCATGCCTTCGGCTCACCTTTCCTTTTGGAATTGACCTCAGTATGCTCTCTCGGGCTACCAATCCATCATGCCTTCTGGCACATGTCCCATCGGGAATGGCCTCTGCATGCCCTCTCGGGCTGCCATCCCACCTCTTTGCCTATCGGCTTTGACTCCCGCGTCCCACTAGGGCTGTCAAACCTATCTTTGTCCTATCGGGAACGGCCTCAGTATGCTCTCTCGGGCTGCCAACCCATCTCGCCTATCGGCTCTCGGATTTGACTCGTACGTCCCACTAGGGCTGTCAAATCCACCCTTTTTCTTCCTCTGGGTCTGGCCTCTGCATGCCCCTTTCGGGCTGTCGACCCATCTCGCCTCTTGGCTTTAGACTTGACTCATATATCCCACCGGGATCGTCAAGTTTACTCCTTTGTCCCCACGGGCTTGGCCTCTGCATGCCCTCGTCAGGCTGCCAACCCTATTTGCCTATCGGCTCACGGATTTGACTTATACGTCCCACTCGGGCTGTCAAATCCCTTCTTGTCATCGTTGTGGGTTTGACCTATATATGCTCTTTCGGGCTGCCAACCCATCCCGTCTATCGGCTTCCAAGTTTAACCTGCATGTCCCTTTCGGACTGTTAAACCTCCTCCTTTGTTGTTCCAACCGGGCTTGGCTCGTGCATGCCCCCTTTCGGGTTGCTAGCCGGGTCAACCTTCGGTTTTGGATTTGGCTAATTGCGTCCCATTAGGACAGTCGAATCCACCCATCTTGTCACACCGGGCTTGGCCTCAGTATGCTCTCTCGGGCTGCCAACTCACTACACCTTTTGGTCTCACCGGGTTCGGCCTCAGTATGCTCTCTCGGGCTGCCAACCCATTATGCCTTTCAGCTCGTTTCGGTCCTCTTGGGTTCGGTCTCAGTACGCCCTCTCAGGTTACCGACCCGTTTCGCCTTTCGGCTCACAGATTTGATTCATTCGTCCCACCCGGACAATCAAATCTACCCACTTGTCCCACCTCTGCGGCACACACGTCCCTACGGGAGTGCCACCTTTTCCTCGCCTTTTGGCATTATAGGGTCAAAAAAAAAGAAGAAAAAAAACGGGGTTAAAAATATTGAGACCCCAGCGGACTTGGTTGTTTCTGTTAGAAGAGCAATCAAGGGCAAAAAGGCTTTAACCCGGCTAAGGTGAAAACCCGAAAGGACGCCTTAGGCAAAAATGGGTACCCCTCAGTGTGAAAACCCGAAAGGGCGCACTGGAAAAAGCTAAAGGGGGCCAGTCCTGGCGAAAACCCGAAAGGGCGGTAGGGCTGGTAAAGTGATAAAAAAGAAGAAGACATACATGCAAGAGGATGGAAGCAAAAATAGCTATGCTAAGCTCTGTCCTTTATTCACTAATGTCATCAAGGGAGCCCGAGACAAGCCCTCGGGGGTAACTCAAACAAAAATGGGGCGTAAGAGCCCTATGTACAAGGAAGGGCTAGAGCTCGTCAACTACTGTGCTCATCCCTCCGCAACTCTGCAAGGCGGGTCTCCCTCTGGAAGATCTCCTCCTGAAGCTCATCAGATCGGCGACGGCAGGTCTCTACCTTTGCCTGGACCACACGATGCTCCTCAACAGCCTCCTGGAGCTCTCTCTATAGCTCCTGCACTCGGAGAGAGGTCCTCCGGCTATCCCCCTCAAAGCTCGCAAGGTGGAGATCGGTCTCTGCATGGGCCGCTCGAAGCTCACGTAGCTGCTCCTCCTGCTCCTGGATCTGTAACTGGGCTCTCTGTCTCTGCTCCTGTGCAAGATGGAGGCGAGCGAACTCGCTCCACAAGTCTTCCAACTTCGCGGCCCATGCATCCCGGGAAAGACTCAGTCCGTGGTAGCTCCTGGTGAATACCTCCAGATCAACCTTCAAAGCCTCCGCGGAGGGCAGTGGATCAACCTGCATCAATTGATCAAGACCCTGCAGGAGCTGGTCAGCCATAGCAGCATGCAACGCCGTCCCAAGTGTAGGGGCGTCAGGCCACTTAACTCCAAGAGCTGGGAAGTCTACTGGTACCCCTGGGGCTCCCTCCTCAGAAGCTGCAAAGAAAGAAGGAGATGGAATAAGTGCTTGTTCGTAGCCAAATGGATATGCACGAATCACTATAAAAAGGCACAACACGGTCATATACCTGATGCTGCCGCAGACTCCTGCCCTTTCTCGACAGCTGAGGAGGAATCAGTGACAGAAGCTGAGCCTGGTCCGCCAGGCAGGACGTTTGTGTCCCCACCCTCTGCAGTTAAGCAATAGCATGTAAGTGCTTATCTATAAAGTGGCACGCACAAGATGTCAAAGTTCAGAGGACAGCTATGTACCTGTCTCAATAGTAGCCCCTTCTTCTGCTATGCTGGGAAAGGCAGACTCTGTACCAGGAGCCCTTTGGGAGCAAGATGGCTCGATCTCAGAAGTCAGCCCTGCCTTCTGAACCTCCTCTCGTGAGGAGGCCTCAACCATCGGCTCCGCAGAAAGAGAAGCTACATGGCAAAAACAGGAGAGGGGTCAGTGCCACAAACAGAATGCATATATCATTTGATGTGTTCGTTGTCAGAAACGAGCAGTACCTGTAGCATGGGTGTCTACTGGTGAGGCACTCTCCCCTGGAGTCTGCAGGCCCTCTGGTGCGCCCTGAGAAGCTTCCCCTACTGGAGCTATCTCACCAGGGTGGGATGTGCTTTCTTCAATGGCCTGGCCTGACGCTGCCCACATAGCAGGTGCATTAATTAGCTTGGCAAAAGCAGATGCAAAATGGTAAAGAGGTCTATCATTAGCCTCTAACATCTCTTACCTGAAAGATCAGCTATGCCGTCCTCAGCTATGCTGTCCTCACCAATATCAACATCGGAGGAGCCCACTGGCGTAGGATCTCCCGGTGCTGTGGTGTCAACACCTGCTACCTCTATGGCCTTTGTGCCTGTCGAGGCACTGCCGCCCGTCAGAAGGTCCACAAGTGAGCCAGATTCCAAAAGTTGTGAGAACTCCTCCATGGATCGGGCCGAGTACACTCCTGTGGGACAAGCAATTATATGAGTCAAGCAAATCTTTATAAGAAGGACTCAATTAAACGGAATGTATGTCGTTGCATTCACCTCCGGTATCTTTTAATTCGCCTTCTTCTCGAGAGTCACTCTCACTGGATGAAGAGCTGGAGGTCGTAGCGCTGGAAGTAGGGCTCGAGCTACCATCAGGGAGAGAGCCTGTGGCCGCAGAGCTCCCACTCTTAGTAGTGGATCCACTCCCAGAAGCGGATCCGGCCCCGGAGGAAGAGCCGACATCACCTCTTGCTGACGGGTCAGGTGGAATAACCTCACGAACCCCTGCACAGCCAACAAAAACACTAAGGGGTTATTGCTGTTCAAATCTTCATGTATCAATGGAGAAAACAAGGCTGAGCATGCTACCTGGATCCTGACCTCCTGTGGTCCCCGCTGTAAGAGGCGAGGGAGAGTTGGCCGTCACCGGCATATAATCGTCTGAGGGAGACATCAGCTCTTTGAAGCTGAAAGTAACGTCTGGCACGGACTCATCCAGCGGCATGTCATCTCCCGCTGGAGGAGGAGAGAAGCTCATATCAGCCCTAGCCTCCGGGGGAGCTGCATTTAATGAAGCAAGCATGTGTTTATAACACTATATATATGCTCAGAAATGATCAGTATCTGGGAGAGCTACTTACTGGACACAGCCTCAACTGCAGGGGTTTCAACCTCAAGCCGCGGACGGGATGCTGACCTCACATCCCCCTCCTCAGGAACCTCGGTCCGAGGTCTCTTAACGGCAGCAGAATCCCTCCCAATCTCAGCATCAGGAGGATCCCTCAGTGGTACGGCATCGGCTACCATAACAGCCCCACCTGCAGGTGTCAGGGAATATATAAATGCATGTCCCAGAATATAAAGACACATGTTTATATTAAAGTCAGGAAGACAAGGATTACCTGTAGCCGCTATGGGCTCCATCGGCTTTAGTACTATCTGCTCCGGCTTCACTCGGAGGGCGAGCGCAACGGCCTTTACAGCATCGTAAATGGCAAGTGGAGTCGTCGCCAACTCGAGGCCAGAAAGGTACTCCAGGGGACCTGTACAGCCCACTGCGTTGATCACATGGGCCCTCCACTCAGCAAAGGTACTGCCCCCAAGTGCTCCGTCAGGTATCGGCTGGGACAACTGTAACTTTTTCCTCACCCCGCAAGATGTCTGCAAATCCTCCCACCAGGAATAGGCCTTTGAGGGGCATGAGGCTACGCCTGTGGTGGAGGAAGAAGGGACTCCGAGAGCCGACGCCGTCCTGCTCTTTAAGGGCTTCAAAGCCCCATTATACTGGCTCCTGTCAACAGTGGGTGTCCAGCCTTTTGCTCGCCATCGCTCTTCAATGACACTCACGATTCGGGCAATGTTGGCCTCCACAATTTGCATGCCAAGATTGCAGCAAAAAAGAAGATTAATATGCCGAACACCTACGAGTGTATGTGCTCAAGGCGCTCTATATACAGGCATTTCATCAAATACCCGAAGAGCATGTAGGTTCAAGGCATCATACACACTGACATTCTGTCAAGCACCTATTGGCGCACAGTTGTAAAGTGCAGATTATGTAAGGATATTATCTTAAAAAACTTCATGAGTGGGATGCAGCCACAAACTCTACAAACAGTCCATAATGCTCTTCTGTAGGACTGTTTAACAGTTATATGTGGTTACCCGGACAATGAGCTTGATGCTCCACAAGGGATGGTCACTGTCAGGACAGCAAATGACACCCGGCACCACACGGACACCAAGCTCCGCGTACACGGCCTGCCCTGCACTGTGCAGCAGAAGACGACAAAAGAAACAGAAAAGTATGAGTCAAAGCCTCCTTTTATAACCCATAGGGCCTGCTGCAGCAGGTTTTGGAGACAGCCACCCCTCTCCACCTGTGCAAGCCACTGGTGGGAGTAGGGAGCGGCCGGTCCCATCCATGCATTGTGCTAGGTGGAACCCAAAGTCCCTTCCACCGGTGGCACAGCACTGAAGAAAAGAAAAAGGAAAGAAGAATAAGGAAGAAAAGAAGAAGACAAGGGAGAGAACCTTTACCTCTTCTCCCACCTCTGCACCCCCACCTGTGTCAGGCCAATGGGGGAACACTGCGGGGCCTCCTCCACTTCTGTCCCCTCCACCTATGCAGGCTACTGGTGGGAATAGAGGGGGTGCAGTCCCACCTGTGTGCAGGTCACTAGGGGAACCCAGCAGGGCCGCCTCCACTTCTGTCCTCTCCACCTATGCAGTCCCACCTCCACAGGAAAAAGGGAACGGTCTGTCCTCTCACCTGTGCACAAGCAGTGAAGGGCTGGGGGGTTATTGTTCCTCCATTTAATACCACCAGGGGAACCAAAGGGTCCACTCCCACCACTTGCCTCAACTGGTGGAACCGCCACCTCCTATTTCTCCTTTCACCTTCTAAAAAACAAAGAGAGAAGGAATGAGGAAAGTAAATGAGTGAGGTTTAAATGAGGGTCCACTCCCACCACTTGCCTCAACTGGTGGAACCGTTGCCCGCCTATTCCTTCTTTCACCTTCTAAACAAAAAACAAAAAGAGAAGACGAAATGAGGAAAGTAAATGGGTGAGGTTTAAATGAGGGGTGACCTTACCTCCCTTTGTCTCATTAGTGGGGGAACCCACATGGAGTTACCACCGGTGGAGCCTCATGCTGCCTCCTACCACTCAATTGGTGGAGGGAGAACCCAAAGGATGATTAATGCCATTAATATCCAGGAAGTTCCCCCACCTGGCTGCACCCCCCTATAAAAGGAGCAGAAGAGCGAAGAAAAAAGGGAGAGGCTGACAGAAAAAGAAGTTCACAGCGGACAGAAAGAGAAGCTCACAGCGGAGAGGATTAGAAGCTCACAAGGCAGAGTGCGCAGAGAACTCTAAGGTACTTGTTCTTCAAGAACCTCAAGAAAACTTGGGGAATTGTAAGAATTGGGTGAGGCTCGGCCCCCAAGATGTATATTTGATCTCAAAATTCCCATTTTAGAGGAGATTTGAGTGTTTTTGCACTTGAATGTAAATTCTGGGAGCAACTGCAGAAGTTAATGTAAGGAAATTGTGAAAGAGTCTAAAAATGAAGCTGGAGCTTTGTTCGATTGATGGGTAAAACCCATTACGAGTATGTCCATATGTATATTTGGATCCTAAAATCCTAATTGATGTTTATTAGGAAACAAATTATGGAGGAAGAAACCCACCAAGGGTATTATGTGTGTTTCAGAAATACAAAGTCATGTGTAAACAAAATGTCTGAAAATTATAGTTAAAAGGAGGGAGGGCAGCTGCCTCTTCCTCTCCGCTGCGTATACCAGCAGGTTCTCCACTAAATGCCCTTAATCTATGTAGTGGAATACGTGTATTCAGCAGCCCAGCAGGTTGACAATAAATGCCCTTAATCCATGCCCTTAATCCATGTGGTGGGGTAAATGTATCTAACACCCTTGCAGAACAAAACCTGCGTACCTGTTCTCCCCCCCTTAAAAGGGTAATAAATGCTTGTAACTGATGCAATCTGAGAGGAGAAGAATAAATAGCCCTGCCATCTCTCCTTAACTGATAAGTGATGGGTTTAAGAGGAAGCTAAATGTCCTTATGGAATTAAAAAGGAGAAGTAAATCTCCAGACCCTACAAGCCTTGATATCCGATGGAATAATTCTGAGGGTGTAAATCCTGCTACCACCTTAGCTTGTTTAAAACAAAGATGAATGCCACCTCATCCTTATGTTATCCGATGGAGTCTTATGAGAAGGACATATGACGAGAAGGAAAATGTGTGCAGTTATTTCACACATGTAATTTTATGACGAGAAGATGGGTGAAGGTTCATTCTGTAAAATCAGAATTTAAAGTTATATATATATCCCTGTCATGGGATATTAGAGTTGCAATATACTCCTGCAACATAGTATTGCAGCCATCCTCCCATAACAGTGCCTGTCAGAAAATCTGGGCATTAACTCCAGAAAGTATAAAAATATCCCCTACTAGGGATAATTTGCAAGAAAACCCAAGAAGATCCCTAAATTTGCACGAAAACCCAAGAAGATGCAGAAATTACAAGAAACCCTTTCTGCTACCCAAAAATTACAGAAATACCCCCGAGTGAGGAGAAATTGCATATAAACCCCCGAGTGAGGGAAAATTGGAAATAAACCCCCGGTGGGTAGAAAATTGTAAATATACCCCCGGTGGGTAAAAAATTACAAATAAACCCCCGGTGGGTAAAAAATTGCAAATATACCCCCGGTGGACAGAAAATTGCAAATATACCCCCGGTGGGCAGAAAATTACAAATATACCCCCGGTCGGCAGAAAATTACAAATATACCCCCGGTCGGCAGAAAATTGCAAATATAACCCCGGAAAGGAAAAAATTGCAAACAAACTTCCGAAAGCAAGAAAATTGTAAATGCAAGATCGCAAGCACATTAAAGGGTTGCGGATGCCACCCGTTTATAAAGCACGACGATTCCTTGGGGGCAGACCCAGGATATTAGAGCCGGCATTATAGTCAACAATTCTTGGCAGTTAATCAAAGGTGTTCGAACTTGTACCGATATAAATTAACACCGACTCCGGTCGGTGGGGAAAGGTCCCGTACACGAACCCTAAATCGTCTGATAATTCCTATAAATGCGGAATCCATAAAACATGCCAAAAAACTAAAACAACGCTATGCGCTTGTTCGGCATATGTTTCTTTTCCGCGTGTAAACAGGCAATCCCCGAAAAATGAGACCTGAGGAAAGCAGAGTCGACGCACAAAGGAGGCAGATCCTCCCGCTCCAACCGCTGCTCCTCAGCGGTACGAATGGCATCTCGGCGCTCCCGGAAGAGGTTACTGGCTTTGAACCACCAGCGAGCATAATAAATGTCGAAGTAGTCTCTGCGCTCCTGCTCTGGGACCGGGTACCCCGGCCCTGCCTCGCGACAAAGGAAGTCCTGCCAAGCTGCCGCGACCAAGTGCATGTCCCTGTGCCTGTATAACCGGAAGAAAACTCTCCACTAGAGGGGATAGCTTGATCATACCCAAAGTTCCTGACGAACCGATGTGGGTAGTAAGGCTCAAGTATCGCCGTGCTGGAGCGTCGATAGACAAGAACACTGGGCCGGATGTTGACGACCCACTCTGCTAAGCCCTGTGGGGAAGGTAAAACATGGGTGGAAACCCGGCTGACGACAGCGTCTCCCTCCTGCCTGGCAAAAGGGCGGTGAAGGTAGGAGAAGTAGTCAAGCGCTATACCCTCTCCTCTCTTCACCGGAACAAAAGATAAGGCCCGCCTGGCCCCTACTAACTGTGCAACTGGATCCTGGGATGGCTGCCCGGTAAACCAGAAAATCAATGGTGCTGCTGGATTCTCAACCGGAGTCCTCCTGGACAACTCTGGAAACAGTAGCCCTGCCCAAGCACTCAAATAATGAGTGGGCAGCAGTATGCCTTTCTCCCGTGGCGATGAGTGTGAAGACAAAGTCCCAAGCGAATGAAAAATATTCGCCAAGGCTGCTGGTGCGATGGCGAGTCTCTGTCCACAGGCAAGCATGCAGGCTGGATAGATCACCTCCACCCGCAAGACTCCCTCCTCTCCATGAGGGACTACGAAGCTGGAAAGCCAGTACGCCAGATAAGCCGCCAGATAAGTAATAGGATGCAGCCCCCGTGAATTCCATCCTTGTGTCGGCGCAGGCAGGTGGCGGGGATGTGGAGGAACGTCCACTCTGACCCCTCGGTACTCATCCCAGGTGGTGCCGGATTGTGCAAACTCCTCATGGAAACAGTAAGGGCCGCTGTAGAAGTGGCTCACCCAGGCATTTAGTGTCACTCGCGGTGTACGTGGAGGCCGATCAGTGCCTACTCGGGCTAAGTCCCTCCAGGTCTTCATCAAGAACCTGAAGCAATAAGGCAGAGTATAGTGCCCTGCCCCGTCAGTGGAGCTGAGGTGCAAGTCATCCGGCGATAACTCCTCATAAGGCCTCCCGCAGATCGGGAGACCAGAAATCCTCTGGAAAGCCCAGATGTCCAGTGAAGTCTCCCCGCCAGCTGTTACGAAAGTGTTCCACCGGCGGCTGAACCTCTCTACCAGAGCCTGTAGCAGGCCAGTGTAACAAGGATAGGAGTACAGAGCGGCAGTCATTGCATGACGAATCCCCACCCTATCCAACAAAGACCGGCAAACTAGCAGAATGCCCTAGAGCCACTCTGTCGCGCCCCGGTGATAACTGTGAGAGGGAATGATGGACCACTTCCCATACCAGCTGGGAGTTTTCAAAGCCAAAACCCTCTCCAACATGCAATCATGGATATACTCCTCCTGTGCAAAGCTAACTCCGGTCGGTGCCAGAAAGAGCCCATCTATAACCTAGTCCACGGCTTTGTGCTACCCATGCAAATGCCAAGCCGCTGGAGACATCGGTGTAGCCCGGACGGTGAGACTCTCATGTCGCTGAAAAGAGCCCAGACTCTGCCTATCCGGATACTGCCGCTACCGAGTAAAGCCCTCAGGGTAACTCGGATAAGCCAGGGAACACAATCCCTACATGCCGTCTCTCCCCACCAGTATCGCCCTTTCAAGACGACGCCTCTCCTCTGGAAGTGACGGATCGTCGGCCTCCATGCCGACAGGAGCAAAACCCTGGAGAAAACTGTTGTTTACACGCGGAATTTTCGGACATCCGATTTCGTTGGATGGATATGCGTATATTTTGGCATATTTATTAATTCTGCGCTTTTGAGATTTATCAGACAATTTAGGGTTCGTGTACTGGACTTTTCCCCACCGACTGAAGTCGGTGTTAATTTACATCGGATGAGTCCGAACACCTTTGATTAATTGTCGAAGAACACCTTTTGCCTCTATGCATTGTGACATAAATGATCTTGACGATCGCCCATTACGGGTACACACTCTTACAAAGAAATTTGGAGCTTTTATTTCCTTGAACATTCGTGATTGGAATTATATTCGATCTTCAAGATCTTTACATATGGTCCCGATTGTGTAATCGAGTCTTCAAGATTACATCTGGTTGCAACCGGAGCCTTTGGATTTACTTTCATCTGCATTTGGATCTTTGAATTTGCTTTCGTCCTGATCGGGTCGTTGTATTTACTTCTGTCCCCTAATTGGACGGTTGAACTTGAATTCCATCACGATCTAACCGTTAGATCGCCAAGATGATCACTGTCGGTCCGTCGTAATTGCTTCATATTCATAATCACTCTTTTGATTGTGATCGGACCCTTAACTTGGCTTGGTGTCCATAAAGGACATTCCCACTTAAGGCGGGATATATTTGTAATTTTCCCTCCGTCAGGGTATTTTTGCAGCTTTCCCAAACATTGGGATGTTATTGGAATTTCTGACTCTTTCTGAGTATTTCCACCCTTGTTCGGAAATAGCCCCGTCACTTCCTGACTTCTTGGACATTCCCATTACTTTTGACCTTTCGGAACATATTTAACATTTCTTGACTTCTTGGAGACCAGCCCGTCGTTTGACTTCCTGGGCGTTCATGACTTCATTTCTTGACTTCTCGGGAATAGCCGTGTCATTTGACTCCTTAGGCATTCCTTGTCTTAATTTATGGACTTCTCAAGAATAATCTTGTCATTTGACTTCTTGAATATTCCTTGTCTTAATTTCTTGACTTCTCAAGAATAACCCCATCATTCGACTTCTCAGGTATCCCTTGTCTTAATTTCTGAAGTTCTCAGAAATAACCCCGCCATTCGACTTCTCGGGTATTCCTTGCCTTAATTTATGGACTTATCGGGAATAGCCCTGTCGCTCGACTTCTTGGGTATTCCTCGTCTTCATTTCTTGACTTCTCAGGAATGATCTTGTCATTTGACTTCTTGGATATTCCTTGTCTTAATTTCTTGATTTATCAGGAATAACCCCGTCATTTGACTTATTGGGTATTCCTTATCTTCATTTCTTGATGTATCGAAAACAACCCTGTCATGTGACTTCTTGGGTATTCCTCATCTTCATTTCTTAACTTACCAGGAATAACCCCGTCATTCGACTTTCTGGGTATTCCTTGTCTTAATTTCTGAACTTCTCAAAGCTCCCATAAAAAGATACATGGATTTGAGTGGTTAACCACAAGCCGAGCTCAAGAGAGCGCACACCGCTTGAAGGAAGGGGCGTGGCATAAACCAGAACGAGGGTATTTTGGTAATTTTGAGACCCCACAAATGGAGGTATTTCTGCAATTTTCCCAATTAGGGGTGCTTCTATAATTTCCCTCTATCGGAGACATTTTTGCAACTTTCTACCGTCCGAGGACATTTATGTAATTTCCCCCCCAACGGGGACATTTCTGTAATTTTTCACCCTCTAGGGGTATTTCTACAATGTTCCACCCTCCGAGGGCATTTTTACAATTTTCCCCCTTCCGGGGCATTTCTACAATGTCGTTGATCAGAAATATTTCTGCACTTCTCTGTAATGTTGTTGAACAGTCAACAACAGAAGCGTTTCTGATTATTACAGCATGAACAAAATGTCATTTGTTTGCTGAACAGAATGTTCTTGATCATTATTGTTGTTTGAAACTTATTGCACCTGTTGTTGTTTGAAACTTGTTGTATTTGTAGAAACTTGTGGTATTTGAAGCAACATCTACACTTTTCTGTATTTCCGTAATGCTATAATGTTTTACAGCATGAAATATGTTTAATTGAAATAGCATTTGCATCATTGGCCCATGGTATCTGCACCTTCACAGCATCTACATGCTATAATGTTTCACAGCATGGCAGCATAACATGGCAGTGAGACAGCATGGCATTTCTGCTTTATAGCATGGCTTCGTGGCAGCATGGCATTTCCCTGCCCTTTTCTGTACTTTTCACAGCACACTTCGACATATTTATGCGCAACGCACCTCACACACTTCACAGCGCTTCCCAGCACACTTCAATATATTTATGCACAGCAGTATCGTTGAGTTCTGCACATATATTGTTGATTTCTGCACATCATTGTTTGTGACTATATCACTCCTCCTCCCTCTCACGGGAGCATGCTTTGCCTGGGCCTTAACAAGCTCTCCAGACTGCTTCTTGTTGTTCTCTTCCCTTTCTTCTTGTTGTTCCTCTCCTTTTCTAGTTGCTCCACAAGTGGCGGAGGGGGTGGTGGCAACCCCTTGGAGGCTCCTCCGGTGGAATACCAAAGGCCAAGATGACTTTTCATCTCCCTTAGTCTGATTTTTTTTTATATATTGCTGCTGCTGCCCCTTTTTTTTTGCCTGCGGACAGGGCAGAAAGGGGAAAAACCCCCTCCGCTGGCTGCACAGGGAACCGGAGGGGGGTCCCCCTCCGGTGTAGGTACCGGAGGGGGTTCCCCCTCCGCTGCATGTACCGGAGGGGGTTCCCCCTCCTGTGTAATAGGGACCGGAGGGGCCCCTCCGGTTCACATGCAACCGGAGGGGGGAGGGCGGATGTGAACCGGAGGGGGGAGGGCTCCGCCCCCCCCTTTTTTTTTTTTTGTTTCTTTGTAATTTTCAGGGTTCAACAAATGACCCCCACGGGATGTCCGTCGGAGCCGAAGGTGACGGCGGGCAGGCCGTACATTTTGGCACTTCCGTTGCTATCCTCAGTCTTCATGACAAGGCGGAGAATATTTTTGGATTTGTTATTTTCCCCTGAGTCCCGATAACATGATGGAGAATTCAGTTGAAGGTGACACAGTCCAAGAGCGGAACTCAAAGACATTGATCTAGAGATCCATTATTGCATGGTGTTGTCACCAATTCTGAGCAGTGTTTGTCATTTGAGTTTGGACTGACGTTTGGTACTATCACGTGCTTTATGCCGGGCCATCTGACTTCTACCTTCAGCTTGGTTGAATTGGATATTTCTCAGCTCAGTGCTCTCTAGGAGGGAACTTAGGAGAGCGCACACCACTTTCAGAGAAATGGCATGGACCCGCTCCACCAAGTCGACCCGAGGCTGAGTTTCATTGAAGAATCGCAAAATGCGCCAACAGAAGTAGCAGGGCTTTTTGTTCTTTCTTTCTTTCTTCTTCTTCTTCTTTTCTTCTTCTTTTCTCTCTTCTTTTTTTCTTGGTGATCGAAATTCTCTTGTTCTTCGTCCAGAGCCTGGTCTAGCATTTTTCTTCCGAGCTTTGCTTTTTTCTGGCTTTGTCCAAGACTTAATCCGGAATCTTGCTGCTAAGACTCACGTCTTCTTTTGTTTTGCTTTGCCCAAGAATCTGTCTCGAGCATTGGTCGGCGCCCTACTCAATATAATTGTCGGCCTGGACTTTCAGGTCGGCCAAGGATTTAAGTTGAAGCATTGGCCATTTCAGCTTGTAGAAGACAGTATCATCCTTGCACAACATTTCTGCGAGGCGTCTTTGACTTAATAGCCTTTTGATTACCCATCTATGGTTTCTCTGTTTCACGCAACTTCTTTGGGCATCGATCTCTTCCTTTTAATGGTTTCAATGCAATCTTGGATTTCTTGGCATTCCCCGGTAGGGTGGGACACTCTAGCATCATAGCCACACTAAAGAGGGTGCTTCCCTCCTCATTCTTCTTTTTAAATCCTTTTTCTCGTCCTTATCCTGTCTTTTAGCTTACGCCAGTTCAATCGGAGAAGGAGTTTCTACCTTTGCAGACGACTGGGATGTGCCTCCAGAATTGGAGTTGTTGAATTGGGCTTTTCTTTGAGGGGGTTTAGGGTGACCATGCTTCTTTGGGACCATCTTGACCCAGTCAGCCTCTCCTTTATGTATTTGGCGGGTGACATTGAATGCTTGCTTGATTATTTCGGGCGACGGTTCTTAGAACTCGGAGATGTTAATACTGTTTTGGGCTTCTTGTCTGCTTGTTCCTTGGTTTGTCTTGAGGAATTCCGCCTTGGTCTCGCCCCCCCCCTTCTTTTTTTTTTGGCTTTGCCTGGAGTTGGACTTGAATTGCTGCCGCTTAATGTCACCTTTTGAAGCTTGTCCAGGACTTGTTTTGGAGTTCTTTGGTTGGGCCTGCCTTTCTAACTTTACCCGAAGCCCGGCCTTGCAAGCTTCTTTTGAGTCAGAGGACTCATTGGGTAAGCATTTACTGTTGCTTGAGTTATATCTTTCATGTCAACATTGCCTGTATGATTTGAACTTTCTTGTATACAAATGTCTTTCTTTGTAGGTTCTATTGAAGAGATCCTTCTAGGACTATCATGTCAGGGTATGGAAATCAATATTCCAATCTTTAATTTCCATATCAGCTTTGCTGGTAAAACTTGGGATTTCTTGCATACTGATGATTTTCCCTTTTTGCTTTGCAGGCTCCTTCTGAGCTGCCACATCAGGTCCATGTATTGAAAAAATTTTAGAGCTTCCACAGCTTCAAATTTGAGTGACCTAATGCTGCCACAGATGCAGTCCTTTGATTTGCAGCCCTTGCTTCATTAGGAGTGTCTTCCTTCCATTGGAGTTGTGCAGGACGACTTTGCAAAGCAAAACTAGAACAAGATGTACTCAGGAGGCGTTAAGCTTCGCACTTGAAGCACATTCTTCCGTTTAGTTGTAGCTATCCCGAGGGCTTATCTCGGGACTCCTGTTGTGCATTCTTTCGTTTATTTGGAGTCACCCTGACGGCTTGTCTCAGGCACTTGACATGATTTCACAAATACAAGAGAATTTACTTCCTTTATTAGATTCGCAGTCCTTCTCTTTTTTCTTCTTTTCTCTCTCTTTTCCTTTTTTCCTTCTCCCCTTTTTTTTTCTTTATTCTTTTTTTTTGATCTCTACTTTCTTTTCTTTTCTTTCTTTTCTCTCCCCCTTTTTTTTGAGCAATGGTAGTTAACTCTTCTGGAGCTTGAAATTAGAGGTTGCACTTTATAAGAGAGTAACTGTGAGGTGATGACTTGGCCGACCTTTAACGGTTTAAGGGCCAAAAATTTTAGATTTGGGGTTGACCAAACGAAATTTGGGGAGTCAAAAACTTGAGGATTTGGGGCTGACCAAACGAAGTTGGAAGCCGAAAACTTGTGATTTGAGGCTGGCCAACGACATTGGAAAGCCGGAAATTTGAAGATTTGGGGCTGACCAAAGAAATTGGAAAGCCAATCTGGGATTTGAAATTTTGGGGCCAACCAATGAAATTGGAAAGCCGAAACTTGAAATTTGGGATTTGGCGGCTAACCAATGAAATTGGAAAGCCGAAACTTAGAATTTGGCAGCTAACCAATGAAATTGGAAAGCCGAAACTTGAAATTTTGAATTTGGGGTGGCTGACCAATGAGATTGGAAAGCCGAAATTTGGAATTTTGATTTAGGGTGGCTGACCAATGAGATTGAAAAGCCGAAACTTGAAATTTTGGATTTAAAGGCCGACCAACTATGTTGGCACGCCAGAACTTGAAATTTGAGATTTGACACGGTGGGACATGAACGAGAACTGTTCAAAGAATCTGTGACTTTTGAGTTTTTCTTGGGGGGAACTCCCCTATCCTTCCTTACTCTCCTACGGAGGAGGGCAAGTCTTGTACAGTTTGTTGCTGAAATTCATGCTTGGGAGCATAGTATAATTTCAAGTGTTTTCCATTCAATGGTGGAAAGGGGTTCTCCCCTTTATGGTCGACGACCTTATAAGCGCCTCCTTCATAGACTTTGGAGACGATATATGACCCTCGCCAATTTGGTTGTAATTTACCACTAGATCTTCCAGCCATGACCTCCCTTTCTTTGATCATAACAAGGTCCCCTTTCTTGAACGCCCTTTGCTTCACAAGTTTATCATAAGCCCGGGCCATTTCGAGCCTGGTAGGCCTGCAAGTGTTTGTAGGCTCCTAATCTCTTACCTTCTAAGTCAGAGAGCTCTTCGAGTCTTCTTTGTATTTCGTCTCGTTCTTGGGTTTGGAGCCCATTATGTAGGGCTACCCGATAAGAAGACATCTCAACTTCAACCGGTACAACGGCTTCTGCCCCGTATACGAGAGAGAATGGAGAACAACCGGTGGGGGTTTTATAAACTGTTCGGTATGCCCAAAGGGCTTCATGTATCTTCTCGCCCCAGTCCCTCCTGCGGCTGCCAACAATTTTAGCTAACAATTTGCACAGAGTCTTGTTAAAGGCTTCGGCCAAGCCGTTTGCTTGAGGATTGTAGACTGTGGAGGCTCTCCAATCAATGTGGAATTTTGCCGCCAATTGGTAAATGGTCTTATTTTTGAATGGCGTGCCATTGTCTGACATGACTCGACAGGGAGTGCCGAATCGGTATATAATATGGTGCTTGACGAATTGAGCGACAGCTTCCCCTGTGACTTCCCGCAAGGGTGCGGCCTCAGCCCACCGAGAAAAGTAGTATGTTGCAGCCAGAATGTACTTGTGACCTTTTGTAGATGGTGGGAAGGGTCCCACAATGTCCATTCCCCATTCAGCAAAGGGCCAAGTAGGGGCTGTGGGATGTAGCACGTTAGGAGGCCTTCTAGGTACAGGACCAAAGGCCTGGCATTGGTGACACGTACGGGCATAGCGACTACAATCTGCGTACATAGTGGGCCAGTAAAAGCCTTTCAATTTTATATTGATCTTCATCTTATCTCCAGCTTGATGGGCGCCGCAGAGCCCTGATTATCATTTTGGCCTCTTTGGACGAAAGGCAGCGAAGGAGGACAGACTTGTCTTTTTCATGGACAAGCCTATAAAGTTGGTCGCCTATCAATTGATAGGATGCCGCTCTTCGCAACAGTTGAACCCTCTGAGCCTGATCTGCTGGGAGGCGACCACACTTTATGTCAACAATTGGTTGACGCCAGTCCAGTTCTTCTTCTTGAGCAGGGTCATTTTCCTCAATCACATGTATCTCCGGGGTGGAGAAATTAATGTCTTCATTGAGGACACTTGGCATTAATTTCCGATATCTGACAGTTATGTCCATTTCGCCTTCAGGTGGGAGTTTTATGGCTGACGCTAATTTTGCCAGGGCGTCGGCCTGTGAATTTCTTCCTCTAGGAAGATGTTGTATCTCAAACAAGTAGAATTTTTCTTTCAACCTCATTACCATATCATGGTAAGGTAGTAGCTCTCTCTTTCGGACTTCATAGGCACCCAATACTTGTCGTATGACGAGCTGTGAGTCGCCATAGGCTTTAATGCATTTGACTTCCATTTCTAAAGCAAGCTGAAGCCCTATGATTAGCGCCTCATATTCTGCTTCATTATTTGTCAAAGGTTTCATGAGGGCACATGAATTGGGAAGAATCCCTCCTCCTCGATAGGACCATGTTGGCCTCCTTCGGAGAGAGGCAACGTAAGAGGACAGGCTTGTTCTTTTTATACACCCGCCTATATAATTGATTTCCTATCAATTGGTATGATGTTGCCATTCGCAGCAGCTGAACCCTTTTGAGCCCGATCTGAAAGGAGGCAACCATTCTTTATTTGCTCATGCTAATCTTATTGCTCCTCCTCGATAGGACCATCTTCTTCAATTGTGCTGACCTCAGAGATGATAGGGTCGACTTCTTCATCATTTGAAAATTTGAGAATTTGGGGTTATTTTTTTCGTCGATAGTCCCGAAAGGACATGTATGAATAAGCACCAAAAACTTTAGAATTTTTGGTATTGACGGTCCAATAAGGACTTGTAAGTTACGACCAAAAGTTTGGAGTTTGTTAGAATTGACGGTCTGAAAAAGACTTTTAGGTCAAGACCAAAAATTTGGTGGAATTGACGGTCCAAAAAGGACTTGTAGGTCAAAACCAAAAATTGTGACTTAAGTAGGGTTGACGGTCCAAAAAGACATGCAGGTCAACACTACCATAAAAATTTAGTGGAATTGACGGTCCAAAAGGACTTCCAAGTCAAAACCAGACTTTGAAATTTGAGTAGGGTTGACGGCCCAAAACGGACATGAATGCCAACACTACAAGAGGAATTTAGCGGAATTGACGGTCCAAAAGGACTTGCAGCTCAAAACCAGACTTTGAAATTTGAGTAAGGTTGACGGCCCAAAACGAACATGAATGTCAACACTACAATAGGAATTTAGTGGAATTGACGGTCCAAAATGACTTGTAGGTCAAAACCAGACTTTGAAATTTGAGTAGGGTTGACGGCCCAAAACGGACATGAATGTCAACACTACTATAGAATTTAGTGGAATTGACGGTCCAAAAGGACTTGCAGGTCAAAACCAGACTTTGAAATTTGAGTAGGGTTGACGGCCCAAAACGGACATGAATGTCAACACTACCATAGAATTTAGTGGAATTGACGGTCCAAAAGGACTTGCAGGTCAAAACCAGACTTTGAAATTTGAGTAAGGTTGACGGCCCAAAACGGACATGAATGTCAACACTACAATAGAAATTTAGTGGAATTGACGGTCCAAAAGGACTTGCAGGTCAAAACAAGACTTTGAAATTTGAGTAGGGTTGACGGCCCAAAACGGACATGAATGTCAACACTACCATAGAATTTAGTGGAATTGACGGTCCAAAAGGACTTGCAGGTCAAAACCAGACTTTGAAATTTGAGTAAGGTTGACGGCCCAAAATAGACATGAATGTCAACACTACAATAGGAATTTAGTGGAATTGACGGTCCAAAAAGACTTGCAGGTCAAAACCAGACTTTGAAATTTGAGTAAGGTTGACGGCCCAAAACGGACATGAATGTCAACACTACCATAGAATTTAGTGGAATTGACAGTCCAAAAGGACTTGCAGGTCAAAACCAGACTTTGAAATTTGAGTAGGGTTGACGGCCCAAAACGGACATGAATGTCAACACTACCATAGAATTTTAGTATTGAGACATGCTTTCCCCGAATGGGGACAAAATCATAAGAAAAAGAGGCATCGATGGTGACGACTCACGGTGATGGATAACAATAATTCTTTTTCATCTTTTCTTCTTTTCTCTCTTTTTCTTTTTTTTTCTTTTCTCTTCTTTTCCTTTTTCTTTCTTCTTTCTTTCTCTTTTTTTTTTCATTTTTTCTCTCATTTTTTTCTTCTTCTTCTTTCATCTTTTTTTTTTATTTTCCTTTCTCTCGTAGCGACCTCCGTGGCATACAAGTCAAGCGTTAGAAGTTAAGGTGGGGTCAAAGACTAGAATTGGGGTTGACTAACCTTTGTGATTTGCAAGTCAAAGATTAGAATTGGGTCTGAGGGCCAACGAAGTTTGGGATTTGAGTTTGGATTTTGGTTGACCTTTGGGTTTTGAAACTTGGTTGACTTGTGCGGTTTGAAGACCGAGAAATGGAGTTGGAGTCGGCTATCCTTCGTGATTTGGAAGTTGAGGATTGCACTGAGGGTTTGGTTGACTTTTGTGATTTGGAAGTCAAAAGTTGAAATTTGGGTGAACTTCTCTGGAACTTGTGATTTGATAGTTTTGGTAATGTGTTCGCTACGGTGGGACAAAGCCATCGAACAAAGGATGTTTGAGATGGTAGTCCATAATGACGATGCATTCCTACTTTCTTCTTCTTCTTTTCTCTTTTTTTTTTCTTCTTTTTTTTTTTTCACATTACCAGCTCCACCGCCCTTTCGGGTTTTCGCCGAAGCTGGCCCCCTTTAGCTTTTTCCAGTGCGCCCTTTCGGGTTTTCACACTGAGGGGTTACCCATTTTTGCCTGAAGCGCCCACTCCAGCCGGATTTTTTTCCCTTAGGCAACCAACAAGTTGGATGCCCAAGTCCATCGGGGCATCTCAATTTTAAGCCCCATTTTTATTTTTTCTCTTTTTTTTTTTTGAACTCTGGATTTGAGCTTTGACAAGGTGATGATTCAGGTGAGATGTGCTTTTCATTGAGTGGAAGGAAGGGTTACTCTCTCTCTTTTGTAGTTCTTCACAAAGGGATTTTCTTCTATGGGGATTTCCATGGCAACTGTCTATTCAACTTTGCTTCTTTAAGTTTCTCTTCACACACTCCTTTCTTATTTTTCTCCTCCTCAGCTTGTGCTTCATTTCAAGAGGACAGACTGTTTGATGACTGAGTTGGGTGAAATTCGTCCCTCCCGAGATGAAATTTTCGCTTTGAGCTTTTGCCTTGGAGGGCCTGGGCCAAGAGTGCTCCTCTCTTTCTTTCTCTCTTCCACTTTCCTTTTTTTTTCCTTCTTTCTTCTTTTGGGGTAAAATTTGGCAGGGAATTTTACAACTTTCCTGTGGACAGCGGGAGAAAGGTTGACGCCGAAATTGGTTTGGTGCCACAAGCATAGGTTTAGGCCTGAAGCTAGCTTTGTGTTACCAGAAAATGAGCTTAATTGCCAAGGGTGGCTTAGAGCCCAAAGTGGAACAATACCCAGACTTGGCAGATCAAGAAATGAGTTGGTGTTCAACACCAATTTGGTACCAAAGCATGGATTGGATCCTATGCATAGATGGCTTGATGTCAGGCAGACATGTTTGAAGCCTTAAGAGGTTCGAACACTGACGATTTTGGGACAGACTCCACTAACAGAGTGTTAAAATTTGGAAAGGGAAAAGACAGAGGTCCCCCTTGAATCTGTCTTCTTGGCTCCGCCAGTGGTTTTACTTCGTCTTCTTCTTCTTTTTTTTTTCAGGCTTCTATTTTTGTCTTCACTTAGAGCTTTGCTTGAAGCCTTCTGCTTTGGACTTCTGATCGGGCTATTGCCTGTCGGAACTACCTTGCTTGAGGTTTCGCCTGAGATTTTGCTCGAAGCATTATTTAGTGCTTTGCCCCTACCTCTTCTTGGAGTTTTCTTTGCCAGATACGCCCTCTTGAATTTCTAAGGTGGCAGCCTGATGCTTCATCAATTTTCTCTTCCTTCTTCCCTATTCTTATTTATTCTTCTTTCTTTTCTGTCTCATGTCATGTCTTGAGGGAGAGGAAAATCTAGTTTGGGACTGATTGGAACATGCCCCCAGGGTAAACATGCCCCCAGGGTTAAAATTCCTACCTCAAGTTGTTGCCTTTTAGAAGGCTTAGATTGTTCGAAGCCTCCTCCTTCCTGGGCTTAAAGGCTTTGACTTTCTTGTGTGAGGCTTGGATGCCAACTTCTTTCATTTTCGCCTTTCACTTGATGTAGACGGCAATAGGATTGCCCCCTTGCCTAGGCTTAGAGGCTTTGACTTTCCACAAGTGCCTTTGACTTCAGAACGAAGCTTAGGCGTTGGCTTCATTCATCTCTGCCTTAGCTTGATGTGTTCGGCAAAGTATTGTTGTGAGATCGGCTCGCCTTTATTTAGCCAGTTGCGTTCTTCTTCTTTTTCTTTGGTTTGCTTTTGGTCAAGGACAAATCTTGTCAGACTTAGATATAGCCACAACAGATTTTCTTCCAGGGCAGCGACATTGCCCCCGACTAGCAGGAACAACATATGAATTTTGTTGGCACTTAGTCTTCAACAGGAAGCCTTCACTTGGACATATCGAGCGGCGGCGGCCATGACTGTGGTGGCGTTGTCCCCTCTTAGTAATTGCCACTTGGACATGTATTGTGTTGCCATTTGGCCTTTGACAGGAAGTTCTAACCTTGATGCCCCCAGCGGTAGCAGCCACGCCCGGAATGGCATCCCCCCTACTAGTAGGAGCAACTTTAGATACATGTTGACATTTGGCCTTTGAAAGGGACCGCTTAACCTTGACGTCCCGGGCAGCCTTAACCTTGATGCCCCCAGTAGCTTTAACTTTAATGCCCCCAACGGCAGCTTCAACGGTGGAAATCCTTTGAACTTCTTGCAAGAGTGTGAAGGAGTCACAACTTTTTTCGAGGTAAGGCTATTCTTCGACAGAAAAATGAAAGGCAGGAAAAGTCCCACCGGGCGTGCCAGTCTGTTTACACGCGGAATTTTCGGACATCCGATTTCGTTGGATGGATATGCGTATATTTTGGCATATTTATTAATTCCGCGCTTTTGAGATTTATCAGACAATTTAGGGTTCGTGTACTGGACTTTTCCCCACCGACTGAAGTCGGTGTTAATTTACATCGGATGAGTCCGAACACCTTTGATTAATTGTCGAAGAACACCTTTTGCCTCTATACATTGTGACATAAATGATCTTGACGATCGCCCATTACGAGTACACACTCTTACAAAGAAATTTGGAGCTTTTATTTCCTTGAACATTCGTGATTGGAATTATATTCGATCTTCAAGATCTTTACATATGGTCCCGATTGTGTAATCGGGTCTTCAAGATTACATCTGGTTGCAACCGGAGCCTTTGGATTTACTTTCATCTGCATTTGGATCTGTGAATTTGCTTTCGTCTTGATCGGGTCGTTGTATTTACTTCTGTCCCCTGATTGGACGGTTGAACTTGAATTCCATCACGATCTAACCGTTGGATCGCCAAGATGATCACTGTCGGTCCGTCGTAATTGCTTCGTGGTCATAATCACTCTTTTGATTGTGATCGGACCCTTAACTTGGCTTGGTGTCCATAAAGGACATTCCCACTTGAGGCGGGATATATTTGTAATTTTCCCTCCGTCAGGGTATTTTTGCAGCTTTCCCAAACATTGGGATGTTATTGGAATTTCTGACTCTTTCTGAGTATTTCCACCCTTGTTCGGAAATAGCCCCGTCACTTCCTGACTTCTTGGACATTCCCATTACTTTTGACCTTTCGGAACATATTTAACATTTCTTGACTTCTTGGAGACCAGCCCGTCGTTTGACTTCCTGGGCATTCATGACTTCATTTCTTGACTTCTCGGGAATAGCCGTGTCATTTGACTCCTTAGGCATTCATTGTCTTAATTTATGGACTTCTCAAGAATAATCTTGTCATTTGACTTCTTGAATATTCCTTGTCTTAATTTCTTGACTTCTCAAGAATAACCCCGTCATTCGACTTCTCAGGTATCCCTTGTCTTAATTTCTGAAGTTCTCAGAAATAACCCCGCCATTCGACTTCTCGGGTATTCCTTGCCTTAATTTATGGACTTATCGGGAATAGCCCTGTCGCTCGACTTCTTGGGTATTCCTCGTCTTCATTTCTTGACTTCTCAGGAATGATCTTGTCATTTGACTTCTTGGATATTCCTTGTCTTAATTTCTTGATTTATCAGGAATAACCCCGTCATTTGACTTATTGGGTATTCCTTATCTTCATTTCTTGATGTATCGAAAACAACCCTGTCATGTGACTTCTTGGGTATTCCTCAACTTCATTTCTTAACTTACCAGGAATAACCCCGTCATTCGACTTCCTGGGTATTCCTTGTCTTAATTTCTGAACTTCTCAAAGCTCCCATAAAAAGATACATGGATTTGAGTGGTTAACCACAAGCCGAGCTCAAGAGAGCGCACACCGCTTGAAGGAAGGGGCGTGGCATAAACCAGAACGAGGGTATTTCGGTAATTTTGAGACCCCACAAATGGAGGTATTTCTGCAATTTTCCCAATTAGGGGTGCTTCTATAATTTCCCTCTATCGGAGACATTTCTGCAACTTTCTACCGTCCGAGGACATTTATGTAATTTCCCCCCCAACGGGGACATTTCTGTAATTTTTCACCCTCTAGGGGTATTTCTACAATGTTCCACCCTCCGAGGGCATTTTTACAATTTTCCCCCTTCCGGGGCATTTCTACAATGTCGTTGATCAGAAATATTTCTGCACTTCTCTATAATGTTGTTGAACAGTCAACAACAGAAGCGTTTCTGATTATTACAGCATGAACAAAATGTCATTTGTTTGCTGAACAGAATGTTCTTGATCATTATTGTTGTTTGAAACTTATTGCACCTGTTGTTGTTTGAAACTTGTTGCATTTGTAGAAACTTGTGGTATTTGAAGCAGCATCTACACTTTTCTGTATTTCCGTAATGCTATAATGTTTTACAGCATGAAATATGTTTAATTGAAATAGCACTTGCATCATTGGCCCATGGTATCTGCACCTTCACAGCATCTACATGCTATAATGTTTCACAGCATGGCAGCATAACATGGCAGTGAGACAGCATGGCATTTCTACTTTATAGCATGGCTTCGTGGCAGCATGACATTTCCCTGCCCTTTTCTGTACTTTTCACAGCACACTTCGACATATTATGCGCAACGCACCTCACACACTTCACAGCGCTTCCCAGCACACTTCAATATATTTATGCACAGCAGTATTATTGAGTTCTGCACATATATTGTTGATTTCTGCACATCATTGTTTGTGACCATATCACTCCTCCTCCCTCTCACGGGAGCATGCTTTGCCTGGGCCTTAACAAGCTCTCCAGGCTGCTTCTTGTTGTTCTCTTCCCTTTCTTCTTGTTGTTCCTCTCCTTTTCTAGTTGCTCCCACAAGTGGCGGAGGGGGTGGTGGCAACCCCTTGGAGGCTCCTCCGGTGGAATACCAAAGGCCAAGATGACTTTTCATCTCCCTTAGTCTGATTTTTTTTATATATTGCTGCTGCTGCCCCTTTTTTTTTGCCTGCGGACAGGGCAGAAAGGGGAAAAAACCCCTCCGCTGGCTGCACAGGGAACCGGAGGGGGGTCCCCCTCCGGTGTAGGTACCGGAGGGGGTCCCCCTCCGGAGGGGGTTCCCCTCCGGTGTAATAGGGACCGGAGGGGCCCCTCCGGTTCACATGCAACCGGAGGGGGGAGGGCTCCGGCCCCCCCCTTTTTTCTTTTCTTTTTTTTTGTTTCTTTGTAATTTTCAGGGTTCAACAACTGTAAAAGTGACGATCCAGAGGATAGTGACACGGGTAGCCTCCGGTGCGGTCATATGTATAAAGACCGCCTTGCCTCGCGATCCGAGACACGTGCACAAGACCTTCAGCTGCTCCGGCACTCTCTGTTGGGCCTTCAGCGACCCACAAGTAGCCAAGGTCTAGTTGGTTGACGTTGCCATCATCAATGGTACGAGGAGGCAAAGGCGGCATCCGCCGGTCCGTGCGCTCAACCCCGCAGTCGTCAGCGCCCCTAGCACGGGACCTCCTCGACCGACTCCCACTCCCACTGCTGCGAGCCATGGCTGAAAGCACAAAGAGGAGAAATAAAAAAAAGTGGAGAAAGCGTCAGGCTAAAATATGCAACGGCTACGCCGACATTGTTCAATCCCTTCAAATGGCGCGGGCCATCCGCCTCCGCCTCCGGCCATAACGGACGTCCCGTGGGGGGCATTTGTTGCACCCGAAATTGTCTCAAGCCATGTTGAGAATTTGTTGCTATGCAACGTTCGACGACAAGAACGGCGTACCGTCAACACCGTCGAACTACGGAGTATCTCCGTGATTTAGGGTCTATCGATCCGACAATATTATCATGGTCGACGTCGCGGCAAGATGGTTAACAAGGAAGAAACATGCGAATACCGGTCAGAGTAGCCGAGCAAGTGTATCACACGGCACAGACGGGCGCAAAGCTTCCTCCCTATGCGGCGACGAACGACCAGTCAAACAAACAATGCTCCCTCTGCGGATGCGATGTTGCCACGCGGCGAAGGAGCGATCTCCCCGAGATATATAGCTCCACCACGGCTCTTCTCCGACCCGGGACGACGAAAACGGAGCTAAACGGCGCGAAGAGGAGCCAAGAAGCACGCCCGGGGGTTGAACGACCCCTCCCGGGTCAAAAGGGAGGCCGCGGCCCCGCTGGAACCCAGCGGGGTCGCGCGACCCCGCCGGGTCCCACCCGCGGGATCGCGCGACCCCGCCGGGTCGCGCCCGTCCCGGGGTCGCGCGACCCCTTCTGCGTCCGCCCCCCTCCGGGGTCCGGGCTTTTCAAAAAAAAAAAGAAGAAAGATAAAAAAAAAAGATTTTTTACCCCCTCAGAGGGGTCATTTGGCCTTTTTTGGTGGCCAGAGGGGTCAAAATGACTTTTTGCCACCCCACCTTGACAGAATCGGGACAAATTTGTTCGTTTGACCCCTCTGGGCCCTCCCGCCTTCTATAAATAGACCCTAAGGGTCCAAGTGGGAGAGGAGAGAAGAACCGAGAGGCTACGTACGAAGCACTTTTCGCACTCGGAGCATCCAACATTTGAAGTTTGTTCGTTTGTTTCGACCCGTGTGGGGTAAGTCTCCGGGTCTTGTATTTATGCTCCTACGGGGTATATTTATATTTACGCCCCTCAGTGGGCCATGTTTGTAATTATGCCCCTCAGCGGACCATATTTTGTAAGTCTTTACGTCCCGGGACAACTAAGTCAGATGGTTCTGTCCTTACGTTGGTGGAATTACAAAAACGTCCTCCCCGGGACCGTAAAAGACCAAAGTCTTGTAATTTGCAGTTATACCCTGCAATCTTTTGTAATTGGGACTATGTCCCTGTCTCCCGCTCTAACGCGGACTTTTGTATAGTCGACAACTCGCCGACAACCCTTGTACTCGTTCGGACTATAAAAGCACTCAACATGTTCTATGTATGTCCTCGGGTGAGAAAATTATAAGAAAACTCCCGACTTTTAAAAATTGTATATATACCCCTCCTTCGGCCAAATTGACAGATGTGTGCCTTCTATGAAGCCCCTTGTCATTCCTTCAGTCCGGAAGTGTTGTCAGCTCAGTCAAGCACTCGGGTATCATCTCAAACCTAGGTCTAGGGTCTGGTAAAATTACCGAACTACCCTTTTGACCCAAAAATGACCTCAGAGTCCTTAAAACCCTCCAGAAATGGCCTCAATGCCTTGGGAAGTCAGGAATCCAGTCCTACTTCCATTCCAGCCCAGAATTTTCAGCAATACCCTTGGCCTGGAAAAATTACCAAAATACCCTTGGAGTCCAGGAAATCTTCCTCTACTTCAAACATATCTACGGCTTCCGCATATTTGCGTTGTTATTCTTAAATCTTAGGGTTTGGTTCAGACCTAGCCCTAACTCAATTATTTTTGTTGGTCAGTGGTGGGTGAGTGAACATTGTGAGCCCTCCAAGAGAATTTGCCATCAACATCAGAACCCCTGTAGAAGCCTTTTGGGACCTCTTTGACAGTTAAACAAAGGTGTTCGGACGGTAGGCCGATGTAAATCAACACTGACTCCGGTCAGTGGGGAAAGGTCCAGCACTCGAACCCAAATCGTCTGATACGATGTGCACACACGGAATCACCCTCTACTCAGATAGGGGGGATGTTTCTTTTCAAAATGAACGAAAATCTACCTTTTATCTATGATAAAAGTCGACCTAGATTTTTTCCGTGTCTCACAACTGCTAAAGGTCCTTTCTCACCCTTACGGCTCACACCCTTAAGCAGGGGGGGAATCTTTGTAATTTTCCCTCGAGCGAGGGTTTATTTATAATTTTCCCTTCTTATGAGGGTTCAATCACAATTTTCTCTTTGGTAAAGAGTTTATTTGCAATTTCTTATGCCACTACGGGCCACATATGATCCTTTTGATTTTTATGGATTTTTTCACATTTTACGAGATTTTCTTGCGGGTATCTACACAATTTGAAAAAAAACCGAGGTAGAAATGTAATTTTTGAGACTTAACTTTGAGAGGGGACATTTTCGCGAGAGGGGAATATTTTTCCATGAGCAAAAACACCTCTATTGCATTCCCATATTTTTTCCCTGAATTTTCATTGAAATAGATGCACTTTTACACAATTTCGGAGAAATATAGAGTAAACACGTAGTTTTATGGCCATGTGGGGACCATTGCATACTTTTATAGGAAAAAAATGTTGATACATTCTCATCATTCTTTAACTTTCACAATCTTGTACAATGTTTTCCAATAACATGCGAATACAATGTCCTTTTGTATACTAAAGAGGTATTTTTGTCAACATATACCCTAGAAGGGTATTTTTGTAAACTGTAGGAAATTAAACCCACTAAGACTGGCCAAAGAAAAGGGGCGCACCCTTCTTCCAAGCCTTCTTCTTTCTTCTTCCTTCTTTGCTTGCTCTTGCTTCTTGCTTGTCCTTTTTTATCTCCTTGGCCTCCCACACCCTTTTATAGGGGTTGCAAAGTGGAGTGGAGGTGGTGGAGCTCCGGTGGATGCATCCCTCTCCGGTGGAAGCCCAAGAGATAAGAGGTGTAACCCCCTCCCCCCCTCTCTTCTCTTTTTTTCTCTATTTTTTTTTTGGGCGGAGGCCACAAGAACAGGCCGGAGGGACCATGCGGTGGCCGGAGGGGGTCCCTCCGGTCCTGGTCTAGTGCCTCCGGTCAGGTTTGACCGGAGGGCCCCCCCTCCGGTTGACTGCATATCGGAGCCCCCCCCTCCGGTCAACAGGGAACCGGAGGGGTCCCCCTCCGGTCCTCTCGGGGGGGGGGGGGGGGGGGGGGGCTTGGCTATTCTTGGCTTCAAATGGCTATAAAAAGCCTTCCACACTGCTGAAAAGCATTTTTTATTGTTGGTAAGGATTGTACTGCAGCACGTGGAGTCCTTCTTGGTGTATTTTTTGCCTTGCTTTGTCGGGAGAATAATCCCGTTGACCGCCATACAGATCGGGGAGATCTGAATAATTGTTTATAGTTGACTTTTCACGCGGGTGAGCAAGATTGCTGCCCTACGGGATATTTTTGATGAACTTCTCCGTGCATAAAGCACGTGTAATGTTGCATGAGAATAACGGCTTCGTTATTTCAAGGTCGTTCATGATCCATTGAATTTTGTTGTTCCTTTTTTTCTGAAAATTTCTGAAAATACCAGAAATTAATGGTGAACCATTTTGGAATCCAACAGGGCATTTCTATTATTTTCCCACAACCAGGGGTGTTTTGCAATTTTCCCACAATTGGGGGATATTTCTGTAGCTTTCTGGCAGATCATAACATTTCTGTAATTTCTGATCTTTTCAGGGTTTTTATGCAAATTCTAAACAGCAAAAGATTTTTCTACAATTTCTGCCCTTAGCAGGATTTTTTCTGCAAATTCTAGACAACAGCAGGATTTTTCTGCAATTTCCAAACATACTAGGATTTTCTTGATTTGTATAGAGAGATGAGAAAAGATTTGTATATAATTTTTCTTGATTTAAAGAAGGCGTACGATCGAGTACCGAGAGAATTGATTTGGTGGACATTAAGAAAGAAAGGAATCTCTCAAGGATATGTTGATTTGATTAAGGATATGTACGGCGGTGCTATTACTAGTGTTCGAACTATTGCTGGGGAGACTGGTGAATTTCCTGTTTCTATAGGTTTGCATCAAGATTCTGCACTAAGTCCGTATCTCTTTGCCTTAGTTATGGATGAAGTAACAAAACAATTGCATGAGGATATCCCTTGGTGTATGCTATTTGCAGACGATATTGTTTTAATTGATGAGAGTATTGATGCTCTAAATACTAAGTTAGAGCGTTGGAGACTTGCCTTAGAGTCTAAAGGTTTTAAATTTAGTAGGAGTAAGTCAGAGTTTATGCACTGTAATTTTAGTAATGGGAGAGTGGTTCAGTGCACTGTAATTTTAGTAATGGGAGAGTGGTTCAGGAAGACATGGTTCTAATTGATGGACATAACATTCCGAAGAGTAGTAGCTTTCGATACTTAGGGTCTATCATACAAGAGAATGGGGAGATTTATGATGACGTTACACATAGGATTAAGGCAGGCTGGTTAAGATGGAGAAGTGCATCAGGTGTCCTTTGTGATCGTCGTATGCCTGTGAAACTCAAAGGGAGATTTTATAGAACGGCTGTGAGACCTACTTTGTTATATGGTACCGAGTGTTGGGCAGTACGAAAGGAACACATCCACAAAATGTGTGTAGCAGAGATGAGGATGTTGAGATGGATGTGTGGCAAGACTAAGAAAGACAAGATTAGGAATGAGCGCATCCGTAAGGACTTAGGGATAGCTCCAATTGATAGTAAAATGAGAGAAAATAGACTCAGGTGGTTTGGACATGTGTTTCGTCGCCCTAACTCAGCGCCGGTTAAAAGATGTGACCAAATCTTAGTGAATGCTAGTAAAAGAGCTCGAGGAAGGCCTAAAATTAGATGGTGCGATGTTATTAGGAAGGACATTAGTTCCTTGAGTTTAAATATGAATATTGCACTTGATAGAAATCTTTGGCGGAACATGATTCATGTAGTCGACCCCAATTAATTGGGATAAGGCTCTGATGATGATGATGATGATGATGACTAAAATTTTCCATGATTCCCAAGCTTTTTTTTAATGGACTCAGCTATTTATGAAGTTCATGTGGTTCCTCCGTCATTTTTGCACAACCATAGGGGCAGCTCCCCAATGCTAGGGGCACAACATACCCCTTGTGGGTTTTTTGCAAAACACCAAATCTTCAAGTCCTCATGCCTTCTAGCCTCCGACCCTCTAAGCCTTCAAGAAAACCCCAAGACCCGTTGCCCCTTGCGCATTCTTGGTGGGTGCCGAATCTGCCGATGGAGGAAGCCCTCCTCTCCCAAGGCCAAGGCCTCCTATTTATAAGAGTTGGAAGGAGATGCCCAGAGGAGGTGGATGGGCTTTTTTTTTTCTTTTGGACATTTTAGTCACTTCGGGTTTGAAAAGAGGAGGGGCATAAGAGGGAAAGGGAAAAGAGAGAAGTCCCTCTGGGCATTGGGTGAAGGTTGAGATGCTCTTGGGCATTGGGTGAAAGTTAAAATCCCCCCCCCCCCGGGAATTAGGTGAAGGTTGAAGTCCCTCCGAACATTGGAAAAGAGATTGAAGTCCCCGCGGGCATTGGAGAGGAGAGGTTGACTCCTTAAAATCCCTCCGGACATTGGAGCCCAAACCTCAGCCCAGCCGGGTATCACACTAGGCAAGAACCTCCCTCAGGGTCGATCCGGGCATGGCAAGGGATCCTTGGGTCCCTCTGGGCATCAAGGAACTACTTGGGTCCCTCCGGGCATGCAGGGACCAGTTTAGGTCCCTCCAGGCATGCAAAACCCCCCGGGGTTCATCTGGGCATGCAAGGGATTCTTGGGTCGCTTTGGGCATTGGAAAGGAGAAGGTTGACTCTTTAGAGTCCCTCCGGGCATTGGAGCCCATACTCCAGCCCATCCGGGCATGGCAAGGAAGCCAGGACTCCCCCCTTAGTCCATCCGGGTATGGCCCCTCCCTTTTTCTTTTTGGTAGAGAGAAAGAAGAAGAAATACGAGGGGGTGGGGCCCACAAGAAGCAGGACCCCCCTTTTTGGGATCGCTTCGGGTATCAACGACCCAGGGGAGCCCCCCCGGGCATTAGGGATCCCCCTGTTCTCTTTCTCTTCTCGGCTCTCTCTCTCTTTTTTTTCTTTGAGAAATGTTAGGGTCTAACACTTGCCTTCCAACTTGCAAGTCTGAACTCATACCTCTACGTAACCACTTGCCAATCCTTACAGTGGAGAGTCCCAGGGGACAAATGTAGGCCTAGGTAGCGGAAAGCAAAGTCTCCTATCTGACAGCCCAAAATAAATGTTGCTCTCCTGAGTTACCTCTTTTCCAAGTTGACCCCAACTATATGACTCTTGTTGTAGTTCACCTTTAGACCATTGATCTCCTGCAATAACTCTAACATCAACCTAACATCATACAACTGGGTACTCATCTGTTAGGAAGAGAATAGTGTCATCAGTATATTGCAGATGGGTGACACTAAGACTTTGATGTCCAGCCTGGAACCCTCTAATGATACCTACCATTTCAACCCTCATCCACATCTTGCTTAAGGTATGTGCAATTAAGACAAACAAGAGGGGTGATAAAGGTTCTCCTCAGCAGAGACTATGAAAAGAAGAAGTGGGCTGGCCATTAATAAGGACTGAAAATACAATAGGTAAACTAATTAGTAAGATTAAGAAAGTCGTTATTAATGCAAAAACAATCAATTGAAAAGCAAATAATCATGCTTGTAATCGTCCAAGCTACCAACAAATCTGAACCCTTAGCCAAAAATCTGAAAAAGTGCATCATCATCATGGCATACATTCTGACCGATAAGAAAACAAAACTATAGAAAAGTAAGCATACCAGAGTCCCAGAAATGTCAAGACTCTCCAACAAAGAGCCCCTATATACTGAAAGAGAATCATCAGTAAGGGAAGTGTCACGTAAGCTCAAACTTTTCAACATGAATAGACATCTCATTAGCTGTTTCATGTGCCTAGCTTTAATGCCTGCACAAAAAGAACAGTTGGATATGAGAAAGCAAAATAAATTTTGAAATATATTTTTTGGAAGTCAATAGTACCACATTTTATTAAAAGATAAACGACCGAATTCTAAAATATTTGCTATGTGTAGATGGATCGTGCAAATTGCAATTGCCAAATGTCACCTCCATTGTACACAATTGCTCATATTTCATCAATTAGCTGTTTGTAAAATCTATCGATGATGTCCAGATACAAGGTTGTTTTGGACAGGTTCTCTCTCTCAAGCCGATTCCAGAGAGAGAAGATATGAGGATATCGGTCTCTCCCCAGCAGGCTCTCGCGGTGTACGGCTCAGGGATGCCTCTGGCAGGTCGCTGGGGCTCTCTAGGCCCAACCTGTTTTTGTTGCGGGAGGAGGGGTCACATGAGTCATGCTTGTTGGGCGCTGGGGAGCCGTGTGGTGTGGAGAAGTCGGGGGGGGGGGGGGGTGAGAAGGGTTTCTTTCGCGGATGTTGTGCTGGGTGCGAAGCTGGTTCCGAGCCCTAGTTGGTCGGCAGACATGCGTCTTTCAACTGGTTTCCGGTGGGGTTTGACCTGCTTTCGCTGCAGCCTTAGGGGTCATGTCTAGAGAAGCTACAGATGACGGTGTCTAGGGGAAGCACAGGGGCGTCGAACAGCTAGGGTGCTCTAGGTGGGTTCAATGTGGAGGACACCTGGGCTAAGAAGGGTGGAGTGCAAAAGGTTCGACAGGGCCGGGGATGCTTGGACGCAAGCTCCTTTCATCCAGAAGAGGCTCCAGTGACTCTCTCGCTATGTCCGGGTGATGGTGGCAAAGGGGGCGACTGATGCTTAGACGGTGAAGTCGCTCCTGCCTACAAGGGACATGGGAGGAGAAGGATGGACGGTTACAAGGGTTACCAGGAAGGAATTCTTGGCAATCGGGGGCGGCGAAAAGATTGGTGAGGAGTTGGTGAAGGTTGGAAGCATCATGGTAGATGCAGTGGTTCTCCGGTCGGCCAGATGGGAGCTTTCCCGAGAAACGTTCCTAGATCCCAGGCTATCTAAGGTCCGACTCCTCCTCGGGGTACCACTCATCCTCTATGATGAAGTGGGAGCCGGTTTCATCGTCAGCTGTTTCGGGGCGGCCGTGGAAGGTCTAGTCAGAATTGTCGCTGGCGGGGAGAGGCTATCGCTGGAGGTCAAGGCCTGGATTGGGAGCCCGAGGGAGATCCTGGTGGTGGTGACAGTTGATGTTGCTGGCAGCTGGTTCTTGATAGGATCGTTCTCCGGCGACCGGGGCAGTGCGTGGAGGAAGGGGACGCCGTCGTCGGGGAAGATGAGAGAGCGACAGACGGGAATTCAATTTCGAACAGCCTCAGGCCTGAAGGGGCAAGCGGAGTCAACTTCGACAGGCCGGTAAGCCGCATTGTTCAGTTGGGCAAGGCGGTCCAGCGGACTGGGCCTACAGGTCGGTTCAAGGTGGGTGGATGCTCGGCTGGCCCACTACCCTAACCGCATGACTTACCCGTCGGTTCCGAACCTTGTGGGGGTATCGGGTCTCGTAGACCCGTTACTGTAGGTGTTGCCCCTGGTGGTGGCCGACGTGCCGAAGGCCTCTGGCGTTCATCTCCCTCTATCGAGGCCGGTGGGGACGTGTTTGCCTGGTCTTGTGCAAGAGGGTGGGCAAAATGGAGTGGGGATGGCCCATGGGGTTACCTCGCTGTCCCATTCCAATCGCGGGGCCGATCTGGGTCCGCCCGTGTCACCGGCGGCCCGTCTTCCCCACCTGCTCATGCTCGTGGATGGGGGGAAGCGGGCCGTGGTCTCCTCCTCTCATGTGGAGGCATCCAGTGGGTGCCAAGTGCCCCGCGGCGAGGGAGGGGGGAGAGGAGGGATCCTTTCAGCCCTCCTCCCCGAGGACCCTACCGGTCTCCAGGGTGTGAGGAATAGGGAGGGCCCCTGCAGGGGAGCCGAAAACCCCATCAACAACACCTCGCACAGTACAGGTGCAGCAAATGTTCAGGTCGTAGGAGGAAGATGCAGGTGAGACGGGCGCAGAGGCGAAGAAGACTGGACGAGGCTACTGTCGGCATCGAACAACTGAGCTCTGTGATTGTCCCCGCCTTGGGGCCTTTCTCATGTTTAGGGATCCAGGACGCCGGCCTTTCTGACGGTGAGGGTGAATGTGAGGGTGGGGGATGGCCTTGAGGCCCTGCCCTTGCTCTCTTTCCTATTCAAAGAGCAATTCGAGCAACCGCCTCAGCTAGAAGGAGGGGCTTTGTGGTGCCTTCCGTCATTGCAACTACCTATCGATGAGACCAGCCATCATGAGGGGACCCGTGTCACCCGTCTAGAGAAGGGGGACCTCATGGCGGACGAGGAAGCAGCTTTTGCGCGGTTGGCAGGTGTTGGTCACCAGGAGATGTTAGCTTTCCCCCCTCCTTTTTCGTGGAGGGGGAGATGGTCGTCGCACCTCGGGAAGGCTTGGGCCTTCAAGAGCTAGCCCTGCCACCCCCGCCTAGTGAGTCGAAAGACTTGCACACGGCATTGGAGCAAGTCGAGGAAGCCTATCAAGGGGAGTATCTAACAAAGGTGGGCAACGAGAGTCTCAGCAAGGAGGTCAAAGATATATTATCTAAGGTGGAGGGAGACTCAGGAGAGTGAGGTAGCCACGCTGATTGGTGTTTCTGATGTGGGTGTGGATAAAGGCTTGAAGTCCACCCTATGCTTGATCAAACGAAGATGGCTGGCGGACATTACTAGGAAAGTGAAGGCTAAAGCTACCAGTAGGAAAGATGAGGAGGAGCAGGCAAAAGAGTAATTAGAGGAAGGGTCGTGGCGGGGTGCTTGCATTGCCAAATTTTTTGTTGTTTATAAGTAGTCCGGTGGGTGAGAGGGGATGTTAGGTGCGGAGGCTTTTCAGTTATTTTGGATTTGGACGGAACCTGTCCTGAGCAGATAGGGGCTTGTCTTTTTGCTCCCGAGGCAGAGAGCGATTTGCCGTCTTTTTGTATTTGGGAGTCTTGTGGGAGCACTCCCCAACTTTTACATGCACAGTTCTTTTCTCTTTTATATATCAGTGGTACTACCCACATTCAAAAATAAAATTGTTTGTAAAATCTATCGGTCTTGAGCAAATAGGGGTTGGCACCTTAATTTAGTGCTTTAAGCCTCAACCACACAGCTGAGCAAATTCTTTCGGCTTCCACCGCCAAGACAATATCTGTGTACCTCCAATAATCAAATAATAAATGTACACCTAATTTAATGTGACTTTATATAATGCAGGAAATTTAAAACAGATGACTAAGTTGTTGATCAGATGGTTGGCAAGAATTTGTCCCCCAAAAAAGAATAAATAGTCTCACCTTTACAACCGTCCATATGAAGCTGTTGAAGTCTAAAGGCAATTGTGTATGAATATTCATAGTTGTGATGTAACCCATGTGAGGTATCTGGAAACTCTTTTTCAGAACAAAGCACAAGAATTGAATTGATCCCCAAGGAGGTATAAGATACGATGATTGAGTGAATATTGATACATTCGTGTATAAGCTTGGATATGCCAACGTCAGTGATTGTTGTACATCCTTTAAGATTCAGGTAGCACAAGGAACCAGATAGGGCAGATATATTTAAGAGGTCCAAATCTGGGATGATAAGAGGTAGTAAATTAGTGTTCACTTAAGCATCTATTTGGATCACAAAAGAAAAGCAGCACATCTGATTGACACATAACAACTGTGGTCCTAGATGGAGATGCTATGGAGTGGAAGCATTGAGGTGTATCATGGTTGTCAAGGCATCCAAGGCGACCAAGTCAGTGGCTCACCGCCTTACTGCTTAGGCGACAAGACAAGACACCTAGGTGAAGCCTAGTTTATATAACTAGGTATATTGCAAGAGAACTACTACTATACATTTTCTACATGTAAGTTTTATCTTTACTTAATAGAAAATTTGATATCCACAAATCTTCAACATACACCTATTTCAAAAAGCAAAATCATAATAAATGACTAACAATAACAAATTAATAAGGAGAAAAGTAACAAGAATTTGCGAATACCTGTCAATCGATATAAAAATTTTAAACTAAAATTTCATATTCAAATAGTTATTCTCTATATTAAAAGGAAGCATAAACATGGCACATTTCTAGATAAATCATAAGCACATCAACATAATAATTTTATTATTTTTCACTTGTGAATTATCAAAAAGAGACACAAAAATGATACTACCTTCAAAAAGTGCACTATGCAAATATAAATCAATGTCGTTAAGAGGAGGGAAGAGGAATTGACAGAGAGGAGAATCCGAGAGAAAGGGGAAAGGGAAATGGAAGTCTTATTTTCTCTTTCCAATCTTGACATATCATATGTCAATTTTTCAAAATTATCTCTGAATTTTTTCCCAAATATTAAAACAAATCTCAAATTAAGGAGTGGATGTCCTGCCAAGGCAGACTAGGTGGGTCCAAGGTGGCCTATGTGCACCAAGGCAGCCATGTGAGTGCCTTAATGGGCTGCTCGCCTAGGTGCCTGGTCGCCTTGGGCACCTTAGAGCGCCTTGTCGCCAAGGCATCGTCTTGAAAACAATGAGGCATATCATGTGAACAAATATTGGAGGCAGCTGTGACAGAGAAGAAATACACCACAAATATCTGATGTGAGAAAAAAAGGAGTGCACCATATGTGGATGCAGTGAAAAAATTACAAGCATAACTGAATATTATGTTGCATCTTACCATCAAGATCAGTTCGGCCTTCTAATGTCAACTTTGCAATGTTAGATACCACTGACTGATGCTGCAACGTTGCATATGGTGATCCACCCAAAGCTTGATATTCTTCAGAACTTGCTGAGGAGATTGATACTTGAGCAGGTAAGATAGGACTAATATCAACGGTTAGGTCAACATCATTGATTGAAGGACAATTTTGTAGTAGTGAGAACAGGTCTTCTATTTTGAAGTGAGAGCAGTATGATAACTTTAATGTTTGCAGTGATGGAAATGATATACATAAGAAATTGACAAGAGCACCAAAATGCACTTTTGGGCACTTAGACATATCAACCTCTGATACAGATACAAAAGTCAACATGGTTGGCAACTTTCTCAAGATACGATGGCTAGCTCCATGTTGATGACTGCCCTCAATCAAAGTCCGTATAATTTGATTTCTATATAGACTATCCACATCACTTGGGAGAACAGCCAAGTATAGAAGATCCACGGTCAAGTGAGCGCAGCCAGACAAGTCTATTTTCTGCCCAACAGGAAAGCAAAAGTGAATAACATTAACAAACAAACATGGAACATTTGATATCTCTTTTCCAGATATTAGAAAAGCACACATGGGTCATCACTGATAGAGGACATTAGGATGAACATAATGAAAATAAACAGCTATGATGATAAAACATGCTGTGCCTGGTAGAACAAAGTCAAAGAAGAAAAGCCATAGGTGACCATACCACTATTCAACAACGCCCCCCCCCCCCTCCCCCCCCAAAAAGGACTTGATTCTGTTTAGGAAATTGCAATATAACAAAGGCAAAATTTTGATTTTTCACTCAGGAAAAAAAAACAGCAGAATTTACCATAAAAAATTAAACCTAAAGAAACTTAAACTGCCACTCATTTCTTCTTCTGGCTGGGACTTCAGATAAAGTTACAGTTAATAGATAATGTTTTCCTTTAAGTCACATCATTACTGAATGAAGACTTTGATAAAAAATTTCTTTTTTTGACTATTTAGTGCAAACTCCTCTAACATGGTAGTTATTCTCTAAAGAAAACAACCTATTGAATCTCCAATACTGTGCCCATTTCAGTCTTTCTTGTTTTCATTGTACACACCTGTGTAATACTACTAACCATTGACAATCTATAATGAACTCTTTTCTCTTACAAATATGAATATAAATGGGCATGATTCAATAGTGTTTACAACATAGATTTCATGTTTTCATATGTCTAATGTCAGGACCTGCACAAAAGTCTATCATCCATAGATGGTTATCAACTACTCTCCAACGAATAGCTACCTGAGCTATGTCAGCAAGCTCAATAGTTATCAAGTTGGTACCAGTATTGTATTAAAATGAAAAAAGGTCACCTTCCAAAAAAGATTAACTGAAAAAAGGGATGTACAAGTAAAATGAGTGTGATCTCAAAAGTCCTTGTATAGCAAAACCGGTCGAGACTGAGCTAGAGTGACCCACATTAACCCCCCAACAAAACAAAAAATAGAAGAGTTTTGTGAATTCACATTACAAAAGAGCTCCGTCCACTCTCTCACTCACAAATAAAAGAAACAAACCTGTCCACAGCTCTAGCTTTACCCTTGAAGGTTTTGTTGTTTCTTTCTTCATATAGAGCCCACAAGGCAGCACGAAGGATAAGCCACCAAGTAAGTCTGCCTCCGTTTATAGGCTGAGTTCTATGCCACTGCCCCATCAAATGTTGGGCACTCCACGTCTAATTAGCTTGGTGTGTCGTTCACGTCACCAGGTGACGTGACATGAGGGCCACGTAAAAAAAATTTGTCCCTTTGTGAATAGTGAAATTGATCCAATTTCAGTATTTATAGGGTTGGGGTTTTATTTTTACATAGCCCCCACGTCACGTCACCTGGTAATGTGAACGACACACCAAGCTAATTGGACGTGGGGGCCACTAAAAAAAATTCAAAAAAAAAATTAAAGAGTGTTGCATGTGCAACATCCCAGGGTGTAATTACCCGGAGTGTTGCACAAAGCATTACTCTTATGCAATTTTGCTAAGATCTAGGGTAAAATCGTAATTCTAGATAAAGGATGTTTATGCAAACTAGAACATTGATTGTTCGATTTCTTAATTTTCAAGACTTTCCTTGATATTTTGTGGATACTTATGTAATTTCATAAACTTGTAGGGTTTTTTGCAATACTTATGTAATTTCATAAACTTGTAGGGTTTTTTGCAATTTCACACAAAGTAGGGACTTGCGAGCAATTTCTTCATGAAAACAAGTTCTACATGAACATTCATAATTTCCAAGATTTTTACATGAAATTTTTTGTATTTTTTACAGAATTTTCATGGTTTTTTACAAACAATCTCTCCGAAAGCAGAGTTTAAGTGCAAAAATACCAACATACCCTTTATCGGAATTTAATCAGATCAAACAGACCAAACAGACAAATTCTTAAGGGCTAGGCGAACTAGGCCTTATCCCAAGTCTTCAAAATTCCCCAAGTGTTCTTGAGAGAGCTTAAGGGAGTGAATTCTCCGAGAGCTCCTTGGATTTGAGCCTTAGCCTCCATGCATTTTTTTGGGTTTCTTTTTTTTGCAAATAAATCACTGTTAAACGTCTAATTGTAAAAATATCATACATGGAAATGCATTAGCAAAGATATGATTCCTTTTATGGAAATAGTGCACAAATGCCATCACCGTAACCCCCGTTACTAGCCGTTAAGTTAATCTTGGTTAACTTTAACTCGACATGAGAAAAGACGATAATGCCCACAGTTTTTTTAAAAAAAGACTTCGCTCTCTTCCAACTTCGTTGTAGTGGGGAGAGGGGTGTTGCAGAGGGGGGGGGGAGTCCAAGGGGTAGAGAGCGGGGTTTGAAAGCTTGCCGGAGGGGAGAGGGGGGCCGAGAGGGTGGGGGGGTGCGAGCTCACCGGAGGGGGCGGAGAGGAGGGCAGAGAGGGTTGGGGGGCTGAGCTCGCCACCACCACACCGATTTGCACCGCCGCAACCGTTGTTCAGTCACTGCCATTGTCACCCTTCCTCCTCCCCTTCATCGAGCCCCATCCTCTCCTATAAACCCTAACCACTACCGACCATCTTTCCCCCTCCCTGCGCACAGCCATCCACCACCACCAACCACCTTTGCCCCTTCTTCCTCACCGCGAAGCCCTTCTCACCAAACTCAGCCGCCCTCCCTTGCCTTCTTTTGTCGTGGCCCACTGTTCCAGCAACAACCGCACACATCAACATTGTCGTCTTCTTCTTCCTGTCACGTTCAGAAACGCCTGCAATCTCGTACCTCCACATAGCGCCACTGTCCGCCCCTTCCCTGCCCTCCAAGCCCGGCCACCAACGCCCGATGCCTAGGCCTTTGCGAGCTTGCGGCAACCAGGCCCCATCACCCTTCATCTCCCTCTCTACAGTCTGCCACTGCGGCCGGAAGCCCACCTCGCCTGCACCCCACGACGGCCGCCCTGCCACTACTTTGCACCAGCAAGATCCCCACCGTGCCACCACTCTCGCCTACTGGCCTCCTCTCGGTTCTTCTCCACAGCCAGACCGTCACGCAGAGCCGGTTGGCCCCCCTTCCGATTGTGGCCTTGCCTCCGCTGTCCCCTGCCTTCGCAACCACCCTCTCCCACCCTATGTCACCCTCTCTCTCTTACTCTCTCATCTCTCCCCACTCTCTCTCTTTCACTGTCACCAACAATTTGTAGGGAGCAACGACGGCCCCTAGAGAGTGGTGCGAGCTTGAAGGAAGGGGGGTCTTGTAGCCCACTGTCACCCTCTCTCTCTCATCTCTCCCCTCTCTCTCTCACTGTCACTGATGGTTTGCAGAGAGCAGCGGCGGCGGCGGCGGCAACGACGGCCTAGAGAGAGGGGGGGCGAGCTTGAAGGGGCAGGTCCAGCGAGAGGTGGGGGGGTGTTTGCGGGGGGTCCGACGAGAGGGAGAGAGGCAAGCTTGAGGGGGAGTTACTGATGTCGGAGAGGGAAGTCCCCTCCGGCGTCTCCCCCCCTCTTTCTCTGTCTCCTCTCTTTCTTGTAAAGATGGGGAATTTGGCATTTGAGAGGGATATTTTGGTCATTCAACAACAAAATAACTGGAATATTCAATTTTTTGAAATATTCCTATTTATGTTGACGGAAGTTAACTACAGTGACATTTTTGTACTATTTTGAAAATAAATAAAAATATCTTTGCTAATGCTTTTTTAGGCATTATATTTTTGCAATCGGACATTTAACAATGGTTTATATGCAAAAAACCATTTTTTTCTCCTCATTTTTTTTCAAATGAGTCTCTTCTCCCCCTTTTATAGGGGTGTAAACCAGGGGAAGTCCATGTATGCATTAATTATATTGGGGAGATGAAGAGTCCCGGAGGTGAGGTCCCCCTAATTTGGTTGGGCGCAAGTTGGAACCTTGAAGGGAGTTCCCCTGGGTAACATTTAACTAAGGAGAGATGGGGGTTCCCTCGATTTAACATTTAATTGAGAGAGTGGGGGGTTCCCTAGGTTAAGTGGGGCCCGCGGAGGGGAGAAGAGAACAGGGGGGCATTCCCCCACTTAAGTGGCAGGTGGAGAGAGGTAACCGGGGGGATGTTTCCCCCAGTTTACACTCAAGCTGACGAAGAGGCTGACCGGGGGGCTCCCCCTTGGTTTGCAGTTGAGGGAGGATGACCAGGGGTGGACTCTCCTCCTCTTTTTCCAAACTGGGGAAACCCCTGTTGGTTATCCTCTACCTGTCAACTAGACTGGGGGGGACTCTCCTTCGGTCCACCTAGTAGGGAGAAGAAGAGGGAGAACTGGGGAGGGGGGGACGGCTTTCCCCAAGTTCACTTGGCAGATGGAGGAAGAGGAGGAATCGGGGGAAGGTTCCCCCGGTCCACCTGGCAGGAAGAGAGGGAAGAGGAAACTAGGGGGTTTCCCCCGGTCCAGCTGGTCGGACAACAGGGCAAACCGGGGGGCTTCCGCCGGTTACAGTTGCGAAGGAGAGGGGGGGCTCCCTTGGTTGGGCTTCAAGGAGGAAACGGGGGGCGGGGGGGGGGGAGGATTCCCCCGGTTATGCTTCAAGGTAAAACTAGGGTTCCCCCTCCCCTCCTTTTGGTGGCGTGTAGACAAAGAGAAGAGGAGGAGGCCGACGGCTGCTCCCCCTCCCACATGAACAGGAAGCCATATAAAAAAAGAATTGAATAATTCTTCTTTGTTATTTTCTACTAGCACATGCTCGTTCTTGTCTTCTCTTTGACGCCGACGTGTTGTCGAGCTTGCACTGCAGGGACCACATCCCTAGAATTCAAGCAAATCCGCAAGGTCAGAGGTGACGTCATTTGTTTGTTTTATACACGGATTCATAGCTTTATGCCGCCCATGCGATGTTTGATACAATTACAGCGAACAAAACACGTTGGGATGTCATAGATTTCTCTGTTTAACGGATCCCCAAGATATGTATGACTGAATGACGATGATTTTATATCATCTCTCGTCGTCGTGAGACATGATTTAATATATTTCCTGAAATAAATCAAAAAATTATGTGTGATTGAACGGTGATGATTTTATATCATCTCCCCAGCCATGGAACATGATTTAATTTATTACCTGAAAAAATCAGAAAATTATGTGTGATTGAATGGTGATGATTTTATATCATCTCCCGTCATCATGGGACAATAAAAATATTTATTTCCCATGAATTAATAGAAAATTATTGGGTCCAACAGTGAACACCCACATCAGCTCCCTATCTATCACTACAAATAAATTACTACCTTCTCTGCTAGCTCCCTCACTTGTGCCTCCGTCATCTTTTCCAGCACCCCCATTAACTCGTTCATTTCTTCCCTTCCCAGACTACACCTGTCATACCAACGCTCCCATCGTGTTGTTCCCCTTCTTGCACCCCCCTCGTCTCGATATCTCCGAGATGACCTCCTTAGCCTCTGACTTCGACTTTCTATCTTCCCCCTAGACCCCACATCCACCATCTGGCTAGACAGGCCGTGCACCAAGATCACCTGGTAAATAGGGTCTGCCCCTATACCCGCTCACAAAGCATAGACAACCGCAGTCGCCCTCAACCACCTTTGCTTGGACCACCTACCATGGCGTCCTCGTCAGAGTGGGAATCGGCAGATGAATGTTGAGTTGTGTCCACCACCTTGGGCCCAACATCGTAGCCTAAGACGCCGGCTCTGGCAGCCTTCCCTGTGTCCGAGCTGGCCAGCTCCTCACCCTTGAGCCTGAGAGGCTGACCGGACAGTCGTCGACAATTGGTGTCTGCCCCCGCAGTCCCTCGGCTCGCGACGCAGAGACTCCCGTAGTCTTCCCTAGTCCACGAAGACCTTATACTTTACCTCCGGGGGCCTTCCCATTGTTTGCGCTTGTCGACTCTTCACCCCCGACAAAGGGGGGCCGGCCGGGCCCTCTCTGGCCGCTGGTGAACATGCCAAGGAGTAGTAACAGTTGAGGGCGCTTCGGAGGTTCAATCGGGTGGAGAAGATGCACAGGGCCGGTGAGCTAGACCGTTACGCCATTGACTACCGAATTCGGAAGTCACGGGTCGTAGCGGGAACTTCGTCACTGCCCGAACCCAATATAACTCTAGTGCCGCGTTGAATCCTTTTGTCTTCTAAGTGAGAATGCCCTGGTCCACTATCCGGCCCACCTTGGGATCCACAACCCATCCCTTTGAAATTCAAAGTTGGATTCAAGCGGGATCCATACTCATCTCCCTCCTCAGTCGACCCTGTCCTCCTACTCACCTCCCACCACAAGTAAACACAGATCGGAAACTAGTGGCTAGTGATAACCGCCGGAATGTCCTTTCTACCGCAGACATGGATCACGGCCTCCATGACTTTCATGTCACCCTCCGGTGACAGCCAAACGGAGTCTAGTTCCACCACGCCACATCGTCTGACGAGTAGAGAAATCCCTAGCTCGTCCCTCAGTAGCAAGGGGACTCCGGTCAGCTGACCAGAAGTCGACAGCCCCTAGGATCTGGATACGTCCCTCTCTGGATGTTCCATCTCGATATCTGGAGGAGGTCCCCGTGTGCCAGGGTGTATCCAGCCTTTGATGCTTCTTTTGCTGCATCCACACTAGGCCCAACTGCAAAAAAGCCCCCCCCCCCTTGCACTTTAAAAACCCTCCAGCCTACCACCCTGTCTCTCCCCCTTCTAGGATGAGCTTGACCCCCTCCTCCGTCACGCTCCCCTCCACTAGGGCCATCCACACACACCTTTGTAGCCATTCAATCCGGTTCTCAATGAAGCTCTCCGGCAATGGGTCCACTGGAAAGAAGCTTCTTCCAAATCCCACCACCACGCCGTCCGCTGGGGATCTTCTGAGGACTTCCGCGTATGAACGTCGGCTCCCCCTGCCACCTTCCTCCCCTGCTGACCACCACCCGGACCTTGGGTAGTTACAGGCGCACCGCAAGTGGCCTGTTCTTCCACACCGAAAGCAGACCGGCTACCAGAAGCCCCCTCCTTGGCCTTGCCGGCTGCTAGGGGCCGAGCCTCCCAGCGGTGTCTGGTTCACACCAGAGGCCACCTCGTCCGGTATCCCTCCCCACCGCATCTCCCTTCACCTGGTCCTTCGGCACTTGCTCTTCTTGGAGTGGACTTCATTCCTAGTGTTAGTGGCCCATTTTGGAATTTGGTGAACTCAAGTTACGTTATCATTAAGCCAAATAAATAGATGTCAAGAGAAAATATAGATACATGTCACCAGTGAACTACTTACATGCAGGTTGCAAAGACAAAAACAAACCTAAATATATACCTCAGAATATTGTGTTAGTCGAAGCTTTAAGTTGGGATCATTATCTGTAATGGCACTCGACAATTTTTCTTCAAAATTTTCCATTAGACCAAAGATGGCATTAATACTCTCATTTGCCACCTTGGAAAAGCAACAACTCCTTCTCTTCCCTGAAAGGATTGAAGAAAGTGCTGATGCGATGACTTGATTATAAGGTTCAACTTTTGGAAACTTCTAAGAAGCCTAACAAAGACAAACTTACCTGCAGAATATGCCAGAGGCAAAAGGAGAAGACGTACCTGCCAAATGCAAAGGCAAATGATTATCCCCTACGAAAAAAAAGAAAAAGAAAAGGCAACATAGAACCTCACTTATTACCATCTTAAGGATGCTGATGTAATTTTTCTCAGAATCACATGAACATTTAGAGGATTTTACATTGCTGGTAATCCAAAGTAGAAGTGCCTCACAGAGTTGCTTCTCACTGTCAATGACGACAAATAAAATCAAGATTCCAGTGTTCTAACATGAATAAAAAATCTGCTACAATAACTTTCAGAAGAAGTCTATTGCAACAAGGAAGCAACCTGCACACAGTCAGATCAGGATGTTCTAGGCAAGAGTATAAGAGGTCATATGGTACATCAATAAATGAGCTACACGCTATCACCCATACCTGCAGAGCACAAATTTGAAAATATTAATATATTGTTTCTTGCTACAACTGAGCAAGATAGAAAATAAGGAAACTGCCGCATACAGATGTATCGGCAACAACATAGTCATACCCTCCCACAAACCCCATGGGAGGGGAGAATGAAAAACGTTAAACATTTGAAAAGTTCCTAAATGAGAGATCTACAAATTGCAATTGCAAAATGGATGTGAAACTCCTGTTAGAGTAGCAGCCTGTCAGAAATCTTTTGAGAAGTAGCAGCCTATCAGAAATCTATTTCTAACTCTTTTTAGACACTCTAGTGCTAAGCATAACCCTTATTCACAGGTCAAATTTTAAGATGATGATGATGATCAATGGTCAATGATTAATGCCCAACTAATCATCATCATCATCATCATCAGAGCCGTATCCCAATTATTTGGGGTTGGCTACATGAATCCTATTCCGCCAAAGATTTCTATCAAGTACTATATGCATATTTAAACCCAAGAAACTAACGTCCTTCATAACAAGATCGCACCATCTCATTTTAGGCCTTCCCTGAGCTCTTTTACTAGCAGTGCAAATCAGTAGAGATAATTAAAATGACAATCACAAGTATTTATTAAGGATCAAAGAGAGATTTCTCAGAAACCAAGGGAAAATGAACAAGTATTGTGACTGCTTGAACAATTTCATGACAAAAATCATGTACCTACAAAGTTTTGAGCAAGATAAGCAGTGCAAATCTCTGAAATAAAGCTGATGCCTGCAAAGTGAAAAGAAGCATAGTCAACATGAATCAGGAAGGTAACCTTACAAAGCAGTCCATCATAGAAATTACAATGATATCTTCAGTATGGTGTAATTAAGGAAATGAAAAAAAGTCCCTTTACCATGCTCTAAGCTATAGTTCCAGATCTCTATCACTATATCTAATGGTATTTGAAAGAAATGTGCTGCCCTGACAGTGGTCATCTTTTGGAACCAGGCCTTGCACTCTGACAAAAGAACCTCCACTCCAAAAAATAGAGCACCCTGAAAATAATGAAATGTGGCATTATAGTTATGTGCTTACTTTATTTGATGCAGAATAAGGAAAATAATCACAAGCTTAAAGCCATGGTACAAAACATTAGAAATCTTAGTAATCCAGATGGCTAAGGATTTATAGGAAAAGTGGTGTGGAACAGGAAGGTAGCTCAAATCCATGCCCATAAGTTATATTAAGAACATGCTAATGTGTTCCAGTGCACGTGTCAGTAAATCTGTAGGCCCTTTTTTTGGACAAGAGAGATTCTAACTTAGCAATGTGATGGAAATAAACTGCATGCACTAAACAGAGGAGATAAAAAGACTGAATCGTTGTGCACAATTACGCACACTGACAACAGATTTTGAAAGAAAGAAACTGCCCGTGCCATTGTATGACCAAAACTCCAAGACGGACTTCCAAAGCTCTCAGATGACGGCAAATTAATGCACTTCAGTAAGATCACAAGAAAATTCGAAATATATCCCTTACCTCGAGAAGAAGGAGAAAATTTTCAGGTTGAACATCCACAGGGCCGCCGCAAATGCATTGCAGAACACTCATGGCCGCTCTGAGGTTGCATTGGATGGAAACATGGTTGAAACCTGATTCACTGGAGCGAGAAAAAGATGCACGCAAGAAACTGATGAAACTGATGGTGAATGATCGTCCATCCATCCCACAATCAAAAAGGACTGACTATAGAATGATGTCCAGAAAGCTTTGTCAAAATCCACAAAATCGGACAGATGAGTCTCACACTTGACATCAGTAGTCAAATATTAAAGTACTCGGGCAAGATATGAGACTATCTTTTTCACACGAACAACACGCTATATCTTTACCTGAAGCTCCCACCAAGGAGGCTGCGGAAGTAGGAAGACTCCCGGATAAGGCTGCTTCGACTCGCCCGCACCCTGACCAGCGGGCAACGGAGAATCCGATCGATATCCCAGCTGCGAATTTCAGAAGTTGAGACGGTGATCTCCTCCGGCTCCCCCTCCTCCTGCGCACAACTCTCCGCGGCAGCATCGGACGGGTCGGTGAGCACCAGGACCACGACGTCTTCCTCAGCGCCGGAGGCCATGGCCGCGAGAGACACGGCTCTTCCCCCAACTCACCACCCTGCTCTCTCGCTCTCTCTCTCTCTCTCTCTCTCTCTCTGCGCTGCTGCGAAGAAAGGGGACTTCGGGGGGAGTGATGAGAGGGTTAGCCGTCCCACCTTCGTTCCGGGGTGGGCGGGGTAGGGGTTCACCGTTCACGGTCACCAGGACTCGTCCGAGTCAACCCGCCGTGGCTTGCCAAATGACCCAAACTCCTTTTCTTTGTCTAAGACGGAATGACCCAAATCCCTGCAAACGCCGTTTCCATTTGCCAATTTTTTTGTATTCTTCCTTTTTTAACTGATTTTTAAAGATTTTATAAACATATTAAAGTAATTAATTTTTAAATACTTAGATTCTTTCTAGATCTATTTCAGGAGACGGTAAAACAAAAGGATTAAGTATTGAGTATTACATATTTACATACACCCTGCAATCTTCCCTAATATTACATCTACCCCCTACAATTCACCATACTTAAGAGTTAGTTTTCCTGATTTAAAATTGTTTATTTTTGTTTTCTTTCTTTTTTTGGCTTTGTTAAGAAAAATTTTAAAAGCTCGAAAAGATTATCAATTATCCTCTATCGGTTCATTAAAACATTACACTAGAAATTCTGGGGTTATGCGTCAAATTCCCTTTTTAAGGTTAGTTACTCATCTCCCCCACAGAAGTGGCCCTTCCATTCCGTTCCGTCTCTGTTGGTCTTTCTCCCCCTCTCGCTCGGACGGGTGTCGGGACTCGGGCGGACTCGGGATCTGGCTCTGAAGCCCGCGATTCCTCCCCGCCGGCTTTCTCTTCGCATGACGGGATTCGCCTGAAAGGGTTCCTTGGAATGGCGTCCAAGGACAGGATCGCCTACTTCTACGACGGTCTGCGCTCTCTCTCTCTCTCTCTCTCACACACACACACGCGCGCACACACCCCCCCCCACGCACTGGCACACGGCCGGAACTTCAGACACGCTTTTCCTGTTACAGTGGCCAATCGCCGGACGAACAAGCCTCTCTACCCTGAGGAACTTTCTCCGACTTACATGAGTTGGGTTCTAAGTAACATCACAACCTGTTCTAATCCAGTAGCATAGCTCTGGAATGTGATTGTCAGTTGTTGCGTAACTATTAAAGAAGAGGATCGGGACCAAGAATGCAGTGGTAGCAGCAAAAAAAAAAACGGTCGCGGGTAGGAGAGCCGAGCGACTAGGCTAAGGACCAGTGGGCGAGACGAGTGACTAGGCCGAACCTTCTGCAAACAAGAAGGCGAGGATGACAGTGGAGAGGGACTCCGTGAGGTGAGCCGAGTGACTGGGCTGAGCTTCTCCTACGCAGAGGAAGAGATTCTCAAAGGGAGATGAGGGTACCAGAGAGAATCCTCCGATATTTAAGTCAGCAAAATGTGGAGAGAAAAGAAATTCGAACTTTGCAATGTTATTTTGACGTACCTTTTATAGCCCATTGAGACGTATGTGCAATTGAGTCGTTGAGGCGATCATGCCTCTGGGGGTTACGCCTCATTAACCACGTCCTGTCACAAGGTGCGCCGATCATGATGATAATAGGGCATACCAAGCGGCGGTTACAAAGAAGGGTGGCGCCCAAGGCAGTTACAAGAAGGGAATGATGCCAGATCCTGTGCTATTCGGACTTCGCGCCTTATGATTAAGACGACGCCCAATTTGGATTCGAATCCTGGCGAGAAGTGTCCACATCATCAGTCATCAAAAACCAAGTATTTACACGTTCTGATGTACATGGATGTTGTTGTGTAACATTTAGAATTTGTAGGTGGGGACCGAACGATAGAGCTTGATGAACGGTCGACAGAGAGAATCCTAGTAGAGTTAACCGAGTGATGGAGCTAAACTTCTCTACCCACAATAAGAAGTTCTCAAAGGGGTGAGATGCCTCGAGAGAGCTCTTTGATGCTCAAGTTAGTTCAGAGTGAACGGAAGGGTAAAGGAGAGTTTTTGGGAGTAGAGAGAGAGTTTTCACTGTTGGGGTTCTTACTTGCGTACTTGGCGAGGTCGTTTTCTTGTATCTTTATAGACTCTTGGGGCGATTGCGTTATGGTGGTGTAACCGTTGAGGAGCTCAGTGCCTCTGGGGGTCACGTTGTTCTACCACGTGTCGGGCCTATTATGGTGAGATCTTAGGCGGACTGGGGGCGGCTACAAAGGCATGCGGCCCTCAGTGTAGTTATGGAGAGAATATCTCAGTTGATACAACACCTATTCAGATTCCGCGTCCATAATCAAGCCGGGTTCAAGTCCTAGCAGGAGTCGTCTGTCATTAAGGTTGTATACCTAGACGGAGTCGTTGGTGCCTTGTGCCGAGAGGGTCATTAAATGATGGCCATAATGAAGGGATGAGCGTGTTTGCAGAAGTCATGCTCTACCCTGCGTCCTGGAGTTCGATTTGGAGTGGTAGAGGGCCAGACATCGTAACGACGGAGAGGGTTACAGGACGTCATGCGATGTGCGTCGCATGGTGCGCCGAGGAAGGCAATGACAAGGCTTGGCATCAGGCCACCTACCATTCGGGCCGTACACGCATGGGGTGGCGTCAGGCCATTTAATGCAAGTCTTGTATTTCGAAATCGGGAGGGATGTCTGCCCTCATCACTTGCCCCGCAGCCCTTGGTGCGATGAACGATATGTGGATTGAGTCGGGGGCGGCTTGTCTGAGGGCGGCGTCCGGTACGATTTCTGAGATATATGAATCTGTTCATGTTCTCTCTCATCATGATCGTTAGTCTTTGATCGAAACATCGAGACCCTAGGCATCGGCTACATAAGGGAGAGTCTGGGGCTTTGCGACCTTTCTGCTCGCATCCCAAAGCTTAGGGCGCTCGTGGGAGAGGGAAGGCTCGGTAGAAGATTCGTTGGGAGGCTCCGGTCATTGTGGTTGTGCTCGTTCGTCGACGGTCCAAGGGGGTTGTACCATTCATCTTTGCCAGAGGACTGTGGGAACAATTGGTGAGTAAGATGTCCTCAGATCTATCTACGCCTTTCGTAGTTGGCAAGGAGATGGGGCAGGAGAGGATGGCTCGTTGTTGGCTTAGAATAATCAACGATGACGCCAGGGAGGATGTGTCGTCGTTAGAGCAGGGGGATGAGGTCCCCATGCTAGAGGAGTGGGCGAGAGTTGGAGTTGTTGCCGGTACAGAAAGGATGCCTTCGGGGGGCAAGATCACTGGGGAGGCAGAGCCCCGAATAGTGGTAGGGGGCGAGGCTGAAGAGGAGGAGATGGAGGCCCCCGTGGCTCTGGAGGGCAGAGGTAGACCCTCGAGGTTAGGTGCACGTGCCAGGGAGGCGGCCAAGGTAGGTGAGAGCCCTAACACTCCTTCGGTTCCCCGATCCTCTCCCGAGAGGACCATGGGTGAGTCTTTCTCCGAGCTCTCCTAGAGTTATGTAGAGGAGTTGGCCCTAGAGTATAGTTTCCCCAAGGATGTTCGGGCGATAGCCCCAGGGGCCTTGAGGGTTCGAGCAGATGAGGGTCCGACTTTTCTCGTTTGTTTTGTATGAGGATTTCTTAAAGGCGGGTTTTAGGCTCTCGATCCCTCCTTTTGTTATAGATCTGTTGAATGTGTATGATAAAGCCCCTTCCTAGTTTACGAACTCGTGGCGATTTTTGCTCTTTTGGCCGATTGTTCAGTGTCCGACGTGGAAACGAGTGTTCTGTTGTTTAGGCATTTTTTCACCGTGTCCAAGAACGATTGCCACCGGAGTTGGCACGCTATCAACGTGAGGAAGTGGCAAAAGTTCCTTACCCCTAGGTCGAGTTCTATTCATGGTTGGAAGAGATGATTCTTTTATGTAGAGGGTGGACAAGTAGTCCTGGGGATTTTCGATAGGTTGGAGGGACGTTGACCCTCTAAAGGAGGAAGACCTATTACTGCTGTCAGAGAAGGATGCTGTTGACGTCCTGTTACAAGGGGGACCACACAACTTAGGTGCCCTTCTGGCGTGCTCGAGACGGGGCCTTGTGCATCGCTAGTCGACCCTCGAGAAGGCATTTTTTAGGGCAAGTTCGCTGAGTTTCGACTGTTTGCGCCTTGCATTCTCACTGAGGCTTGTTTCCTTCATTTCGCATCTAGCATGTCCGGGATGGAGCTTAGCTGATGTTCCTGAGGAAGCGGTGACGATGGCTCTTGCCTATAAGAAACAGAGGGTCACTCCCATGAGTGTAGGTAGCGCTTGGTTCCAAAAGCTCCATTGAGAGAGAAGGCCAAAGCTCCCGAGCCATCAGCGGAGCAAAAAGGAAGAAAGCCGTGATCGGCAACACCGCCAAAGGCCACGGGCCTCGCATCAAGCAGAGAGACATGGTGACTGTCGATTTGTCCACCTCAAGGAGCCTCTTTGAAGTCAACATCAGAGAGGTGGTGGGGTGCTTGACGCTTCCGGATGAGGGTGGCGAGGCGAGACGCATGTCCTAGTCCGTGTTCTTTGATGTCATGCTACGACAACTGGTTGATACGGCAATGAAGACCCTCACCCTTGCCCGACGTTCGTCTGGGTCTGACCCCGAGGATGCCCTATTCTCCCACTAGAATGTCGAGAAGCACGCACGGGAGTAAGAGGGCGGAGTTAGAGGCAAAGAAGGAGGTCAAGGTGCTAAAGGCTGAGCTCGCCATGGTCCAAGAGGAGTACAAGGCCGAGCTTACTAGGGCTCGAGAGGAGCTCTCCAAGGCTCGAGAGGAGCTCGCCCAATCCAGGACTTTGTATAAAAGGCCCTTGATCGGGCTACGGTCTTGGAGGTGCAGCTGGACGAGGCCAACTGGAACACGACGACAACCTCTAAGGAGGTTCTTGACGAGTGTAAGGCATTGCCCGTGTTTCGTGTGAACGACTTAGTGGCAATTGCTAGGCCGTGCCGAGAGATATGGACGCAGGCGCTCACTGCGGTCCGGCTGAAGCATTAGGAGGTGTAAGAGGAGGACTTCAAGTGTCCTTTGGACGAGTGAGGCATTGCTCGGTTCTTTTTTACTTTCCCTTATACTTGGCCTCCGGCTTATTTATATAAGAAAAAGCTTTTTGTGTCGGGGCTGACTCTTATGTGGATGATTTTGTGATTTCGCTTAAGGCCTTTATTCCTGTGAGCTTCGGGTAGCCAGGCGAGGAAGCACCAGGGTAAGGCCACCATTTGACCGAGCTCAGAGTCAAGCAGAGCACGATAAAGGGTGCTGAGGTTATTGCTCGGCCATGCCAAAAGTCGTTCTTAGAGCGATAACTATAGAAGGTAGTCGCTTGGCTGTTGTTTACACATGACAAATGCGGACACACTGATGATTATTTAAAATTTGGGGGTTTCGGATATCATCAGTATATTTATTTACATTTATTTATTTCACGTTTTGGGTTTATCAGACGATTTAGGGTTCGTGTACTGGACTTTTCCCTACCGACTGGAATCGATGTTAACTTACATCGTAACAAGTCCGAATACCTTTGATTAACTGTCAAAGAACGTCTTTTGCCTCTATCTGTTGTGGCATAAATGATCTTGATGATCGTCCATTACGGGTACATACTCTTGCAAAGAAATTGGAAGACTTTATTTCCATGAACACATGTAATTTGAATTACAATCGATCTTTCAAGACCCTTACATATGGTCCCGACTACGTAGTCGGGTCTTCGAAATTACATTCGGTTGCAATCAGACTGTTGAAATTTGCTTCAGTCTGCATTTGGATCTTTGAATTTGATTTCATCCTAATCGGGTCATTGAATTTATTTTTGTCCCCTGATCGGACGGTTGAATTTGAATTCCATCACAATTGGACCGTTGGATCGCCAAGATGATCTCTGTCGGTCCATCGAAGTTGCTTCATGGTCATGATCACTCTTTTGATTGTGATCGGGGACCCTCAAGTTGCCTTGGTGTCCATGAAGGACATTTTCGCACAAGGCGGGGATATATTTATAATTTTCCCTCCATCAGGGTATTTCTACAGTTTCTTGATTTTTTTTAGAGATAGCACGTCATTTCTTGACTTGCTGGACATTTTTTTCATTTATGACTTTTCGGAATCTGTTTGACATTTCTTGATTTCCCGGAGATAGCCCCGTCATGTCTTGACTTCCTAGGCATTCTGCCCTTCTTGACTTTTCGGAGATAGCCCTGTCACTTCTTGACTTCCTTGGTGTATCTGTCATTCACTTCTTGACTTCCTGGGCATATCTATCATTCTTGAATTTTCGGAGATAGCCGCGTCACTTCTTGACTTTCTGGGCAAATTTGTCATTCTTGACTTTTTGGGAATAACCCCGTCACTTCTTGACTTTTGGGGCATTCTTGTCATTTCTTTATTTTTTGGAGATAACCCGTCACTTCTTTACTTATTGGACATATCTGTCATTTTTTGACTTCTTGGGAATAGCCCTGTCACTTCTTGACCTCCTGGACATTCCTGTCATTTCTTGATTTTTCGGAGATAGCCCTGTCACTTCTTGACTTCCTGGGTATATTTGTCATTTTTTGATTTTTTGGAAATAGTCCCGTCACTTCTTGACTTCCTGGACATTCCTGTCATTTCTTAACTTTTCATGATTTACTTGCAATTCATCCGTTTTTGAGCTTCCGGACATGATAGCTTTTGGCCATGAAAAGGGTATATTGACTTGAATGGCTAGTCATAAGTCGAACTCAAGAGAGCGCACACCACTTCAAGGAAGGGACGTGGTCCCGCTTCACCGAGTCGTACAAATGGCGTAAAATGGAACAAGGACATTTTGGTGATTTTGAGATAAGCCGGAACTTTGTGCAGTTTCTAGACTGAACAATGACTTTCATGCAACTTTCGCACCAACGGAGGTATTTCTGTAATTTTCTAATATTTCAGATTTTTTCTATAATTTTTTCGCCATCGGAGGTGTTTCTGTAATTTTCCCACCATCGGGTGCATTTCTACAATTTTCCTACCATTAGAGGCATTTCTGCATTTTTTCCACCATCGGGGATATTTATGTAGTTTTCCCACCATCGGAGGTATTTTTGTAATTTTCTCACCACCAGAGATATTTCTGCAATTCTTCCACCACCGGGGTTAATTTGCAATTTTTCTATCACCTGGGGTATTTTTGTAATTTTTTCTCCATCAAAGATATTTATGTAATTTTTCACAAAATTTTAGAACATTGGACATTTATGTAAGGTTCTAACACTTGCAGTCATTTTCCTTCAATTTTCTTGAATGCTTCTTCATTTTATTTTTATTTTCCCTTCCATGCATTTTGATTTTCCCTTTCGATGTATGGGCATAGGATTTTTTTCATTTTCCCTTTCCATGTACAACACAGGGATTTTTTCCGTTCAAGCAAATTGCTTTCTTTATAGCATTAGGAGAGGTGAGAAGTCTCTTAGGCTCACCATTCCCAAAGGAGGTGACCAAAACTCCCGAGGGCGGGGGGGGGGGGGGGGTGGTGGTTTGTGGTGACCATACCCCTCTTCTTCATGGACTCTTGTTCCTCTTCGTGGAGTTCTTGCTGCTCCTGCTGGCTGGAGCTCTCCAAGGTTCTTCTCTTCGTTGGAGTTCCCTCTTGCCTTGCTGCTGCTCTTCTCTTCTCCTTCGTTGCCGCTCTTCTCTTCCCCCTTGGTCTTGTGTTGCTACCTCCCTCTTGGTCTTGTGATGCTCTTCTCCCTTGCAGTTCTTGTGGTGTTCTTCCGGAGTTCTACTGGTGTTGTTGCCCTTTATATAGGGATTGGGGAGTGGACCGGATGCATAGTGCCTCCAGTGGAGGCTTGAGGAGATCCCCTTCCGGTGGAATCTCAACAGGTAGGCTCCTCCTCCTCCCCCCTTCTCTTCTTCTCCTTCATTTTCTTCTCCCCCCCCTTTTTTTGGTCTGTTGCGCATGAAAGAGGAACCAGAGGGGGTGTCCCTCCGGTTGGTTAGCACCGGAGGGGCCTCCCTCCGGTCGTGCAATTACCAGAGGGGGTGTCCCTCCAGTCTGTCATGATCGGAGGGGGTCTCTTCGTCTGTACAATCAGAGGGGGCCTCCCTCCTGTGCAAGACCCTCTCTTGTGCTGTGCAATAGGAGGGACCCCCCTCCGGTGCTTGTGCAACTGGAGGGCCCCCCTTCGGTTCTACCTGACCGGTGACCGGAGGGGGTCCCCCTCTGATGCCCCCGTGTGTTTGTTTGAGAGAGGGCGGAGGGGGGGGTACTCTTGCAACATTTTTTTTCTCTTTTTTCTTTCTCTTTTCCTTTTTCAAAAAAATTCAGGGTTTAATTGTAACACCCCAATTTCTGGAAACCAATTAGTGTATGGGGTTAGCTATGTTAAGAGGTTGTTAGATTGGCCCATTTAGTGGATTTGAGCCCATTAAGAGGAATTCGTAGTTTCAGGACAGTAGTCTGTTATTTATGACATAACCTTGGATATGAATGTCCAAATAAGATGAAATTAGGCTCATTGGAAAGATAACTCGATTATCTACAACTTTTGTGTTGAGCACTTTTTGAGATTCGGCCATTTAATATGTCAGAAATGTCAGATAATGTGATGTAGTATTGGACGATAAGTTAGGAGGAAGATAGGCGGAGGAGGAAGAAAGAGAGAGAGAGAGATAGGCACCGTGAGATAGCTGAAGTTTTTAAGATGGGTGCTGGAGTTGAGATAGCTGATGTGTTATTGAGATAGGCACTGAGATAGTTGAAGTTTTGAAGAAAGGCGCTGGTGAGATAACTGATGTTTTAGACGCTAAGATAATTGGAGTTTTGAAAATAGGTATTGGTGAGATAGCTGATGTTTTATTAAGATAGGCACTAAGATAGTTAGAGTTTTGAAGATAGGCGCTGGTGGGATAGTTGATGTTTTATTGAGATAGGCGCTAAGATAGTTGGAGTTTTGAAGATAGGCGCTGATGAGATAGCTGATGTTTTATTAAGATAGGCGCTAAGATAGTTGGAGTTTTGAAGATAGGCGCTGGTGAGATAGCTGATGTTTTATTGAAATAGACGCTGAGATAGCTGGAGTTTTATTGAGATAGGCGACTAAGTGACCTTAGCTTTAAAGATAATCGACTATGTGAACTTAGTTTCTTTTAGATGCACCTAAGTGAATAATCATGCGCCTAAGTGAGTAATTATGCGACTAAGTGAATAATCATGCACCTAAGTGTGGAATTATGTCACGAAGTGAATAATCTTTAAATTATAGAGCCTATATCACATTTAATGACATTGTTAAGACTAATTACACGTAGAAATGTCAGAATGAGACAATATTAGACTCTTTGAAAGATAATCAAATTGTCCTTAAATCTCGTGTTAAGCATTTTTGCTAATTATGACATTTAATAGGTCAAAAATGAGATAAACGAAATTAGATAGCGAGTAAAATTACAGTTTTGTCACTCAATAGAGTAAAGAACTATATTGTATGGGTTTACAGGCGGCTAACGTAGTTTAGGGAAGGGGTGCACAGGCCTGCAGTCGGTTAATGGTGAAGGTGCCCAAACCTCTGACATTTGTCGCACTTTCGCATAAAGTGGAGGGAGCCTTTGAGGAGAGTGGGTCGCCAGTAATCTTGTCGGAGGATTTTGTGGGCTAATGTTCGGCCACCCACATGGCTTCCACAAATCCCTTTGCGGACTTCTCGGAGGGCGTATTCTGCTTGTGACGACTGCATGCATTTGAGGTATGGGAACATATAGGATCGGCGGGAAAGTTCTCCATCGATCAAGATGAACATTTGAGCTCGCCGCTTGACTAGCTGGGCCTCGTCCTTGTCAGCTAACAACAGGTCATCAGTGAGGTATTTGATGATCGGGTCCATCCAGGAGGGCTCTTCTTCTGTTTGCATGACTTGAAGGATCTCTTCCTCTTCATTGATGTTGGGCCGGCTGAGTTCTTCTACGAGGATGGTACGTTGCCTCCTTGGCTCGATGGAGGACGTGAGCGAGCAAGTGTGTTGGCCTTGGTGTTCTCCACCCAAGGCACCTGAGTCACCGAGAAGTTGTTGAAGCTTGGGAAACATTAGACCTTGTTGAGGTATTGCTGCAGGAGTTGCTCCCGAGCTTCATATTCACTGAGGATTTGGTTGACGACGAGCTGCGAGTTGCTGAAGACCCGAATGTTCTTTGCTCCGAGGTGCAGGGCCATCCGTAGACTGGAGATGAGGGTTGCATACTCTGCTATATTGTTGGAAGCCTTGAAGTTGAACCGAAGGATGTGCTCGAGATTGAGGCCCTCGAGATTTGACCAACGAGAGGCCAGCTCCATTGCTTATTCTGCATGACGACCCATCGGCGTGGAGAGTCCACTCTAGGTCTTGGTCAGTAGGTGGGGGTTGAGTTACATTGTCCTTAGGGGGATTACAATAACACTTGGCTATGAAGTTGGCCCCATTTAACAAGTTGCCCGGAAGTGTCGGGCTTGGACAGGACTTGTTTTAGGGGTCAGTCGGTGAGGACAATGATGGTGTGTGCTTGGAAGTATGGACGGAGCCTCCGAGTCGAGACTTTGAGAGTAAAAGTCAGCTTCTCAAGAGTCGGGTATTGGAGCTCGAGGCCTTGTAACACTTTTTGCTCACATAGTAAATTGGGAGCTGGGTCCCGCTATCCTCTCTTATTAAGACCAAGCTTATAGAATGCTTAGTTACAGAAAGATACAAGAAAAGAATTTCACTTGGAATAGTGCTTAAAGTACAGGATCTGACCTGAGGTAGGCCTTGAGCTCCTGGAAGGCTTTCTGGCAATCCTCGTCCTATTCGAACCATGCCTTCTTGCAAAGGATGGCGAAGAAAGAGAGGCTTCGCTCGGTCGAACAATTGAGGAATCGGCGAAGGACGGTGATCCAACTCTTGAGGTGTTAGACGCCCTTGATTGAGTGAGGTGGCTCCATGTCGAGGATGGCCTAGATTTTCTGAGGGTTGGCCTCGATCCTTCTCTTGTTGACGAGAAAGTCGAGGATTTTGCTTGCTCCGACGTCAAATACACACTTCTCCGGGTTGATTTTTCATCTGGTACCGCCAGAGTGTCACGAAGGTTTCCGTCAGGTCGGAGAGGTGGTCATACACTCAAGTGCTTATAACGAGCATGTCGTCGATATAGACCTCCATGTTCCGCTCAATTTATCTCACGAATATGCGGCTGATGAGCCTTTGGTAGGTCGCCCCTGTATTTTTCAAACCAAAAGACATTCTAGTGTAGCAATATGTACCTAGGTCTGTAATTAATGTAGTCTTCTCCTCGTTATCCAGGTGCATCTGTATCTGGTGGTATCTAGAGTAGGCATCGAGAAAGCTCAAGAGCTCATTGTCGGCCGTGGAGTCGATGATCCACTCGAGGCAGGGGGAAATAGTCCTTCGGGCAAGCTTTGTTGAGGTTGGTGAGCGCATATCCTCCCGCTCTCATTGGGCTTCTTGACGAGGACGACGTTGGTGAGCCACTCGGGATGTTGGATTTCTTGGAAAAGGCTCGAGTGCCGACCCTTGGTCACTTGCGCCTGTGTTGCGGCCCACTGTTCTTCAGACATCATCTGGCGTTTCTGTCAAACGGATTTACAGCTGAGGTCGACATTGAGCCGGTAGATGCAGACGCTAGGGTTGATGTCGGGGATCTCTGAGACTTCTCAGGCAAAGACATCTTGGTTGGCGGTGAGGAAGCCGACCAGTTCAGAGGAAGATTGGCCTGAGAGCTCTCCTCCGATCTTCACCTGGCAATTTGGGCGTCCATCGAGATTGACGATGGTGAGGGCTTTCTGCAAGTTCGCTCGGTTGTCTCTGAAGGCTTGGCCTGTCCTGAAGTGCCTTCGGGCTCGATCCGTGCAGGGGGTTGAATGGAGGTTACATAGCACCTCCGAGCTTCAACTTGGTTCCCCCAGAATTTGCCAGCGCTGTAGCTGGTGAGGAACTTTAACTTTTGGTGGTATGTTGATGTTACTCCCTGGATGTGGCTAAGTATTCCTTGGCCTATAATGGCGTTGCATGCAAAGGGTAATCAGACAATGATAAAGGCCATAAGACTGACTTGCCAAGGGAAGGTGTCTAGCATGATATTGGGCTTGATAATATTTTCAGAGGCTACAGGCTACCCGTTGAACCCATATAGTGGGGTAGAAATGGGTTTCAACTGCTCAATCGGATAAGCCGTACAAAACAGTCATAATAAATAATGTCGATGGTGCTTCCATTGTCAACTAAGATTCTTTTACATCATAGCCATTGATTTTAGCAGAAACGACTAAGGGGTCGTTGTGAGGGGTTGTGACTCCTTCTAGGTCTTCCTCGGAGAAGGTGATAGCCTCCCTTGATTTGGGCGGATCTTGTGGGCTGATAGTGAGCACCTCCCGCACGTAGGCCTTCCTCTTCCTATTGTTGTCAGCTCCTCCGGCATTTCCACCGGCGATGGTCATGATGGCGCCTTTGAGCTTTTGCGGTTGGCGTTCCTCGACTTCCGGCTCCCATCGGCTCGCTGGACGCTTCCTCTGATCGTCGGCGAGATTGGGGTCGAGGTATCCTTGTCGAACTAGCCTCTGAATCTCCCAGTGGAGGGTGGCTCTTTCGTTGGTGGTGTGATCGTGGTCCCGGTGGAACTCATAGTTTTTGTTCTTGTCCCGACGATTTGGATTGTCGGGCATCCAAGTGAGCGGCTTGAGGTACGGTTTGTCTTGAATCTCCATCAGGATTTGGCTGGGGGAAATGGCAAGGCGAGGGAAGTCCTCTCGCGGGTGCCACCGTTCATCTCTCTAATCGTTCCACAGGGGACTCCTGTCATCGTGTCCGTCGTTAGGTCTCCGACATCCCTCCTAGATGGGGTTCTCTCCTGCTTGGGAAGAGAGGATGTCCTCCTTATTGTTGTACCTCTAGGCTTTGGCCATCAGCTTGGGGAAGGAGGTGGTAGGTTTCTTGGCTAGGGAACCTCGAAGGTCGAGGTCAGTGATTCCATTGAGCATCGTCGTGATGGCTGTTGAGACGTCTAGTTGTTGGACCTGGAGGGCCTCGGTGTGGAATCGTCCCAGGTAAGACTTGAAGGTTTCTCCCTTCCTCTGCTTTAGCGCCATAAGGTAGGCAAAGGTTTTGATGGGTTGGGCGTACCCAGCAAAGTGGGAGAGGAAGGCTCGACCAAGTTGTAGAGAAGTGACAATCGAACCTGGCGTGAGTGTCTTGAACAGGTGGTTGCTCCCCTCTACAAAGTGAGGGGAAATGCGCGGCACTTGATCGGGTCCGAGGCTGCAGTCCAGGAAGGATGAGGAGAGTGTCAAATCGCTCCCAGTGCTCGGTCGGGTTGAGGTCCCATCATATGGCTTCATGAGCGGGAGCTCCAGCTTCTTGGGATGCACAACAGCCAGGACATTCAGGGTGTAGGGCGAGCCATTGACCGGAGCTACAGAGTTGGTTTGCTCGGCCACCTTCGCGACCATTTCCTTCATTTGTTGTTTCATCCCTTCAATTTGATGCACCATCGCCAAGAGAGCCCCGGAGTGAAGTAGTGACTCTGAGGGTACGTAGGAAGCGTCCTATTTGGCCAGCAGGGGAGAGGAGTTGTAGGTCGACTCTGCGACGACAGCGTGAGGTTCTCGTGGGACGGCAACTTCCGCTGTGGGAGCGTTGGGGTTCTGCGGCGGCGGCGTGGTTCGTCACCTTGGGTGGCTATCTTGTTGATGGGCTAAGCTACGGGAAGGGTGTCTGGCGCTAGCCGGTGCGCCAAGGCGCCAATCATGTCCTTGTGTAGTGCAAGGCCTAGAACAATCTCTCTCATGCTGTCTACTTGCCCGGTTAGGGCATCGAACTGCTCCTTTGAGACACCCTCTACGAGATTCTGCTCGACAGATTAGTGTTGGGTTTCGGTGTCAACGTCAGCTCGCACTAGGGTCTTTCAGGAGGGTCCCATAGCTTCTAGTCAGTTCCCACATACGGCACCAAAGTGTTGTGTCAGCGATAGAGCTTGATCAATGGCCGACGTAGAGAATCCTAGTGGAGTAAGACGAGTGATGGAGCCGAGCTTCTCTACACAAAAGAAGAAGTTCTCAAATGGGGTAAGGAGCCCCAATAGAACCTTTCGATACTTAAGTCAGTCCAGAGTGGGCGGAAGGGTAAAGGAGTGTTTTTAGGAGTAGAGAGAGTTTTCATTGTTGGGGTTCTTGTTTGTGTACCTAGCGAGGTTGTTTTCCTATACCTTTATAGACTCTTGAGGCATCTACGTTATGGTGGTTGAACCATTGAGGAGCTCGTGCCTCCGGGGGTCACGTCGTTCCGCCACGTGTCAGGCCGGTTATGGAGAGATCATAGGCGGACTACGGGGCGGCTACAGAGACATGCGGCTCTCAGTGTAGTTATGGAGATAATATCTCACCTCATACGGCGCCTGTTCGAATTTCACGCTCGTAATCAAGGTGGGTTCAAATCCTGGCAGGAACCGCACGTCATTAAGGTTGTGTATCTAGAGGGGGTCATTGGTGCCTTGAGTCGAGAGGGTCATTACATGATGGCCATAATAGGGATGAGCGTGCTTGCGGAAGTCAAGCTCTGCCCTGCGTCCTGGAGGCCGATTTGTAGTGGCAGAGGGTTGGACACCATAAGGACGGAGAGGGCTGTAGGACGTCATGCGACGTGCGTTGCATGGTGTGCCGAGGAAGGCAGTGACAGGGCTTGGCGTCAGGCTACCTACCGTTCGGGCCGTACGCGCGTGAGGTGGCATCAAGCCATTTAATGCAAGTCTCATAGTTCAAAATCGGGCGAGGCGCCTGCCTTCATCAAATGTTATTCTGTTTCTATCTACAGCAGTTGGAATATGCAGGCTAAAATTTAGATTTTTCAAAAGTTCTTGCATGAGTAATGGGCACTGGTTGAACCTAGGCTGAAAAGGCTATGCAATACATGGAGTCTTAAGAAGCCAAAATCTGAGGCCTTCAAGCCTCTCTTTGGCAGGGACTTAAGTTTATCCCAGATTAAAGGGGAGTGGGTTGACTTAGCCCACTTTTGTTCCATTTTAATTTCATAGCAAGTGGGTTAAGTTATCCCACCTATTGAGATGGGATAGGTTAATCCAGATTAACTCGGATTTACTAAATCCACTCTTGCCAAAGCAAAATGGGCTAAATTTGGGGTTAAGCTGGGCTTATCCCTGGGAAAATATTAGGATCCTAACAAAATAGGCCATTCATCAGTTATAAGTGCCCTGTCCTGAGCTTGGATAATTTTTGCTTCCTTCTAGTTGTAGAAGATAATTTCATTCTTTAGCTCACTACTAACTTTTGTTCTTATTACTGTTTCAGGAGATGTGGGTAATGTTTACTTTGGCCCGAACCATCCGATGAAGCCACATCGCCTCTGTATGACACACCACCTAGTGCTTTCATATGGACTCCACAAGAAGATGGAGATATATGTTAGTCATATAAAGTGGTTTGTTTTTTGGTTATGAAACTTTAATCGATTTCCTTTCCAGATATCCTGAGTTGCACTCTTAAAGTTTCTCCATGCACATGCAGCGGCCACACAAGGCATATCCTGTGGAGCTTGCTCAGTTTCATTCAGCTGATTATGTGGAATTTCTGCACCGGATTAGTCCTGACAAACAGCACCTGTTTGCAAGTGAATTGGCAAGATGTATGAGCGAAAGCCAGTACTATTTTTCTTCTGTACTCAAAACCTTCTGTGGTGTCTTTAGTAGACTTCAATTGTCATACAATTGCATGATAATTTTGGGAGCTAAGCTACCAATTATTTGCTTTCTTCCCCAAATTTCACTTTATATTCTATTTCTGAATATTTTTGATACCAAGTCTCTGCACAAAGATGGATTAATTGCTACTTAGCTCTAGGGTCATGGAGCATGTGAAGGACTGGCCAAATATTTTTCACGAATGCTACTATTGCATATTTTGACTTTTGTTGTTGAACATCTCATTCTGCAGATAATCTAGGGGAAGACTGCCCCATATTTGAGAATCTCTTTGAGTTCTGTCAAATTTATGCTGGCGGCACACTAGGTGATTGCAATTTACATTGCATGAAAATCATTTTCCATGTAGCATTCTAGCTTAATTGTGTACTTATTGTTTTAGATGCTGCGCGGAGGTTGAACAATCAACTGTGTGACATTGCCATAAATTGGGCTGGTGGCTTGCATCATGCAAAAAAGTGTGAGGCATCTGGTTTTTGTTACATCAACGATTTGGTTCTGGGGATTCTGGAGCTTCTCAAATATCATGCTCGTGTTCTATATATTGATATCGATGTACATCATGGAGATGGAGTTGAAGAAGCCTTTTATTTCACAGACAGGTAAAGTAATTGCCATTCTATTTCCTGATGTTTGATCTTTGGTGTACTATAATATTCTATTTATTTGTTTGAAGCAAGATAAGCTTTTCTTCTTTTATACTTTCAATTTAAGAATGCAGCATAGATCCTGTGCCAAAGGGCCAGTCCAGAACATTCAACGGGATAATACTATTTAGCCACAGAACCTCTATTTGTTTTACAGGGTGATGACTGTTAGTTTTCACAAATATGGTGATATGTTCTTTCCTGGAACAGGCGATGTTAAGGTAACTAATTTCTGTCATTTCTTTAGTTAAGTAACATCTATGATATAGAGGAGAAAAGTAACGTGGTTGACAAACTGAAACCTGCTGGCCTATATAGATGTTAAAATCCTACTTTTTGAGTTACTATGTTGTTACGTTGCATTCATTTATGGATCTGAATTGCAAGAAACATCTTAGAGGGTTGTGGATTCTGTTTCTTTAATCATGTCCCTGATGCTTCTCTCAGCATGTGCATCCGATACTGATGAGGACACCGAGCCGACTCGACAATTTAATCGAGCTCGAGTGAGTTGGCACCGTCAAGAATCGGACTCGATCGCAAAAGATCTGCATTATTTAATATTTCGAGTATTTTATTGTTCCTTTGATAGGTTAAATTATCAATAGGGTAATTTATATTTTCTTTGTTGTAATCTTTATGAAGCTAGGTCAAGAGAATCTAGGGTGTAAGATTTCTTATGTTTTCTAGGAAGATAGAGATTTGTTTTGTATTTCCTAGGAAGGGAAAGATCTCTTGTATTCCCTAGATGGACTTCCCTCCCAAGGGTGTCTTGAGCCCCTAAATCACCCTTCCCCCACCCTTTAAAATGGCTTGTATTATCACATTTTGGATCAATGAAGAATTGAAAGAAAAAAAAAACCTTGTTTGTGAGCTGTGAGAGCTCTTGCCCTCTGATGGAGGTGGGGTGAGAGGCCCCAAGGGAGAGGATGCGAGGTCTGGGCGTAAAGTCTCACCACTCCCGGCCACCCTTACCACCACCGCCACTGACCACCGTCACCAGCCATCACAACGACCTCCCCCCCCCCCCCCCAGCCTTCTTCCTCCTTCCCTGCCCCCCGCAGCCCCCCTCCTCCTCCTTCACCCTTTTCCTCCTCCTTTCTTCCCTACAAACCCCAGCCCCCAAACCTCCATTCCACCTCTCCTTCAGCCGCAGCGCTGCCGGCCCCGCCATCACCACCGCTGCACCCCCCCTCCCGTCTGCGGCCTCTCACGCGTCCTCCTCCTCCGTCACCACCAAGCTCCCCTTGCTCCACCGCCCTCCTCTCCCTCCTCCAAGCCCAGCTGCCAGCAGCGGCCATACTCCATCTCCGCCGCAGCTCAGTGCTGCCCACGTCCCTGCAAATCAGCCACACCCACCCCTTCCATCGCCGGCTAGCTCCAATCCCTCTGGCCCCCAACGACTCCGCCCACTGCCATCCGCAGCAGCAACGTCAGACCAGTGCCGCCATCAATGCTTCCCGATGGCCCAGCCACCATCTTCCCCACAGTCGCGCCTCCCACCCCAGAGGCCCTCTCTGCTCCCCCTCCCTTGGCCGACAGGCACCCGAGTTCACGGCGCCATGCTGTCTCCGCCACCTGATAGCTCCCGGCACCTCTTTCTACCACGTACAGCTGAAGCACTGCCGCCCTGCCGCCAGCATCCCACTGCCGGCCAGCCCATTGTGCCGGTCAGTAGCCTGCAGTCCCCACCAGGTGCAGTAGCCTCAGCAGTCACCGTCAACACACCTTGCTCTCCCAGTCGCCTCCTGGCGTGACTGGGCTCACCGCCGACCTCCCATGCCTTCCTCCACCAGCAGCGTGTCCACCCTCTCTCTCCCGTCTCTCTCTTTCTTTCCCTCTCTGCAAGTGTTCTCTCTCCTCTCTCTCCCTCTGTCGGTCTCTCTCTATCTCAGTCTCTCTCTCTCTCTTCTTCTCTCTCTCTCCCTCGCTTCTCTGTATGGTACCAGAGTCAAAAAAACAGAGCAAAAAGAAGGCAGAAAAAAAGAGAGGAATAAAAAAACAGAAACATATTTCTTGAAAAAAAAGAGAAAAGAAAAAATAGAAACAAAAATATAGACAAAAAAGAAAAAAATCACGAACTCAGCTGTCCCGCGCCAAATACATTCCAGTTCTAGTGCAGTTTCCTAGAAAATATTTTTTCAGTAATAAATTGTGGAGAGCTGCAACAAAATGATTTCACATGATTTACAGGAAACAGGAGAAAAAGAGGGAAAATATTATGCCATAAATGTTCCACTCAAGGATGGCATAGATGATAACAGCTTCACTCGCCTTTTCAAAACAGTAAGTTCAAATGGATGGTCCACTTTCAAAATAAAAGTTCAAACAGATGGCTGTTTTCATGCATCATTATAAGGCCCCACTAGAAAACTCTTCATATTTTCTAGAGTTATCGTTCATGTTAAGACTTGCTGAGTGCTTCCTAAGACTATTTCTATTTTTCAGATCATTGCAAAAGTTGTTGAAACATATTTACCAGGTGCTATAGTTCTTCAATGTGGCGCTGATTCACTTGCTGGGGATCGCCTGGGTTGTTTCAACCTGTCCATCGACGGTGCTCGTTCCTCTTTACCATTCTTCTAATTACCATTTTTGCCTTGAACCACAAATAATATGCTGAAATAACATGAGAACAAAATTGTCTGTGATGGGAGCAAATTCATATCCAGGAGTCTAAAGCTTAGCATTGCCTTTTGTTTGCTCTTACTCATTATTGAAGGAAACTTCAGGTTTAGAAGTTTTATGTTTTATATTTGTATTTGTCATGGTTATATGGCTGCATGATGTATCTGTTTATGTTCAACATAGCTATTGTGTGTCTTTGGCAGTTACAGAGACTTGGGATTTGTGGAGTTGCTTATATCTTTAAATCAATGGTTGACTTTCTATTTTCTTATTGATGGAAATCTATCGTCTTACGCTAACATGAAAACCAATTCCCTGTTGACATCAAAAAAGGTTAATCATTGAGCATGGAGGCAAAACAGTCATACTTCCTATTCTTGAAATAACGAGCTATACCATGTTTGCCGAAATCATTTGATCAAAATCACGACTTGACCGAGTACCCCCCATGAAAGGGTATGGAAGGGGCCAAGATGATCTGAGTTCAATGAGTTTACCTCAGTGGTCGGTGTGATGATCAAAGCTGGGGTGGAATCAGTTGAAATAGGGGGGGTGAAAAACCCTATTTCAATTTTCCTTTCTTGCCTTTTTCCATTTTTCTCCTTTTTGGGTTCTTCAAGATTCAATCAGCCAGTCCAACATGAGTTGTCCATCCTTGGATTGGCAAGTTTGGCTAGTCCAATCCTGATCTAGGTCTTGGTTGGCCTCATGCATTGCACAATCTCATCTGCCAGTTGGGTCACATTGGGCAAATCTGGACCCTAATGGAGATCAGGTTGGGTGATTTGGCAATCTTGAAGGAAGGATGGTTGATTCTAGGTCAAAAGTTTTAAAACACTTAAAAAATATAAAAATAGGAAGACGAAAATCTTGACAAAGATTTCTGCCTCCTCATTTTATTCTTCCCTGGTTCTTAGCAGGCTCCATGATCAGGCCCTTTTTCTTACCTTTTTGAGAAAACCACCCCATCCCCTACCATCCCCACACAAGGTGCATGCATGCTGTGTCCATATTGGAGTCTGCGAACTTCATGCTGCATGGGGCAGCACAGTATGCGCACATCATGCTCAGCCCAGTGGAGTGGCACCAACCCTATGTTTCATACCATATTGGTGAAAACAGAGGGAGAGGCTTTGTTCTCTGTATAAAATTAGGGCCACAACTTGAGTCAGGTTAGGTCGGGTTGAGGTCAACCCTATGTTTCATAACATATTGGTGAAAACAGAGGGAGAGGCTTTGTTCTCTCCCTAAAGTTAGTGATGCAACTTGGGTCGAGTTAGGTCAGATTGAGGTTGACCCATCCCTCAAACTTAACCCAACCCATTCAATGATGTTTCAGCCCAAGGGGTTGGGTTGAGTCAGGTTAGGATGGTTGGGTTATAACTTCAATAGCTCATATTCTCAGTTTCTCTTGCTCACTGTCCAGATTTCCTGTTCAAGGAGATAATTGAAACTATTTACCTACCTTAATAACATGACTAAAAACAAAGATACAATCCTAACCTGCATGACCATCTGAGACCATCTTAATAAGAACATGATAATCTAACTTGATGTTCAAATATATGAGACCAAATGAAGCACATTCTAGCAATTTAACTTTCCTTTTGTACGGACTAATGTTGGGCTTGGGTTGGGATGGATTATCTGACCTGTCAACCCAACCGAGGTTCGGTTAGAAACTCCCCCAACCCAACCCAAGTTTGGATGCATCCAACCTGACCCAACTATCAGGTTGGCCCATTTGGGTTTGGGTTGGCACATCTAAACTTGCAGCCTTATATAAGATAGCTAGAGTTCCTTTTCATTCACTCAGCACTGGAGCAGTGACCTCATGGTCCGAGTTTAATGGTCTCAGCCCTGCTGGCTTGCCCTTTTCTAGGTTCAATTGAATAAAAAAAGGTTATTTAAGAAATAAATATAAATATGTAATTGAACATATATTGAAAGTGGTTACCGGTGTTGCTTTTCTGCATCCACTATTTTATCAAAAGTTTCAATTCCAATAAATGTGTCGGAAATATGAAATAAAATAAACATCCTATCCCATTTCAAAAATGTTGGAAGTAGGTTGGAAATCGGAAATCGGAGTGCCATTTACACCCTTACTTCTAACCGGGGGGGGGAAGCAAATTTCCCAGCCAAAAATTAGATCAACCATGGTTGTCAAGGCGTCCAAGGCGGAGGTGCCTGGGTGAAGCCTAATTTATATAACTAAGTACATTCCAAGAGAACTACTAATATACCTTTTCTACATATACGTTCTATCTTTAGTTAATAGAAAATTTGATATTCACAAATCTTCAACATATGCCTATCTCTTAAAAAGCAAAAGCAGAATAACTGACAAACAATAACAAATTAATCACAAAGCTTATGAAGTTAGAATCTCATTCTAACAGGCATTGGAGAGTAGAGCCTGAACTCTCCAATGCCCGTCGTCGCACTGCCGCGGAGAAAATTTTCTTATTAAGGAGTTGTTTCCCGGGGGCAGACCTCAAAACAAGGAGTGGATACCCTGCCAAGGCAGACTAGGCGGGCCCAATATGGCCTATGTGTACCAAGGCATCCATGTGAGTGCCTTAATGAGCTGCTTGCCTAGGTGCCCGGTCGCCTTGGGCACTGTGGAGTGCCTTGTCGCCTAGGCGATGCCTTAAAAACAATGGGATCAACTAAGATCAATCGAGACTGCTATCAACGAATCTCTCAGGGCTAGGACTGGCCTATGGGTTAGATCCAATTTCACAGTCATTGGCACCAACAATGTGAATTACATGGCCAACTCCATAATTAGGTGTTGCCATACATGGATGCTTCTCACAAGCATTGCAATGTCTAACTGTTGATACATAATACAGGGAACTTACCTGCCAGTTATTTACCAGGAAAAAAAAACATCAACAGTGCACGATTATATCTATTGAGTTCACTGAATACTTACTGTGTGCCATCCTTGCTTTCTTGCCCTTAGGACATGCCGAATGCGTAAGGTTTGTGAAGAAATTCAAGTTACCCTTATTGGTATGCTTTCTTTTCTCCTTTTCCTCTTCTTTTTCTTTCTTTGAATCTTGAGAATGTCCATTTAGGTCTCTAAAAATTGTTTTCTGAAGGTCACTGGGGGTGGAGGATACACAAAAGAAAATGTAGCTCGATGCTGGACTGTTGAAACTGGTGTCCTATTAGACACAGAGCTTCCAAATGGTACTGTACGTTTTCATGAATATAAAGCAGATGGTTTTTTTTCATTGGATTCTATTTGATACAGATAACTTTTATAGACATTGTCACTGGACAATGTTCCATCATTAAGCTCTTAATACACCCCTTTATGCTTGCATTGAATGACATAGAGCCTTGTTAGCCTATAGAAAGCTTTTACAAACCACTTCATCTTTATTCCAGTTTTGTTTATTCTCTTTCTTGCAGAAATTCCAGAAAATGAATATATTGAATATTTTGCTCCAGATTATTCTCTGAAGATTCATAGTGGAAATTTGGTAAGCATTTGGTTTCATGAATAAGCCCCTGGTGGATGTGTTGAGACTTGAGAGTTTGGTCCTGGCAAATGATTCTTCAGGTGGACTTGTTACCAAATGTGTATCTGGACTCGAAAGTTGGCGCTAGACAACATTTAAATTCATTGACTTTTACCTAAGCAGCCAAAATTATAATATGGTTGCATGGATCTTTTTAAACTGTTGTAAGCAGGAAGCTGTGGATTTTCATGCTGTCTGATTTTGTTCTTCTTTATATTATGCCAGGAGAACTTAAATAGCAAGTCGTATATTGGTGCAATAAAGTCTCAAGTATTTGAAAATTTGCGCTGCATACAACATGCTCCTAGTGTGCAGATGAATGAGGTAAGAAAATGTCAGAAGCAAAATGGCCTTGAGATATTATTTTTCTTTCCTTTATTGACACATTGATTTCTTATAAAAAGAAAATACATTTTCTTCTTAGTGGTGAAGTGCATTTGCTCATGATGACAAACAAGAGGTTGAATTAATTGAACAAAGATCTAGAGTTGCAGTGTGCAGGATGACGAAACATGTGGAAATTTCCTAGTGTGAGATAAACGATTACAGTAAGGATGGGTTGATATTTCATGCCACAAAAGATGCTCCTTGGTTCTCAAACCTGACTCCTGGAAATCTCAGTATTCCTCAAAATGTGCCACTGCTTTGGGGGTGTGTGTGTGGGGTGGGGGGGGTGCATGATGCTGATAGATGGATTTCTGACAATTCTGGAATCTTGTGAATCCATTGTGCCTGACAAGGGACCACTATAGAATTGAAAATCAGCTGGCCCTAAGTCCTGACCATAAGTGGCAGACCAGCCAGTTTGGCTTTGCTAGCTGTGGACTTGAGACTGAGGAACTGTTTATTTTGTTTATTTTCTACTTTTTTATCATTTGTTAATAAACAAGTACATAATCAGTCATATATTTCTGCAAACTGAGTGGCTTTGACCCTGAAGAGAACCACTTTGGATCTGGACAAAGCTGGTCTGGTTGCAGCTTCGGGTTTCCATTTTCTAACATCATATATATGCTGAATCTACAGATGAATTTTGTTATGTCATAAAAGAATTTGAATATACGGTTTTTCATTTATTGCTAGCAAAGTGGATGCTGTAATAGCGTATATAGTAGCCACTCTAACCGTACTTCGCTCCGTTAGGACTCACATAAGTCTAGATGAAATCATGTCTTTTTCTTGGTTTTGTTCTCGTCATGAGTCCTTTTAGAAAGTGTGAATAGACTACATGATAACCTAGCCAATCAGTTCATCTTCTGTACCGCATGGAAGTTTTCTATCAAAGCAGAACTGGGAGAATGGAAGAGAACTATGTTATGAGAGAAAAAATGGTGTTCACAATTCTCAACGCGAGATTTCTCTGACTCTTCTTATTGCAGGTACCACCTGATTTTTACATCCCGGATTTTGATGAAGATGAGCAGAATCCTGATGAAAGAATGGACCGTAAGTGAGGTTCTCCCAAAAAAACCTTTAGATGGACCAAGCCAATGTGTCTCTCTTACAGCTCTGAATTATTTTTTTAGTGGGACCGAGCAAATATGTTTCTTGAGGTCCATATCTTGCTTCATTCTTAAGATTTGGGACACCTCGCCACGAACCCTCCTAAGACAGTTGCAAAGGAATGGAACCTACATCCCATTTTAAGTGTTCTTTCCCCTCCCGCTCCTCCCCCCCCCCCTACACACATACATACACCTAGAAAATAAGGTGAACCTTAGCATGCAGTTTGGGCCTTGGGGTGTGGTCGTGCACAGCACTCCATAGCCCACATAGTCATAAACCCCTGGCTTCATTTTTGAAATTCACTTCAGTGGTTGGATGTTGCCAATTCATCTCCTCCCGTCCATTTTGACATTTTCTTGGGCCAAGCCGGCACACTTTTTTTTCAAAAAAAGGGGTTGATGTGGGGACCCCACATCAACAGGTAAGAGAGTAGAGTAGTACCATTCTCCTTTTTTGTGCTTCAAATACAAAATAACCGGTGTTGTCTGTTATCCTTTCCAGAGCACACACAGGACAAGCAAGTTCAACGCGACGATGAATATTACGATGGGGACAATGACAACGACCACAACACGGACGATGCCCAGTAGCACTCAGATCTTCTTCCTCCTTTTTGGCCAATTGGGCAGTTATGTCAATGCTGTTAAGCCACAGAGCCTTCATTTGTCTGATTCTTTTCCTCTTTTTTGGGAGGGAGGTGGAGCTCTCACGTCTGCCAAAATCGTGTTTGCTTGTGAAATGTTTGGGTCTAAGCTAATGTTCTGTGCTCCAGGTTCAATCCCCAGTGAGATACAGCCTGTTAGAACTGTAACTTTCGTCGTAACCTTTTCTTTTTAATGTATAGTGACATCCAATGGCACTGAACTTGCTCCCGCCCATATGAACCGTCTGATTGTTTTCGTTTTGGGAAGTTGGGATTGTAAATGGCAGGGAAAGGCAGAAGCCTGTCAGCAAATGTCCGTTCTTGCGAGAGCCTTGTTTTCCGATGGGACCCCTTCCCACGCGGTGTTCTTTGTGCGACGACCGTTGCGTGTTCGTCCCTGCAAGCTCGTTGACAATTTTCTGGATCCACAGATGATGCGCCTTTGCAATAGGCGAGCCTAAAAAAATTTTAAAAAGTTGAATGTCTTTGATGAAATGTTGTACTTATTTCTTAGGTCTTGGGATGGTTTAACAATGGGTGTTGGGTTCGCATCAAATTCGCAAACTCAAACTTAACAGCAAGCATTATTCTTGTGGAAGAGGTTGGCTGTCCGATCAGAGAGATGAAGAAGACCTGGGGAGGCGAGCCAATGCAAACCAATACGGAAAGAGGTGTAGTGAATTAGTGATACGATTTTCTAACACTTTGTATAACGTGAGTTTAAAATGTCAAACGTATTGTGTCTGTTTGGATGTTCGTAAGTAACTGTTTAACTAAGAGAGGGGGAAGAGAGAGAGAGAGAGAGAGAGAGAGAGAGACAGTGGCGAATAAAGTATAGCTATGAAGCACGAAAATGTGAATTTCCGAATAAAACTCTTGAACATGGCGCCAATTTAAGAGATAGGGGAAAATACTAGCTATTTGACAACTACCACTTTATTCACATTTAACACACAACTATTTGGCACTTCCCATGTAATATGCCATCATATTATCTGTTAAACTAGAATCAGTTAAATTTCTTAGGTCATAATATTATAGATAAATAAATAAATAAATATATATATATATATCTCTTTGGGTTGGCATAACTTTAAATTTTGATAAATTTGAGGAGTGTTTTTGACTGAAACATTGCAAAGAGAAAAAGGGATAGAGATAGAAAGAGAGTGTGTATGCCGAGTGTGAGTGTGTGTGTGAGAGAGAGAGAGGGAGAGAGATTAGAAGTATTTCAGGTACATTTCAATCCTAGTTAAAAATTAAACAAAGTTAGATAAAAAAAACTTAAACAGAATGTTGATTGATGGTAATAAGAGAGATTTTTCCAAGTGTTATCGTACAGTGAAATTATTTAAAATAACTGTAATAATCTATACTCTTAAGGAGATTTTGATAATAAAATAAGAGATGAATAAGATGAATTTTCTTAATTATTCGTTCTTAACCGAGTTTAATTATAAAATTAAATTATCTGAGATCGATTAAGATTAAAATCATTATTTCAACTTATAAAAATATACTTTTTCCCTCTTCCTCCCTCCCCCACTCTCTCTCTCTCTCTCTCTCTCTCCCTCCCCCCCTCGAAGTTGAGAAAGGTAACGTATTAGGGTTTGCAACCGCCGAGTCGCCGGGGGCGGCGGGACGACCCGGAATAACCCTATCCACCCAGCACCTCCCCACGTTTTTGTTACAGCTCGTAGAACCGCCCCCCCCCCCCCTATCTCTCTCTCTCGCCCACCTCCGATTATTCTGAGAATTTTTTTTTCTCTGTCTATCCATGGAGACGGCTGCGACCACAGCGGTGAAATTTGGGAGGCGGAGACGAGAACGTGCCACGTGGATTATTATATCTTTCTCCGCATTGACGCTTGGGCGGACTCCTCCTTTGGTTGGTCCCGAATTTTATGGATTGGATATATTTTGTCCTCACCTTTTCCTCCAACGATGAAAATTCCACAGCAAAACAAAAAAAACAAAAATCTCATTCTTACAAAATCAGCCTTCTCCTCCTCAAAGTGATCTATCTTTTAATAATAAGTAACAAAGGGTGCCTAAGCCTAACCTAGAGGTGCCTAGCTAATAAAGTTGCATGTCACTAAAGTCTCTACCAAGATAACAATAATAAATAAAATAAAGATGAGCCAGCTAGCTAGCCAGCCAGCCAGCCTGCACTCTAGGTTTCCTTGAACACTCCACACAGCTTTATATATATATATATATATATATTGACAACATAAAATCTATGGTTAGATTAATTTTTTTTTAGGGATTAATCACCCACCTCTCCCTTGTTGTGTTGTTGTTGAGAGTTGAGACATGGGTAACGTGGGCCGTAGCATGCGTATATAAAGAGAGGATGAAAAGAAGAGGTGGAGAGAAAAAATGGGAAGTCTTGCGTACACGTGAGGAGCTGCCGGTTTGGGTGTCTATCCATCTTTTCGGCCATCCCTCTCTCTCTCTCTCTCTCTCTCTCTCGTCCTCCTCCCGTCTTCCGTTCAACTGGCGGCTGTTGTGTTTCGTTCGCCCACCGAAAATCCCCTCCGCTTGCATTCTCTCCCTTGTTTTCAGGGGTGGGGGAATACCGCGCGATCTTCGGAGGGGACTGCTGGACAGGTAAGAAAGAACCCCCGACCCTCGTCATCTGCGATTGTGTGATCCTACCCGCCTACGCGCAGGGCGTTGTTTCTGTTTCGGTTCTTCTTCTGGTGATCTTGTTTTGGCCGCTGGTGCTGGGGGAACCTCGTTCAATTTATTGCTGTCTTTAGTCCTTGCCGGCTTTTCCACTCGTGAAATGGTTAAGAAAATTGCTAATTTGTCGTCCGGTTGAGTAGCTTTCTTCTTTTCTTCTCCACTCTTTTGCTCCGGAGAATCCAGCACGGGCGCGGAAAGGAGGCCTTTTTCCCTCTGTACTTTGGTTGATTTGTATGAAGTTTTCGGGATCTCGCCTTCTGGGTACAACATCCGATCACACTTTGTGAGTTGTTGCGCTTTTATGTTGCAAATGTTTCTCTGATGTTATGGCAAACCTCTTACAGGGGAAATCTCTTTCCCAGTCTCGTCTGCTGCGAAGAAGTGGTCTTGTTGCAGAATGAGAGAAGGATTTTAACCAGCGCCTCCAGTGTATGATTCCGTTCTGAAATTTTCCGTTGGTTATTCTCTCGTGTAGACTTTACTTGTAGATCCTGCTGGTTAGACTTGTGCTGATTTTGGCTTATAGATAGTACAGATTTTGTTATTTTGGTGACTCTGAGGCTGTTTTCGTCCCATGCATTGTCAATTTGCCAGCACACTTCCACATCGTGCAGTTTTCCCTCGTAACTTGGGTTCCGTTTTTCAGGTCTGCGTAGGTATCTATAGAGCAGTTCCAAGTCTCTCACTGTGTTGATCCTTATGGCAATGGGCACAGAAACGGCTCTGCATTTTCTTTACGGGGCTGTACCCCGTGATTTTTGTTCACAGCGAGGGATTTCAAATTCTGTATCATCTCTTGGGTCCCATCGTAAATACAGGAAGAGAGACCCAAAAAATGTCCAATATGCACAGCATTTGAAGGGGCCCGGAAAGGGCTTGAAGGTTTATGCACTCCGAAGGGTCGGGACCCACTTCTTTGGAGATACAAATGTTGGACGTCAAGACTTTCCAATCCACCGATGCCAACACTCAGAGAGTATCAGAGAGATAGCGGATGATGGTAAAAATGGGTCCTGGTTTAAAGAAATTGATAACAAGAAAACGAGCCCGTACATGGATGAGGTAGGCATCCAAGGTGTTCTTGGCTTGGAGGAGTTTAGGCATCTAAAGAATGACAAAGAAGACCCGGGGCTGGGTGATCTGACATCAAGAAACATATCACAAAAAGAAAGAGGACCATCAGTGGAGGATGAAGCTTGGCGTCTTCTACAGGAGTCAGTGGTTTACTACTGTGGCAGCCCTGTGGGGACAATTGCTGCAAATGACCCATCCGATGCTAATGTTATTAACTATGATCAGGTTTTCATTCGTGATTTCATACCTTCAGGCATTGCATTTCTTTTGAAAGGAGAATATGACATCGTTCGTAACTTCATTCTTCACACACTCCAGTTACAGGTAATGTGACTTTTCTTTTTTCCTCCTGTTATTTTTAGCTCTTACTATATATGGAAACTCACTTTGCCTCAGATTACCAGGCAGATCTGGTCTATGTGCTGTCATCAGATTTTAGATTTCCAGTTTGAGTTTAGATGATCACTCTGCTCTCAAGGTTAAGTATTTTATGGTATTGGAGAGGCTTTTCTACCCCCCCCCCCCCCTCAAAGGGTACAAGGAGAATTCCTTTCTCAGTTTGCCAGAAATTCACGCTATCCACTATGTACGGTCATGCCTTTGGACACAGGTGGATGAGGATGAGCTTCAGAAACCCCCCGCCCTCATGATAAACAAGAACAGGGCAAAATCCAATTAGACTTCCAGGCTTTTGAAATCCTTATCATGTGCATGCTGGAAAATTTTCATGTTCACTCTATTATTGTAGGATCATGGTAGTAGACGTCTGACAATAAACTAGGGTTCATCATGCCATTGTTTTTGCATTTTTGAGTTCAGTGCTACTCATTTCCACTTAGCTTCCAGCATAGATCACAAGATGGCATTTTTGCAAGTGCTTCACTTGGAACTTCCAGCAAGTTGCTGAAACCAAACGAACTTAAAATCACCTGCTTCCCATTTTCTCCACTGGCTATATTCAAAGCCTCCTGAAGATCTTGGGAAACCTAACAGAGCTGTCAATTGGAAGCTGTACCAACGTGCAAATAGGTGAGGAGAAAGATAATGAAAGTGAGAAATAGTGTGCGGGGTGGTGGAAAACAAGGGCTTACAGTGGGATGGATGTTTCCCAATAGGTATCTCCAGCAAAAGACCAGAGTGGAGGAGGAAGTGAAAAGAACGAAGTTGATTTGTACCTATCTAGTCAGAGGTGAGAAGCCTAGGCGATGGCCTAGGGCGTTTGAGGCGACATTTCATTAAAACTATAAACAGGTCAGATATGTACATATTTCATTAACTACGTCAACAACACATATAATACCTATAAGCATACTTAATTTATACATGCACATGTGTTATAGGAATGGGCTGGGTGGCCCAAGTGAGCTCGGCCCAAAGGCATCCATTGCCCTAGCTAATCGCCTAGGCGAGATTGGCTGAGGCAAGGCGAATTGTTGGCACCTCGTCTCACCTCATCGCCTAGGCGAGATTGGCTGAGGCAAGGCGAATTGTTGGCACCTCGTCTCGCCTCATCGCCTAGGCGAGCACCTCAAGCGCCTTTGATAACAAACATTTGTACCGATGAAAACAAAATCTGGCAAATGGCCAGCATTGCAGGTAATGGAGTAAGACCCCATGAACTCACCAGAGCAGCTGTTGGCCAGTCCTACATTTTGCTATGGGCTTCCATTGATGAAAGGGGAGGACCTCAAGCCATGTGGGACGAAATGTACATATGAGGCAGTTTGCATTCTGTTTCTGTAGATGGGTCACCATTGAGAATGGAGTTCAGTGGTTGCATTTGTAAGGTTTGGGGGCTCAACCTACATGTGAGACTATGGGCCATGTGGTGAGAGAGAAACAGCAGGATTTTTGAGGGAGACATGTTCAACAGATAGGGTTTTGTTGTGATAGGGCAAGGGTGTGCCCAAGGATATTATGTAATTTGGAGACTCGGAGGTCCTTTTTTTGCTGGTTGGATAGTAAGGAAGCCTTCACCATCTTGGTATAGGCTTTGGCCTCTTTTGTACAATGGGACTTTTTGAGAGCAGATTAAAAGAATTACTTGTCTTTGAGAACAGGATGAAAATGGTGCTTGCATATCCCTGTTTATTTTCTGTGTTAATAAAATTGTTGTGCTATCATCTTTCAAAGCTTATTGCTTTGTTCGTTAACAAAACTAGGACAATGATGTGTTGGAAAAGAACTAAAGAAGTGCAGGACAGTGTCAGGTTCATTTTGGGAGCTTGATGGTTGTATAGAAGGCAAGAAATGCAGTCTAGTCTGATCTTGTGCATGACAGGAAATGAAGAGAAAATATTAAACAAAGAAAACATTAAAAAAATATGAATGGCTTAGCACGAAAGAGTACATGGGGAGAAAGGCTTCATGCTAGAAAAAAAGTTTTGATTAAAGGTTGTGAGGACATAGGAGATCCCACACAAGGAAGGCAGTATCGGTTTCGGTACCGGTTTCGGCCGGTACCGAAACCGATACGTACCGGTTTCGGTTTCGGCCGAAACCAGTTGAAACCATTCAAAAAACTAAAAAAAATAATGAACATGTCTGGTTTTGGCCGAAACCGTCCGGTTTCGGACCGAAATAGGTCAGTTTCGGCCGAAACCTTTAGGGCCACTTTGATAACGGGTTAAGGTGGGTTAGGGTGAGTTAACCGGGGTCGGGTGATTTATTCTCTGTTTGATACTTTTTTCCTTAACCCGGGTCGGATAGGGTTAAAGTGGATTAACTCATTCCACTTAAATAGGTGGAATGAGTTACTCCACCCGGGTTAGGGTCACTTTGGTAACGGGTTGGGTTAAGGGCGGGTGGGCCACCCCGGGTAGGCCACCCGCCCTTAACCCAACCCGTTACCAAAGTGGCCCTTAATGGTTTCGTCCGAAACCATTAAAAATGTATTTTTTAATAGTTTCGGACCTGCTACAATGAGCAGGTCTGGTTTCGGCCGATACTGCCAACCCTGATCCCACAAGCTTAAAAGATCTGATCTTAATAGTGCTAGGATGTGTAATGGGCCAAAGTTACAAGGTTAGAACTTAGTATGATATAAAAACTGGGAAATACTGAGTGGTGTTGTATGCTTTAGATATTTATTTCTCCCTCTAGTATCAACATGCTGCTCTCTTTTTGTTGTGCATGGGAGATGTGTATTCTTTCTCCTGTCAGCACACCTACTTTGTTCATTTTTCTTCCCTACACTTGGAGCTTTATGATGCTGATCATTTCTTACATGAGTCCCTCAGCCCTGAGTATATTATGCATTCTTTGGGGCTGAACATCTCTTATGCTCTAAGCTTTGGTGAATTCTCATCGAAGTCCAATATTGTAGCTAGAATTTTATGGATATTTCTATATCATATATTTGTCTCTCTCAAGCAATTTTTTTTCTACTGCAAGCAGAGCTATTTGTCTATGATTTTATGGCAAATAATATGTTCCCTTATTTATCTATTGTTGGCAAATTTGATCATGAGATACATTTGGGTATTTCTGATTCATCTTTCTTTGTGAATTGTTCACTTGCGCTACTAATGTCGTTAGAGCTGGGAGAAGACAATGGATTGCCATAGTCCTGGTCAAGGATTAATGCCTGCGAGCTTCAAGGTGCGCACAGTTCCTCTTGATGGTGATGATGCTGCAATGGAGGAGGTGCTTGATCCTGATTTTGGAGAGGCTGCAATTGGTCGTGTGGCCCCTGTTGATTCTGGTATGGGAATGAAACCCGTCTATCAAGGCTTTTCTTTTTATTGAGTATTTGTTCCTATTAATTTTCATTTTTGTTCTTAGCAGCATAACCAATATTGGAGTGCTATCATATAGTTTTACACATACACTTCATTTCACAGGATTATGGTGGATCATTTTGCTAAGAGCATATGGAAAATGTTCTGGGGATCTCTCAGTTCAGGAGAGAATTGATGTTCAAACAGGAATCAAGATGATTTTGAAGCTTTGTCTTGCAGATGGCTTTGATATGTTCCCCACATTACTGGTGACAGATGGATCATGCATGATAGATCGTCGTTTAGGAATTCATGGCCACCCTCTCGAAATTCAGGTTGATGGAACAGTAGAATTAGAAATTCTTGTTTATGCACAATCTATTGGCATCATTTGCAAACATTTCGATGGTTGAATGCGTTTGTGGAATTGCAATATATATGTATGTATGGTGTGTTCTTAGGGTTGGCTTGTGAACCCAACTATTGTTCAAAGAACCCTTGTAGGAAGAATTTTTGTTTGGACAAGTTCATGATGGAACAGGAGCAGTTCACAGCAAAAATCAAGATAATATCTCCCCTTTGTCAGAGGATAAGTTAGCTAATTTGTTTCTTCTAGACTTCTAGCAAACCTAAGATATGCATCTTATCTTTTCTGCCCACAAAATTGTGATAGAAATTGAATCACACAACTTTTCAACATTTATAGAAATCAATTAGAGTGCTGTTCAATTGCTTTGTTGTTAATGGAATGATGCATGATATGCACAATATTACTTGTACTTAACAGGGAAATATTCAACTTTGATCCTATCAATGATATAATCCTGTTTCAGGCCCTCTTCTATTCGGCACTCCTGTGTGCTCGTGAGATGCTTGCACAAGAAGATGGATCAGCAGACCTAATTCGAGCATTGAATAACCGGCTTATAGCGTTATCCTTTCATATTAGGGAATACTATTGGGTTGATATGAGAAAACTAAATGAGATCTACCGTTACAAAACAGAGGAGTATTCTTATGATGCAATAAACAAATTTAACATATATCCTGAGCAGGTTTCACCATGGCTGGTAGAGTGGATGCCCGACAAGGGTGGGTACCTTATTGGAAATTTGCAGCCTGCTCATATGGACTTCCGTTTCTTTTCTCTAGGAAACTTATGGTCTATAGTATGCAATCTTGCTACAATAAAGCAATCACATGCTATATTGGACCTTGTTGAGGCTAAATGGTCTGATTTGGTGGCGGATATGCCATTCAAGATAAGCTATCCTGCACTCGAGGGACAGGAATGGGCAATCATCACAGGCAGTGATCCAAAAAATACGTTAGTATCCATTTTCTTTTCTTTCTCCCTCTCCCCACATATATATATAGATACATACATATATATATATATAATATTCTACGATTTGTTCTCTCCCACTTTGGCCCCATGTCCTTATCTGTGTCATTGGTGCAGACCTTGGTCATACCACAATGGAGGTTCTTGGCCTACGTTGCTCTGGCAGGTAATTGATTGTTCGCACATGTTGTTATGTTTACTCACTCATGTTAGCAAGCAATATTGGGAGTTTAGACCGATGTGCCTTACCGATCTGGATTTCAGCTAGATGTGAAAGATGAGAACTTGCTTGAACATGACCAAGCCTTGAACAATTTTGCAGAAATTATGATCTCGTGTTTTGGCATTTCCAATTGGATTTTTTTCAACAAACTGTTTACTAGAGCAGTTGCCAGTTCAAAATTATTCATTCTTTTTTCTTGCATTTCCAGAAATCTATTTTTAACAGATCCTGTTTCTGACTCTTGCAGCTCACCGTAGCATGCATAAAAATGAACAGACCAGAGATAGCAGCAAGAGCTGTGGAGATCGCAGAAAAGCGGATAACGAAGGACAAATGGCCCGAGTATTATGACACCAAAAGGGCTCGTTTTATTGGGAAACAAGCTCGGTTTTACCAAACATGGTCAATTGCAGGTTATCTTGTGGCAAAGCAGCTCCTTGCCAACCCAGACGCAGCTAAGATGTTTATTATTGAGGAAGATGCTGAGCTTGTTAACGCGTTGAATTCCATGTTTGGTTCTAGTCCAAGGAGAAAGCGTTCGAAAGGATTGAAGAAGAGTTTCATAATATAAAGACGTGATTTCCATGGTATTTGGGTGACTGCAGGGATGTATATATCCTGACCAGGAATTGACCTCTTGCCCTCCTCCAGAGACACCGCTAGTTCGTAGAGCTCACTACAGATGCAGCTCCAATATTTTGGTGGTTAAGCTGCTTGCCCATTTATTCCTATTTAATTTTTTTATAGAATGAATTAATGTGGATTCATATTATCAGAGTCCAATCCTTGCCTTCGGACAGCTACGAGTTGATACCTATATTAGAATGTATACAATTGATGTAACTATGGTGCTGGACCAAAAAATATTATGTTATACATGTAATTGGCTGGAGGATATTTATTCAAGGTGCAAGTGATGTGAAATTCGCGTCATAGCTTTTTCTATCTACTATATTCACTTCCATCATAATTCCAACTGCGTTGGTGGAGATAAAGAGTGTTTTGCCCTTTGAATTCTAGGCCGCTTTCAATGCGTGGTAGTCGTCGAACAATATCGGGTTGTGAGACCGTCAATTAAAGTATTTGATCACTTGATTTATGCAAATTGCATTTTTTTTTTTTGATGTTATCGCCGGAGTTCTTATTCCATCTGAAGGTAAACTTCCACCATGAATATTGTTATACTTAAATTATTATTTTTATTGAGGAAGAAGTCTCAAACCCGAGTCTTCTATAATCTCATCAAACGAAGGGATCGATTGGGTCCTCCACATGTTAAAGACGGGGGGGGGGGGGGGGGGAGTGAAAAGAAAAGAAGACGGTTGTAGAGGTAAGAAGGGAGAATAAGAGGAGCAAACTTGTGAACATAAATTGTGATTTCCATAAGCATACAAATTAATTAACGGGGATATAATGGTCTTCTTTCGACTCATTTTCTTCGGAGGTGTGGTGTCACATTTTAAACAAAATCAGGTGTAAATGGCAGCCGAAAAGTAACTCACGAAGGAGTGGCATACACAGTGGCCATGCAAGGGAGACAGGCGGATGTGGTGACTTATCTTTAACGACACATTATGGGCCTTACAGGGAGAGAGAAATAGTAGAATTTTAAAAAGGAGCCAATAACCCAGAGAGAATACGGGATGTTATTATGGATAACATCGATGGAATGGGCTACGTTTTTGTGTAATGCAGACTCAAGATCCTCCCCTCTTTTTTGTACGTTTGGGGGGATAGGGATATTCACACTTCCTTGGTGTGATTTTTTGTGTAAGTGATACGGGGATATTTTGTGATTTAGTAACCCAGATGTGCATTACATTTGTTTTTTTTTATTTTTTATGATACGAGACTCAAATCACCTTAACTAGTGCAATAAATTACACCTCTGTCAGATGGTCTAAAAAACTTTTAAAAAAATCAAATCAAACGAATAATATTAATTGTTTTTAATTGTTTTTAATTTTAAATTTTAAATCATCGAATGATGATATGACTTATATCACAAATTAGGAGGACTTAAATCTCACGTCACAAAATTTTTTTAAAAATAAAAATAATTAAACCTAGTGCACACTCGGGGTGTGTGATAACCCCGGATGTGCACTAAGCATTACACTTTGTGATTTCACTCACCACACTTGTAAATCCCTCTCTTCTTATTTATAAAATCAGTGGTACCAACCACTTTCAAAAAATAATAATAATGATCTTCTTTCCAATGAAAAACTTGTGAAATACAACGTAGCAGAAACCGCCTAGGTAGGAAAGGCCCGTGTGCCGCCCACAGACCGATTGTCATCTAGGCGGCTGATTTTTAGAACACTGAGACTGAACAAAACTGCGAGGATGCAGAAAAGATTTGAACCACATGTCAAGTGTTCCATAGTAATGAATTGATTTAATATTTTTGTTTTTCAAAGATGTCGGTACCTTCAATCTCGAAATTGCCACCAGATCATCAATCTATATTTCATTGGCCAAACACCATGTACCATCTGGTAATAGTTCACATTTACCGTCAGCAAGTTGAATCAAGATAGTGTCACAATGACGCAGGACAGATTGGATAAAGAAACAAACAGCATGTCAATGCAGAGCCTTCTTGTGGCATTGATCTTTGCACCCAGTTATCGAGTATCGCCAAGGAACTTGAAGTTTCCATCCACTTTGGTGTTCCAGAAGGTGTATACCGTGCTTTCTGCAATGGAAAAAAGAAGTAAAGAACAATCATCCTAGCTGTGAAGAGGGGACGCGCTTTTATAATGAAATGAAAATAATATAAAAGACGGAGAACAAATCAGAAATTGGCAAAAAAGAGTCGAAGAACTGGTGACCCCCAGGGCACTAGGAAGCAATGGAACCGTGATCCGACAAGTGACAATAGGATGATGGATTCAATGGAGAGATACTACCCATAAAGTTAGCGGGGCTGCTTATAGAGAATATATCAACAGCACAATCTGGGAAAGGCAGAACGAACTGAATGACGAATCCCGTTCGTATCCTTTCCGTTGCACCTTTTTTTATGAAATAAAGGAACGGTTAACACCGTACCACGCATGTAAACCATACATCTTCAAGACCAATTGATGTCAATTTAGAGCAATTAGTAGGATCTATCGTGATCTTTCGTTCTAAGCAATCTTGAGATCAACTGTTGAAATTGATGTGCAAAAGTATGCCAGGCTACTTAAATAAAAGGGTTTTTTGCATATTAGTCCCTATAAATTTAGTGAATTTTCGATTAGTCCCTCCATTCTGAATATTATTTTAATACTCCCTATAATCTTAGTCGTTACACGTTTAAGTCCCTACCGTTCATTCAGTTAACTAAACTATAGTTACCTTATACTAAAGGTAATGAAAATACTAACTTACCCCTGAGTTAAGTGTGAGAGTGTGAGAGAGAGATAGAGAGAGGGGTGCCTCCCCCCCTCCCCTGCGACCTCCCCCTCCACCGCCGGCCGCCCTCCCCCTCCCCTGCGACCTCCCCCCTCCCTCTCCGGCCGCCCTCCCCCTCCGACCGGCGCGACCTCCCCCCTCTCCTGTGACCTCCCTCCCCCCCTCCCTCTCCACCTCCGGCCTCCCTCCCCCCTCTCCTGCGACCTCTCCCCTCCTCCTCCCGGCCTCCCCCTCCCGGCCTCTCTCCCCTCCAACCGCGGCCGCCTTCCCGTCATCCTCTTCCCCCTCCCTAGACTCCTCGCCGCCGTTGTTGATCCCCCATCCTAGACTCCTCCCTGCTGTAGTACCGCCGCCGTACGGAAAGGAGGCCCTGAAGCGGTCGCCGTGGTGGAGGTGGTCGGAGGTGTGTGGAGGTGGTGAGGGTGGCAGGGGGGCTGCCGCGGTGGCGTGTGCGACGTGGTGTTAGAGGAGGAGAAGACTGCCGGGGGTGGGTTGGTGGCCACGGCCGGTGGCGGAGTGGAGGCCGGAGGGGAGGCTGCGGGGTGATAGCAGGAAGAGGAGAGGCGGGCGATCGGCGACGTGGTGTGGGGTGAGAGAGAGGGAGAACGAGAGAGGGTGAGGGTGGGGAGTTGGCCGGTGACGTGAAGAGAGGGGCGACGGTGAGGGAGGTCGGCGGCGAAAGGGGGGTGCAGGTGGAGGGGCGGTTGCGGGTGTGGCACAGGGAGGCCGTGGGCGCGGTGGAGTGGCCGTTCGCGAAGGGGAGGGGAGGAGGGCAATCGCAGCGAGGAGGTGCAGGGGTGTGGGGAGGTGCAGGTGCAGGGGTGTGGGGAGAGGTCGACCTCTCCATCAAGGAGCGTCGACACCATGGACAATCCAGCAAGCAACACCTTCTGTCTAGCCATGAAAGGTCGACCTCTCCATTAGGAGGTGTCGACACCTCACAAGGGTCCTTCAACAACACGACGACACCACTGAAAAAGACTTTAGTGGTGCTAATATTATACAATATAAATGCATTATCAAGGCTCTCCCGATATTAACTCTGGCTTCTTCACCACCATGGTGGCAGCTGGTGATGTGAAAGCAGTGTTTGTGGATCATATGTGAAAGGCATGTAATCTCCGTTGTCCCTGTTACCCGTATAACAATGGCTCATCGCAACCGGTCCTTCAGTTTCTACATCATTGGACTCAGTAGAGAAGTATACATCAGGAACTATCCTTCAAAGTTCTGCTGGGGGCTTTGTTGCTGTTTAGAATGGCTGAAGATGTAGTGAGTACTCTTTCATGCATAGACTTGAGAGATTGATTACTTTTCATCAGAAGAAACTACCACGGTTGCTTGTACCCTAGTCTGCAGTTACATTGTTTATTTTTGATGTCGTGTGGAGAGTTGATATATTGTATACAGTTATCGTGAGTTGGATCTTGTATGCATACAGGCTTCCAAAGTTCAGAAATAAATATTGTATAATGTGTCTCCTATGATGCATCTTGTGCTGTTCTTCATCCAAGGCTTGAACGTTTCAAGTACTTCCAATTAATGCAAAAGACTGAAATCTGATTTTTAAAATCCTTGGTTTAAAATCAGTGTAAACAAAACCCTTTTGAGTCTGTTTTAGGGTCATTTTTTATGGAAAGTAAAACAAGGGATGGATTCATTTGCAAAAGAGTGAATCCTGATGTTAAACAAGTATTTTTGTCGATCTAGACACAAGGAACTCATAGTTTTCAGTATTGTACGTCAATCCAAGCAAAATGAATCCAGGGATTTCACTGAGTTTCAGTGTTTAATGTCAAGCAAACACCCAGTTTTATTCAATGGTTCATCCCTTGCAATGCTTTATATGGTGATCTTGATGGAGAGGTCGACCTCTCCCCACACCCCATCAAGGATGGTGATCTTGATGGATTTCACTAGCCCACTGCCATGAAAGGTCGACCTCTCCATCAACTTCCAAAAGCACTTCCATCAGTTCAGAGGAGAGAGAGAGAGTACTTTTGTTGGTAGTAAATCTTCTCCTGTTCAGAGGAGAATCAGTTTATTCGGGAAATAGATAAAATAACAGATACTGATAGCCAAAAGTTAATCGTATTCTAGTTATCATAATCACTTTTTTGATATTTTTGAACGAAGTAGATATTCTGATTTATTCGGGAAGAACTCATTCTTACTCGATGTGACATAAAAATATCAAATAGAGTAGTCCTGCGCATTATCAAAGAAAGCCGTGAAAGAGGGCAAAGATGGACACTTGAGGGCAGTAATGTGTTCCATTTTCATCTGGGCATCCATGGAGGTATAAGTGAGACAAGAACATCTCAACACAGATGGGGGGCGCACCCAGACAGACAGGTGAGAGGTGGGCAGGATCTTCTTCGTGCTGCTGCTATAGTTATCGCCTCTGGCTCTCTCTGCATCTCGTCAGCGAATATGTAAATGCAGTGGCCAGCGGTGGTGGGGCAGAGACCAAGAGATCTGGCGGGTTGTTGTTGTTGTAGCTGTCACGGAATGGATCTCGTGATGGAGGTACCAGATTCTCAAGATTTCTTTGCGTTTTGGAACCCCTCTTATTAAAAAGAGAGCATCTCAATGGCTTTCTTTGGCTGGTAAACGCTTCCATGAAATGCAAGGGGCGAGATGGCAAGGGCCGATTTGGAAGGGTTACATGGCCTGCAATGTAAATTACATAACTTGCAGAAACTAATGTGTGTGAGAAGGGAAAAAGATTTCCACTTTCAAAATCGGAAATAGACGCGGAAAAGCACACATGGGGCAGTGCGTCTGCGGCGGGGCTCTGCGGTGGCCGGTGGGGCGTCGGCGGTGGGGCGTTTGCGTCTGCGGCTGGGGCGTCTGCGGCTGGGGCAATCCTCTAGAGGCCTTGCGGTGGGGCGTCTGCGGCGGCCGGTGGGAGCAGTCCACAGATTGCAACGACGGTGGGGCGTCTGCGGCTACGTATGGGGGCGGTGGGGTGTGCGGTGGCAGGTGGTGGGGTGAAGGGTTTCACAGGGAGAGGCTTATGATAAGGGTAGTTTAAGATTTTCAACTTTTTTTAACGGAAGGATGGAATATTCCATCGAATATCCAACTGTTTTAACGTCGATGAACTACATGGGCCTTTCTGCTAGAGTTACATGATTTTAAGGGTTTTTTAAACAATAGTGAGATTTTAGGGACTAAAAAGTAATTCGTCATATTTGTAGGGACTAATATGCAAAAAACCCTAAATAAAAATATGAGTTTGTCATCAACACTGTGGCTATTCTCCTAAGTCCTAACTAACAGGAGAAAACAAACTAATTAAAGAAAAAATCATTCTCAGACAAGATGACACACTGTTGGAAAATTCAAAAAAGAGAAGTGCTGCGATTTCATTAAAAAACTGCTTCATTAAGAATCAATTGGGAGAAAATTTACCTTCTACAATTTATGAACTGGATATATGGCTGTTCTCTGATACAATGGAGTCTAATAATGAAGAACAAGCATCTTCAAGCAAATCCAATACCTGAAATGTTAAATTGAAAAGTCAACGCAACAATAGCATTGCTCAACAAGAGAAGAACTCAAGACAAAACTGTAGTTTACATCAAGTTATGCACTGGAAACTAAGGACCAAGACAAATTTATACCCTATCAAATATGTTTTGTCAAAAGAAAACCCGGATTAATGGAGTATAATAAAACAAATATAAGAAGTCAAAAACTGGCATTACACATGTAGGTACCCGGAATATTGATGTTGCTAGAAGGAGACAAATTTCCAAAATGAACTGCCATGTAAGTCCACACCTTTGGACTGTAATGGGAAAATGGTGCATAACTTTCGGGAGGGGAGCAGTGAATTACAAAAAGTTACGTGAGTACTGCACGTGAATCAGCATTGCTAATAGGGTTCGTATAACAGAGGAGCCGGCATAACTCTATAAACCTCAAGATAATATTCTGCAAATTTTGTGTGTACTACAGAACGGAGTAAGCTCTATTTTTCCTAAAACCTGATAATGCACCTCCTAACGGAATTGCCACGACACCAATCTCACTTTCCAAAAAAGGAAAAAGAAAACAGAATACTAATCTATCTAGCGACTATGATATTGTTGAACCCCGCAATTTTTATGATATTTTTCTAAGTGTTTTCAGAACAAAGAGACTATGCAAATTAAATCCATTAAATGATGGCGTAAAGCAGTATAAAACTATGGCCGTTACATATGGGTTAACTTTAAACGCCATTGGAATCCCGTCAGGCGAGATTATTTACATAAAGATTACGTGTTTTAATACACGTTAATTTTGTCAAACATTTGGTGGGCGGTGCTAAGCCACGTACCCTCGCAGCAAACAATCCAAAGACAACAATCCCCAACATCTATGAGATGTTCTCAATGCGCCGCAAAGTTATCCCTGCACTCCGAGACCCAAGGGCAACAAAATGGCATCAAACAAGGTCAAGAAAAATCAAAAGAACCTCCACGCGCCACCACCTTGTAGAGAGGAGCAGGAAGACATTAAAAAAAATCCCAAAAAGGGACAAGTCAATGGGATTTTATAACCCCCTTTGGACAGGGAAATCAGGAGGGACCGCCCTCCACCCTTCCCCTCTCTCTCTCTCCACAAAAAGGGAGCCGGAGGAGCTTCCTCCGGACAAGGTTTGCCGTCCCCGGTCACGGCCAGGGACGGTACCGTCCCGCTCCGTCTCGATCCATCCCATCAAATGTCAAAATAAAAAAAGACTTTATATATATATAATATATATAAAATAATACAACAAAATTCTTAGCTCAGTTGGTTAAGTGATTTGTGCGTTTCGTTTAAGATGTCTTGGGTTCGAATCTGTTGAACGCCTTTAAGATTTTGAGTTTTTTATATGAAAATCTTAAAAAGAAATCAAAATAACACATGTAATTGGTGAGTTTCAAACCCAAACCACCCTTGAACCGATGAAAACACTTAAACATCTTACCTATAAAATATTTTATATTTAAAATAAATTATTAAATATATGGAGCATCCCGGTCACGACCCACGGCCCGGGCGTCCCGCCCACCGCCTGACTCGGGTCAGGTCGGGCGGGTTGGGCCGTCCCGGATCGGAATTGCAAACCCTGCCTCCGGGTCAGGCAAACCCAAAGGGAGCCCCTCCGGCTCGCGCAGACCCAGAGGAGGCTCCTCCGGTCGCGTAGACCCGGAGGAGGGCTCATCTGGCTGTGCAGCCCAGGAGGAACCCCTTCGGGTTTCTCTCCCTCTCTCCTGCTGTCAGGTAGGAAAAAAAAAGAAGGGAAGGAAGACCAGGAGGGAGGCCCCTCCGAGTCTGCAAACCCGAAGGAGCCTCCTCTTCCCCCTCTTTCTACACTCTCCCTAAAACCAAAAAAAAAAGAGAAAAGAAAGAAGAATACCAGGGGGCGTAGGGTTTTCCACTCACAAACTCGGAGGAAGCCTTCCTAACGCAATAAATGTTTCAAACCAAGAGGGACAACCTAAATAGGAGGCTTTGGTGAAGGAGGTAGAAGACTTTGAAGGGAGCACAAGAGCTAAAGCTTGGAGCACTTGGAGGGGCACCTGCATAAGGAGGAAGCTTGAGTGGCCTTCCCTTGGAGTTTGAAGACTTGAAGACCCTTAATTGTGTAAAACTCTCAATTAAAAGGGTGCATTACATAAATACCCTCCTTTGAGGAAATTATCTTGTATTTTGATATCAAATTTACGAAGATCATGGAAAAACCATGTCCTTCCCAAAATATACAAAGTTATGAGAATTTATTATCAAATCATTGGAAAAATCCTGTAGTTTGCAAAAATTACAATTTTACTCTTGTACTTCGTGAAATTGTAAAAGTACTCTGGAGATTATGCAAAAATCTCATAAATGCAGGAATTATTCAAGAAATGTTCAAGTTCATCCAAATATTCTCAAAGTTGATGGAAAAGTTATGTTTGTTTTCATAAAATTCAGAAATTATAATTTTACCCCAAAAGTTTATGAAATTACATAAGTGTCCTAAGAAATTATGCAAAAATGTGAGATTTGCATAGATTATGCAAAAATCTCATAAATGCAGGAATTATTCAAGAAATGTTCAAGTTCATCCAAATCTTCTCAAATTTGATGGAAAAGTTATGTTTGTTTTCATAAAATTCAGAAATTATAATTTTACCCCAAAAGTTTATGAAATTACGCAAGTGTCCTAAGAAATTATGCAAAAATGTGAGAATTGCATAGATGGCTTATCTCCTCCAACATAAACCCCCGGTTTATGAGGAATCACAAATAAATTATAGTTTAGGAAAAATTGCAAATATACCCCCGCGGATCAATTCTCCGATGTCACAACGGAGATTGTAAGGGTTAAAAGAATGTTTGGCGGTTAATCAAAGGTGTTCGGACTTATACCGAAATAAACTAACACCGACTGTAGTAAGGGTTAAAAGAATCATTGACGGTTAATCAAAAGTGTTCGGATTTGTACTGATGTAAACTAACATCAACTGCAGTTGGTGGGGAAAAATCCAATATACGAACCCTCATCGTCTGGTAAATTAACCGCGTGGAATCAATAATATGCTAAAATATATGCATATTTATCCAACCAATGGATATATTTAAAAATTGATTTTACGCGTGTGAAAATAGATATATCGTGAAAGTAGCAAGTAAGAGATTTTGTACAATTAACCCTCTGGGAATCTGAAAGTAAAGCTTCAGACTTGGAGGATTTCCCATGGGAGGCTTCTTACTCGAGACAGGCTGCTTCAGTTCGTCCCGAGCTTACAGCCGGCCTGTTGCTTGTGCGATCAAGAGGACGAGACCCTCAACCACCTATTTGTAGGGTGCTCCTATTCGCGGGAGGTTTGAGAGGGTTTGACTACGAGAGTCCACTGTGCACTTGACTACCAGAGAGAGATGGAGCACTTCATCAGATCTTAGGGCAGGAGGTGACCCCTCAGAGGAGACATGATCGTGTGGTGACTGATCTTGCATGCCACTTTTTGATTCTTGTTGGGCGAAAGGAACAATAGGATCTTCAGAAAGGAGGCTAGAGCAGAAGACTCTCTTGTATCTTTCATTTGTCATAGATCTCGTTTGGTTGGGCTTGTGAGGGGATTCCAATAATTGGAATCCCATGCCCAATCCAAAGCCCCACCAAATGTCACGGTTATACCTCGGCTTCTGTGCTGAGGGGATTTTCGGAGGAGAGAAACTCCACACTCAACCAAGGGGTCGAATGAGAATCCCGCAAATCCGTTGGGGGCGAGCTTCTCACCTGACCGGCAGAGCTTTTGGAGGGTAAAAGACATTTTTGTCCCTAAATATTCGCCATTTTCATGTTTCCACTTGAGGGTCACAGGCGACGATGGTGAAGGCGAATTGGTGATTTCAATTGGGCACGGGCGACGATGTTGTCCGGAGAATGCAAAATGCACATTTTAATAGGTCGAGCATGGGCGATGATGTTGCCTGGCAAAATGCGAAATGCCCAGCGGCCAAATACGATTCCACTTCTCACCATAATCCTCGAACCCCCTTGTACTGTGTAATGTATATGGATTTTAAAAAAATCCCAAAGGCCAACAGCCATTCCAAATGCAGCCATAGAGTGAGGGAATGGACGAAGTTGCTTTGTAATATTAATTTCCTCAACTCCCCTCTTTTTGTTTCGTTGGGGGATTAGTGTAATCCACACTGGCTTGGTGTGACCTTTTGTATAGGGATTTTTTTGGGATCGTATTGATCATACTTGTACATCCCTTCTTTTATTTAAAACAATTGTGGTACTACCCACTTTTTTTAAAAAAAAAAAACTCTGAGAATCTGAATCATGAGGTGCAGAATGCCCTTCTGATTCAGCCTACCTTTTCAAATCCTTGTGGCCCACCATAATAAGGATCTGGAACTTCAGTTTCCTCGTGTTTCTTGCAATAGGAGCACATCAGCTTGACCTGTGCAAAACAACACCAGAATCAATAGTAGACCACCAACTTTCTAAAAGTGCAAATCAGTGATAGACAATACGGGATTTTGAAAGGGTAGTTTAAAACTACAATGTGGATGTAGTCCTTAAAATCAAAATTGTCAGACCACTGAGAATCCTATGTTAACCATGTCGGAAAAGTTGAAGCCCTCTGTAAGGTCCATGAACTGGCATTATCCAATGTAGAAAGGCCCGACGCCACAGCATCCTAGAGATCTATGCATCCTTGGGCTCAGGTACATATGCGAGCTTCTACGTGAAAAAACATAACAATATGACGATATCATCCTAATGTAGAAAAGCCAATGCTACAGCATCCTGGAGGTCTATGCATCCATGGATTCAGGTACATACGTGAGGGACTATGTGAATAAAGATGACAACATGATATCACTGCGGCTAGTGCCCCAACGGAGAAAAGTCAATGCTACAACATCCTGGAAGTCTTGCATCCTTGGGCCCGGGTATTATACGTGAGTTCCTAGGCGAATAAAGATGGCAACCTGACAATATTGCTCGATGTTTGATAAGGCAGACTGATACCTACTGATCATGTAAACCAAGTACTCTAAAACAAGAAAATTCCTCGTGATGCTAGCAAGCAAAAATCACAAAAGTTGACTTCACTGACCTAAACTACCCTTCTGCCATAAGGATGAAATTTAAATGCCATAAAAATGACTTCACTAACCTTCTTATGGGCGTTCCCTGGAAGCTGTTCCTTGATTTTCCACTTCTCATATGCAGCCAATATGTCATCTGGTGAATGCAAAATAATGAAAAATAAAATAAAACCAGTCAATCTTTTACCATTCAAAGCCCCCTGGCAGAAGAAAGATCTGTTCACGACCACGGTCGCAGTCACTACCATTTCTTTATGAACTTATCGAAGACAAGACTTCCTCGGAATAGCCCTTAAACCCAGAGACAATCGGAATCTAAGTTCAGAAAATAAACGGATATCTTCTTTAACTAAGTGTTACATAAAACCTTGGCTTATATACTTGCTTACATAAACTTGTTGCAGCTGTAAATGAACGTTAACTGGAATAATTGTTTCACAGTTATCAACCAGATATATACACGAGCATGAAGGGATGAGAAAATTGAATGTTAGTTGCATGTCAAACGTTTGGCTGCTTTTGGGAGTACGTGCGAGTATCAGCTATAGGCACCTTTGTTCTGCAGGTCCATCGCCAGTATCAGATCGAAATCCCTGAAATCGGAGGGTCGGATGGGCCTGGATGTCGACGTCACTTCAATGCCCCGCCTTTTCGACGCCGCTCGCATCCGTGGATCCGCCAGGTTGCCCTTTCATCACAAAACAAGGTGAACAAGATAATAAAAGCATGCCAGAATTCCCACGGAAACGGGAAGCTGTTGCATTACTAACAAAGGGCGAATTGGAACTCCAAAATAGTGGAGAGGGGAGTACCAAACCTCGTGGTAGCCAATAGTGCCGGCCGAGTCGATCTTGAAATGGGCGTCCAGCCCCTTCTTGGTCACAATGTCCCTGAACACGGCCTCCGCAGCCGGACTCCGGCATATGTTCCCTGGACAGGCAGGCAAGAATATGTAAAGCCAGAAAGCACATCACATACGAACAATGACGAGGGAGCAATGAACAAGAGATCCTAGTTCCCTTTCCAGTGAATCGGAGAGAAGGAAATTACCGAGGCATACGAAGAGAACGGCGAAGGGATTGCGCGCTGCAGAGGCGGCGGAGGACGCCATGGAATGGTCCGCCGTAGAAGAAGCTGATCCGACGGTTCAGGGAGTCAGGCGCGAGTGAGATCGGATGTGCGGAGAGGCCAAGATGGAGGTGTCGGAGGAGGAGATCCGGAAAGCGCAGCGGTGGCCGATGGAGAAAGGAGAAGAAAGTGGAGGCGGGGAGCTATCTCTATCGAGACGGGGGAGCAGGGAAGATTGGGGAGGGAGGTGGAGGTGGACTCCCCAAATCGAGGCCGTCGTAGGAGCCGTGAGCAACCGACACGGCGGCGGCCGAAGTGGGGGAGGAGAACTGCTGCTGCTGCTGCGGTGAAGGAGCTTCTGATCTCATGTGATGTCACCAGCCGCATCAATCGGAATCGCTCCCCTCGGACCGGAGTTTCTCAGACGGATGGACGGGGGACGGCATCCTCGGCGCCATTGGCGCACTGCGCCCTTATAAATGATCGGTATATTTTATTAAGGGTGCTTTTGGTTGGGTTGAGTGAGAGATTATAATCATTATAATATAATCTCACCATTTTAAAAAGTCGAAGTGTATCGTCCGTACTTAACTTTCGGAGTGCAGATAAATTTTTTAATTAGAGAGAAGACACGCGGAGAGAAGAGTTAAAAAAAATTTCCAGATGCTCCTTATCCTCAAACTAGGTGGATTTGTATTAACATCTATTAATTAATGTCACGTGTAGCGGTAGGAAAATGATTACTATGTCATTTATCACCCTCTCTATTTATTTGTTGGGGAAGTCATCCGGCATCCGTGGAAGTCTGCACACACCAGAAGCCAAAGAGACGTCAGAAGGAGTCTCGAGTGTTACTCTAGGAGACAATCTTCCGATGTTTAAGTCAACAAAGGATTAACGAAAGGTAGAGAAGAGCAAAAATGAGAGAGATGTGGAGACCGTAGTAACAAATCCGAGAGGTGTGTAGATCCTCTGTACGAGGGCTCGCCGCTCCCAGAGGATACTCAGATAGTGCTCGCTGGGTGGTAAGGTCGTGCAGGAGGAGGTTTCTCTCTAGGCGTACAATGTGGCCTCTCTATCCTCGCAGCAAATCTGGTTGCTCTATTCTCTGTAAGGAGCTCTTTGGTAGAAGTATCCACCGTCTGTCTCTTCTATGTTAATTTCCCTTTTATAGGGGTTGTCCTGGAGTGAGGGGCCCGCTCCCTCTAGGGGAAAGGGTCCCCCTAGTAGGGTAACGCTTCCTCGCTATAGTGGCGTGAGTTTCCCGTTGGGGGCCGATTTCTCCGGCGCCGCTCGATCTCGAGGCGAGCCTTACGGCGCTCATGGAGTGTACTCGTCCGTTATGGGATCGAGGCCGACGTCGTGAGATAACGTCGGTCGTCTGAGGATCCTCCGGCGATATCCGCGCTTGGGCCGTATCGGTCGTGGGCTGTGGGATCCGACGCTCTTCTGGGTTGGACCCCCCTTGGGGTGGGCAGAACGCGTCCGGCGTCTCTTGGGCACGCTTATCGAGAGCGATCTGATATGGGCCTGTTGTTACTGGGTTGCATCTGGACCAGACTGAATTTACCCTCCTCATCATGTTTAATATCTATCTAATATTTAATCAGTAATTTAATGACATATTTATATTAACTCAATATTTAAAAAGTGAGATGAGAATGATTCATGACACAGTAGATAAGAAAATGAGAGGTGAATCTGCGGAGGTGTCTCAAATATAATTTTTAGTCAGTAAATTTTTTTAGCACATTTGGTTCATATACGGTGAAAAAAAAATTCAAAAAAATGCCACTATCCCCCTCCGTTAGAAACGGGCCCCGAGGGCACAATACCCTACTACATATGGTGGCTGATTTCCCTTCCATCCCTGTCTTGATTGGACTTCAGTTTTGTTATGTAAGAGAAAAGACTTCAAATAGAATTAAGTATTATAAGACGTTGGTGTTCAAAGTTTTAACCTGTTTAAACTGAATGATTGCTCCCATTAGTGAGTCGTTTACATGTATCTCTACCAGCCTATACATGTATTTTACAGCTCCAACTAACACTCAGCCACTCTCACAATCCTTCCGCCCTTGGGTTAGGGCCTAATAGTACAGAACGCGACTATCCAAGCTCACTTACCAGCATTATTGACGAGTAAGAAGCTTAAGGGCACGCTTGGGGAACATTTCGTTTAGAAATTAACATACGAGGAATCTGCCATTCTTCCTGTTGCCTAAAAAAACCTTTGAATTGTGAAAAAATGAGAGTAAAATTCGGGAGTACACACCATATGTGCCTCAAAGATAAAATCTCCTTCTATTGCAAAAATTAGAATATTCACATGCCTAAACCATCACTCGCATCTTATCCTGAGATCTTTGAAGCTCTTCCTAATGCAACCCAAGTATAGAAGAAGGCTACCGTGTTGAGAGCATGTGGTTTTCCTTCTGCCTCCAACAAAATCATTTATTACCCATTATAACAAGGACGTAAGGAGCTTAAGCTTAGCAACTCAAAATTTACATTTACTCTCTTTCATTACTTACAAGGCAACAGAATTGAGAGAGAGAGAGAGAGAGAGAGAGAGAGAGAGAGAGAGAAGTGGCAGCCGAAGTGGCTGGCGAACCGAACAGATCCCTACCACTTTAGCAGACAGAGCAGGGAGTGCATGGCTAGAACAGCTCGAACTCCACCTTCTCCCAATTGCACCCGAACTCCAGACACTTGCCTATCTTCTTTCTGTTCACCGGGGCGGAAGCAGGGGCGGGGGCAGGTGCGGGCGCAGGTGCCGCTGCTGTGACCATGAGCTCATCTGGACACGGTGTCTCCGGCGGAACGGTGCACCGGATGAGGGCCCAGTTCAGTCCCTCGAAGAAAGGGTGCTGCTTGATCTCGGCGGCTCCCCGGATAGAACCCAGCCTATTCTCCGGCTCCTTCACGAGCAGCCCTCTGATCAAGTCCTTCGCTTGGACGCTCGTGGGTGGGCTCTCCGGGAACTTGAGGTTCTGAGTGACTATGTTGGTGAGAGTTTCCTCGTTCCCCGAGCCCTTGAAGGGTGTCCTCCCGAACAATAGTTCATACAGGAAGATCCCGAACGTCCACCAGTCGACAGAGCTCCCGTGGCCTTCCCCCTTTATGATCTCGGGCGCCAGGTACTCGTGCGTCCCAACAAACGAGTTGGACCGCGCTTCTGTCGGCTCTGCCACCAGCTGCGGAAGTGGGGTGAGCGGGGAAGCCACATCCGACTTGGTCCTCGCCGCAGTGGAAGACATGAGACGGGGTGTGAAGCACGAGACTTGGACGCAAGATGGTTTGGGGCATAGGGGATCGATGCAACCGGATTCAGCAAGGGGTCCCGACAACGCTACGTCCGATTCTCCGGCACCTGGTGAGGATGAACTGAGAAGGGTCGGACTCACGGTGCACCGCAGGGACAGGTCGAAGTCTGACAGCATTATGTGACCGTCTTCCCGGACTAGAATGTTCTCAGGCTTGAGGTCGCGGTAGATTACGCCAAGCATGTGCAGATACTCCAGGGCAAGAAGTACCTCCGCAACATAAAATCTGCAGGAATAATGATGGGTCAGAAACAGAGCAGCTTTAACATGGAAAATCTAATAGATAGAAGGTGAGAAGGGGGATCACATAAACGTATACGAAAAATGTAACCGCTACGTTCTTGCGAAGACAACATAGTCTTTTCCGTGAATGTGCAAAAATTGTGGAAATCACAAACAGTTTCGAATAGATCTTCAGCAACTTCCTAATCTCAACAGCTAAATATTAACCCATGAATAACCTTTTTCCTCTCTCTTTTTTTCTGGAACCCACAAGCGACAAATGCTTATGCTCAAAAATTGCAAACCAAATATCCTGTGCCAAAGAAAAACTCACGCAATGGCAGATGAAGTGTAGCTGTAGCAGAACCATTCCAACATTCCAAGTCTACCAAAATCAAATTATCGACCAGATTTTGAATTTTTGTGTGGCTCCTGTCTTCGAGATGCTTCTCGCAATGGAGGAGTCTTTCTGTATATTATGGGCATGTTTCCCAAGGAATATGTTTTACAGATATTAAACGGTCCTCAAGAAGGCTCTCTAATTTCTATATTTCTTTTGGTTTCCCTAGCGTAAGAGCACAATATTTACTGTGTGCAGCAATATGGAGAACTTTCTTTGCATCTGATGCCAACAGATGACACCATCTTTAATCTTATCAGTAATGGGGGAAAATTTTTTAAAAAGACAACCACATGGCACATGTGACATTCAAGCTTAGTAATAGCCCCTAGTCCCAGACGATCAGTTTTTCCTAGGTAAGACCCTTCGTTCCTCTTCCTACAGTTCCTTATTCCATTCTGCCACCATGGAAGATCGAAATTTTCCCACTCCAAAACGGTTTAGTTCCCACAGGTACTAACATGTAATCCAGAAAATGTCTCACTCTGCCTCAACTTAAAATGTCATCTCTGTCATGTTGATCTTCATCTGAAGGTTGGCCGACTCAGAAACTAAGCTCAACTTCATGACCTGAAAACCCCACGTCATATAGTTCCTAATCCAACTGACCAGTAGTACCTGTCAGTCCATGACAAATAACTTGACTTGTAAAGGCTAAACTCACTCGAACAGACTCCTGGCTGACTCGTAGGGTATTATTATATGGACTCGAGCTGAGTCAGCAGGAATCATTTTAAATCGATTTGACTTTGTTCAAGTTTGACCAAGTCAGTTGATTAAACATGATCTTGACGCATGTGGTATAGGAAAAGTGAAAAAGAACCACCAGTTGACAAACCATGATCAGAACGGGGAGGAAAGTAAATTTGACACTTCATCTATAGATCCGGGCACCCCTGCTTGCTCTTAAACCCAATCTTCTTCACCTTTCGCTGTAGACATGGATGCTACCAACTCCGATCTGGATACACCTGAATAATCAGATGATTACGTGGGGAGAAACAATCTGATGGATATTACATAGGTGCCCTTTTAATATTTGTTTAAAAATCAGAGTGGATATCAGAAACCTGTACCCGCTACAATATGTCCTGGTGGGTGGGAGGGACACCAGAAAATTGAAATTTTCAATTCTTCAGTCCACACAAGGCAGGAAAAATTGATCTCCGGAAGGAAAGGGAAATTGAAGCTACAACAAGCTAGAGTGAACCTTACAGGAGTCCCATTTGCTTTGAATGATCATGTTCAGGGAAGAGAGATACAAGAAAGCAGTGGCTATCTCAAACTGATGGTACATGCGAGTTTGGTGCATGCATCAGGTTTACTTGTACTTGGTCAAAGACGTTTCTCACATAAAAGACAGAAGAATTTTAAAGATAAGTGACCTCATAATATGGATTACAATTCTCTTAAACTCACAGATCGTTCACATAATTCCTAAAAGGTGGAACAAAAGTTCTTTTTTGTGTGATTTATATCTTTGACGAGTGCAATACCAGAACTAGATGCCACTTTAATAGAGTCCAATTACATCAGTCCGTTTCCCACCTTACCACATTTAATGCCAGATAAACAGATAGTAATATACCATGAGATAAGCAAGACCAGAGGATAGGATAGTCTCTTTTGTTTGTGAGAGAGTCTGTGATTGGGCGAAACACTTATTAAAGTGGAGGCACATAACTCCTCACGTTTCAAATTGTTGGGAGGATAAATAGGGGCACAGCTACTTCGTGTGGGGGATTTTTTGTATATGGGTTTTGGGAGCTGAAAGCCTATACTTGTACATCCCTTTTCTTTTACAATTAATACATTTGTGGCACTATCCACTTCTCAAAAAAGAATACCATGAGATAAAAGATTATGAGAATCAGCCAAACACCAAATTTTTATTTGTCAAAGGCTATATGAATGAATATCAGACACTGGTCAACTGAAAAAAGAAATAACTGGATACTCATTTTTCTAAACAGTGTATATCGACTTGAATTGAACAAAAGGCCGTTATACATTTCTTGACATTTCTAAGAATACAATGTAGAATAAAACCTTTCTAATCAAATTAAAAGTAGAATAAGAACTCAACCACGTGTTCCACATAGAATATGTATCTTTATTCCAGTGCTTATCCCATTATCAAATGACCATAAAGAAGCATCTACATTTGTAAAACCATCTGATGACACTAAAAGCACCCATTAATATCACATCTCCTGCAAAAATTCAACTGTTGTGACAACTATTTGGAATAGTAGTTGACTCTATAGTCTATAAGGAGGTATCAGCACAGTTACACGCAACAAATTTTGAAGGGTGTTTTCATATATACATAATTAATTTATGGGGGTCATGCAAAAGGCTCTATAGTTTTATTACAATACTGAGACATAGAAAAGCAGAAGATAAACTATATTTTCACGAATCACATACCTAGCTGCTGGTTCAGAAAAGCTCCTGCCAGGTTGTCTCTGTCGGAGGACATGCAGATCACCACCTGGACAATATTCCATCACCAAACATGAAAGGTTATCTGTTGTAAAATAGGTGTATAATGTTGGAAGAAATGGATGATCAAGAATTTGCAGTATCTCTCTTTCTGTCTGTGCCCTTGGCATCTTTTTTCTGCTCAAGAGAAAATCGTTATCCATTACTTTCAGGGCAAACAAACAGTTCGAACCCATTAACTCAGCAAGATACACGGTTCCAATATCTCCACAGCCGAGCCTCTTGAGCAGCTTGAAATTGTTCAGCCCTATGCTTCCATGGTGCATCTCAACATGATGAATGGCTGTCCATCGAGAATCTTTTGACATGTGAGGCCTACTTCCATGGCCACTTGAGGTGCTTTGATTGCTCTCATCACTCATGCTAGTACTGCTGCTGTAATCACCCATGCTACTTTTTGAGCTCTGCGAGCATTCCCCCTTTTCTCTTACTTTTAAACCTTCACTCGTTTTCCCTCCAAAAACCCTATCACTATTCCCACTACACGGAGTTGATTCAGGTTTGGCTGCAGTGCAGCCCTTTCTTGCTGAAGTTATTGCAGTACCATGATTTACATTATTTGCTGGTGTCAAGGTGCATTCCTTCTTCTGGCATCCCATTGTGCTTTTAGTAGCAGCCACACCAATTTTATTGGCCTCATTACATGTAGTAGAAGAGCCAGAAATAGGAGCTGATTCGTGCCTTAACTTCTTCTTCGTGATATTCTTGTTCACAAATATGGGTTTGATCAGCCGTGGACCAATGTGGGGCTTGGTCAATTCACCACCGCGTTTACAGCTAGAACTAGACCCATGAGAATTTGATTTCCCTTTGATGAATTGTTCCACCCCAGCTTCTGGTTTATTTTCAGAGGAAATCACGTCCTTGATTTTTGGCTTCATCACCCTTGTTGTGGTACCTGCTGCTGTATGGGGAGAGGTTGCAGTGGAGTTATGGGATATATTTACACTGGACACGTCTGAAGATTCAGTCCTGGAATCGGGAACTTCTGCTGCAGCTTTTTCTGGCACGAGAGAAATCTCCAGCAGCTTCACTTTCCCTTCATCTAGCGATTCATCACCCTGAATGACTACAGCAGCATACAACCTTTTAATAGTTCCAGCCTCAGAGGCACCAGATAAGCCTATTGGCTTTGATAACCTCTTCATAGCAGCAGTTTCCGATGCCTGGGAAATGCATAACCTTCTCAGGGCCTGCTTTAGTGTCACAGATTCAGAGATCCCAATGCCTGAAGCTTGAGATGAACTAACTCTAACTGGCTTCTTTAGGGCGCGCTTCAGTAACAAGTCCTTGGCACTTTGTTGAGTAACCCTCATCCTAGTCATTCTCCTATCAACTGTTTCAATGAGTCGGTTAAGTTCATGTTCATCTTGTTGAGTTTGTTTCCCATCCCTGACATCCATTTTGGCTTTACATTTAATTGGATTAAATCCCTTTGAATGATAAACCAAATCCAATTCATCCTTTGCTTCGGTGATTTCACAAATTTCAAAAGATGAACCCATTCCTTCAGGTTGCTCCATTGCCCTAAAATCAATCTTCAATAATAGCAGGATGTAGGAAGGAATTGAAGTATCCTCCAACTAACCCATTTCTGTGGAAGTAATCAGATGGAAAAAGAGCAGAGAGTCTATAGAAAATATAGCATCTGTATATAGATTTTCCTCAAGCATGTTGGCCCCAATATGCATAGGGGCTTACTTTCTGAATCTTCCTAGAAGAGAATGCAGTATTCAAAACCCTGTATGATTGACAAGATGCAGTTAGGATAACAACGTAGGCATGTCCCAAGAAACAGGTCATCTGCAGAATTTGTAGCACTAAGAGTGTCTCGAGGTAGTAGGCAAAAGAAAAAAATGCTGGCATTGTAGACATGTAATGGACACCCACGAGAAGATCAACCAAATCAAATCAAGTAGTTTATTAAGATCAAAATTCTCTTTCGACATACTGAATTTAACTGGAGACTGATCATACAAAGAATCGGTTGCAACTGTGTGGTTTCAAACATAAGTATAGCCTAGTCCGATCTAAACCCATGGAGATATTCCCTATTTTGCTACTCATAACATACTTCGCCAGTGTCATATGGTACTCACCACAAAAGCAGTCATCCATCAGCTCCAACCATGTAAAAACCAAAAGACTTTCAAGTGTTCGATCAAGTGTCTAAAAACCTTTCTCTAGCAGGATCAGGATTTCATACCAGTTGGTACAAACAAAGCCAAGCATAACAGTGACATACCAGTATAAAACGTCAGACAGGTGACGCACAGGGTTTGCAGTGGTCTTCCACTTTTGGAAAACTTAAAGCTTTCAGTGGGACCAAATGGGTTGTAGAAGGAAAGAGAACGGCAAAATCAAGTGCACCTCACTGTATCCTTCAACAGACTGACTCAATGGGGCAAATATCATATGGATTTACTTTAGCTTCTAAACAGGAAATACTATGACCCAACTGGCTAATAAAAAAGCATTCATTTTTTGTGATTTCAAGTGTAGCCGTCAAATCAAGAAATGATCGTTACGAGCCATTGGAAAGATGCCACAAAGGGCATTAAGGTATGTAAAGTTCCCACATGGACCTGGGACATTTATCTGTACATGCTCTAGAAAATTTACCAGACACAGCAATGAATTCGAACAAGTATACAGAAGGAATACAAAGAACGCACGACGAAACACATGAATTCCACCAATAAATCGAAAACGTTCACATATTGCAGGACCCTAACGCGGTACGGCAAATTAGAGGAGGTAAAAATGGAGAAAAGAGAGAACAAAAACAACATCGAAGATAAGTTGTACAAACCACACATTTTCAAAATAACGAAGCACCACGAGGAATCCCACCCCAACACATTCCAAAACAAGAATATGTGAAGACTTTAGAACGAAGCAGTAAAATCAAGAATCCGATAGCCGGATAAATGCCGCCAAGAGAAGGGAGACCAAAACTGCCGGTGTCAGTGGCTCCACCAAATTCCCCCGTGTTGGGGGAAAACGAGGAAGAAAAGACCGGGCGACCTCGCCCAGCTGCGTCGGACTCATTCACAGCCCTCGAGCCTCAAAACTTTCGAAAACCAAGAACCCGAAGATAACAGATTACCTAAAACAAAACAGGAACCCCGATCTGCCACACCCCCTTCTTCACCGAACCTGAGATCGAACCTTGCGGGCGCAGAGCGGTCGAGTGGAGCAGCTCCGAGCTGGGAAAGCGGCCAAATGGGGGCAGAGAAGACAGCTAGGGTTGGGATAACGGGGGTTGGCGCGCCGAATGTGTAGTGATGGTTGTGGAGATGGAGGAGCGGTGGGGGGTCTGTAGCAGCAGGAGTGAAATGCACATCACGAGAAGGGGTAAGGGAAGAAGCACAAGCAGTGCGCCCGAGAACGAAAAAGCAACAGAGACGAAAATGTGTTACGAAATTTCCGGAAGAGAGAAAAAAAAAAGGAAGAATGTGTGAAAATTATCTCAAACGCCCTCCCGTTTTATGTCCCCGCCCCCCACCTGAGTGGGTCCCACGCTATCGCCGACCTTGACGGCAAGCCCGCAGCGGAACTAAAACGGTCGTATCTATCTATTTTCCCATTTAATTAACAACTTGTTAACTATCGTTTTGGTAGGTGCCCGCGGAGGACGGTACCGCCATGGCCCACGGGGGGGGGGGTGGGGGCGAGGAGAGCGGGAAAATATGTGGCAGGGAGACGCCCCTCTCGTCCGTACATCGTGACGTGCCAAAACCATGGGTCCCTCCCGTTTCTGTAGTCTCGGTCGTCCGATGTAGGTTCACCTGCGGATCTTCGATGACCATCAGCGCGCGCCGACGGACGCGTCGCGCTGGTGACAAGCGCCGCCCAGATGGTCACGTCTTGCTGACTCAACCTTGTCTGCCGCCAGGAAACCCCACTCCTCCACTCCCCCTTTTTATGTGAGCCGGGGAACCGCCTAGTGACCAAAAGTGGGCAAGGCGAGAGCTCGCCAGCAGTTCGCGGTCCGACGGGAATGGGGCTGCCACGAGAAGGGTCGGTTCTGATAGATTTATGTGATGCGACGAGGACGGATGTCTGAACTGACGACTTTTATATTATTTATCTAATCACTTCTTAAAGTGATTCCTGTAAATTATTTATATTTGAAAAGATATATTATTTGTTCAAAATTTTATCCGATCAACTCTAATAATGAGATGAAATGCATCCACTCAAACGTCCTTCGTCACAAGTGGTGCCGTCCTGACATGCGAAGCGGTAAGCATCAAAATTATACGAAGAAGTATAGACGGTAGAGTTGGATCTCTTTTAGAAAAAAGATATACATGAATCAAATCTAGATGTGTGTAACATTCAGACTCGACGTTGATGACCGTGAATATTACCCTTCATTAGTTCTCTCTCCTCTCTCTCTCTCTCTCTCTCTTCCAACACCTTCAACGGGTGAATTAGAGACGTAGATGCTGTAAAAAGTAGTGTTATGGTAATCGGATCAAATTGGTCGGTAAGATCGGTCTAAGAATCAGTTTGATTAAGGTCGATTCGGTGTAATATTAAAGAACCGGACGAATCACGGTTCGACCAGTGAAGTGGTCCGAATCAATCCGACTCGAGTCACCCTTTAAAATAAAAAAATAAACATAAAAATATTTATTTATTTAAAATAATATTTATGTGTGAATAAAATTATCGTGTTATTATTTATCATTTTATTTTAAATATATTTAAATTTTAAAATTTTAAAGAAGTATAGATGTCAATTGTGAAGAGTGAAGACCAATAAAATATTACAAAATTTTAAAATCAATTTATTTAACCATGTTATTATTATTTTTTACTTGTATAGTTATATAATCATGACTAATAATTATAGATGTATGTTTTTTTATTTTGATCATTCTACCTTATTTATTATTGTCTTAGTTATAAAATCGGGTCGAATTATGTATCAATATTACGATGATGTCACGGTTCAAATCGGTTCGATTGAATAGTCCAACCAATTTGAACCGAACTAATCCATTGACCAGTTTCGACACCGATTCGATTCTAATAATATTGGTAAAAAGATAAGAGAAGTGACCCCTCTCCCACGATCTCGCACTCTCTCTCTCTTCTATCTCTCTCTCCCATTGTTTTTTCCTTCTTTAGAATTAATAAAGAAGTAAGATTAGAACAGATATCCTTAACATTTAACATTTTACATCTTTGTTTCTCTTTTTTTTACTATAATTCATTTTAATCAGAATTACATCAACGTTTTTCTGTGGTACAACTGGTAGAATGTTTGTCAACGGCGACAGTGAAGAGTTGTAGAGGCCTGGAGGGTTAGTTAACGAAGGAACGAATATATAATTGGGTCACACTATAGGGACTGAATCATAAAAGTCCCTCGATTTATAGGATGCACGAGGCCAGCAGCTAGCCTTGAAGGCAGGATTGATGATGTTTACAGCATCCGCAAACCCCTGCCGCACCCGTCTGGACTTTAATGATGACGACGTTTTTGTACGAGAATTGGGGGCCTGGACGTATAGAAAGGTGGCTGGGCGGGGGTCCGCACAAGGGAACAAGGAACCCCACGAGTCCACATGTGCTGTTTCATACCTTGGGCCCCCACTTTGTTTCAGGGTGGATCGTTAGTCGTCACTCGGTCACCTTTTTAACTTAAAAATTAATTTATTTGATTTGATAGGGTCATATTCAGGTAGTCGAGTTAAACGAATTTTAAATTAAATTAATCTGAATTACCTTATCTTATATCTATCGAGGTGGGTTAAGTTAACTCTCCCCGTAAAAAGATCCATTTGTCTCCACTATCTCTCACCCCTCGTTCCACCCGATCTCCCCCTCTCCCTCGCCGGCGTTGCCATCTCCCCCTCCGTTGCCGACACCCCCCCTCCCCCCGTCGTCACTGCCCCCTCCCCCTCACCCACCAGTCACACCCCTCCCGACCCCTATGTCGTCGTCCCCGCCTCCTCCCCACTTACAGACCTCCCCCTTCCCTTTCAATGTTGCCCCCTCTCCCTCACCCACGAGCCACACCCCCTCCGTTGCCGTCCTCGTCGCCTCCCAACTTCTAGACCTCCTTGTCCCCCTTCGATGTCACCCCCTCACCCACCGACCTCACCCCTCTCCCCCCTCACCCATCAATCTTTCCAGACCTCTCCCTTCATCTAACATGCAAACCACGTCTCTCTCTATCTCTCTTTCTCTCTCTCATATTATAAGGTTATTTTTATCATTTTACATAAAAATCTCATACTTAACTCACTTTTTTATCGAATGATACCTCTTGCTTGCCATATTAATCCACTCACTTAATTCGAGTTAAATCACTTGTAAATGTAATAAATAAGAATAAAAATAAATTAACTTCGTTTACTTATTTTAATCTGAACTTATTTTAATTCCCAACTAAAACGGGGCTGAAAGGGATGGTGCTGGGCCCCTCTCCCTTTCAAATCCCTACATCCCAATAATCCACTCCACCCACCACCCTCCGCCCACCACTTCTTCAACAAATCGCAAGCCCCCTATAAATGGTTTGGCAACGGTGCAAGGCCGGTCTTTGGAGACTGCGAATTGCGATACTGTTTTCCGCCATCTATTTCTTGTATTTTTCCCAACTTTTCAGCTTTCGTACTTGCACTCGTACGTACAACTGAGCATACAACGAGAAAAATCAAAAATGACGAAAATAGAAATAAGATCGTGCCGCCTTAATTCACGTGGCCCCGTTAGGCGCGCGTACAGAAGGGGAAAAGCCTGAAAGCAAAAAATACATACGCTCCTGTCAATCGAACTGTGGGTGATGATGAACAAGTTGACCTGTGATTTTAGCTGGGCGCGTCGCATGAAATCATGACCTGCCGCGCCCCGCGATGGGGGAATGCTAAACGGTGTAGAGACATGATTCATGGGACACGCACGGAGACGCGAGATAATTGCACGTATTCGAGGCTTCTCAAAAAAGCATCAGACGTTCGCGTGCGACTCGCATGCTTACAGGACTTGATGCTCGTGCAATTAATTATACCAGAAAATCTATACCATGTTCGCCAGCGTTTTTTTCCCCCCGTTAATTGCAGCACATTAATCATCCTAGCTAGTAACACATTTTTTTTAATTTGAAAACATCTGCATGCACGTTGATATCTGGCATGTGATGGCGATTCATCGTGCGGGAGAAAAAATCGAGTGCGACTCCAGTAATTCGAACTCATTAAAAGGTAGCCATGACTGCCGTCGTGTCACTTGTTTGACCCCTAAATGACCCATTTGATGTCTCATATTTGTCATCGTGTTTACATAAATGCATATATTTTACCGACAATTGAAGAAGCTGCCTGTCGTGGTGGTGGTTCACCTCTCCCCGTGCCCGATGCAGAGGAAGGGAGGAGGTTCGATCCTCACAGGTGTGCTGCTGCCGCCCGCCTGCCGCCCCGCCCCCCCCCCGGTCCGCGCCAAGGGGTGCGTGTAGGCGCGTCCTCCCAGGCAGGCGTGGGGAGGGAATAAATGGGGGCGCCTGGTCTCGATCGATCCGATCTCACGACCTTAAACTGTCCCCTCCCTTGAAACCCCCAATTCCATTGCGCCACTTGACTAAAATCCCCTCCCTTGATACCCCCCAGGCCATGGCGCCACTTGACTACTTATACATGATCAGATCTAAGTACACACCTGGTTCCACTTTGACCGGGGGATAGATTAAAAGTAAGTTAACTCAATTAGATTAGATTATTTCGGAGTTAATTCATTTTTAATTCGATATGCATTGGGTTAGAGTTAATCAACCATTCGAGGTGAGTTTTGAATTCCGAATTAAATCCAAGTTAACCATATTTTTAACCTAGTTATCTTGTTTCACTTATTAGAGTAAAAAAGTATTAACCCAGAGATAAAAAATAGATTAACTCCTACTTATCCCCCAATCAAAATGGAGCCTAAAGTGTGCATCGACCAAACTAATTTTTTATTTTTTTTGTCATAGTATCAAAGTAATCTTAACTTGTGGTATAAAGTAAACTGTAATGCGATGACTTAAAAAATATAAAATAAAAAAACAGATTCAATGAATATTATTGGACTCGATTTATCTTGAGTTAACTCTTTTTATTTTAAATTTTCTGGGTTATCGAATGAGTGTGTCTTGCATCACAAGTTAAGTTAACTTGAACCCCACATCAAAAAAAAAATTTGCTTGGTGTACACCTGAGATGGAAGTGTATCCTGCAGTACAAGTTAAGATAACTTGAACTTCACGTCACCAACAAAAAATGAGTTTGATTGATACACACTCGGAATGTATAATTAGGCCCGAGTGTACACTAAACATTACTCAAAAAATAAAAGTAGTCATGCTCGAGACTGATGCACAATATAGCGATCAACTATAATACCATTAGATTAGTGAGTCCTCTAACATACAATCTAAAGACAATCAAAGGAATTTATATTTTTTACGAATTTAAACTCTCATTGTTATTTGTCTAACTTTGGGTAGTAAGTAGATTGAAAAATGTCAACTCTGAATGGAATGTGACACGTTAAAGTGTTATCTTTTTTTCCCCAATTGGGCACTGTTGTATAACACTTAAAAGAGGAGAATCAAGAGAGCAAAGTGAGACTACGGAAAGAATCTCCGAAACGTAGAAAAGGTTTTCGTAGAGCCAGTCGAGTGATGAAGTTGAGTCTTCTTTGAGCAAGAGGTCAAGGAGGGCAGTAGTACGGGTTTCACGAGCATCAGAGCTGACTGTTCTCTTGGGTTAGGATACTCGGAGAGAACCTTACGATACTTAAGTAAATAAAAAGTGGAGAGAGAGAGAAAGAGGTCAAGGAGGACAGTAGTACGGGTTTCACGAGCATCAGAGTTGACTGTTCTCTTGGGTTAGGATACTCGGAGAGAACCTTATGATACTTAAGTAAATAAAAAGTGGAGAGAGAGAGAAAGACATGGAGTAGAGGGCATGATCTTTTTGTATCTAACGACGGTATGTCAACGTATCTTTTATAGTCTCTCGAGATGTGCGTCAGTAACGACGATTAAACCGTTAAGGCAATCGTGTCTCTGGGGGTTACGACCCATTAACCACGTTCTGTCATGTGTGATGCATCATTCATGATGAGATCGAGTATGTATTAAGGGCTCAGGAGGGTAAATCTGGCTCGGGCCATAACGGATCCGTCAACGACGAACCCAATTCGACTCACGGTCTATAATGCGTCCAAGGGCGCCCGACAGCCGCAGTCGATAAAGGCACGGCCCACTACGACTCGGCATCGGATTCGACAGCATAGGAAGGGCTTTGGCGCAGACGCAATGGTCGTCGAATGACCCTCCGACGACCGACCGTTATCCCCACGACGTTGGCCTCGACCCCATAACAGGTGAGCACGCCCCACGCACGCCATAGACTCGCCCAGGGATCGACCGACTCTGGGATAATCACCCCTCAACGGAAAACTCCCGTCACGATCGTGCGGAACCTTACTCCACGACTCACGCTCTTCCCTGCTAAGGGATTAGCCTTCGACACCAAGAGAACCCTCTATAAAAGTGATCTTGACAGAGAGGAGAAGGGGATGGGTGAATCTCACCAACGAAACGCCTACAGAGAAGCTAATTAGAGAGTTACACGTCCTGCTATTAGAGAGGTCGCGACCGTCCATTCCCTGAGAGAGAACCCTCTCCTGTACGACCTTACTACCCAGCGAGCGCTCTCCGAGTGACCACTGAGATCGGCGAGCACTCGTATAGAGAGTCTACACGTCTCTCAGATCTTCTATAGCGATCTCCCTTTCCACTTTTCTCTCCTACTCTTCTATGTTCTTGACTTACAACTATTGCTGACTTAAGCATCGGAAGGTTATCCTCTGGGATAGTATCTATGGCTCCTTCTGACACTCTTTTTTTTTGGTGATTGCAGATTTTCATGGGTGGTGGATGACTTTCCTAACAAATAAATAGAAAAATGTGATGCGATGACTAAAAATCAATTTTATACCTCTATAGGGACGAATACAGTGGTTGGTGGCACCCGAGATAGTTACGGAGAGGGGTTGATGCTAGATCCTGCGCCGACCATACTTTGCGTCCACAGTTAACATGGGATTCAAATTCTGACGGGAAGTGCCCACGTTAGACACTAATGATCTTCCTATTCACTTGTGGCATCTTTAAATCACCTTAATTCGGAAGGCGTCCAGGGATGTAAACATATTGATGTAACATTACATGTTAATATCCATGTAAAGGCAAGCATAAAATGTTGAAACCACTCTGTCTTATACATTGGCTCACGCCCTCTTGTATCACAGTGCAATTAGGGGGGCAGATGGGGTTGTCTATTGATGCACCAGCCTAAAGATTTGATTGGATGACAAAGTAAAGGTCACCCACCCAATCCCATCTAAAACAAAGAGGCATGAACAAGATAGGTGGTTAGCACGTTCGTCCACATCACACAAATGCAAGTAAACTGTTGCATCATTATTGGGCCAATAGACACGTCACATGGGCCACATATCCCATAAGCCGAAAGGCACGAGCACAACGAGTGGTCCAGGGGAAAAACAGTCAAGCTAATAGACGAATCCCACCAGTAGTTCTGTTCAGGGCCCGTTTGAAATCGATCATCGGAGGGATTTTAAGGATTCCAATGATCCCTGACGTCCGATAATCCCAACCAAAATATATTTGAATGTTCCGACTTTTGGACTTGGGCAGATTTTGGAAGTAGAAAAGAGAGACACATCGGAGGGGAATTAAAAAAATCTGGAGAAACTCCTTCCACTGAGTTTCTGGGCAAATTCTAACTCCCTCCGTACCATTTAACCTCCCAAACCCATTTAAACCTGCATTAAAGAGGTCCTAAACTCCACCGACCATTTATAACCAGGCTTTAATTGAGATGAGAAGGGGATGTATGGCACGGTTGACGATGATGGAGGGAGGCGAATTGGTGCATGCGCGACAAGTTGTCAAATGAAATTTTTTATTTTAAAAATCTTTGACATCGTGGCAGATGGACTTTTGAAAAAATTTCAAATGATCTCTCCATTTTGCAATCCAAACCAAACGAGACCTTAAACGGAAAGTAATTGACATGAAAAACTCTAGAAATAGAAAAAATGTTGAGACACCCCTATTAGTCTAACATCACGTCAAATTAAGTATTTCCTTAAACCCGACGCCCTATGCTAAAGCAACCAATGCTTCTTTAAGTTATAGCAGTCGTAGATCAGGAACGACAATAGACATGGAACCAAGTTCGAAGTGGTCATTATCCACTCTAACTTACGTATATTGCTCGTTACTCTAAGCTCTCTCTCGATCCTTTATTTGCATGTTCCTTACTCTTTAAGACCCTCTTTGTAAATCGGGTAGGATACCGCATTCGACGTCATACCGCATTCGACCTCAGAGGGTCGAATGCGGTATCCGAGGTCGGATAAATATCACGTGTGTGAGAGGAGCGTGTGAGGCCTACACGACTCTCTCTCATCAGATTTGTTATCCGTCCCCGATATTCCGATAACAAATTGGCCCTGGTTTAGTTTTTACAATATGAATTAAATAGAAATAAATATTAAGATAGATGAAGGACTGAAATGCAGCGGAGTAAAGACGTTGAAAGGAAAATGTAGTAGAGAATCTCAATTTTCCGATGATGGATGGGAATCAGAGAGGGTTTTATTTAGTTCGTCGGACATGACAGACCTGTCTACCACATTTTTAGAACTATTTTTATAATCTAATGAAAAAGTTTGGAATGGACTGACTTCTTTGGATTTTATGGGCTTGGGTTGTTCTTGGAATGGGTGATTTCAAAAGATAGTCGAATTATTTTTATTCTCGTTAAAATAAGATTTCACTTTGACTTATTTTTGTGTTATTCCACCATTTTTTTCACTAGTTCCACTAGAATAATATTAATTTTTCTTTATTTCTTTAAACATAAAAATAGTATGTATGACTATCAAATCAGTGAATCATCGCTTATTTTAATATTTCTCTAGCAATTATATGGATGACTTGTCGGATTATCAGTGTCATGTGGCTGGAGAAGTAAAGAAGGAAATATAAAAAGCGGCATACTCACATGGATCACGATTAGACCTCAATCATCTTCCGTGGATTATTGGGCGCGTTTGGGAAAGTGAGTGTGTTTTGAATATTTTTTTTTCAAAAGGCATTTAGAGAGAGAAGAAGGTCTTTGAATTGTTTTAAAATTTAATTATTTTATTCTTATATATCTCTAAAATTAAAAAAGTAAGTTTTTTAAAAAATAGTTGTGACATTGATCTGTTTATTTTAAAATTTTGAAGGTAAGATTTTCTAGACTAAAATTCATACCAAAAATAAAAATAAACGCTCACTTAGTTGTATCCGTGCACTCTTTCACATAATTTAGGTCCCGTTTGAGAACCCACATGTCTTTGAATTTTGAGCCATAATCTATGACAGTCCATAATTTTTAACAAATGTTCAACCTGCGCCTGAATTTTTGAGGAGACATAAAAAATCAAAAGAGAGAGACTCAGAGACAAAAGTATGCTCTGTCCAGAAATTCTATAAACATGTGGAGGAGAACATTTGAAGATTTTCAATGATTATAAATCATGGATGAACCAGAGATTTGTACGACAGGGGGGTTTTGTAAAAATGAAAAGGAGCGATGAATTCTCAAACGGGGTCTTAGGATCAGTTCCTCTAATCTAATAATTTTATCATTTGCGTGCTCGCGATGAATTAAGGCCGCATGACCGCTTCTTTTTCTTCTTCTTTTTCATCTTTCCATGATTCGGGAGGTGTGGGAACTAGAAAGAGCAAGGAAAAAAAGGCTGCCCTTCCCCACCCTCTGCCCTACATTGCTTATTTGTAATGTGCGGTCTAGGACACTACATTTACAAGTGCGGGGCCGTACACGAGAAAATGCAGCAACATGTACGAATAACAACTAGATACGCTTCAATGATTGCAAGTCCTTTTTATGAATCACGTAGTTACGCAAAACATAATTTTTCTTTGTACGATAGACGGATCTACATTCAAGTGCAAGAAGAGATTTTCTCCTAATTTCTATGCCGCTCCAAAGGTGGGTTAAATGCCCATGACAGAAATACATCCTTATTGGTGGAGCTCTGTTGTAGGGCGAGAAGAGATTTTCTTCTTATCTCTGCTTCTAAAATGTCAGCGGAGAATGGAGATTACTCATCGTCCTCCTTGGTGGAGCTCTGTTGTAGGGCGCGAAGGGCGCGCTCCTGCTCAGCGAAACGTCGCTCAAAGTCTCGCAGTCGGAGGAAAAGCTCCAACTGATGTCGGGACGGTGCTTGGAGGCTCTGAGTGTTCCCTCGGCTTTTTCCCCGCTGATCCATGGCGGGGACGTCCATTCCCGTATGCCGACGTGGTGGCCCGGATTTTCTTGCTCACAGATTGGAGGAAGCCTCCTGTTCCAGAGGCGGGAGTTGTGAGGGTCCGACTGGCCCGCTCCGAATAATGCGTCCTCCTTAGAGGATAAAACGGCCCTCGGCTGTCAGCAGGGAGGCTTCTACGCGGGGGAGGGGGGGCTCGCCCAGGAACGTTGGGACCGTTCCTCCCTGGCTACTTGAGTCCTCGTCAAATCGACAAGAATATCCAGTTTAGCATTGAGGGATCGGAGGGCGTTTGGATCCCCGGAACCGGGTTGTCCCCCCACGGCTGGTGGAGGTAGGACATTGGCCTGGTTGTTGGGAAGGGGGCCAATCGAAGAGTGTGATGGTGTAGGTTCCCTATCCACGGCCGCCGGTGCCTTCCCTTTGTCACCGGTGTTTCTCCTACTACTATTACTTCCCTACATCATCATATTGGTTTTTTGCTCGTTTCTCACATACGGCTCCAGATGAAGAGGCGTGATCTCGTGCTGAAGCCTGGGCCGTCCGATCTTGATTGTAGCCACACCTGATTAGAACTCTGCAACGTAGAAAACAGATCAGGGGGAGGCCCAGGGTAAAAACCCTCTGATACCTAAGTTAGCAAGGTAATATAGCTATGTGCGGAGGAGAAAGAGAAGAAAGTAGGGGGTGGGCACGAGACCGTTCTCCACCAATAAGAGTGGTTGAAAGTGCTCAGAATGGCTTATCTTTCTAGAGGGATTCCATTGATTTTTATAGTGGTTCATTCTCTTTTGGGGGTAGGGGAAGAGGGAGTGTTTAGGGGGCGTTATCCCTTAAATATGGGCTCTCCCTTGTTCGAGGGCGCTTACCCTTCTTTCCTCTTGACCCCCGGGCTTCCCTCGGTTGGTTACGCTCGACCGTCGTTTGGACTCTTTCCCGAGCGACCGTTACTCGGACTCCCGAGCCCGGAGGCCGCCTAGGTTGTGCCGGTCTGAGTGAGTTTGGCTCCTTGATAAGTGGACCCAATAAGGGGATTGTCACTTGTTGGGCTCTACGGGTCCACTTAGATCGTGTTGACTCACATATCTTTTGGGCCGCTAATTTACCCCTCCATTAGGATTTATCAGTTCCTTATTTTATGAAAATTGCATCTTCTGTTACCTTCCGTAATTGGGCATTAAGGTGTGCTTGTCACGTGATTTAAACATTTCTAAAGGCTTAATATTTTAATGTTTTAACATTTTTCTTACTGTTAACACTTTCCAACTGTTCGGTGTTTTTAACATTTTATCATTATCATTTTAATGCCTCAAGAAGCTAAAATTATTACACTCGTAGTAGTACTCTAAATAAATGTTAAAATGTTTGTCCGTAGCCTTCTGACTCGAAGCCGTGGCTCCGATGCTTCTTCGGCATGTCCGACGTCTGCTGCTCCTACGAGAACGGAGGTGGTTGTGAATGACCCGGATCCTCTGTATACTGTTCCCCGGGCAATTTGTGTAGCGATCACCGCGACTGGTGGTATCTTGTGCCGGCCGGCCGACAAGGTTGGACCGAGGTGATGAGGGCAACAGGGAAGGAGACTTGTTAAATTCATATGAACACCATCGTTCTACTACATGGTGGGTGGACTCGAAAAGCAGGCGCCTTCTAACCTCCCATCCCATGTCAATTCATGCGAATTGAATGAGAGGGAATGCCCGTGAGTGAAAAAAAACCCATGAGAAGGCGGACGTCGCAGCTGCCGAGCCCCTCGCTTGGCCATGATGGCTTATTCCCGTCTCCTGCGTGTGCTCGGCGAGGCTGCCTGCCTCTCCAGAGGGAGGGCCCTCCACGCCAAGATGCTCGTCTCAGGGTCCATCTCCGACGTCTACGCTGCCAACGACCTCATGACCATGTACGTCAGATGTGGCCGCATGGCCGACGCCCGCCGCCTGTTCGACCATATGCGGACAAGGAACCTCGTCTCCTGGACCATAGTAATATCTGCATATGCTAAACTGGGTCCTGCCAAGGAAGCTCTCGAGGCCCTCCGGTCGATGGTCTGGGAGGGTCTTGCCCCGAACGACTTCACTTACGTGGGAGCCATCACTGCATGTGCCGCTGTTGGGGCGGCAACAGCCGGGAAGGAGATCCATGGCCGGATCTACCGTGTTGGAGGAGGTGGAATGTCGAGTCATTTCGTGAGCAATGCGCTGATCAGTATGTACTCGAAGTGTGGGGAGCTGGAGGCTGCTCACAAGGTGTTCGACGCAATCTTGATGCCTAACTCGGTCTCCTGGTGCTCAATTATATCGGGATGCTGCCAATGCGGCGGAGAAATGGAGGCGTTGAGGATCTTTTCGAGGGCGAGAAGGGATGGTGCGGTGGAAGCTGATACCCACTTCGTGCTTGCTAGTGTTGTAGGTGCATGCACAACCCTCACCGATGTGGGATTCGGGAAACAGCTGCACTGCCATGTGATCAAGCGTGGGTTCGGATCGGATAAGTACATCGAAGTGGGAATTGTGCACTTCTATGCAAAATGCGGCGAACTGGATTGCGCAAGCAGGTCCCTCTGGGAATCAAAATCACCAAGCTTGGCATCATGGACGGCACTGCTCGGAGGGTATGTTCAACAGGGGCAAGGACAGAAGGCGATGGAACTGTTCTCAGAGATGCGGGCTTCTGATCTGGAACCAAATGAGTATGCTCTGTCAACAGCAGTGCTCGCTTGTTCGGAGGCCGCTGCAGCTGGGGCAGCACAGCAGCTCCATTCTCTGATAGTGAAGTCAGGGTGCAGGCTAGTTGCACATATGGGCAATGCACTTGTGGATGGGTATGCGAAATGTGGACTGCTGGGGGAATCCTCCAAAGTTTTTGGAGAAATGGAGGAGAGAGATGTGGTGTCATGGAATTCATTGATTGCCGGGTACGCCAGACAGCATAAACTCGAGGGATTTGCAGAGCTTCTTAAGTGCATGCTGCTTGAAGGTGTGCACCCAAACCTCCACACCTATTCTCATATCCTTAGCCTCTGCGGGGATCTCCCGTCTCTGGTTTGGGGCAAGCAGACGCATGCACGTGTTATAAAACCAGGATTTGTCAGGGATGTTGTTGTCGGGAGCTCGCTTGTAGACATGTATGCAAAGTGTGGAAGACTTGAAGATGCTCAGAAGATCTTCTGCAAGCTGACTGTAAAAAATTTGGTTTCTTGGAACTCCATGATCATCGGGTATGCGCAGCACGGGCTGGAGAAGGAAGCTGTGGAGACGTTTCAACTTATGCAGCAGGAAAGCATCAGGCCAAACGATGTTACCTTCATTGGACTTTTATCTGCTTGTGCACATGTTGGCCTCGTCGAGGAAGGGGAGAGGTACTTTGATTCCATGACCGGGCAATGGGACATATTTCCAAGGATAGAGCACTATGCATGTTTGGTGGATCTGTTTGCCCGAGCAGGGAAGATTGCGAGGGCCTTTGAGTTCATAAAAGGCATGCCTCTCAGGCCGAACAAGGTCATCTGGCGAAGCCTCTTGGCTGGTTGCAGGACTCATGGGCACTTGGAGGTGGGAAGATATGCTGCTGAGTGCATGTTGAAGGCTGATCCCCCGGATGTTTCAGCTCGGGTGCTGCTGTTTGATGTGTATGCAGATTCTGAGATGTGGGATGAGGGTGCCGAAGTGAGAGGAATCAAGGGTCCTAGAAAAGTTGCTGGATGCAGCTGTATTGAGGGAAATAACAGAGTTCATTCTTTTACCGCTGGGGATATTTCACACGAGAAGCAACATGAAATTTCTGAGATTCTATGTAGGTTGGCAGTACAGATGATGGATGCAGCGCATGAACAAATTAATTCGCTGTCAATTTAAGGTAGACCACAGCGCAATGGCCATACCTCATGAGCATTTTTACCCACTGCCTTCGGCAACATCACTGGACATTTTATCTTTTTAGTCATTTGGCACTGCAAATTAAATTAACATACAACAGTTGATTGAAAAGTTGCAGTCAGATCTCAACACTTTTCGGCAAAAATTGAGTGGATGTTCATGATAAGATATTCATCTGTTTGCTCCAACATCTATTGGCAACCATATGGTACAACAGTCTGAAAGAGGAGAAGGGATCTGGAGCTAGTCATCCCAAGAGAACATCAGTGGATCAAGTCACCATTCGGAGTAATGGGCGGACGCAAGGGCGACGGCAATGCGCCATTGGGAGATAAGCAAGATGCAAAACGCTGAGAACTTGGGGTTTGGGGGACCCTTGGTGAAAGGTTGACGAACTCCAGCGCTTGCACTCTTAATTCCGTTGGGTAGTCTGCAATGCACCCGATCCTTGGACCTGCTCCAGTAGTCCATTTCAAAGAGATCTGATGTCCCAGCTGGTATGACTTTGTTTCCTTCTTTGAGTTGATCCTTCGTAATATTGCATTTGGAGGCACCTCTGCCCTCGGGCTCTGAAGACCACCAGATAAAGCACGTCCAGACAATGTCCTTTGATATACATCTCCATCTTCTTTGAACTTTGCAACAACATCTTTTGGAGCTATTGGCTCCAAGCGCAGCCGTTCCAGCATGTTATTATCTGGGATTTGGATGTGTGGCGTCTTGGACACTGTTGGGACTTCAGTCACCTTTTCCACTTCAGCTGAATTTGAATCTTCATAGTCCTCATTAGATGAAGAGCGAACCTGAGAGTGACATCAGATCAACACAATTATACACTCAGGCATATCCATCTTTTTTCTTCGAAATAAATCCACCATACCCATCAAGCAAACTTTAGCAAGATTGAAAAATAAGGTGTACTCAATTGAATATCATGATGGCAAGGGGAAATCCTTACCTGATCACCACAGATGGTTATTCCTTTGTCTTCGAGGAAGTTTAAGAAGTTGTTGAGATTCTCCTGGGAGGGACGGTAATGTCCACTGTATGCCCAGATTGCCTGCCAGTGATGATCAAACTTTAAAATCAGGTACAAAATCTGAGTGATCTATATTTATTGTGGGGATGAAAAGCTGGAACAAAGTTACAGCCAATGTGACGGGTCAACAGCGTTGAACCAATAGTATACAACATGATTATTAAAGAAGATATTATGCCACTTAAACCTCTATCCTAACTCTCCCGATCTAAGGGAATCATCGTAATCATCATACACCTCATACCATCAAGTTGGGCTGGCTAGATCTGATGGAGGATCCACCAATATGGATTGTAGTTTTATTGTCGACAATGTGTTTGATGTAAAGTCTCTGTAATGTAAGTATGAGGTACCTAGCTAAGGTCGCTTTGGATAGGAAAGGCTGTCGAAATTCCCATGAGTCCAGTTGAAGGGCAGAAAAAGCTAGGTGTTACATCTGATGTACATTATCTTAATTATACATATTCTTACCTTAATTACTCCTTTCTCTGCAACCAGTCTTCCAGCAGCTAGTGTGGCACCTCCTGCCAAAAAACTGGAGTGATGAAAGCTGCCTTTCCATTTCTGGAGATGACACAATTGTGTTAATATTTCCGGCAACTCAAAGAAATTAACTTAGCTCACAAAAAATATTTATTAGAGAGAACATATTATCATACCCGACCAGCATACAGTTTCTTTGATGTACTCATAACAAAGATCCATTTTCCCTTAACAGATCCCTTGGTTGTATCAAGAAGTTCTCCAGTCTTCGTGTGAGCGAGTTTTCCATCTCTGGGAATATATTCATAGTTCTCTCTCTCTTGCTGTAAGATTTGGAATATTATGTTCACTATATTAGAATCTCAGTTATAGCCTTAAAACAGTCTTACAGAATGTACAAAGATAGGAATATAATTGGTACTCTTCTATCTCATTAACCAAGTGCATAGCCACACCGGAGCCTATATGAATCCTGAACTGAAGGTGATTTAATCTTTTGACTAATATGCTATTCAGTTAGACTATTAATCCCTCATAGTAGAATCCAGCTATCATTTGTCTTATCTTATCTAGTTGAGGCATTGATCTTATTTTTACCTATATTGAACTTCACATAAACTTCACATAATAGAATCCAGAATCATGCCGAGTGTTCAGAAAAGACTGTAAGTGCTCATTAGAATATCAAGATTGTACTCCAAATAATCTCAATTAAGCTTGGGAGGTAACATCAGTTTACAGGAATACAACAGACTTACAGGCCCGAGGTATATAATGCATTGATCACGAAGGACTGATCTTGGACACTCCTTAAGCTCTATGTCTTTGCCTTTGCCAACATCCAGCCTACACGAAAATAAAACGCGGGCTTGTAAGACTCGGATAATTTAGCATCAAACACAAAAATAGTAGATAAGCGACAAAAGAAATCTACGAATAAAAATGGACATTTTTGTCGGTTAAATGAATGTAATATTGCAGATCGAAAACCCTATCCTATCCACTTGTAATCTGTGGGCACATCTGCTCTCCTGTGCGAGCTTCGACTTCTCCCTCACCGTGCATATCTTGTACTCCTGCATAATGACATTTTCCTTGCAACACACATAAACATGCACCATTTTTTTAACCTTCCTTTTGGGTTTTGGGGATGAAAAGAAGATGCCAACTTGCCAGCAATTTGTGGATGCCTCTGCAAGACAATACAGTGGCCAAGTTGATGGGACGTCTCACCATCTTGGCATCACATAGACTACAAATCCCACCGCACTAATGTGCTGACAGGTTCTGACAGTGAAATTTGTCGGCATGACACCCTGTGATAACAAAAATGCCCCCGGTTCCCAAGTCACTTCCTTCTCCTTTTATCTCCAGATTAAAAGAAAAAAAACGGGGTACAAGGTTAAGATGATACTTGGCATCCCACAGAATAACCTCGACTAGTTTACTCGGCTCCATGATCTCCTCATATAATGGGGGGATAAAAGATCTTCTAGTAGCAATTTCTTGCAAGCGCTGACCCCACATCACAGGTCTAGCTAATAAGATGACAGATATGTGCGATTGGAGACAAGATAAAGAGGAGAAACAGGCTTTTTTTTTGTTCTTTTTCTTGTGCTCGCTTGTTTTATATTTATAGCCGAGAGAGAGAGAGACATAGAGAGAGAGAGAGAGAGAGAAGCCCACAAACCAGAAGAAGAAAGGCTGCCCGTCTTCGCTTTTGCACCACTCCTCGTAGTACAAATGCAGGTTGTGCCCATAGCGGTGCCTCGGATCGATCTGTTTTTTTTTTTGGCGGCGCAAATCAACAGAAACGGCAAGTTTAACCACAAATCATAAAAACAGTAATGCGCGGGTCAACAACCTAATCTTATTCCTTACTAATAATAACCGGGCCAAAAAAATTCGTGCTAAAAATAGGAGGAAAAAAGGGATCTTTGGAAACGAATTATAAGAAAACTTCAGGAAGAAAAAGGCTGTGGGTGGTGGGAAATCGCACCGCTTCGATCCAGTGCTGGAAGGCGAGCTTCAAGGCGTTCTTGTCTTTGACAGCCCCCCTGCCGATCTGCAGAAAAAAAAAACCAGGGTTTTTGCAGAACCCACCATCAGCACACCAGCACACCCTCCAAATCCTCAAGAAAGGCAAGAACAGAGAAAAGAAAAGAAAAAGGTCCGAAGAACCCAAATGAAATAACGATGTCGGAGAAATTAGTATGGGGGAGGGAGGGCGTAGGCGCCCCCCGGTGGGGATGGGGAAGGAGATGGGGAGGGAGGGAAGGAAGAGAGAGTTGGACGAGCCTTGGCGGCGTTGGAGCTGACGCGGTTCCAACGCGACGTCGCCGACTCCGGCTTCAGGTAGTTGAAGAAGGAGATGGTGCTGTAGTTGAGCCGCGCGTAGTTGATGGCTTGCCACCTTCCCAAATCCAGGAACCATAACGATCACAAGAAGTTCTAGCCTCTATTCTCAGAGATTATTTTAAAGAAGAAAAAAAACATCGAAGGAAACGTAAACAAAAGAAGAAAGAAGTGGCAGCTAGAGGAAGCTGCGGCGGAAGAGGCAGGCCACATATGGATGTGTCTATATCCCCAGGCACCCACCAGAGCTCCTCGGCGACGACGGCGGAGTCGGCCAGCCTCCGCCGGGTCCGGTAGCTCCGGTACACCTTCTGCAGCTTCACAGCCGACGCGTGCGCCGCGGGCCGCGGCCCCTCGCCTCCCCCGGCGTCCGCCGCCGACGGCGACCTGAGGTGATCGACGCAGAGAGCGGCCGCCGCTCCCGCCCCCGGCGGCACGTCGAACGTGTGAGGCGGCATGGGCGTCTGCACCTCCATGCGGAAACCAGGAAGAACCCGCAAGAAGCACAGAGAACCCAAGACCCCCGAGAGAGAGAGGGAGAGGGAGAGAGAGATAGAGAGGCTGTGGGATGGAATGGAGTCCACACAGAGGGAACGGGGGGAGTGGCGGGGATTTTATAAGCGAGAATTGTCTATTTCTAGTCCAGTACAGAAGGATAAAAGCGTTTCTGTTTCTGTGGAAAAAAAACACTATTTTATTTTATTGGTTTATTTTTCTACGATCGACCAACTTGTGGCAGCGGGGAGGGTGGGCGGGGGTGACAGGGAAGAGAGGGGTAGGCGACGGTGAGCAGCTACAGGCTGCAGCGGCGGCGGCATCTTCCCCAGCTGGTGAGGGTGGCGGAGGAGGTTGGGGAGGCAGCCAGGAACCCCACGCAATTAAGCGGGGAGGGTCATGTGTCTGGGCTGTCCAATTGGGCCGGGTCGTGGGACGAGAGGTGTTATGGGCCGGCCCGACCCTCGCCCCCATACGGTCAAACACTAACCATTTGTATTCGAGGAATCTTCCACCCTGGCACCCCACCAAAATGGGCGTGGCCGGTGGACCCGTCGGTCGGATCGGAGGTAGGAAACCGCCACGTTGCTAACTGGGTCGGTCCATTTACTACCAATCTATATCCGAAACACGGATCCGATAACTGTTGAAGGCCTTCCGGCAAACTTCCGTCTTATCTGCCTGTGTGCTTTTGGAATATACTCTCGTCTCATGTGCCACATGGTTTAGACCATGGACAAAGGTTTTTCAAAAATTTCCATAGATCTTTAGAAACACACGCACGCGCGCGCGCGCACACAAACACACACACAGGCAGATGTAAAGGGCATCATGGGGGTGGGTGAGAGGGGAGGGGGTTGCGGCAGAGGGCGTGGGGTGGGTGGTAATTGATGGCGAGCACCGATACGAGCAGAAGAGATCGTCGCCGCCATCTGGAGCTTGGCGGTGGTGACGCTGGTGACGCGAAGAATCGGGGAGCACCGATACGAGTCCAGCGTTCAACGCCCCGCCAGAGTGGGTGTGTCTGGATGGGTGAAAGACAAGGTCGGATCGTGGTTTGTCCGAGCCAGACGAGGGACAAAAGGCAGGCCGTACGTTTTAAAACGCTTTGCCGTGGATGATATGGACGCCACCAGTCGTCCTTACATTTTTCTAAAGTTGGGCCCTTAGAAGTTAGAAACCATGCAGTGATATTTTTGGACATTTTTTACCACTTAATTTATCATTTTCATCTCAGTTATTGCGTCGATCTAGATGAGGTCAATGTAAGACCGAAGTTTGGTATTTTAGATCTCCAAAGCGTCTATTTTAAATTTATTTTTTATAATCAAATCTTTAAATCGGATGGTAAGCAAATATGAGATGAACTAGAAGACAAAAAGAGTGGTGTTGAAGTATTTCTCCATTTGAATTATACACAAACTTGATAAAGCACCAAAAAGGACATTTTTTTTAGGAGTGTCTGCATGTGTGTGCTACTCTTGAATTTGTAACGTGGAGAATAGAGGGGCGGACTCATCGATCGTAGGATTGCACCATCTTTTGTTGATACATAACAAGGCAAGGGCGGATGTCTTCCCGAAGCTCATCTAGCAGGTCAAGGTTACCTCTCAGCATCTGATCGTTATTAGTTCCTTCTAAAGTTGATACTCGGAGCGAAGGGAGTATGATTTCTACTGGAATAAGTGTGGTGCCCCCTTCCCTAGATCCTATATCTAGGTTTAGGGATGGCCACATTCTCATTGCCTTATGTTGTTAGTCTGGAAGACCCGCGGGCATTCAAGGCTAAACCATCATGCAAATCCCAAAATAGACCTACATACTGTTTCCACGAAATACAAAATTCACATCACTTCGTTACAATAAATTCAACACTACACTTCTCTATGATCATATATCATTTGCATCTCTAGTACAACGATTTCAAACTCATACATCACAAAATTAAAGAGAATTAAATCTGAGGAACTGAAGCTATATTGATTCAAAAGACTCTTAAGATCTCTCTCTCTCTCTTTCCCCCCCCCCCCCACCAATCCCCCACCAGAGTCAACCTCAATCTATTGATCTCCTTAAAAATAATTAAAACGTGGCATGAGTCCTCAGACTTAGTAGACATCCAAACTAGTGACATGATTGACGCATATAAGGCTATCAAAATGTCAGATAATAATAACAATAGTTTCTAACTTAATACGTATTTTCACATATTCCAAACACATAATATAAACTAAGGGAACATAAACAATATAACTATATAGCATTTCATGCGTGGACATGTTCTTAGATTTCATCATTTCAGTGGATCGCCACATGCCACGGATTCATAGAACAACTTGTATAAAATATTACACTCTGGCACACCGTGGATAGCTCCACTCTGGAGCACTTGGTCAGGGCAACCCTTTTTACTGGGTAGCCCTCACCCTTCTAGGTTGTTGTACTCCGGAGCACCTGGTTTGGGTAACCCTTTCCACTAGATAGCCCTCACCCTCCTAGACGGCTCCATACTCTCTCGGTAGTCCTTTCTATTTCACATACTCCGTGCGTGCGACTTCACACTCTGAATAATTGTACACTCTCTAGGTTCCCTTTCCCATTTGGTAGTCCTTTCCTTTTCACATACTTCTTGCGATCTCACACTCTGGATAATTGTACAGTCCCTGGATAGTCCTTTACCATTTGATAGCTCTTTCCCTTTTACATACTCCCAAATGGGGTTGATAATCTTTCCATTCACAGCTCATATTCTCAAGTATCGAAATGAAATCAACGTAACAAAAGTAGTAGAAGAAACGGATAACACAATCACATGTAGCAAAAGTAATGGAAATAACAACGAACATGATCACAAGTTATCATCTCCATACCAACCTCTTTTGTGTGGGATTCCTAACAACTCGTCGTACCACCTCTTAAGCTTCTCTGATCTGCCAGAACTCCTCCTCGCAGTCCTCTGATTCTTACCCTTCTCCTCCTCTTTCTCCCTCTATTGCTCCTGTGATTTCCTCCTCTGTCTCCTACGTTGGGAGTTTACAGTCGACGAAAGGGTAACAGGAGAGAGAAGATGGATTTAAATAGGTTGTCTACAAGACTTGTTAACAAAGAGTTATTTTATTTAAAAATCCTTCCACCTATCATGTTTTCTAATTAATCTCTCGAGAGTTCTCCACTTATCACGGATGGCCTTCCACCTATCATAGTATCTTTGTTTGTTGCTAACACTTAGCATATTCACATATTTTATATTACTAACTCTTGTCACTCATCTTTGATCCATGTTAAATAACTATGATCCTTGTCGGATAATTCTGACCCATGTTCGAACTTCCCTATATATACCTTCTGTCCTACTGAAAAATATGCCAAACACTTATATATATATATGGTACATCCTTCCTTAGTACTGACTCGTCTCCCATGCGGCAAGTTAATCACGGATTTAATAAGAACTAGTGCAATGCCCTTAACCTTCGCAAAAAAGTTTATGAGATTCCCGAAGTGAAGTGAAAGCTCACCAAAAATTAAGAGGATGTTTTTCATATCATTTTAGACCATGTTTATTTATTAATTTGTAGAATAAGATCGAATTAACTCGAATATTTTATCCTTATCTATCATAATCAATTTGATTGTGCGAATCTCGTATTCTAGTCGCTATCCATATTAAAAATCGAGATATCTTGGTTAAGAGTCGATCAAGTTGTTCGACAAAAATGATAAAATAAGATAATCTTGATTATAATATTCATAGATCAAAGTAAAATTAATTATTCTTTAAAATAATTTAACCCGATTATAATACCCCCTCTTAACTTATTGTCCAAACGAACAGGGTATTAAAATACTCCTTTAAGATACTAATCCCACCATCCTCGTCATCTTACATTGAATGATCTTTAATTATCACGAGAGAACAATCCATATAATAAATATATATAGGTGAGTGATTATGAGTTACGAGGATTATGGATTATCTTAAGACAGTACTCTTTGAAGTAATTTAAGTTACAAGTAGTATTTTTCAAAACTGAAGTGAACAGACGGCGTCGTACGACCAAAACTAAACTAAACCACATGAAAGTGACCCCATATCGATCCCATCCATCCATCCATGCTCCGTGGTCAGGCAAAGGCCAAGGTACGGGGTTGGTGGGTACGCTGTTCAGCTCCCCCACCCTACATCACGGTACGGTGTTCATGCATGCTGCCCAGTTTAAAGTAAAAAAAAAACATATCATAATTATTCTATATTATTTAGAAGAAAGAAAACATAGGCATTGAAGAAATAAAGAAAGAAAGAAAGTCTGACTCGGCCGCGGATAAATACGTTTCCGGTCGCATCACCCCGTTGTATTTGTGGACTGTGACCGCTAACCATCCGCTATTAATTAATGTTTAGCTTGTTTACTAGTAATTACGAACGGTCGACTCGCCAACTGCCATCCCTCTAGCCTATGATGTGTCTTCTACGTACGTACCAACGTGCATACGACCGTGTCTTCTTGCAGTTGAAGTGCATTTTATTCTTGTTATTCGCGTGACTGCGTTCTCTCGTGTGTCACGGGTGGCCTGAGAGGTACACGATACATACACCAGACCTGTGGTCGGTTATAATTAAAATAACTTTTATATAAAAATTATTATTAAATAAAATATTATTATTAAATATATATTAGTAGACATATCTTTTGTGTAAATTTAAATTATGTGAAAATATCATTTTTATTTACAGATATATCGTTTTTGGGTCAAAAATATGTTTAAATGATATTCATGTACTATTTAAATTAACACAATGATATATTTATTAATATACTTTTAAGAATAAATTTTTCTGATAAATTCAATTCTAACAATACTTTTTATATAAAAATCTCATAAATAAAAATTAAGAAAATATCGTAACCCCCTGTTGGAGACATTTATACTTTAAACATAAATGGTGACCGAGAGTTTATGTTGACAACACTAATAAACTCTGAACTCACTTCTCGGACATTTATACACTTAGTATACGTTGTACCTCAATCGACAAATCATCTTCCTCGTCAACACTAATAATTGACTTGGGCAACTCTCGGAACAGTCCACCGTACGTACGTGCCCCACAGGTCACCGGTCTTGACGTGAAGGTGCTGCGTGCCTGATCCCGCCGGCATCTAATTCTTCGACTAAATTTGGTTGTTACTTTGGAAGTCCATGCCTTTTAACATTCTTTCTTTTATATATATATATATTCGACCTTTATTGGTGATGCCACACGGGACCATCCCGGCTTCCCCACATGTTGCTACGTGAAGAAACAGATGCAGTTGTAGGTGTAGTACCCACTGCCTCCGTGTCCTATCTCGTAGCCTCTACTGCTCGCACCCGACTCAGCTCGCAGCTAGATCATCCATGCACGTGCCACTGGCGCCCAGCAATTAAGCGTCCACGTTTCTAGCGCTCTCATGGTCCTCCGACTCCTACGGGTCCGTAGGCTTGTCTGATTTCATATCTTGTTGTCAGCCTTTTTTTTAGACCCGTGCTCTGATTTAAAATCGGATTTTGAGTTTACTTGTAAATTAATTTTATTTATTTTTATTTTATTTTATTGTATTTATTTAAAAATTAAAATATTTTATTTTATTTAAGTAAATATTAATTTTTTAAAAATAAATTAACATCTAACACTCTAATTAATTTAGTGAGACGATAATTTAGCCACTTCAGAGAACACCCCTTACTCCTCATGAGTCGAAGTCACGAGAGCGCCTCTTTCACAAGACTCGTCAGGTTTCGTCCAATCCATCGAGATTGCCGAAAGGAAGCCATGTAGAGCATGTCGAGGTCACTGGCCTCTGCTGGCACCGAGATCGACATCGTATCTCTCCACGCTCGTCGAGAAATAAGCACAGCGGTCGTCTCTCACCAAGATGCGAGACGCATGCAGTGGAGTGCATCCGTTTAGGGCTTCGATTTGAAATTAAGGAGGAGAGGGGAAATCGTAACGAGAAGAAGAAACCCACCTTCTTCCGTGCTGCCAGTTGAATCCCTTCGAATCCCCTCTAAAAGGCACGATTTTAGGGATATTTTGAGAGAGAAAAAAGTAGTCGAGTCGGACTGAGTCGAGGTGTGACTCGGGTGTACCGTACAAAATCAAGAAAAATTTAATTCGTTAGGTCCTCTTTGTTAATCCAACTGTCGGATCACTGTCGAATCCGATGAGAAAGAATGAGGGGAGGCCCACACCCTCCCTCACACACACGTCACTAATCGAGTCCGGACACCATGTTCAATCGAGAGTGGTCGAACACGATATCTCCGCTCGATTAACAAAGTAGGTCTTATGGATCAGCGAGTCAACAAATCCTGAACAATACCTCCATATCGGCCGGTGGAATACATACATATGGAATATGGATATTTGGACCGGTGGAAACCATTGAATTGAATGTGAAACCAACAGAGCATCTTAACTTTAGTCTGAACTGATGGGTAATGAGGCAATGGCTCGTGACTAACTTGGGCTATTCACTTCGCCCGTGGTTCACAACAAGGGTCAAGTCTCAAACACGGTGCTTAATCAGACACACAACTTCGACCACCTTCTGTGCAGATTGGCCATCTCGGTAGAATTGTTGACTGTCGGTGGTCACTTGACATCGGTGGGCCGGGGGAAGATTTGAGTGACATTAATTTTTGATATTATAAATATTTTGTGGCCCATGGTAGGATGTTCGCGTTTAATATTATTCGTCAATAATCAATCATCCCTTCCAGCAATCCGGGTCGAATTTGTTGCCCAGAGAAGATAAATTAAAGGTTGCCATTTGCCCGGTTAATTAAGGAATTTAGCACAATACTATTCAGATCCACGATGTGTAAGAGAGACTTGTGTTCGAGTCTGACGGACATTAATTTCAACTCGATATGCAACCTGTTTCTTTCTGCAAGTTTAACAAGTCTCGAGTCCATAGGATTAAATGTGAATTAAGTAAATCTGTCTCGAGAGTTGAATCAGAGACATATGCATATACTAGAAAATGAGGTATTTATCAGTCAGGCTCACTCGGAGTCCTCTGGACATAACAATCTACGTAAGAGATCATCTGAGAATTCAAATCTTGACTAAAAAGATCATAAAGATTAATAAATTGTGACAGCTTTGTGAGAGCGACAGGTTTAAGTGCACAAGGTTGCCTGGGATGAGGAGGCCAGAGAGACACTCTCTCTCACACACGCATATATACTTTGAATAAACAAGAGATAACGCTGTCGTCACAATGCTTGTCAGACGCTATCCCGTGTCAACCTTACGTTGAGATCACCTACTTCCACGAATTCCTGATGAACCACATTAATTTAACGGGGGAAGCAAATGGTCACTTCAACTGATCAGAAAGGAATTTGGTTAAACGTGCATGGTTTGGATTCCATACATAAGAACGCTGGAAATGCGCGCACACACACAAACACACACACACACACACACACACACACATATATATATATATACGACTTCCTATAATGACCAAAATGATCATGGAGCACTACATATCTTGTCTAATTAAGTACTTTGAAGAGGTAGCCGTGGTGAACCCACATCTGTCCTTTATGGTCATACGAGCTACCGCTTTCTTTCCTTTATGGTCTGTCTTTCTTTCTTTTCCAGTGTATACGAATAGCATGCATGTGGGTCGTTCAAAAGGAAAGAATGCTGCACGCCAACACACTCGATCGAGGAGAAAGAGAGAAAAATAACAAAACAAAGGCAGAGGAAAGCGAAGCTTGGTTGCACCGACAAAGCCACACCATGATATATGTTGTTAATTACCTCAACAAAAATACAAATCAAACGCGCAATTAAGTGTGCACGAAACTGTAGTATAGGGCGATTGAAGTGAAATCTCTCCCTTATATATATTATTATGCCTACTCGGTGGCATAAGCTCACTTTTCACGTGAACAGGGTGCCGGAATATATATGTACAGGGTACTCCAGCTGCATGCTTCTTTACACACCTTGTAAACAGTTGGGAGTTCCTCACACGGGGACAAACGCGGTGTATACATATTGTTAATGAGAAAAAAAAATAATTATGCAGTAAATCAAAGAATAATTGACGTGATACAAATTGAGAAAGCATTCTTAAGAGGATACACACAGCACTTTCTCAGGGAAGACCACCGAAAGTACGTAGAAGTCGATTGGATTCGTGAGCCCCGAGTCCAATTCACATCATTCACAACGGACGGCAACGTCCTTTGAGCTTGTCGACCTGAGAACAAATACGGCGGTTCTCTGCGAGATTAATTAGGAACAGAGGAGGAAGCCGGGAAGAAGTCGACGGTTCCGCTAGCTCGTGGACTCCCCTACTTCGCGTCGTGGGTTAATTCCCGCTGCTCCTCCCAGGGATTTTATATATTCACCCCAACGAGCACATGACGTCAAACCAGGTGCTCTGCGCAATAAGCACGAATGGCATCAAAAGACCACAACCCGATCCCCGTCCAACCCCAACATTAACGTACGGCTGCAACAACAGGCAGAAGATGGACGCGGCATCTCACGTCTGTGCGCTTTGACATGGAGCTTCTTGGAAGGCACCAGATCCTTGGGCGTTGTCTGAAAAGTTGTATGTAATTGCTTGTTCTTTAATAAGATGCTAATTAACAATGAGTGGAGTGGAGTGGAGCGGTAGGTGGAGATTTATGTAGGGAGAAACAAACACATCCTCTTGTCTGACCACCACCAAACCGATTTCCGTATGTTGGGTAGGCGTTTAATCGATCGATCTGGTCCAAAAAGGAACCTCGTTGGGGTTCAAGTTAAGCGGGCCCCACATACGGCTACTTGGCATATCTGACATCAAACAAGTTGCATGCTGATTAGGGGCCGGCCTCGTGCTCTTGCACTCTTGCAGGGGCTGCATGCACTCTTACGTCAACACGCACGCAATATGTATACAGTTCCTCTCCCGGATGGAAAAGAAGGTAGGTAGCGTGCATGCGGGTAGGGTTCCGGGAAGTGGGAAGGAGAAGAAGAAGATGACCTTAATTATATGTTTATTTCTCATCCAGTGAGCTCGGACTTGGTTAATTAATTATGCACCACTCTGTACGTACGTCGAAAGGAACGAAGGGGGCATGCAGGGGAAGTCCAACTTCCGTACACGTGCTCCGAGAAGTGGAAAATCTGGCACAACCCGGGTTCAGATTTTCCCAGACTTTTTAAGCGCGCAGCACGGAAGGAAGCAGAGAGAGGAATAATTAAGAACGAGTGAGCGTTCCAGGAAGGAGCAGCAGCGGTACCCTGGACTACTTGTCGTGTAGTTTCTTTGTCTTCCCATGGCAACGGCAGATTTTGGACCCGAAAGTGACGGCGGGTTGAATTGTGAGACCAGCCGTCCGCACACATGATCTGCCAAAAGGTGTGGATGTTTGGGCACTTTGTGATGATATGATGTTATGATTGCTGGTAGAATTAACAACACGCACGTTATTTATTAATTAGGGCTTTTGATGGTGCGTACGATTGTCAACCCGCGCGGTTCAATATCCTTTTGTTTCACATGTGAATCCAGATCGACGTCAACGTGTCGGATTAATTTGGCACTGTCTATTGTCCGAAGTTCTAGATTCGTGTCTAACGTCTTAAAGCTAATTTCTAAGCAAGCCTGGTATGATCATTGTTCACAGCTGTGCAGTGAGAATATTATTATCAGGTTAAGATAAAAGGTAATAGATAGTCTGAAATGCTTCCTTTATCTTACCTTTAACAGCAGTAATCTAACTTTCATTTTGATGGTAAAATAATATGTAAAACAATATGCATGTAACCTATCATTTCAATTCTGTGTATGCAAAATTCTATTACTTCACTAGTGTCAGACAACAGAGTCTAGCAGGCTGTGTTCAAATGTATACCCGTATATATATTCGACACATTTTTTTTTCCAATAACCTTACCGGTTGAAAGATACTACGTACCACCACAAAGTGATCTAGTCTATCAGGAGTAATCACTTTTAAGCAATATAACCAAGATCTTGATCTCTTGGGCTTGGAATTAACAAGATTTGACAAACCGGTCCCGGACGGCCCGAACCGTCCATCCCGGACCGTCCCAGTCACAGATTGAGACGATCGATTTATGAGATGCAACCGGAACGATATATATATATAATATATTATATTTTATGATAAAATCTGATCAATATGTTAGTTGGTTTAATCCGTTTCACTGTCATTGTGTGTTCGAATCTCAGAAGACGTATCAAAATTTTAATTTTTTTTTCGCTTTTCTTTAAACGTTAAAATCTGATTGGCGTTAACAAAAATCAAACCCTAGTCGTCCATTTACGCATAACATCGTTTAACCAACTGGCCTAAAGAATAACTTGTTAAATTTTACTTAAGATCTTTATATTAAAGTCTTTATTTCGGATTGGTACAGAGCGGTATAATATTGTCCCGTCCCGTCCTAGGCCGTGACCAAGACGGTCGGGACGGTCAGGACGGCAAATCCTGGGAATTAATAATCTCTTGGGGTTGGAACACTTTGCCCCACTTTGACTGGGAGTTATATATTCCCCATTTGTCATAGGAATAATTCTCAATTTATCCTTTTTTTTTAGTTTTGATAGATTAAAAAAGTTATTCGAGCCAGGTTGACGGATAACTCCCATTTAACCCGGACAAATTGTTCCACCTCAAAAGATGAGACATAGTTAACCCTCATTTATCTTAAAAGAATAGTTACCTATCAAAATAAATGAGATTAAATTTCATGACAAATTAATCAAGAAGAGATAACCCTCATTTTGTATATCCCTATGTAAGGACTTTGGGTTCGGGTTAATCCAAACAACCACATACCCAGGGATCTCCTTATAGTTTACCAATAGCATCCATGCTCCATATGGAGACTGTCGTCCACGTTGAGCTTCACCCACTCTTACTACCACTGCATGCGCATCCAAAACCGCGTCACGCTGCTGTCCAAAACATCCGCGCACCGTGGTGGTTTATTTGAACATTTGACGATTGTTGGTATAAATCTAAAAGCGATTACATGGTGATAGTAGGGGAAAATAGCTTAACATCCTTGTTGGGCCTCGGGTTCGAAGAAGGTGGTACGTACTCTTTAGCAAAAAGACGGAAGAATAACATGCTCGCTCACCACGCGGCTGCATGACTTGGCACACCCGGCCTTCCAGTGGGATAGAAGCATGCACGTTTGCTCTGGGATGGCCACAAGTTAATTTCCCAGCGGAAGACACCTTAATTTTGATCGGGGGGGGGGGGGGGGGAACGGACATGTGGAGATCACTTTCGGGTCGCTTTTCCTCACCTTTTGCCCATTCAAGACTAGTATCAACAGAGAGTCCGTTAATACTCAGGCTTGAGAAATGCGAAGTATATCCAAAATTTGAGTGATATGTGTTGCGATACAGGGCCTGTAAATTAATGGCGTCGACATCTGCAACTCTCTTCTCATTGACCCCACTCTTTTTTCTTCTCTCATATATATATATATATATATATATATATATATATATATATATATATATATATGTATATATTATGTTTTCCTACCTCTCATCATGTCAACTATAGGTGGACCATTAGGGAGAGAGATTACAGCAAATATTACCCTCAATATTTAGTTACAGTTTTACCTATTTAACTTCATGAGGTGCAGCGACACAACCAATTTTAATTTAAAAAAAAATTGGTCAGCCTCAATCTGACTTATTTGTCTGTTCCGTTCGTTCTGTGATCAAATGGTTGGAAAAAAACAAAAAAAAAAGGTCGAGCATCTTAAATGGGCTTCCCATTATATTGTGCAAACTGGGATGCCTGATCTTTTTTTTTAATTTCTCAACTGTCCGATTAAAGATCGTATTGTGTGCACCTTCCAAAAAATTAAAAAAAAAAGAAGATCGTATTGTCCGACCCAAGAAAGTGAGAGTCATTTAGTTTTGTAGGGGTCCGGATCCTGCTCTCTTGAGCTGCAAATTAGCACACCTTCACAATGGATCCTCTAAGCAACAGCTCCCTGACATTGGGCCAAGGCTACGCATCCCCGAGGACCCATCCCTTCAGTCCATGACCAATTTAGGTAGGTCCGTCCAAACAACAACCGCTCGCCGATTTCAATCGATTTTTTTACTTAATATTTATTATTTTTTCCCATTCCTATTCGTCATCTTAATAAAAACAAAACTTATCATGTAATGATTTTGGATTGACATTGCCGAGCCTCCCCGTCTGAAGACGGTGGGGGGCCTCCAAAAATTGGCGTATGCCGCTTCATGTGGCGAGCGCACGGTATTCTTTAGTAAAAGGCGAAAGAATAGTTCGCTCTGCGCTCACCACGCGGCTGCGTGGCTTGCAAATAACGTGGGGGCATCGTTAAGTAGCACGTGGGGAGGAAGATCTCTTCGCTTTCTATCCGGTATGGGACTTCAACTGCGGCACCACATGATGCCCACCGTACCAGCACACGTCGTACCCTTTCTCATCCGAAGTCGATATAAGGAGCAAGAACGCCCTTACATGATCGGTTTGTCCGTTGCCCGCGAGCTTATAATGTGCTGTGCAAATGGAAGAGGGCCTCTCCCTTGTATTCCCAACAACTCCAAGAACACTCTCGTGATCATCGTTGTCACTGCCGGGATGAGATGTCCAGCGGTGGGGATATACAAACTCAGAGTACTCATTAGCCACGAGGGATTAATAAAAGTCCCCATATCACTTAAAACTAGAACACATGAAATCAAACATGCATGAATAGAAATAGAGAACCACACTCATGTAAGCACCTTCTGAGATTTCGAAGCTTCAGGGTTCGACTTTTGTTCTTGAGAGCGAGCCATCAAACCATACGGGCGCATATTAATTAGCTCATCGTGCTCGAGGAAGACTAGTACTCTCCGAGATAGGAACACCACAGATTTCTCAAAGATGGTGTGTGCAGGGCATGATACGTTGTTGGTCGTACTGGCATGAGAGGCTCAGCTTAATGACCATCCGATTCCCCGTCAGGAACCAATGGGGCCGGTAGAACTTAAATTTTAGTTGCAGCGGGAGAATACGCCATTCCCCATGACAAAGCGAAGGCTATGCCCGTCATGGTATCACTACTGTTGATAAGACTTATGGGATGTTTGATTACGTTTTTTTTAGATATTTTTCTCTCGGTTTTTATTTTAAGGAAAGAATGTGGATGAAATCATGTTTGGAGTATCTCTCTTAATTTTTAAGGAGGGAGTTAACTCTTCATTAAATTTTCACAAATAAAAAATAACTATTTCCTTTTTTTTCTTCAAAAGAGCTATCTCTCTCTCTCGTAATTATCTCTTTCTCTCTCACACACGTGCATCACTTCTCTCTCTATCTCCCATAACAATCTCTCTCTCTCTCACACATATTATTATCACTTATCTCTCTCTGTTCAATCATCTCCTAACGAGAAAACTCCGTACTCTTTTAAATATTATTTAGATTTTATCAAACATGTCATTTACAATTGAGACCATAAATTCAATAACATCGGAGATCTATCTCTTACTGCATGCTAGGAGGTTTCGTTGGCTGTTGTGGGTCACACGAGCTAATCTCTAATCTCTGTGGCAGTTTGTGGTAAACTTCTTCGTCATTTTGTACACGTAAAACTAATAACGCATGGGAAAGCCTTTACATTCTGATCCTTTCGTAAATCTTTTAGGCCCGTTTGAGAAACGAGTGGGGATACCGTAATCGACCCCGAAAGGTCGATTACTGTACTCGGGGTCGATTAAGCGGGATGTATGAGAGGAGAGACGGGGTCCACCGGGGAGATTCTCTCTCTCTCCGGTTACGCTAATCTCACGACAACCCCGCAAATAAAGAGGGCCTTACGGATCGTAAAAGATCGCAGTGGTTTTTGTTTCCGTATTTCTCAACCCATTAAATCTTCGTGGCTTTACTGGCTCCACACTGTCATTTTCTGGGTCCATTTTCTTGTGTTATTTCAGTCAATAGAATTACATGCTCCGGGGACCCAATTCAATCGAATGACAGAAGATCTTTGTCAAAGAAACAAGAGCGTGACCCAAGATTTTTTAGTTCGTCGGATTCCTCGTCACAAAAAAAAAAAAAAAAAAAATTACATGCTCCACCGCATGCAGAGTAGTTATTTTTTTGTTTTAATTTTATCTGACATCGCTCTAAACCCGACATTTTAAATAGGTCAAAAGCGGTCAACCCATAATCTCGTACAAACTAAGATATTCAATCTTGATTTTTTTAATTTTTTTCAGCTGTCCAATTATTGATTGAACTGTATGAACATGTAAAAAATAAAGAACTTAGCTACACCGCATGTGATCCAGCAAGTCAAACTCTTCACCCCACAACACATCCACGGCCTTGGCCTGGGCCGGATCTTTAATGGGTTCTTCTGGGGCCCAACATAGCAAGTGGGAGTCCATTGGACCTATTTCTCGTTCTTCCTTCCATACGCATACGCCCATGCGAATCTCGTCGCCATCAGACGGCTGGCACCCTTCCATTTTCCTCGATAACTTGGCGATTCCACCGGCGGCGGCGGCGGCTGATCGCCGACGAAGATGCGCCGGAGGAGATGTGGAAGGAGGTCAAGGACAGGGAAGAGGGCGCGCTGCGCCCCGCCGCGTTCTGCGGGCGCGTCCGCCGCTGCCGCGTCGCTGCCATCGACATATCCAACCGCAAGGAGATCGTCTCCGCCCACCGCGGCGGCGTCAACTCCCTCCAGGTACTCGTGATCCAAGCCTTTCTGGGGTTTTCTGGTCCGTAATCTTCACGTTGGGGAAGTTTTCGAGGAGTCTGCTTAATTCCTCATGAAGTAGTAGGATTTAAAGGTCTGAACCGATCGCAGATCATTGCTGTAGACTGCTACCATGTACTTTAAAGTATTCTGATGTAAATGTGAAAAAGATTTCTTTTTCCTTTCGATGCTCGTGTAGATTGGGTTCTGTTTTGATGCCTAAACGGTGATGTAATTTAACCAAAACATCAGGTTGATTTGACAGAGGGTCGATATCTGTTGTCTGGTGCGTCGGATGGGTCAGCTGCTGTCTATGATATCCAACATGCTACTGACTATGAGGGAGGCGGCCGTATTGAGAAACATAGATGCCTCTTTGTTGTTGACAAGCAACATGACCATGGACACAAGTTTGCCATATCGTCGGTTGCTTGGTATCCGGTGGACACAGGACTTTTTATTACGGGGTCGTTTGATCACCACATCAAGATTTGGGACACAAATACAACTCAGGTAGAGTAGCAGTTTAAACCTTCATGTGGTTTTCTCAAGGATTCGTCTCATGGATCTAATTTGACATTCTTTTCGAATAATCTCTACTTGTAGGTAGTGATAGATTTCAAGATGCCTGGAAAAGTATATGGAACTGCTATGTCTTCCACAGCCACCACTCATATGCTAATTGCTGCGGGAACTGAGGATGTCCAAGTTCGTCTCTGTGATATTGCTTCTGGTGCTTTTACTCAAACACTGTCTGGTCACCGTGGTAGGATGAACCTTCATTCTTGTTTTTGCTCCACCTTGTCAAATTGCTGCTTATTGACATTATTGATTAATTCTCTTTTGATATATATTCTGCATCCATGGATAGAGGCACTTGATGTATGTCATAATACGTAATGGATTAAATGATATTTCACTGAAGTGTTTCTGTCCTGCCGGAAGATGTGATTGTATTGTCTGGTTTAACAAATTGTGGATGTGGGCACCTGGCCCTATTCTAAAGGGAGAATTATATATTAGGTTCTGTAATTGCTTTATATAATCATAATGCTCACGTTGACATGATTTTACCTTTAAGTTTGTACTTGATCCAGTTTATGTTTCTGCATTGAGGTTAGCTGTGCTAGTATGCTACTTGCACCATGAGAAATACATCAGTGTGATAGTGTTCAGGCCATCCAAGGAAGATTGGTCAAAATTGTGCTTAGTGTCATTGTCCAGCAATACAGTTGATCTGGTTGATTTGTCATGCTTTTTTCTTGTGTATGTACCGTAAGACCCCCTTTTTATAAATATGCAATCACATTTACTCTGTCACCTTCCCATGTAGGTGCATTCTTACCACATCTAGGTATCTTCCTTTCATCTTTGTTCTGTCTAACAAACAGTTTGGTTTACATGGCCTGCATCAAATGGCAGATGGAATAATGGCAGTGGAATGGTCCACCTCTAGTGAGTGGGTTTTGATGACGGGGGGTTGTGATGGTGCAATACGTTTCTGGGACATTAGGCGTGCTGGTTGTTTTCTTGTTTTGGATCAGTCTCAAGCTCAATTTGGAAGACGACCACCTCTGTCTGGAAGCTCATTGAAGAAAGTATAATATATCTCCCCTCTCTCCTTCCCTCCTATACCCCCTACCTTCTCTCCTCGTACACTTTTCTTTATCTCTCCCCCCCCCCCGCCCTTTTCTATACTATCATTGCCAATATTCATTAAGATATAGGTATGCACTTCTGCTTAATTCACTATATCACTTTGTAGTTCATCTTGATAAGCCTCACAAGACATCATGTATTCCTTCATAAATTCTGATATGGGGTGTGCTATGTGTGTTACGTTGTTGTTTTGTTCCAATTATTGTTTGTTTCCTCTGTTCTCTTAACCATCAATAGATCTGAGGTCTTTACAGTGTCTCACATATAATTCTTTCATCTTTTTCATTGATCTTTTAGGATCCCTGTAAAATCTTAGCAGATTGAGTATGATTACAAATACTTAACCAAGGATCCTTTCATCTATAGTCAGTTAAGCCTGTTTTTTCCATTGTAGGTGCCACTGTCACAGTCCATTTCATGGAGGGAGACAGATCTTGCAAAGGCATTTGTATCTCATCAAAAGAAACCTCTTGGTAGTGGTGCAAATAAATTGCCAATTCTCCACAAAGGCATACAGAGAAAAGGGTCAAATCTGCAGAGACTCCATCCTGGTATGTCATCCAGTCGCAATCGTGCAACAGCTCATTATGGTGCTGTGACTGGACTGAGACCTACTGAAGATGGAATGTATCTTCTCAGTACAGGTGAGGTTCATCTTATGTTGAAATGGTAGAAACTGTTCCTGATTTGCAGCCTAGTCTTTTGCATGTGTCGTATACTCTTTTTTGTTAAAAAAAGAAGCTAATTAATGATTCAGTTGAGGAATCGTAAAGATTATCACATCGAGTACTAATTTTTATGTCCAGCATCATCAAGCTATGAACTAACATTAGAGTAGTGCAGACCTCTCAAAGTTCAATTTTCACCATGGCCTTCTTTCTTATTTTTTTTCTATTTTATATCTTGTTACCAAACGCTGCAAGTTGCATTTTTTTTATTTTGTGACTCATTGCTTCCAAAACGTTTTTTCCCATCTTTTATGGCTTGGCAAAGTGCATGCTCTTTTTGTTTTGTTCATAGACACTTTTTAAGCATAACATTTTTTTGAAAAAACAAAGAATCTCTTATGACAAAGTGAAGTGTGTGTTCTTTTTGCTTTTGTTCATAGACACCTTTTTAGCATCACAAAATATTTTTTTCATATTTTATGACTAGTAAAGTGTGTGCTCATTTTGTTTTGTTTTTATTCTTTTTGAAATGGATTTTCATAGACACTTTTTTAAGCATCACTGAGTACTCTTATGAATATTCTACCTGTATGATTGTGACATTTGATGTTTTGTACTAAGAGTGAAACTCTACTACTCTGCTTTTTTATGTTGACATGCATGTTTCCTACTTCTCTTTTTCCTGTCCAAACACAGGTAGTGTCCCTACCCTTAGTGGTTTCCCTAATTGGCAACTCGTTACAGCTTGCAATAGGAATAACCTAACTACAGTTATAGGATGTGATTGATCCTTTTTTTTAATTCACATAACGATAGGACTTCTCTCAACCCTCAAACACAAAAGGAGTCTCATCAGGATTTTAGGCATCACTTTATGGATGTTGTTTGTTAGGTTTAAGTGAGACCATAGAACTGCTCAATTCTCAACGAAACTGACCAAAGTCCATAAATCTTTCGAGATGAAGAAGGTGATGGTAACAATAAATCTTGCAAACTAACAGCTATGTTCTTGGCACTATTATCCATGGTAGTTCTCTTTTGCCATAGTCCAGAATTGTCATTAACTTTTGGGGCTTGATGTCAGTGGCAAAGGTAGAGGGAAGACTCTCAATTCCTTGGATTACGACTGAAAAAATCATGAGATGCCTCATGTCCTAAGACAAGCATATATGTTTAATTCTGCACTGTGTTACTATAATGTGCGACTCTTCCATTTGTCTTGATGATGTATGTAACATCTTTTAAACCTTCCAGGTTCTGATTCAAGGCTAAGATTGTGGGACATTGAGTCTGGCTGCAACACCTTGGTGAATTTTGAAGCTACTCACCTACAAACAAAAGCTTTACAGCTTGCAGTCACGCAAGACTCTTCCCTAGTGTTTGTTCCATGCATGACAGCTCTCAAGGTTCTGTCTTCTTTGTTTACTTGTATGGTATACTTCTTTTCACACTAGCCAAGAAAGAAAAGCTTATTTCATGTTTTCTGGTCGAGATTTCAGGCATTCGATATGTGGTCTGGGATGACATTCCGGGTATTCCGTGGTCATTATGAATCTGTCAACTGCTGTTTTTTCAATTCATACTATCAGGTTAGGATATGCCTCATTTTTCCTTTGCATATTGGACAAACACAGCTGAACTTCGGCTTGTGCTTTCTAGGAATTGTACACAGGCAGCAATGATAGACAAATACTCGTCTGGTCCCCACCCAGAGAAGTCATTGTAGAAGCGGTAAGTCATGCACAGATGTGCATACCTACTTCCACAAAACACTAGTTAAATAGACTTAGTTATCCTTAATTGAAACCCCATTTTTTGAGATCCAGGCAATCGAAGCTGTCCCCAAACAAGGTAGAGAACTGCACCATTTTTCCATCCTATCCGACAAACCTCATGTTTCACATTTCATCATTAAAGAAGGAAGCACATAACTTCGTTAGATGAGAAGGTTGCATTTTAATTCTGGGGGAATATTTTTGCAAGTAGGGAAGAAAAATACGAGTTTCAGATATTCATGCGACCAACACTTCTTAAACATCACTCCACTCTATACTGGACATCTATCTTATTATATACACTTTTCCTCCCCCTCGCTTTTTTTCTTCTCCCCCATCTCTTTTCCGAAATATCCTTATGAGATGCTTATTGATTATCATGTGCGACTGGAACATTGCAGGATGAAGTTATCAGCGAGCACCACAATCTGCTATCCGATCAGGATCAATGGAGCGACTAGGAGAAGTCATATATGTAGGTGTGATCCATCCGCCGCAGTAGATGTGGGTCACCTCCTCGTCAATGTCAACAAGTTTTCTTCAACGACTGATGACCCTCTCCTCAGCCAAGTTGTCCATGATAACCTGAGTGGAAGCGTTCCATCTAGTCTGTACAGGTTCAGTTATCTGGTTTATTTGTCTGTTCATTGTCACTACGGCAAGGTTCACCATATCGGCGATTTGTATCGACTCGGTCCGACTCAGATATGATATGATACGATTTGACTCGTATAGACTCGGGTCTGATTTGAAAAGACTTGGGCCATCTCATATCGAGCCAACCGTCTCGGTTCTACCCAAATACGAGACGACCGATTTGATGTGAGTCGTATCGATACGACAAATCATGCACCACAGCCCCTCTTCCCCTGTGAGTTGATGACACCAATTCCCCCCAAAATCTAACTTGAAATGATGTACTAATTAAGTGGAGACGCTCATGATCATCTCTTTTCCCCATGACGCTTCTTCCAGAGATCTTACTGATTCATGTCAATTGTCGAGCCTTGGTTCCCTTCTTGTGAATACGGCCTCCAAGTAGTCACTGATGCTGTGCGAGAGACTGCTGATACTGTCACGAGCTTTTGACGCTATTTTCGGAGGGGAGGGGAAAAAAACGTATATCAGTGTCTACAGGGAAACCCTCGCTCACGATTCACAAGCATGATTTCCGCGCTTCTAGTCCATAATCTCTCATTAACAAGACATTGGACAAATTATTAAAGATTGATCCCCTACTGCCATCCTCCAAACACCAGTCATATTTTCTCTGTTTCACTTGGTAGTCAGCCTTTGGACAAAATCATAGTGTAGAGGTGAAATTATGGTTCTTAGATCTCATATCACACTTTTAAATTTATTTGTTGGGGAAGGATCGTACGACTATCCGTGGAAGCTTACAAGTATCAGAAAATGGCATCATAAGGAACTTCGGGTGTTACCTCAGGAAACAATCCTCTGATGCTTAAGTTAGTATTTTAAAAAATGGAGAGTGAGAAAGAACAGGGGAGAGAGAGAGAGAGATGACGGTTGATTATGTAGGGCATGGGAGGCGGTCAGTCTCCCAGAAGAGTGCTCGTTGTATTCAGTGGACATTCGGAGAATGCTCGCTGGGCGGTAAGGGTGCTCGTAAGACGACCAACGCTCTCTTTCGTAGAACTAACTCTATATCTGTCTCTCTGTGCGTGTCTCGTGCCGCTGACAAGGGATCTTTTTATAGGGGTTGGTGGAGGCATGTCCCTTAACAAGGGAGGGCATAAGTCGTGGAGTAACGTCTCTCTGTGATCGTGAAGAATTTTTCGTTGAGGGTATGTTCCTCCGGAGTCGGACGGTTCTCTGGCGAGTCTTACGACGCCTGTAAAACGTGTTCGCCCTTAGTGGGGTCGAGGTCGACGTCGTGGGAGATAACATTCAATCGTCGAAGGGTCATTCGGTGTTCGTTATACCCTGAGCTGATGCCCTCCGTGCATTAGTGAATCCGAGGACTATCCATCATGTGCCGTTCATTGTAAGTCACAACAGTCGGAGACTCGTTGTGTGCGTTGTAAAAGTCCGACCGAAGTGGACCTGACGTAATGGACATTATATGGGCCGTGTTGATTTTACCTGACCCGGTGTGTGCGTTGTAAAAATCCGACCGACATGGACCTGACGTAATAAACCTTATTTGGGCCTTTTACCCTCGTCACGTAACAACAGTGACTAACGTGATTTTAAATCTTAGGTGAAAACTAACGCATCAATGCTATATGAAATGAACCGCCCGTTGGAACTTGGAAATACAGATGCCATCTATTAACATCTTTCAAAATTGCATCATCTGTGAAAAAGAATATCTTTTGGGGGCTGGTGTATGTGAGATGGACACATGGTACACAAATTAAGTGATAGTTACAGACGTATGCCAGTTTCGACTCACTCACTTTGACATGGAGAAAAGGAAACGAAGTAATTATAATTAACTTTAGACTGCAACAAAAGTCATTCTTTTCATGGATCGCATTTTTATTCTAATAAAAAACTCTAATTAAAAGGCCTTCACTTCGAAGCTAAAAACTCCCCACCCCTGCCCCCCCCCCCCCCCACCCTAGAAAATTTCCAACTTCCAGCTGCTTCCTCCCCGAACACACGGGTCACATTGGAGAGATAGCAAAATAAAAGATTATATGCAGATCCAAGTATCAAAATCTTCTGTATCTCATTTCAGATCTGTAAGGCTCGAAACAATACAAAGCAACAAAACCACGCTCAACTGCAATTCTCCAACAAGGCCCACAACTCGGGCCTACAGCGCAGGGACAACAGCCCTGGGGAAAGTTTCTATTCCATCTAAGTATGCTGAATCAGATAAAAAGAAAGGAAAATTTAAAAAAAAAAAATCAAATCACGCTGCTGAAACCTTCTTGCAAAGTGCATCAGATATACTACGAGTGTCGAAGCATTATGCTTAATAATATTATTTGGTGATCCCGGTACTAACAGAGTAAATCGACACCATTACATACATCAAATATGTCCGAGGAGAAGCACAGCAGCAGCGGCACTCAGATTCACGAAAACTTCCCCTATTACTGTTTGCTGTCATAGGCTAGGATTCTCTGCTCCAGCTGCACCCCAAGAAAAAAAAGGGGGAGATTCATTAGCACATATTTTGAATTGATAGTTTGTGTTATCAGGATAAACAAGTTAAAAAATGTCCAAACATTACCCAAGTTGCATATCGAAGGCTGCAAAGTAATCATATTATGACTCGGTACGAATCATTCAATACAACTCCATTTTTCATAAACATGGCCCAAGTCTTGGCTGGAGCCAATATATCCACAGATGGTCAAACAAAGAATTAGCAGTATCGAGCCGTCGAATCAATAAGTCCTTCAATGATCAGGTCTTAACATGTCCCAGGAATTGCATTTGCACAGTCTTGACCTTGCTTTTTGCAAAGAGGCTGTTTCCAGGTTTGAACCTGTAACCTCCAGGTCAAAATGGAGCAACCTTACCCTTGTTTGAGTAAGATACCTCATATTATATTAAAAAAACTTAAAATAGATAAATAGTTCAAAGATCTTGAAATGATCTAGGAAGGCATCAAAATTGGAAAGATGTGATCGCTGAAGTTCTCTTAGTGTGTAAAGATTAAAAATTTTAGTCTTTATTTCAATACTGTGATTTTTTACTTCACCAAACAGATCAGAAACGCTCCAGTCAAGCATGGGGATGCCAGCAGATATCTTGGTTTTGCCTCAACAATGTTATGTCTACTAAGCAGGCAATACGATTCAGGGCTATATATTTACATGGTTGGTAGTGGCCAGTGAACAATTACATTACAAAGAAACATCAAGGACAGGAAAATGAGATGCATATGGGATAACAAGCACAAAATCTAATGTAGTCACATAATAACCAATTCAGGAAGCAAGAACTGGAATTCATGTTACGAGCACAACAAGAACAGGTGCTACATTAGATAAATATATATATATATATACATTAGATAAATATATATATATATATATATTCAAGGAAAGCAGGATTGCAGGTCAGGCTCGGATCACCCAGCCCAAATCTGATCTGGATCAGCCGGATCAGGCGATCCGAGCCCGATCCACAACCGATCCAATAATTCTTCTGTTTTTTAAAAAGAAAGGGTTAAAATGTTTTTGAACCAATGTGAAAGGGTTTGTACACCAATTTCACCCCCAACCCCCCCCCCCCCTTCTGAGAAGACTCTTCTGGAAACCCATTCCGAGGCGGTGGCTCTTCCCCTCTGAGAAGGCAGCGACAGCTGCAGCTTCAGCGGCAGCAGGAACAGAAGCAGTGAGCCAGTGACGCATCGGCATCGGCAACATCAGTGGCAGCCGCAGGTGAGTCTTCTTCTGCTGCTGCTTCTGCCTCTTTTAAATCCCCTTTGCAGTATGGATTGGCCGATCGGGGAGGCCTGGGTCACATGGTTCCTGGGATCAGACCAGATTGGCCGATCCGATCTCTGTCCAATCCACCCACTCCCACCAACTCCCTATGAGAATCAGGCTTGAGGGATCGGATCGGTCCTAAAACCAATCGGATCAGCCAATCCTGGCCGATCCAATCTGATTCTTCCTTCCTTGCTTATAATAACCTAAGGGTCATCTTGAATTAACAACTTGACATGGTTGCACATAACAATGTGTACAAATATTATTCCTTTTAAACAGGGTCTGTTTCTTAGGGCATATTTGGCAAACTTTAGTTGGAAGCCATTTTTGGACTTCACTTTACCAAGAAAAAGTATAAACTAAAATTAGTTATAACTTATAACTAGTTAGGTGGTTATAAAAGTCAAACCTTCTGTAACAACCCCATCATCCCCCCCCCCAAAAAAAATGAAGCTACAATGTGGAGCATCTGGCTGGAAGATAAAAACAGCCCAGAAAGTGCATAAAACCTTCCAAGGCCAGCCATTCTACCCTCAAAATAACTGGGCCAAAGCTTGTAGAAGCCCTAATGTGATTCCAAATTGAAGCTGCCCAAACACGACCTTTATGTGTGTGGGGGGGTCAATAAATCTTAATGTAAAAGGGTTTGTTTGCATTCCTCTTTGTATAAGCATACTCATACCCAAATCCCCAAGACATCCCTCTCCTAGCCTACTTCTTTCTCCCACGTGACATCAGTGTGTATGGTAGTCAAGTCCAGCCACATCTCAGCTTGAGCCAATGAGACAGCCCAGATACAGTCACAGGCTCTACTGTGTCACAGCTGGCCACCTGCTCAGCCGCAACTGACTTTGGCAGCATTTGCAGGGGCAGTAGATTTTGCACGTTTGGCTCCTTCCCACCACTCGCTGTGTGTATGCAAGCGCACATGCAAGGCATGTACGGCCAGTCTTCATTATTTTATTTGCACTACAGTGAGGGAATGGGAGGAGTTACTTTGTAATGTGAATGCCCTCAACTCCCCTCTTTTTGCTTTGTTGAGGGGTTATAGCCTGTCCCACATCACCTTGGTGTGGCATTTTGTACGGGGGTCACTTTTTGGGAGCCTTTTGACTATACTTGTACATTTTTTTTCATTTAATACAATTAGTGGTACTACCCACTTTCAAAAGAAAAAAAGACTTTCCTCAACTCTGGGTGTTTCCCATTCATTATGGTGAGTCCTCTGTAAGCTATGAGTTTGTGTTTTGGTGACAATCTCATTTCATATGCTACACAACATGGAGAATGCTTTGATTATCTCATTTTATATGGTACATCAGACTAAGCACATACATGGATGCCATTTCTTAAGCAACAAAAGCTGTACATTTGGTTGATAATGCAGTGTATCATATGAAATGTTAAAAAGGTGATATCATTCATGATTGTTCAAAAGATAATGAAGCTTTTAATGAATCTACAGTTCTATTGTTAGTCAAGTATGTCAATGTCAGCTGATTAAAATTTCAAACCCACCTGAACCATTGCCTCAAATTTACTTCGCAGGCGATAATATTCATGCTTGACAAGGTTAAGAGTACGAAGACACCTGGAGAGAGAAAAAAAAGTTAATGCTTAACAATGAAAGGTGACAATGAAAGAACTAAGAAGTATCACACTCCTATAACAGGAAATACAAAAAGGCAAAATTACCATATACCCCTGAAATCACTATAAATAACCCCTACATCCCATCCTTTGTCCAATCTACCTGTATTCCATGAAATCTTTAAGAATAATACCAGCATATCCCTATATACCTGACCATTAAGAGCAATAGTTGTATAGCCCTGAAATCAAACTTTTAGGGGTATAACAACTTTGCTTAGCAGATTTCAAGGATACACAGGTAGATTAGATAAAAATAGGGATATAGGGTCATTTATAAAAATTTCAGTGGCATAGGGATAATTAACCCCAAAAAAAACATCATCTGAATTGTATAATCAAACTTGATTAGATTGGAAAAGTCAAAGGTTAGAGAATGATCCCAATGAAAAATAACAAATGAGTCAAATGATTGAAGTTGTATTTGAATTTTGTTTCTTGGAATGCTCGATATCAAGGATGGACAGAAAAAAACACACTTTTGCCTTATGAAGAACATAAAGCTTGGCCAAGAAGGCAAGGCCATATGCTCTGTCAAGTTCAAGTGTTTTTTTAGCAACAAAAATCACTTAAATCAAGCTGTAGTTTTGGAACAAACTCAATAAAAATTTAGACAGAAGGAAATATGGACCTGGGACGTAAACATTTGGGCACAAATTTATTTCTAGAAGAAGAAATCGTTTAGGCAAAAGGAAAAATATATAAATCTTTTTAGTATGCCTCAACAATGTTAAACAAATTTTGATGAAAATTCCAACAGCTTGATGAATATTTCAGATTGGCCTTGGTCAGCTTTACTTACTAGATTTCAGGTTAATATAAGACTCGAATTGCAGCTCTGAATCATAGATTAAAGTTAAGAAATAGATGCATCAATTATAGAAAACTACTTGTGGCATGATAAGAACAGGGGAGTAGTTAGCAGGTGCTTATTAGAAATCCACATATGATTGGTTTGTATAAGAGACGGATGCAAGGGACAGCCACCGGGACACTAGATAAGCTATGATATGAAAAAAACTATATATCTTAGGATTGCTGCATGTACTCAGTCATCTGAACGAATATAAGATGCTTAAGATGGCAAAACACAATTGAATTTAATGCATGGCCCATCTAATACCACACAGCCAGAAATGTTTTTAGCCTTGTAACATTAGTATTTTGATATTCCGATGGATGTAGCATTCATGTATGATATATCAGTAGAAATGTGAAAAGCTACATCCTTAGAGAATGCGCAAAAGGCAGATGCCTAACAGAGGGTACATAAACTAATGATAAATGATACCTCACTATATCAGTCAGGGTAAACATCAATTTTTCCTTTGGGTGTGTGCATGGAATAGATCCCTTGGAAAAAAACTACTATGAAAAACAGTATCAGGAATATTCTTATTCTGTATAACAAACTGGTCCAACTGCAATGGGATTTGGGATGATTTCTGAGAATGATATATGACTGAGGGAAAGAATGTGATACTAAACATGAGATGTCGTAATAAGGATTCATCAAAAGTGACGTGACAGACGGAAAATGGATTTAGAATTCCATTAAAAAATGGTCATTTTCTAATCACGGTTTCTGCAGGAACATGAGTGCAGTGCAGGAAGAGCAGTAATCCTACTCGAGGGACAAAGATAATACAAGAAAAAAATAACATAGAGAAAAGAAAGATTGTCACACACACACCTTTATGAGACTTTTCCTAAACATTCTGTTTGGCAAAATGCAAGCATTGCTTGATTCCATGTTTGGCTTCTCAATGCTTCTAATACAATTATACAAATTGGAAGAATTTCAAACAAATTTTGTAACCACCAGCTCAGAATAATTTTTCCATTTTTTGAGGGTATCTGAATGGGGTAAGTGAAGGAACAACCCTGTACCTCACCAGGGACACTGAGGCTACCCTTCCCAAGGAGGCAATCGCAACATTGGTAAGCTGTGCATATACAATCAATGTCCATATTTTAATTTCTTTAGTCAGCAAATGCAAATGTGAACACTGCAAGGTAATATAGATAATTGGTGTAAACAAATGCAGAGAGTAAGGCATGAATATGCTACAATCCATTTAAGAAATACATCAAGTGCACCCATCTACATTCTCCAGTAATCTACTCATGTCAAAAGTGATCAAGGGCTAGGAAAGGATTTTGGAGTTAAAAATCAGAATTTGCATCTTATTTTTTTCATGTAATTCTCTCTCTAGCAGTTTCTAGAGAGAGAAATTCTGGGTACAGCCTGTAGCCGTAGATGGCTCCATGGCAGGGATGGTCTCCGGAGGTCACCTCTGGAGCCATCCGTTACCCGCCGGAAACTACGCCTGGGTCACGCAGTACTCCTATTGGGAGTAGGGGTCCGGGGCCAGCTCTCGCCAGAGGAGCTCCACGGAGGGGGGCTGCTGGGGATCGAGAGGGGGAAGGATGTGCTACCAATGCCGGAAGTTTGCCCACATCCAGAGATTCTGTCGGTTGAGGGGGCCGGAGTTCGTAAGCACGGCAACGCCAGGCCATTCCTATGCTGAGGTTGTCCAGAAAGGTTTGCCACCTGTGCAGGAGCAGAAGGGAGTCAGGGGGCTCTGGGAGGCAGGGGACTTTCCTTGGAGCTTCTTCAAGGAAGGATGACACGAATACACTGGTGCATATGGGTCGCTCCTATCGACGGGGTGCAAGATGCGAAGAAGGTGAGCACCCTTCTGGAAGCAAGGGGAGCATGAGGGAGCAAGTGGGAGGTCCAGCAGGTGGCTGGATATGGTTTCTTGACAGTCAGTCAACAGAAAAAGGGCGCAATGGCGGCGGCGGAAGCAGGATACAAAGCAGAGAACGGAGTCCTCCTACATCTTCAACGGTGGACAATAGGAAGGGGCACCTTCCCCAACCCAAATGGTTCCACCCAACACATCAGGAACGAAGGGTTACCTCTCATCCTATACGGCGAGTTGGGTATTGCCTTCTTGCTCAAAGGCTCTGGCAGGGTGGAGATGCCGGCGGTGATCTCATTTGCCATCAGCAGGGAGTTATGTTGTTCGGGTCAAAGTTCTGCCGCAGGAGCGAGCGGTGGCTAGAAGATTAAGGTTCCAGGCGAGGCGGCCAAACAGGGAAAATTAACAGTGCTTGGGAATTCAAATTTCAAAATCCTCCACCAGTTGTTCAAAGGAATGTATCCAGGTTTCCAGGTGGACTGGAGCTTCGGAGGGTCGCAAGCAAGGTTGGGCAAGTCGGATCCGGAGCACCGGGCATATGGGCAGGGACCCGTGACTTACCCGTTGCAAACGGGTTGTCACCGGTTACGGGAGGAACCGCACAGGGGCTCCTTCCTCGCTCAAGTGTGCTGCTACAGGCACTGGTCAGCCAAGCCAATGGCAAGCTGCAGAACAGGGCGTTGGAAGAGACCTAGCAGCCGTGAAGGACGGCAGCCGGGTGTCTACCACCAGTCATTCCCTCCAGGAGACCAGGCCAGCGGGAGTGGACATTGCCTCAGCCAAGGGGATCCTCGCGCATCACCGCCGGTGTCTCAGGGATCTGTGCAGCAGGTGATTGTCCGAAGGAGGCTGTTGTGGCGGGGCCACCACCGTCTACAAGCTGGCAATAGGATGCTAGAGCCAGTGGGAGTGGACACCGCCTCAGCTAGGGGGATCCTCGCACATCATCGTCGGTGTCTCTAGGTTTTGCACAGTGGGTGATCGGTTGGCTGAGGTTGCGACGGAAGGGGGGGTGGTAGCTGTCCACAAGCCGGCGGTAGGAGGCCAGAGCCAGGGAGCTCCCAAGCTACACATAGTGGGAGAGGCTGGCGAGAGTTTGAACGTGGCTAAAGAATCCGGTCTGCAGATCGTCCCAGTGGCCACCCTCCAGTTTCGGAGGCCCCACGGATCTGATCCACAGGTCGAACATTTGCCCAGTATGCTCCCTGAGACACTTCTGTTGGAAGTGGGTGGAGGCGTCGGTGACAGCCAGGTGGCCTTTGGTGACCTGCCCAGGTCAAACATTTGCCCAACATGCTCCCTGAGACACTTCAGTTGGATGTAGGTGGAGGCGTCGGCGACGGCCAGGCGGCCTTTAGTGATCTGCACAGGTGTAAGCTGATTGAAGTGGCTACTTGTTCACAGGACACCAGTCTGATAGCAACCGTAGGGGAGCAGAGTCTCCTACTACTTGCAGACGAGGAGATTGTCCTAGACACACCAAGGTTGGAAGAGGGTGATTCTAAAGGAGAAGAAGCTGAAGATAGGGGCAGGCTGGGTGAGGAGGAAGGGAGGGAGTTGATGGGGGTGGTGGAGAATATAACAGAGGCACAATTGAGGAAGCTGATGGACAAGTTGGGGGTCTCTTTTGAAGGGGTGGAGAGGGACCGGAGGGGGGTTTTCATTAGGGTCCACAAGAGGTGGTTGCTCGGAATGGTTAGGGAGGCGAAAGGGGCAAAGTCACAAAAGAGGGCTGGAAGGGGAAGGGAGGAGAGAAAGGTGGAGGGAGGTATTGATATAAACTTGTCCTTATGAGGATCATCTCTTGAAATGTTAGGGGAATATGTGGGAGCGAGAAGAGAAAAGTGGTGAAGGAGTTGGTTAAAAGATGCAAGATTGATATTTTGTGTATACAAGAGACTAAGTGTGAAAAAAATGGGGCGGGATTCATGAAGGAGATTGGGAGAGTCAGACTTTCGAAGGGAGTGACATCCTCGGTAGAGGGGATGGCAGGAAACATCATGATTACGTGGAACCCATACGTGGTCGAGAAGGTGGTGGAGGATAGAAAAGTTGGCAAGGGGGCTATCTCCCTTCACTTCCGCAGCGTGAGGGATGGTTTCTCCAAAGATTTCTTGGGGATTTATGAGCACCAAACCAGGGAGAAGAAGAGATCACTATGGGAAGAGTTGCTTCTCTACTATCGCAATTCGGGCCGGCCATAGTGTGTAGGTGGTGACTTCAATGCACTTACAACGGCATGAGAGAGGATGAGAGCCGCCCCTCATACAGGAAGATGGAGGACTTTTGTGACTTCATAGAGGAGACAACTTTGATCGACATTGAACTGGTGAATGCTCAATTCCCATAGTCCAACATGAGAGAGACAACATCATGTTCTAGGTTGGATAGGTTCCTAGTATGGGTGGATTTGGAAGATCACTTTTCACATGTGCAAGCATCCTACTTAGCCGGGTTGATATGGAATCACAAACCTATCCTATTGAAGACAAGCCATCACCAGGAGAAAGGGCAGGGGTTCAAGTTTGAAAGACTTTGGCTCAGGGAGGCTGAATTCATGGAGACAGTCAAGAGGGCTTGGAGTGTACAGAGATATGACCACTCTTCTATGACTACCTTGGTAGGAAAACTGGAGCACTTGGCCCAAGTGCTCAAAATTTGGGGAGCTGATAAGACCATACCTGGCATACTGCCTAAGTAGAGGATTCTACAACTGGAGGGTCTGGACCGATTAAAGGAGGCAGGGCTGAATTCATGGAGACAGTCGAGAGGGCTTGGAGTGTACAAAGACATGACCACTCTTCTATGGCTACTTTGGTAAGGAAACTGAAACACTTGGCCCAAGTGCTGCCTTGCCAAGCTGCCACTGAGTCGACTCCAAATGATTTTGGAGTCGACTCCTCTTCTTCCAACTTCTCTCTTCTTCCACTTGTCTACTCTACTAAGCTTTTTTTTTTTACCACTATAAGCTACCTATCACCCTAACAACCTATTTGTCACTGCTAAAACCCACTTGTCACCACTAACACTCATTTGTCACCATAAGACTTATTTGTTACCGCTAAAGCCCATCTATCTCCACTAAAAGAAAGAAATCAAAAAAGAGAAGTGGTAATATAAAAAAATGATGAAATAATAAATAATAATAAATAAATAAATAAAATATAACAATAATGCAAGCAATAAATGATAAGCAAGATAATAAAACGCCGATGGCATAAACCATTGATTAAAATATGATAATGCACAAAGAACAAAAAAAGTAATAAAATAAAATAATAATAAATAATAATAACAAATGAACATACAATAAAACAAAAGAAGAAATGATAAAACTCTCACACCCTATGCAAAGGGCATATTAATCAGGCCTTCGCGGGTCATGCTTGAACTTTGGGATCATCCCATCATGGTTATAGCTTGACCCCACCCTGGGCCGACAGCCCGCTATGTTTTAATCGAACTTCCGTTGAGAGCTAATCTAGAACATCAAACTTGCCATATTTTTGGCAGACATGTAATTCATAATTTGGGACTCTTGTTTAGATATAATTTGGTCAATTAATGACCGACTCTGTCCAGCTATTTACCCCTCAAAGGGGGCTGTCTTATTGAAGTTCGAAATTTGCATTCCTTCCCTTAATTAATATCAATTTAAGGCCTAAGGGCCCCTTCTCCTAACGTTTAATCAAAGATTTTCCCCTCTCCGAAGGGATGTAATTAACGCCGTGACCTTTATGGCACGGCGAGTTCTTACTCCCGACCCGATATCTACAATGGTCTGGTTGGTCAGACGGAACGCACCCGTGGCTTCAGACCACCCCAGTCTTGAAGCCCGAATAAATGTCACTTCGGTGACTGACACACCCACGCACTTAATAAAGCGCTAAAAGATAAAACAAACACTACAAATAAGATCAAAGGAACGAAAAGACTCGAATCCAGCACAATATGCTGATGACACTAGTCTCTTCCTAGCAGACGAGGAGAGCCAGTTGTACACTGCCAGGTTGATGTTGGCGTTGCTATAGGAAATCACTGGACTGAAGGTGAATTTCAACAAAAGCCGCATGGATGGGATCAATAAAGAAGAGAGGGTACTCAGGAGAGCAACATTTATATTGGGTTGCCAAATAAGAGTTTCCTTTCTCCTATTTGAGCCTACCTCTCTCCTCGGGGGCCCTACACTATAGTGACTGGCAGGTGGTAGTGCAAAGGTTTGAGTCCAAACTAACAGGGTGGAAGACGAGGCTCCTCTTTTACAAGGGGAGGATGGCGCTCTGCAAATCAGTGCTTAACAGCCTTCCCATATATTACCTTTTCATTTTTAGGATCCCTAGAACGGTAGCCAAGAAGCTGGAGTCCATTGGCATGATATTGTGATGACAATTGCGAGACTGGCAGGACATTTCATGGGGTAGAGTGTGCAAGAGCAAGGAAGCAGGAGGCGTAGGCATCAAGAACTTCAAAGACTTCAACACGGCACTTCTTTGTAAATGGTTGTGGAGGCTTGGAGTGAAAGACAATGGGCTATGACTACAATTTGTTGAGCTTGGGAATTGACACTGGCATCTCTGTACAATGTCTCCCCCATTCAGAGAGGCATCCTTCAATGCGGGTATATCATCAAGCCGAGTGCTAGGGTCTACTTGAAGAATCAACAGAGATGCTTGTTTAGAAAGGATAGATGGTTCGGGGACTTCACACTAGAGTAATCCTTCCCGAAAACTCTTTTTTATGTCAACTGCACCCACGGCATTTGTAGCTCACACCTTCGATACACATTTGTGTGGGGGTACTTGGGCACCCTTCAGGAGAAAGCTGACGCACGAGGAGATGGATCAGCTAGAGGATCTTTTGTTAGTCCTTCCTCCTAGACTATTATCTCTTGGAGAGCAGAGAAGACAAGTTGTGGTGGAGGTGAGAAAAGGAGGGAGCCTTTTCAGTCAGGTTTGCATACTCTCATATCATATGGGGGATTGTGTGACTGGTTTGCTCCGCAAATTTAGGCCCCCAAGAGCCCGCTGATGGTTAAGCTATTGATATGGAGGATATCCCATGGCCGCCTGCCCACTTGTGAAAGAATTGCCCCTTTTCTTCAAGGCATACCTACTCTTATGTAAGGTGGAGTCTCATAACTCCTCTCTATTCCTTTTGTTTGGAGGACATCAAGGGATACACCGACTTGGTGTGATGTTTTGTATAGGATTGGGTGCTAACTGACTATACTTGTATATCCCAATTTCTTTTTACATTTAATACATACATTGTACCATCCACTTTTAAAAAAAATTGTAGGTCAGCTGGCCAACATTTCTTGTTAACATAGGAGATAAAACAGGACAATCAAGAAGATTTTAAGGAAATCATGTAAAAGAAAGCCTTATATGCCAATGGCAAAGAGAAATCAACAAATAATCTAGGAAAATGCTTACGGTGAAAGAGTACCAATCATGTAGCCACACAAACTATGGCACCAATTTCATAAACAAGTATGCATAGCCCATAGTAGCGCAATGCCACTACTCACCCTTCTTTATTATTGTCCTCACAAAATTGGCGAAATTCAATGCACGCCTGTTTTACATGTGAAGCGCCCACACTGTAACACAGAACCAACAAAAGAAGAGATGAGTATATACATATGTCAGTGCAATCCAATGGGATTCTCATTTCACAAATAGAATGTTTTATGTTCTGCTTCTGCTTCCTAATAAGTTCTTAAAAAAACTGGCATCTAATAGAATAAAAGTACAAGACTACACACTAGGTTATCAACTATTGAAGATGGGCTGCTAAAAGATGTATGCCAGACGAACATAACATGAAGAATTTTTTATTTTTTTAAAGAAAAAAGATAATTGCATCAATGCTTCTGTATATGAAAAAAAGGAATGACGACCCAACATCAATTCCCGAGAGGAATAAAGCAAAGATTACAAGTTCTAAAAAGTTCCAACTGTGCCCTCTTCTTTATGTGAAAATAGTACAGGGTTCAAGAAACAAAGAATACTCAACCCAATGAATCACTCAATTTCGAAGGTGAAAGCCCAAAGCTTAAATCTCAAATTGATCCACTTCATTCAATGGTGCATGTTTCCAGCTCAAGACTAATCGACAACAATATATAACGGGAACCAAACTAAGTTGATAATCCAATTTTGCGAGAATCCAGACTCTTCCCAGGGCAACATCTATGCAGTCACCAAAACCACATGTTGGGGCAGATCAATAGATTTTCTGACCGTTTACTGTTTATTCAACGGGAAGAATAAACCAGGAAGAATCCCTGCTCGGTCAACAGCAAAGAGAAAATAACTACCTTGAACTGCTGCCCTTGAGTTGGTGAACATATGCGTCCACCTTGTGGTAATCAACTGCGGGCTGCTCTCTGCAGTGTTAAAACAAAGTACAACACCACTCAAACATGACCCGGCATGTTATCAAACGGTACCATCGCCTCATGCCTGAACAGATAAAGGGGAGGAAAAAAAAATAAAACGGGTTGGGACATACAGTAATTTGGTGAGCTCGTTGAGGAGCCTTTCAGCGTCCTCACAGAAGAGTGTGATAACCTCGGCGACAAATCCGGGGTTGTTGGCATCCTGAAGCATCTGCAGCTGGGTGAATTGCTCATCGAGCAAACCCTGCAAACAAGGGCAAAAGGGTTAACGTTTTACTTTAATACGGAAGCCCCTTAATGCGTATTAGAATCATAGATCACCACAGCGAGATTCAGGAAGGGAGCCAACATCAGAAAGTACAAAAACAACAGAAAAGAAATGATCTTTCCATCGAACATCAATCATTCCATGATGGGCTCTGAGATCCGACCCACCACCCAAAACAAACATACAGAGGCCTACGAGGAGAGATGTTAACCAGGCATGCCCAAGATCGCAGCCTTCCACCGGAAAAAGGAGTTCGAAGAAAGAGCTCGGCAATGTTCAAGAAGGGCCAAGGTTTACCTCTCCGAACATGGAGCTCACCAGCCCGTTGAGTTGATCCTTGAGAGTTGCAGCAGCCATTGGTTAACAGCCTAAACGGAAGAGAGAACCCAAGAAAGGCGGAGAGAGTAAGAAGGGGGGGAGAGTAAAGAGGAAAGCTGCAGTGCAGTAGAGGAGAGAGAGAGAGAAGAGGGGACGACACGTTGTATGCATCTGTGCCCATTTATAGGATTCCTTTTTTTTGCTCTGCGAATAAAGGCTAGATGGAAGAGGAGGAAATGAGGAGAGAGAATCGTAGCGGCGCAGAGAGAGAGAGAGGGAGAGAGGGAGGCGCATCTGCTACTTTTCTATGAGCATCCCCCAATCGGTTCCTGCTCCCACCTCTCACTCTCTCTCTTCCTGTCTCGCTCTCTCTCTATCTCTCTCTCTCTCTCTCTCTCTCCAGCATCCGCCTTTTGGCCGCCTCCTCTTCTCTGTCCTCACACCCCTCCGGCCGTCCCTCTACCCTTTCTTTTTTCCTCTCCCCTTTGCGTGATGGGATGCTTCCCCAGCAACAAAGTATAATCTTTTTTTCCGCTCGTCTCTTAAAAAAAAAAACTTTTGCAAATTTCATGTTCCATCCCTATGATCATTGTACTTGTCGTCAAACTCCAACCTTCAAAAAAATTCTCGTGGACTCCTCCAAGCAGTGATTTATTTGGCAGCAAAACTGGGCGAGCAGGATAGAAGTAGCAGGATAGAAGGTTCGTCTACTTTTTGGTGCCACAGCAGAATACTACTTATTAAACTCTATTCCATCTAAGTTTTTTTGCCTTTTACTTATAATTACAATGGGTCAGCCAAAAGAAAGGGAGTTAATGCCCTCTCCACATTTACTCTGTTGCTGAGTGCGGGCGAGGTCTAGGGTGATCAGTTTATCAGAAGAAGAGAATGTCTAGTAGCATTGCTCGGAATTCCGGAGGGGGGGGAATCGGATTCAAACTTATCCAAGTTAATTTAGGAGAAAGAAACACGTGAATCTGCTTCTAGGGTCTCGTTTGAAAATTTAATAAGATTACGATTTTTTTCATAATTATCACCATTTTAGTCCCAACTTAAGTTATTTTACTTTGGCGGGAGCATATTTTGATAATCTACTTAAAAGTAACTTAATATGACTTAAGTCGGATTAACCTATATCACTTCCACAGGTGAGATAATTTAATCCAGTGCTATGTCAAAGTAAAAAAAATAAAAAGTGAATAAAATAAATCCAATTAAATTTAATCAGGCTATCTTTAATCTCAAAATAAAGTGGAGCTTAGAGTGAGAATAATCTAATGAAAAAGAATTTTTGGTAGATTACGAAAAGTGGAGATTTTTCACCGTATCTCTCTCTAAAAAGTTAAATTATGATTTTTGAATAATATGATGTGACATTTAGACATTTGGTAGAGTTTTAAATGGGTGAAAATTTCTAAAACATAATCTATGACCTATTGAGTTCTCAAACGCGCCCTAAAATTGTGTAATTTATTATATCATTAAATGAAACGTTGCCCGCTTAAGCTTCTAATCAATACAACGTGGAAACATATTTGAGGTAAAAATTCACCGATAATCAACCTACTAAAACTGTCAAACCAGTAGAAAGCAACACGAAGTGGCTTCCATGGATAGATATCTATCTATTCCGTCATTTGACTCTAAGGGCACGTTTGGAACAGATTGAGAGTGGAGGAATTTTTTTAAAATCTATTAGAGAGAGAATAAACACGTTTTAGATAATTTTTAGAGAGTTTTCAATTCTCTTCCCTTTCTCTTTATCTCTCTCTAAATCTCTAAATCCGTCGTAAAGTAAAAGTTGATGAGATATTGAGATATTTGAAAAACCTTTTAGAGGAGGAGGGATTCTGATGATTATAGAGTTCAAAATCTTTCTTAACTCTTTCCAAACGCATCCTAAGAAGCACACCACTCGAAGAGAAGATAAGGGTGATAATAGGCAAAACCATATTATGAATTTCACGTACCATTATGACACACTGAAAAGATACATCCCAATATGCAAATGAAGATAGAAGATTTGAGTAACATTGACAGAGGGGAGATTGTGGAAGAATCATTCGTCGTCAAGAGACGAATAAATGTTGTTCAATGTTCATTCTTAACCAAACTCTCGGAGAAATGTGTCTTCTCCTCTCTTTTCTCTTCTTTTTTTCTCTCTTCTTAGCAGTCGTACAAAAGAAAACAAATATTTCAAATTAGAAAAAGAAAAATTGAGAAGTCGAGTCGACAAAGAAATAAGTCAAGAAAAAAATGATATTTTAATATATGAAATCAATTCCCAAAAGATTTTTATACTTTTGAAAAATATGTCCATAACTTAATAAATATGACTTATTTTTGAAGTGTCAAAACAAAAATATGAATGGATTACCTATATATAATTTATTTTTAAGAAAGTTTCAAATTTTATGTCTTCGTAGTTGCATACGCCCATTTCCATGTCCACGACAATATTAAAATCAGGGTTTGCCGTCCCGGTGCGGGTCGCCCCGACCCGCACGACCCGGACTGACCCAGGCACTGAGCGGGACGGCCGAGCCGTGGGTCGCTACCGGGTCACATTATTATTATATATATTATTTTAAATTCAAAGTTTTTAATAAGTAAGTTGGTTAACTATTTTCACTCGTTCAAAGGCGATTTGAGTTCGAATCCCGTTGTTCACATGCGTTTTTTGAGTTTTTTTAAATATTTTTAATTAAAAAAATCAAAATGTGAAGGCACTATCAAGATTCGAACCATAGACCTGTAAAAGAAGCGCACACAAGCGACTTAGCTAACTGCGCTACAAATTTTATTATACTATTATATATATATATATATATATATATATATATATATATATATATATATATATTACGCGATGGAGCGGGACGGAGCGGGACGGGACCGTCTCGTCCCGTCTCGACAGAAAGCCGGAACGATCGAGACGGACAGGATAGCAAACCCTGATTAAAATGAGAAAATTATCTCAATACCCTTAGAATTTTTAAAAAAATGTCTTTATATTCTTATCATATTTACTGTAATATCCTTAAATCACTTAACCAGACTCACAGTGCCCTTCGGGTTAAATTCCAGGCAAACGATGGCAACACACTCATATGAGTTCACCATTTTGCCCCGCGGGGAGAGAGAGTGTGTGTGTATCGTGTGAGGGGGAGAGAGAGAGCACGGAACCCCCTCCGACGCCAACACCTCGGAGGGTGTAAAGAGGCACGAGATAAGATACAGAGAGACAAGAGAGAGAGCGTGGTGGAGGGGGAGGGCATCGAAGGGGAGACCCCCTCAATGTCGGCACCCCTCAAGGTGTAGAGATAGATGGGAGAGAGGAGATGAGATAGAGAGAGAGCAGGAGAGGGGGAAACCTCCCCCTCCGACTCCAACACCTGTGTAGAGATAGACGAGATAGAGAGAGCGCGGGGGAGGGCCCTCTCTGGTGTCAGCACCCCTGCGGGTGCAGAGAGAGACGAGAGAGAGAGCGAGGAAGGGGAGGGTGCCGGAGGGGGTCTTCTCCTCTGGCATCGACACCCCTGCAGGTGCAGAGAGAGAGAGAAAGAGAGGGTTGGCACCCCTACATGTGCAAAGAGATAGCATGGGAGGGGGAGGGCATTTGGATGGGGTCTCTCTCTAGCATTGACACCTTTATCGGTGCAGAGCGAGATGAGAGAGAGAGAGCATGAAAGTAGGGGAGGGGGAACACACTGGAGAGGGTCTCCTCCTCTAGTGTCGACACCCGTGCATGTGTAGAGAGAGATGAGACACACACACAAAGAGGAGAGAGGAAGGGGGAGGGCACCGAAGGAGGTCTCCCCCTCCAACGTCGGCACCCCTGCGAGTGCAAAGAGAGACATGCGAGAGAGAGAGAGACAGGGCAGGGGAAGGGGAGGGCGTCGGCACCCCTACAAGTGCAAAGAGAGATGATATAGAGAGAGAGAGATGGAGATATGTAGCAGGGGAGGGGAAGTCAACAGTTGGAGAGACCTCCGTTGACGCCGGCACCCCTACAGGTGTAAAGAGAGACGAGAGAGAGGAGATAGAGAGAAAGAGAGAGTGGGGGAGGGGGTCGTAGGGGGTCTCCCCCTCTGACATCGGCCACCATGTGGGTGTAGAGAGAGACGAGACAAGATGGAGATAGATAGAGAGATTAGTGTGGAGGGGGAGGGAGTTACGAGATAGAGTGACGAGACATATAGAGATAGAATGGGGGAAGGGGAGGATAGCGGAGGGGTCTCCCCCTCCAACTTTGGCACCCCTAAAGGTGCATATAGAGACGAGATAGAGAGAGTGTGGTGTCAGGGGAGAGAGAGAGAGAGTTTTTTAACGAGATAGGTACGTTAGAGATTCCACCTCTCTCATCCATTTTTGACTAACCAAAATAATAACCCGATCATGACAGGGGCACGATGACTCTATCTTAAAGATTTCAGGGGGTATTACGATAAAATCGATAAAGATAGAGATATAGAGATAATTTCAAAATATTCTTAAAATATAGACACAATTTTCTCTAATAATACTAATGAGGGATTTTTCTGTAATTTTCACCCAGACAAATGGCTATCATTTCAGCAACTCCCAAAGTCTAACAGGATGGTCTTCCATGTCTTGCCGTGTTTCACAACGGAGTTAAGACCAAGGTTTGTAATGTCGGTCCCGCAGCCGTAGACCGGTACGACTAGCGCGTGGTACGCAACCAGTATGGTACTTACATCCGTTTTAATATTATATGTTCTATTTTATGTTTAATAAACTTTGATAGCTAAATCAGTTGGGGGTGTGCAACCGATTTATACGGTATTTAGATCCGTTTTAATATTATATGTTCTATTTTATGTTTAATAAACTTTGATAGCTAAATCGGTTGAGGGTGTTTCTTTCTATATATAGTTGATTTGAGTTTGAAACGTAGCAAGAACATGTTTTTATTTTATTTTTTATTTTTTTAAGAAAGGGCCAAAATATAAACATTGGCTGTGAGATTTGAACAATGAGAACATGTTAATGCACATATATCACTCTCTAATTAACTAATCTATAAATGATTTTAAGATATAGTTTACTATACTAAATATTTATTATATAGTTAACACATTGTGATATAATACGATATAGTATGATGTTATACCGTACCAATAAAATATCGACACGGCCGATACAAACGAGTTATCAAACCTTGGTTAAGGCAAGACAACCCTTAAATGTTCGTCCACCGATGACACATTTTATTGCATGTGTATCCCCGTAAGAAAGACACACACGTGTTCTTACATTAATGGAAGAGGTCCCCGTATAAATCTTTCCCTGCGCCTATACATTCCGTAGAAATTTAGGAAAAAAATTGAAAACATGCAAAGTCGGGTTACATAATAAAAGAGGAAAAATTCTTATCACTCAAATAATTTTATGATATTTTTGATAGATACAAAGTTAACTTGACCGATTATATTACAGCATATTGCAGGGCAGGCCAATCTTTTATTTAATTTAACAATGGCATTCCTTTAATCCTTGTACACACATCTATCGTCATGTAACTTCAATTCTGAAAGCACGTATTTATATAAAAGTGCTATATATATATATATAAAGTGCTTATAAGTCTGGGATTTGGTAATTACAGATTGTCTTGAAGGCTTGAAGCACCTTTGAGCCATATTGAACACGACAGAGACGGTCGGAGATAGAGCGAGTAGAAAGACCAACAATAGAAAACGAAAACGTTGTAAAGTATGAAAATTATACTCTTCATGGATGCAAAAACTCGTATGAGGTTTTGGGCTTTCATAAAATTCTTAAATTGTGCACCCTCGATTCAATATGTGGAGAGCACTCAAAAGTCATCTTCAAAGCTTATGAGATAAGCATAGACAACGACGTTGCATTATCGAAACTTTCAAGAAACTGACACGAGTTAGGTGACTTTCAAGATCAAAACTTCACTGATACCGGCCCTTACATAGTGCTTCTTTTATCGTTGTTCACATGTCCTCGAGATAGATATAGGTCTTGAGTTCGACACCTGGGGACCGAAAACTTATCTTATCTGACTTATATTTAATCTTCGAAAGATGTGAGTCTCGAGATGTGTTAATCATGTTAGTTTCTTTGTCATCATTTAACTCTGTATTTAATGATGCAGGGGACACCCCACTTATGCGGGTGCGGAGGTGAGCGTGGGTTCGATCTACGCCTCCCACGAGGTGCGGACTCTCCGCATTTCCTCTCTTATAAAAAAAGAAAAAAAATAATTACTTGAAAATAAAAAGGGAGAGAGAGAGTATGAATTAGAGTACTCCCAATAATTTTCTCTTATTGAAGACATTTTTCGCATAAGTCGAAGAGAACAATAACTTTTCCATTATATTGCTATTTCAAACTCCTGTCACCACCCATAATAAACTCTTGAAATAAATCTTCTCCTCACCCGACGGCAAGAGATAAAATATTTCTATCAAATAATCAGGAGGTCTCAGATTTGATTCACTTCGAGAGAATTTTCCTTGATCACGTACTCAATTCTAGAGAGATACGTGACCTATGAATTTTTAGTTCGTCAGATTTTTCATCACAAAAAAAAACATTATTTAATTGTTACAAAACCCAAAGCAATATTCACTGCATCGAGTGACCTAGCACCCAACTATTAATTAAATCATGAGTTAAACTCAACAATCTTAGTTGGCCTACATTCTGTATGTCATTTCACATTTTTCTCATTCCATATATTTCATTTGGATCAATATAAGAGAGTGAAATGCAGTGATCAGTGCACCTCTTGGGATGTAACAATTATATATTATTCTTGAATACAGTGATTAGTGCACCTCCATGTGACTCGACGTGAGGAGAATCGTTCGAGCAGTTGCCCGCACTCCCGGTTCTGGCACCATGCATGCATCTCCCTTTTTCAACACCACCGAAATGTGGGTTTGCGGTGACCCGGCGCATTATGCTTCGTGCACGACGCAAGGACAGCTCACAAGTCTCTGAAATGTCTGTGCAGCATATCGAATTTTGAAGTTCATTGTAGTGCCATGAGTACTGTCCGCGCGAGTAAAGATATGATATAAAGAGAAGGGGGTCACATGGAGTCGAGGTTTGTCGGCTGGGTGATGTATATCGGATCGGGTTATGTTGATCCTGTTAGTTATCCTGTATGGTACACTTTGACTATTATATATGCGACTCGATCTGTCTCGTATCGAGTCGCTTCAGCAGTTAATACTTAATAGTAAAATTCGAGATTCTATGCCCTGCGGTGGCCCTCATGTTGCTCGGGCGGCTCTCCTCTCGCCAGATCAAGGCACTGCGGCTCTCCTCTCGTTAGATTGAGCTGCTCCGACGGCTTCGGCATCCCTCCCCAGACTGGATCGAGGTCTTGCGGCCCTCTCCTCGTAGGATCGAGCTCCGAAGTTAAATCGGAGCCCTGCAACCCTCCACCCATCGGATCGGGCTGATGCTACTGTCGTTGGCCCTGCTACTTCTATGGCGGCCCTCCCCCGGTTAGATCGAGGCCCTATGACCTTTCCCCACTGGATCGAGTTACTTTGACACTTGATCAGGGCCCTATGACCCTCCCCCCATCGGATCCAGGTGTTCTCCTATGACTTTGTTACTTCTACTACAAAGTGGGAAGGAGGAGGAGATCACTCTGATCCAAACTCGACGGATCATGTACTGATATCTCGTGGATCCAATGAGACACGTCCAAGTCGATCAAGGTCACGATTCGTCGATTCGGTGATCTGTATCGGATCGGATCTTCCTTAATCCGATACCGATACACTCGAGTCTCAATTGACTCGACCCGACTCGACGTGTATCATCTCCTCTCTCTCTCTCTCTCACTGTGACTTGATCCGACTCGGTCGATCCTAAAAGTGATCCGTACCGTATTAGATTTTTTCAGATACGATATGACACGCTCGAATTAACTCGAGTCAGACCGAGTCAACAAATCACGGGGAAAATGAGTCTTACAGATTGGACGAATCGTGATAGAGTAAATCTGCGTGCAGTTGGATCCCTCACCGTGTGAACGTATGAAAAGATGAGAAATGGATGAAACAATAACTTTGAGTACGGAGCTGAGCGAGAGAGATACGTATATTATTGCTATCTATTTCGACGTCTTATCATAAACTTTGTAGTACTTCTTCTCGGTGGACAAGACAGCACTGCCACAGCACAGTACTATTGTGCGCAGGGAATCTCGCCTTCAGATGGAAGGGGGAGAGTCTTCCCCACACTTGCATCCCGCACCCAAGTTCATCGTATGGTCGCTCGGCACGAGTCTATCGTTTGATTGGCAACTCGTAAAGTATACTGCAGACTTTGAACGCGAAGAACACGGCAGCATCGACCGATACGATCTCGAGGAGCAACGTTGGCTGAACGATAAGAACTAGCGAGGCCCCACCGCTAGTGAGGTATTTGCATGCACGTCGAACTCGCTTTTAAGTGCGTCCTGGTCAAAGCAGATCGACATGCATTACATTTATTACCAACAAGTCTCGGCATTCACATCTTGAGAACGTTTAGCAGTGAATCAGAAGGCTTCTTTTAGTTTACAGAGCGAATTCGAAATCAATTTGTCACACGATCAAAGTGGTAGAGTGTGTAATTTGAGTTTTTCTTCATGAGTTTGAGTGAGATAAAGTAGGATATTTGCTGGTGGGCTCGGTATGCTTTGGGCAACCTGCTGAGGAAAAAAGAGAGAGTGATGGGTAATTCCAAGTATTCTCAGTAGTTTACGTGATAAAGGAAGAAAATTTTCATTTGGATTGGGCATGACTTATTTGTATTAGCAAGAAGATTTCCGTTACTCTAATCTTGCGTATCATAATTCCGAAAGAATTCTCATAATCGAGGTTACCAGTCAAGTCCTAACTTGGATATATTTGAAGTTCACCAAAATGAGATCTAATCTCATTATCAACCAAAGTTGAGGGTCATTATTTTCTCCCATAAATGTCATCCTTTTCTAACTTGAAAAGAATTTGTTGTAATTACATGTTAAAGTTATTGGATTATCCAGCCCAAGATCGTTCTTAAGATCAGGAGGGAGTACAAAAGGATCATTCTTTCAAAATATGTTTCATATCATCTTTTAAATATTGTGTAATTATTCTAACATATTCTCGCATATAGAAATTGAACGAATAATAACAAACGCGGAGCACATAAACTCTAATGTCATATTTAACTTATTGAGAGCAGAAAGTCGAGGGAACATGGCATACATGTGAATCATTTGCTATATCACTGTGTGCCCATCAATAGTTATATACTTCCAGAAGCGAAAAAAACGTCGGCCAGCCACGTGAGAGCAAAATGTAGATACCTAGTTGGTCACGTAGACTCAGTGTGTTAACAATAAATACTGCTTTTTTTAAATTCCCCTTGAGTGGGGTCCACGCTAAGATATCTTGATGCGAGTCTCAAATCATCATTTGACCCGTGCGCTAAACAAAAAAAAAGGCTAAAATAGTATAAATTTGAAATTTGTAATATTCATGTCATTTGTTTTACCATGGGACCCAAGGCAGATGGGTGGTTTATCCACTCAAAAAAATAAAAAAATAAAGAATAGGTGAAACCAGTGGCGATAGTGTTTCTTTGTTAATACGGTTGTGACGCAATAAACAGTTGCCCACTGGACTCTACATGACACAATGATTAATGTTACGTACGTTACACTTGAATTTGTTTGACAAGACAGTACAGTGAAGCTAGAGCAACGTTGAATGTTGAACCCGAGTGTTGAGGAAATCATCGTCCACGGTAGATGTGCGTGGCCAAACGTCAAGGTCGATCCTTCTACATAGGAAGAGAAGTTCTCACTGAGGGTTATAGGCCCTCAGAAAACCCTCTGATGTTTAATTCAACACAAGAAAAAAGAGTGGGCAAGAGAGAGAGAGATTGCTCTAGTGATGTTGTCGATGGTTGTGTATCTTGAGGAAGTCGTTGGGACTAATGTTAAAGATCGAATCACCTCGATGATGGCCCTCACATGAAGATCTCGTAAGGACATGAAAATAAGGCAATGCGTGTCCAAGGATTTGCTGAGATGACAGTAAAGTGTTGTAAACTGAGCAACATGTGAGATCATGGAATTGCTTACCATGGAAACGTGCACACAATTCACTTAATGACGTGCGATTATGAAAGGATTACCTTGATAATGCACACACGACTTGCTGACGCTTGTCCCGCCATCATGACACCTGAGATTCGAAATCCGATGGACAATCGTCAAGAGAGGCGGGAAGTGAGACATGTGACATATGAAGGTAATCCGCCCACGTCACTTGCCCCCAGTCTTCAGTTTGGTATGTGATCCACTGCTAGAAGTGGAGGCGACCTTTTGTATGGTGGTGCCCGTTTTAGCGTCCTCCATGGTAGACAAATGTGTCAAACGTCGAGGCCGATCCACATGCACAAGAAGAGAAATTCTCACCAGTAGTTATGGGTCCGGAGAAAACACTATGATACTTAAGTCAGCACAAGGAGGAGTAGGCAGGAGAAAGAGAGAGAGAAGGATTGCTCTGGTGATGTTTCCAATGATAATGGCACTTTGATCCGAGCGGGTGCAATCTATCGAGCCTCGCGAGGAGGCCTCAGAGGGTGCGTAACTCTGGAGCTTATTTCTACGTGCCTTGTGTTCTTATTGAGCCATGCTTCGGTGTGGTGCAAGTGCCATAGAGGTTACATTGGACGAGATTCTTGGTAGTCAGATGTCCAAGCATGCGACGGCTTCCACGACAGATGAGGTGGCAAAGGTCACTGAAATGGCACTCCTAGATCTAGGATAACTTGACGTCCCCTCCAACTACTTGAGAAACTCAGCCTCGACCTTCTCCCGCACCGCCTTCGCCTCTTGTTCTGCAATAAGGAGAGCAATCTCGGCCTTTTGAAGCTCGGCCCGGATCCCTGAAAACTCCTCAAGAAGATGAAAGGAAAGGATGTAGACCTTGACAACCATCTCCAACATCTGCCGCATCAGAGTACAAAAGAGACCAACTGTAGTCATCTTGTTCGCGCTCTGCACGTCACGACGGTGCGACAAGAAGTGCATCAAGTCCCCCAGGTTGACATCATAAATGCTCGACGCATCATCCATGTTGAAGGACACCAAGGACTCAGAGGTCTTACCCTTCTCCTTGATGGCTTCGATGGAGACTCGGAGCTCTTGCCCTTCCCTCTTGAAGGCTCGATAGATTGACCCCTCGCATGTAGTTTCGTATGAGACTCAATAGGCCTAACTTTCCCCCTCGAAGGCAACCTTGACGCCGACTGGCCGAGTGTAATTTACCATCTTGGGGATCCCTCCGTTGTCTCTTCGCGACCGACACCGCCATTTCAATGATCTTTGGCATCCCATCCGCCCCAAAAGCCACCACACACTTGGATATTTGACCACCATGAATCTCGTCCAAGGTAACCTCCATGTCACCTGCACAACAACGAAACACTACTCAATAAGAACACATGGCACATAAAAATGAGCTCAAGTTAACACGCCATCTACGGCCTCCTCACGAGACCAGACAGATGACGCACACTCGAACTAAAGTGTCATTTACCATTGGCAACATCACCAGAGGAATCTCTCTCTCTCTCTATCCTACCCACTCATTATCTCTATATTGACTTAAATATTGGAGGATTTTTCAGAACATATAACTCCCAGTGATAACTTCTCTTCTAGTGCAAGAGAATGGACCTCAACACTCGACGGGCTCATCTAATGTGGAGGAAGCTTCCGTTAACACTCAACTTCAACGTTGCTTAGCTTCTCTACTCAATATCATCAAACAAATTCAAGTATAACATATGCATCAATTAAATTTGCCACCCATCCTGTCAAATTTTGTCAGAGAAATTATATCTAAAATATAATATACCCATCCTGATTCGTAATTAGGATTTAGAGAATCTGCAAACTATTATACATCACGTTCAAAGAGTACGATGGACATGGAACAACATGCAAGTCTGAGAAATCCTTGGATGCCAACAAATCACCACTCAGCTCTCCTCGGTAAAGACGGCATCACAACATGCTGAACACACAAAATAAGTACCGACAGTTTAGGAGGTACAGAGCATCTCAAAGCCATAATCGTCCTTGTGTTTATAAATTTTGTCAGCAACCGCACATAAAACAACCATTTTTATTGTACATCAATCTGCAGCATCTAGGGAGTCTATTATATTGGCGGCAAGTCATGCCAAATTGATGCATCTCAAGTAGAGCCAACTATTTCAGGAGCGGCAGCAGCAGGGGGAGCTTCACCCCAGAACTCGGTCTTCTTCCCCGTCTTGGAAACAGTCTGTAGAACGGCCTCCGGCTTTGCCGTTCCTCTCACAGTCACCTTCTGCTCCTTCAAGTCAATATCAAAGGACTCCACGCCTAGCAGTTTGACAGGAACCAAAAATTTTCAGTACAAAAACTAAGAGAAGTTGCTCACTGGTTAATGGCTAAAGTACGCCGTTTGTTCTGAGTCCTACTCTAGGAAAAGTGTCTCTTTTCCCATTTTTTCCCTTTCTTTTTTTTGGGTGGTGGGGGGGGGGGGGAGAGAGAAACACATCATGCTTTCATTATTGGAAAAACATTATGAAACCATGACGGTGGATTGATCTTTTGTTGAGTCCTCGGGGAGAGTGTTTCTTTTTCCTTCTTTTTCTTCCCCCTGTTACGCTTTCATTATTGAAACCGTAACACCACATTGATCTCTGCACAATCTTAGGGAACTACATTATCATGCCCAACATATGCATCCGTTGGAACTTACCACTTCTTTTTAGAGAAAAGAGAAGTCATAAACAAAATGTGCAAAGATCAGGTTGCAGGGAAAGCGCATCCGGAACAAAAGTATACAAGATAAAAAGACCTGAGATATTTAATCGTGTTCGGACCCTGCAAAATACTGACCTTCCATTTTGCCGAGAACTCTCTTCACAGCTCCAACACAGCCTTCACATGACATACCAACCTTAAGAACAACCGTCTGCACAGGATATCATAACAAGAAAATCACAGAAGCATCGGTCCATAAATCGTCTTTCCCCTAATCAACCAAGTTTCCTACTTAAGGCTTGTCAAAAACACCATTCATTTTTCCCAACTTACGATTCTATCATATGCATCAAAATTTTGGTTCCCATCAACAGTCAATGAAGGGTTCAACGTATGGATGATTGGGAAAAAAAGATTGAAGATCATAAATCACCTAATGAGTGGCTTGTATCTTCCTCTTGTAAAGCATTAATAAAATCAAGCATATGAAATGACAGTCAGACGGTTGAAAAACCTTTTATGTGCTCAAGGTGTGTGATGCTTGCACGATGGAGACGGAATAAGCATAAGAAGATAAGAAAAATAAAATGGGCTCTACGAAGGCGATGAATCTAAATGGCATGACAGGCAGAGAGGAAGAGGAAGATATAAGCATCTACAAAAGCTTTCTCATTTACTCTAGTCCAAGAAGATGGACACAGTTACTAGAATTACTAGATCAGTATCCCACTAACCAGCTAGTGGTGCTAGTAATACCTTGATCTCATTGAATCAACATTCATACGCGACAGGAAATTCTGCTATTTTCTTTATGAGGCTTGCAAATAGTTGTCTAGGTGACAAGACAACCCAAGGCATTCAAGGGAAGCCTAAGCGCTTACGCGATAAGACGTCCACCTCGGCGTCACCTAGGCGACACCTCGGCGCCTCTTTAAAACCCCCAAAAATATACAATATGCAAATTAAGCATAAGACACAGGAAATAACTATTATATTTTAGAGATTTTTACATATTAGTCCTTATAAACTAAATGAATTATCGATTAGTCCCTCAAATCTGACTATTATTTTAATAGTCCTTATAATCTTTAATATTTTACACATGAATCCTTGTGGTTTGTTGCCGTTCCAAAAAAAGAATATTCCGTAGAATATTCTATCAAATATATAAGAAAAGACCATAATAACCCGTTACTCTCTCTCTCTCGACTGAGGGTTAGGAGCTCGAGCGAATCGGAGGTGGAGGGGAAGGGGATCGGAGGGGGAGGACTCTCTCCGGTGAGCAGACCCCAGGGGAAGAGGAAGCCGGCATCCAAGGATATCGTTACCAAGAGGCCGACCCAGCAGGCAGCACCATCGCCCCCCACCCCTTCCCTCTCTGCCTTCCTCTGCAACGCGCTCGACGACGTCATCAACAATTTCATCGACACCGCGGCGCACCGGCCCTCCATCGACCCCTACCGCGTCCTCGCTGGCAATTTCGCCCCAGTCGGTGAGCTCCCGCCGTGAGGGGACGCATCCCCCGTGCCCTCGCGGGCGGCGCCTACCTCCGCAATGGCCCCAACCCCCAACACCTTCCCCGAGACCCCATCACCTCTTCGACGGAGACGGCATGCTCCACGCCCTTCTCCTCCCCCTAGCCTCGTCCGACGACGACGACGTCGCCCCTGCCACCTTCTGCAGTCGCTATGTCCGTACGTACAAGTACCTCGTCGAGCGCGACACCGGGGCGCCCGTCTTCCCCAACGTCTTCTCCGGCTTCCACGATTTCGCGGGGATCGCACGCGGCGCTGCAACTGCTGCGCGTGTGCTCACCAGCCAGATGAACCCTTTAGAAGGCGTCGGACTCGCCAACACCAGCCTCGCCTACTTCGGCGGTCGGCTCTTCGCCCTTTGCGAGTCGGACCTACCGTACGCCGTGCACCTCTCCCCCTCCTCCGGTGACATCGCAACCTTTGGCAAGTGGGGCTCTGACGGGAGGCTCTCCATGGGCATGACGGCCCACCCTAAGGACCCCCGGACGGGGGAGGTATTCGCCTTCCTCCACGACTTCGCCATCACCGAGAACTACGCCATCTTCTGCGACATACAGATGGTGATGCAGCCCTTGAAGATGGTGCTGGGGGGCGGCTCCCCCCTCGGGACTGACCCCGGGAAGGTGCCGAGGGTGGGGCTGCTACCGCGGTACGCTCGCTCCGAGGCCGACATACAGTGGTTCGACGTGCCCGGGTTCAACCTGGTGCACACCATCAACGCCTGGGAGGAGGACGGCGGCGCCACCGTCGTACTGGTGGCGCCGAACCTGCTATTCGTGGAGCACGCGCTAGAGCGGATGGAGCTCATCCACAGCTGCGTGGAGATGGCGCGGATCGACACGAGGACGGTGGCGAGGATGCCGTTGTCGGCAGGGAACATGGACTTCGGGGTGATCAACCTGACGTACCAGTGGCGGCGCAACCGCTACGCGTACCTGGGAGTCGGATGAGCATGTTCCACAGGACGACGGGGGAGGGGGGAGGTCACAGGGGAGGGGGAGGAGGAGGCCGGAGGGGGAGTGGGGAGGGAGGTCGCGGGGGAGGGGGAGGGAGGGAACCAGGGAGGCCGGAGGGGGAGGAGGAGATCGCAGGGGAGGGGGAGGGAGGCCGGAGGGGGTGGGGGGAGGGGGAGGTGAATCAGATGGGGTCACGGTAGTGCTCCCTCTCTCTATCTCTCTCTCTCTCACACTCACATTTAACTCAAGGTAAGTTAGTATTTTCCTTTTCTTGAGTATAATGTAACTATAGTTTAGTTAACTAAATTAACGTCAGGGACTTAAACGTGTAACGATTAAGATTATAGGGACTATTAAAATAATAGTCAGATTTGAGAGACTAATCAGTAATTCACTAAATTTTTAGGGACTAAATCCCTATATTTTAATATTAAAAATTAAGAAAGAGAGAGAGAGAGAGAGAGAGAGAGAGAGAGAGTGGTGCCTGATCTCCTTATGACCCAGCCTCACATCGCCGGATTGAGCTATGTGGTCAGGTCGCGGGAGGGTCAAGGAGGGGGGGCAGTCCCTATCCTTGCCAGGGGATTGCTAAGGGGGCAGAGCCCAAGGCACCCAAGCAGGGTGTCTGGTGGCCTAGGCAGGCGCCTTGCTAGCCTTTTTGGGGGGTATAATGGCAGGGTGGTGGCTTATCCCCATGAGGGTGCCTGGTCGCCTAGGCGACCGCCTTGACAACTATAGTACTTACTCATCATGCTTAATTTGAAAATCAATCACCAAAGCATTGGTTGATAACATTTTACACTGGGACATCAGGTGATGTAGAATGTAGAGTTCTCTTATACTTGTTCCATTTTGAGGCCCTTTCCAGCGAACATATCAATGTAAAACAGGTGAAAACAGATTTTACCACAAAAGGGAATGAATCTTATCCATGTGGGCCTTTTATGCATTGTCACTGAACAAAAAAATTACTGAATGAAACAAAAGAATCCAAGGACTTAATGTCTTTGAAAAAAAAAATTAAAGATCCACAGTGTTTACTGTTTTACCGCAATCCAACTGAACCTTCAACGTAACGAAGCATGCACAAAGAATGATGTGTCTGATATACTCCACTGTTATACTCCACTGTCACCTCTAATCTTTTAACAATAACCATTTCCAAACACCTTATCAGCGAAATTTCTTTGAATTTTTCTGATGTTAGCAAATTAAATCATTATGCCCAGACAGAGATGTCAGACATCACCCAGAGCCATTGTTACAAATGACAGGGGTGATACTTTTCTAGCTGGATTATCGTTGATGAAGTATCTGGCTCTCCATCTAGGCTCCGAGTGGAGAAGGCTTATAAAATATTTACCAGCATCAAAACTAATGTTCAGACCGAATGAGGCATTAACTGTCGGTCTCCCGACCTCAGAGAGTAAATATGAAATTAATATTATATTCTTAAAATTTCATCTTTTTCCCCCAAGCTGGTTTGGGATATACCTGTTAAACTCACAGCGTGATGCAGGACAGAAATGAGTCACCCTATCAAATTATCCTGAGCTCTCATGGGCCTTCTATCAAACATGTATCCTGTTAGAATTCTCTGCTAATCTGATGTAGGAGGGGCTATGGAGACTCAGTGGGGCATGTGGACATACACCCACAGAGATAAATTCACTGACCATTCGTTAAATCTCAGGCCAAATATCACGGTAAACTTCAAAGTCCAAACTTAGTTGACTATCTCACCATGTTTATATGGCTCGTAACCCACCAATGCATAACTGTGATCTTTCCTTTGACAAGTAAATCGACGTCAACTATAACATGGAGATACTGGCCACTTTCAAATGATGTGGCCGGGCTGTGTCCGATGATGGAGTCACCGCAAATCAAATCTGAACAGATTGCAGACAGTAGTAAATACCTGTGATGGTCTCTCAGCAGAAAGGTTGAGTTGGGCAGACAACGCCGCCATAAATGGGTGATGAAGAGTGGCTGGGCACTCACGAACCGGACTAAATATGGGCTGCAGCAGGTCGGCTTCTCATCGACAACCGGCGCTCAAAACTGGAACAATGACGAGCGGCTGGCCGGCAGCGGGTGCGAGGGAGAACCGCCGAGGAGGGCACCCGTCGGCGGGGAAGCTGGCCCGTGGAGGGCCGTGCGCGTGCGACAGCAGCGGTGGCCGGCAGGCGCTTGTGCAGCGGCTTTCGCGGACGCACGGACGGCGGAGGGGAGGATGAACAGTGCCAGAAAAAAACAAACTCAACAAAAGGAATAATGGGCTGGTGCTTACAGTGGAGGGTGAAAGTTTAATGAAGATGCGGAGAAATGGTGATTACAGTAGAACAAAGAATGGCACGGGAGAACAGTGGGGGAGGGAAATGGAGTGCCACAAGGTTAATCACGGGAACAAAAAACTAAAAGGGAATATGACGGCTGTTGATCACGGTGGAGAGATGGGATTACGGGAGAGAAGAAGAAATCGGGAATCAAATCAAAAAGAAGGATAGAAGTGGGGGTTCGGCCTCACGCCAGGAAGAACACGGATGGGGTTTGGCATCTCACCAGAAGAAGAAGGGGGATCGGCTTCCGCCAGGGAAGAACACACACGGTGCATTCAACATCTTCGTTTTTTTTTCTAACCATCGTCTAACCCTAATTAGGGCTAGCATAATAATATTTATAGAGAAACAGATTTACAAATAGATCCAATATTGTTCCAACTTTAACACCTACGATATCCAGACTATTAAAATAAACAAAACGACATAACTGACTAAATAAACTCTAAATTAAAAATAGCCTATAAATTACTGCGAAAATATAATAAAATGATAAAATAATCTTCAAGTTGGGTGTCTTCGATGCTTCCACATAAATTAAAATGATTCTCCGTGAATTCGGCGACTCGCTCCGCATCAATCTCCTCTGGTTCGAAAAAATTCGTCCACGAATTTTGAAATGCCGAAGAAGCACCATGAGGATGGCAGAAGTAACATAATCTGTAACAATAACATCCATGGCCATAAACTCAATATGAACTTGTGACTCTTTAAAGTGACAGAAATCTGACCAAATGTGATCCACATCTTGCAAATCAGTATCAACTCTGACAGAGGAAAATATTGAATGAATGTCAAATTGCTTGTGCCAATAAGCCAGATCACACATTGAATAAAGTCCAAGATCCAGAACTGAATATGATTCATGTGCAGAAGACACCTCGAACACAAGATCAGAAATTAAATTCAATTCTGATTGAATAAATAGCTCTTGATCCCATGAGTCAAAATAAACTCCTGAAGCAAATCCATGCTAGAATGAAAATTATCCTCTTCAAAGATAGAGTCAGAAATCATATGCAAATCAGACTGTAAGAATATGTCATGATCCCAAGAATCAACAATCTGTAGGACTGCATCCTGACCACCGGTGGCCTCTGATTGGGCATCAAGTGCTACTAGTGGAAGCTGCTCTAGTAACAGATGGGGACTCAGATCAGTAAGCTGAGTGATGACTTCAACTTCCGGTAATTCTTGCTGAAGAATTGGAGATGTGACTGAGTCATCAACTTCTTTGGTCATTTGAGGCTCTGGTGTGGGTGACACAATCAAATCCATAGCTGTCTTTGAATGAGCTGGATTACTGACCCTCTGTTGTCCCAGTCTTCTCATTTTATGAGCTCGATCAAAGCAAAAGATGCATCCTTTGATGTGAGGAACTTTCAACAAATACACATCTGGGTTATGACTATCTAACATACCCCAACGTTCTACCAACCAATATTCGCCCACAATAATATTGAGCTCATAAGAAGGATAAGGAATTACCCAAGCCTCATCAATATAACGTACTTTCCCAAAATCACGAGAAAATTGCACAATGATCTGACCAGTTGGTGTAATCTCAATGTCATTTGTTTCAGACAATAAATCAACGACAGCTTGAGAAATACGATTAAGCTTCCGACTTTCATCAAAAGTGAGATTTGTCCATTGGCCATTAGGAAGCCTCACACTTGTACTAAATATGATGGGATTCATAATGAGATTTAAGGACCCCAATCTATAAAAATAAATTGGTTCCTAAGCTCTGATACCAAATCTGATGCAGGACAGAAATGAGTCACCCTATCAAATTATCCTGAGCTCTCATGGGCCTTCTATCAAACATGTATCCTGTTAGAATTCTCTGCTAATCTGATGTAGGAGGGGCTATGGAGACTCAGTGGGGCATGTGGACATACACCCACAGAGATAAATTCACTGACCATTCGTTAAATCTCAGGCCAAATATCACGGTAAACTTCAAAGTCCAAACTTAGTTGACTATCTCACCATGTTTATATGGCTCGTAACCCACCAATGCATAACTGTGATCTTTCCTTTGACAAGTAAATCGACGTCAACTATAACATGGAGATACTGGCCACTTTCAAATGATGTGGCCGGGCTGTGTCCGATGATGGAGTCACCGCAAATCAAATCTGAACAGATTGCAGACAGTAGTAAATACCTGTGATGGTCTCTCAGCAGAAAGGTTGAGTTGGGCAGACGACGCCGCCATAAATGGGTGATGAAGAGTGGCTGGGCACTCACGAACCGGACTAAATATGGGCTGCAGTAGGTCGGCTTCTCATCGACAACCAGCGCTCAAAACTGGAACAATGACGAGCGGCTGGCCGGCAGCCGGTGCGAGGGAGAACCGCCGAGGAGGGCACCCGTCGGCGGGGAAGCTGGCCCGTGGAGGGCCGTGCGCGTGCGACAGCAGCGGTGGCCGGCAGGCGCTTGTGCAGCGGCTTTCGCGGACGCACGGACGGCGGAGGGGAGGATGAACAGTGCCAGAAAAAAACAAACTCAACAAAAGGAATAATGGGCTGGTGATTACAGTGGAGGGTGAAAGTTTAATGAAGATGCAGAGAAATGGTGATTACAGTAGAACAAAGAATGGCACGGGAGAACAGTGGGGGAGGGAAATGGAGTGCCACAAGGTTAATCACGGGAACAAAAAACTAAAAGGGAATATGACGGCTGTTGATCACGGTGGAGAGATGGGATTACGGGAGAGAAGAAGAAATCGGGAATCAAATCAAAAAGAAGGATAGAAGTGGGGGTTCGGCCTCACGCCAGGAAGAACACGGATGGGGTTTGGCATCTCACCAGAAGAAGAAGGGGGATCGGCTTCCGCCAGGGAAGAACACACACGGTGCATTCAACATCTTCGTTTTTTTTTCTAACCATCGTCTAACCCGAATTAGGGCTAGCATAATAATATTTATAGAGAAACAGATTTACAAATAGATCCAATATTGTTCCAACTTTAACACCTACGATATCCAGACTATTAAAATAAACAAAACGACATAACTGACTAAATAAACTCTAAATTAAAAATAGCCTATAAATTACTGCGAAAATATAATAAAATGATAAAATAATCTTCAAGTTGGGTGTCTTCGATGCTTCCACATAAATTAAAATGATTCTCCGTGAATTCGGCGACTCGCTCCGCATCACAGCGCCCCTAAAACTAAAACATGCAGAAACATAAAAGACGCGGCTGCGGTAAAGCAGGCACGATCCTACACAAAGACAGAGATATTCAAATATGGGACCTAGATCCATATACGATCCTAGGCGACCCAATCAAAGTCCCAGAAAGAGAAGAAAATCGTCGATCACCGAGAAGGAAAAACCCCAAAAAGAAAGCAAACAGAAATCCAGAAACAAGAAACCTGCAGACGAAAAGAGATGAGAAAAAAAATCCACTTTTTTCCCATCACGTTTGTGAATACGATTCTCCAGATCCAAACAACCCAGAACGAGAAATCATAGAAAAACCACGCCGCAGACCCATCTCCGACCGCAAACAAGGAGTCAAAAAAACAACAGAAAAAGCAAACAGAAATCAAGAAACAGGAAACTAGAAAACTAAAAGAAAAAAAATCTCCATTTTCCCGCCATCTCATTGTTCCCACGGTCAGCATATCAAAGCAAAGGGCAGGGCTCACCTCAGTCATCGCTCCTACGCCGGGTGCCGGGGGGATGTTGGAAAGAGGAGAACCTTGGATCTTCCGAAGGAGGGCGAGTCGGGGCACCACGATATGTGCGCGGCTCTTCGATTGACGTTAGAGACCTGGACCATATTTACAGAAAACGATTTTTTACTTGGCAGTCCTTACAAATAAGCGTATTTATATTTTAATCTCTTAAATACAGTTATTTTTTAAATTTTCATAATGTTTGCTGTTATACGAAAGAGCCTTTGTCGTTCTCTCAGTCAACCAGAGTGAAACCAAACTCATATTAACTCAACTCAAATATGGTAAAAAGATGAAATTACCCTTAATTAAGTTGTCAATCCGAGTAGTTCGCGATGTTTCCACACACACAAGTGACAAGTTTGCCTAATTAGGCAACTAGGTAGTCTGGATTAAGAAGCCTCCTACAGGGACCACGTGCGTAGACATAAACACCCACAAATCTGTGGGTTAAATCTTGCCTTTTGCACAATTACGTACGAAAGGTGACTTTTGAACTCAATATCTTTCCAAAGACGGGGACGTCGGGGGAGTGGGGCAATCTATGGGTTGGGCCTGGGTCCAGCCCGGCTCAATATAATTCGATCTAAATCTAACTTATTAATTTATAAATTTAAGTCCGACTTAATTAAGCTCAAGTGATAATTTGTGAGTTGAGTACGACCCGACTATTCTATTAAATTATAAGGTTTGACCTCGACTTAGTCTAACCTGACGAATTATATAAATAAAAAATTATTAAAAAGTAATGCATGCAATAGTATAAAATTTACAATCGAACATTATCTGTGAAAAGATTGATTAACATGTAAATGCAAAAAGGAGATAAAAGATAATTATTCGTGGACGATGGATGGTATAACACTCACACACACACTCTCTCTTAAACATGACATAAATTTTTATTCTAATTTTAAATATTTATCAGGCTATTTGGGCCCATTTTGGCCAACCCAATAATCCTATCTCAGCCAGACTTTTTAACCGGTATGGGCTTTTAAGTCTGATCAAAAATTCATGGCCTGAAAATTGGGTGGCAGGTCGACCCAAGGATGGGCTAGACGTACCAACCCGTCGGGCGGACCCTGACAACCCTAACAGAGAGGTGCAAATATCTCATAAACTATTTGGTAATTAATTATTGTGTTCAAGACTTCAATTAAAGGATGGATCCACAAAAAAAAAAAAAAAGGGTAAAAGCACGGTTGTCTACGAGCAGGTTTTGCAATACCGGTCTGGGACGACCCGACCCGCATGACCCGACCCGTCCCAGGCCGAGGGCGGGACGCACGGGCCATGGGTCATGACCATATCGCTTAATATATTTAATATTATATTTTAAATATAAAATATTGTATAGGTATGATGGTTAATTGTTTTCATCAGTTTGAGAGTGGTTTGGGTTTAAAACTCACTAATAACATGTGTTATTTTGATTTCTTTTTAAGATTTTCATATAGAAAACTTAAAATATTAAGAGGGTTCAACAAATTTGAACTCAAGACATCTTAAATAAAGCGCACAAATCACTTAACCAATTAAGTTAAGAATTTTGTTGTATTATTTTGTATATATTATATATAAAGAGTCCTTTTTTATTTTGACATTTTACGGGATGGACTGAGACGGACCGGGACGGTACCGTCCCGTCCCGTCCCTGGCCGTGACTGGAACGGCCGAGACGTCTTGGACGGCAAACCTTGCCTACGAGAACATGCCCACAGGTTAATTAGGTCCACCCAAATCGCTTCTATCTCTCTACCGCCGTTGTTTCCGGTTGGGGTTCCGCGGGATCCCTACTGAGTCTCTGTTTTGGAGACTCATTCCCTACTTTTCGAGTGTGGCGGTTCTTCCTCGAGGTTCGAGGGCGCGGTGCAGAGGTTCTCAACTGTCAGCTCCCCGGGCCGAGCGTTCACTCGGCATGTGGTACGGTTTACTGCTTTAGACTGTACTTTCTGTTAGACTGGACTATGTTGTAGCTGTAGTTGTTTATTTAATTCTGTTAATTATTGAATTGTCCTGCTTTATTTCCTATTTCTTTGTGCCTCCACACTCTCAAAGACCCCCTCATTCCATCCATCGTCCTCCACCATCTACTCTCGACAAACAGCCGGTCTGAGTCATCCTCTCGTCTCATATGGGAAGCTGTCAATTAGTATGATTCAGGAGAGATACATAGATAACGCACATTATTGTGGGTTTTATATATGGAGTCATGCCCCCACTCCTCCGTGAGAGCAAATGGTATGTATAAAGGCGAGAAAATGGTCTCTCGAACCTTATACCACACTTTTAATATTTGTTTGTTGGGAGAAGATCGTCCGGCCACCCGTGGAAGCCTACAAACACCAGAGAAATGGCGTCAGAAGGAGCCCCGACTGTTATCCCAGGGGACAACCCTCTGATGCTTAAGTCAGAACCTTGTAGGACGGAGATTAAGAAGAGACGGAGGAGAAAGAGAGAGACGAGAGGCGAGTGATCAAGCATGGAGTGATGGTCGGACTTCCGAACGAGTGCTCGCCATGCGGAAAGGGTGCTCGGAAGCCAACCAGAGCTCTAATCTACAGAACCCGCTCTCGGGACTTGACAGCGTAGTGTGTGTCAGAGTATGTCTTGCAGTGTCTATGTCCCCCTTCCCTTTCTGGGTCGTAGGTCCATTTATAGGGGTTGTCCTATCGGTGGAGGCCTATCCCTTAGTAGGGAAGGGCGTGAGTCGTGGGATAACGTCTCCCCGCGATCGTGGAGAGTTTTCCGTTGAGCGTTCGTTCCTCCGGAGTCAGGCGGCCTTTAGGCGGGTCTTACGGCACCCGTAAGGCGTGCTCGCCTTTAGTGGACTTGAGACCGATGATGGCGGAGGTTACGTTCAGTCATCGGAGGGTCGTCCGACGTCTGATATGCCTGATGCCCGACATGGATATGCAAATCTGATGGCCGACCCTTTTGGGTCACCTGTCATGGGCCGTGGCTGTCGGGGATCTGTCAGGTGACCTATGGACTTCGGAATGACACGATCTTGACATCGATGAACCTTACATAGGCCATGTCGATTTTACCCTCCTCAATATGTACTACGTAACGAGGTTGGCGATGATCTGAATTGATACAAGAACTGTACTGCATGGGCATGATCTATTTTCCATTGTTAGCAGGTGACGTGAAAGTGCACGGAGAAGCTTAATTTGAAAGGAAAACCTTTCCACCACCTTATACATACATGTATTGGTCATCTTCTAATTAGTCCTTAAAAGGAAAGCTAACTAGAAAAAATTGCAACCTTTCACATGTACAGACTCCGACCACGATGAATTTTTAGACGTTTTCACTTTTTACTGACAACTCTGCATATATATATATATATATATATATATATATATATATATATATATATATATATATATATATATATATATATATATATATATATATTAGTTATTATATTTTAAGTTAGATACGTATCAAAATAAAAAAAATAAAAAAAATTACTTAAATTTAAGTTAACTCGATTTTCTCCATTCTGTTAGGACCACTTTGGTAACCGAGTCACGTCATTGTGCGAGGAAAAGGTGGGCCCATCACTCTCTCTCTATCTCATTATTTTTCCACCCAAATTTATTCTCAAACTGGCCTTATCAAATAGACCCTTATTATATTACAAACGCTCACACGCCGTCGTCGCGCGCCACGTGTTCTCGGCACCGACTGACAAGCCACCATCTTGTCGATCCTACGTCGGATCTTCCCCCCGCTACGTGGCAACTGTCTGGGAGGGCAGTCACGAGATCCGACGGTGACCTGGCAGCAACGTGGCGGCGGGAGGTGCGCCGCCTCGCTCCTGTCCCCCTTCTTTCTTAACTCGCGGAATCCCCACCCCCCCTCGCCCCAGGTCAGCTTCAGCGGTGATGGCGGCTAAAGGGGACGAGAGCTCTGCCGAGGAGGTGGTCGTGACCGGGGCTTGCGGCGGCATCCCGATCCTGCAATGGCGCCGGCGGGAGTCACTGGAGGATGTGGAGATGGACGCGGCGCGGGCGCTGGCGGATTTCGCGGAGATGGCGCTCATGGAGAGGGAGGGACGCGGCTGGGGGGACGGGGGTGGCCGTCGCGGTGGGAGGGAGGAGGATCTGAGGCGAGCAGGGGACGCAGAGAGGTGGTCGAGGAAGCGGACGAAGGGCGAGGCGGTGGCCGGGACTGACGTGGACAAGAAGAGCCTGCGGGAGGCGGGGGATACGTGGACGGACGCCTCCTCGTCGCCGCGTCATCAGGTCAGTCAGTCTGGAGTTCTTCTTGTTCTTCCCCTGCCCGATTTCCCCTCGTTTCTTTTCGGTCTTTATGTATGTATGTAGGTACGTATGTATGTTTACCTACCCTGTTTCCTTCCTTCCTTTTTCATATATACACATGTACGTATAAATATAGATATAGATATCTGTGTGTTTTGAATTCCCTGTTTTTTTGGGGGGGCATGACATGAAATCTTCTGTTCTAGTCGGTGGAGTTTGTATGTCATTAAAGTGGTGAGGATGGGGTGGGGGGAAGAGATAGATATCTTCCTTTTCCCTCTGCAACAAGATTAGTTTGCTCGTAGTTCCGTTCAGTTCTTGAAGTAGACGCAACGAAATAATAAAGGGGTAAAAAAGACAGAAGTGTGCCAATACTATGTTCTTGTCAAAGAAAAGAAGCTGTCTCTGTATTTGCTCCAACAAGAAGGTATGGAAAACGTGTGTAGGATGTCAGCCTTCTGGAGTACACAGAGGCAGGGCTGGTTATATCTAGCTTATCATGGATGTTCCGCTTTGGGCCCACAATGGAAGCATTGGAATTATGAAAAACTATGACATGGGCTTTCTCCTCTAGCTTAACACGTTAACCCCCCTCTTTGACACTAGATCCAATCTAATCCTCGTGACATATTCATCTGTTTACATTGAGTTCACATAGCTTTGTCCCTCGAAAGCGTCTCGTAACTTGTAGATCTGGACCTTAACATCGTCTGGTAATTTTTCTTGCCCTTCGATATGGGATTAGTCTAGTTATCTTTACCCCAAGTCCCCATACACAGTGGTAGTAACCTCATATCGTGGCAGTTTTACACTACCAGATTTTCATCCCGATATTTGAATACCTTTTTTTCTGTGAATAAATCTCTTCTCGTGCACGACTTACTTACGACTAGATCACTATAGACTTATTATTAACTTCTACCGTGTTTGTCTTTAAAGTAGTTCATATCGTACTATTTAGATTCTGCTATGATACTCTAATATTACGACCCAATCGAATCCTTACGAGGTATTGTTTATTTTGTTGTCCCTGAAAGGTACCTTGGAAGTTATGGATCGGGGATTTCGATCTATTTATAACACAACAACTTTTCTAGTTTTTGGATATGAGACCAACACGTTTCATCCAAATTTCCATCCCCCATACAGGATGGTAACTTCGTGTCATCGCAACTCCACGCCAATACATTTTCACCTCTGCATCTGGGTAACTCTCCTCCTGCATAACTCGCCACCAGGTCACTACACCCTCGATGAACTCTATTTCATTTACCTTAATGTGTCGGTATGCATATAGAGTGGTTAATTATTGGGGTATTCAAATAGAGAAACAAGAAGGAAAAACATGTTTCCTTGTTAGTGACTATAATAATGCAGGACAAGGCGGCAATCTAAATTCTTTTACTAGTAAAGCTTACTGCACACCCGGGGTTATTACACACCCTTTGTGTGCATTAGGTTTATTTTTTTATTTTTTTTTAATTTTTTGTGAGGTAGGGTCCAAGTCAGTCTAACTTGTGGACTCAAGAAAATTAAAAATAAAAAGAGCTGGTTTAAAAAAAAGGCCTAACACTATTTATTTGATCTAAAATTTTTGGGAGTTTTTTACACCATCAGATGGAGGTGTGACTTGTAACACAACTTAGGGTGACTTGGCTCTCATGTCATAAAAATTTTAAAAAAAATAAACCTAATGCACACCCAAGATGTGTAATAGAGACAGACTAATTTCGTCTTAATCTGTCGCTGACTATATTTTATTGACGGAAATATTTCATCGTTAATTAATCTCTTGCGAAATAGAGACGAATCAGGGACGAGCAATGCCGTCTGTAAGAGTAATTATTCATCGCTAATTTTTCTTCGTTTAGCGAAGTATTAGGTACAGACGTTTATCTGATTCTTTTTTAATTCGCCGCTAACCCGTCGCTATGCCGTCACAAAATATAGACAGATTAGCGACAATAATGGTCATCTCTAATATTTTGTCGATTTATTGGCATATTTATCTAATAACAAATATGTAAGAAAAAAATAAATAACAAAAATTAAAACATACTAAACATATACTTTAATAATTATTAGTATAAATACATATATGCTTTAAATTTTTTTGAATAAATAAAATAATAGATGTGCTTTAAAAATTACAATGTAAACAAAATAAACAAAATGCAAATACAATTGGTTTTTATTATCTAATAATTATTATAACAATAAAATTTAATTATGCTCTCGTACTTATTGTAATGACAATTGTTATAGAAATAAATGTGTATTAAAGATAACAAAATAAACAAAAATGGCAGCAAACGTGGCCTTTACATTGATTTTTAAGGAAAGATTTTTTAAATACTAATTATATTGCACTTCATTACATTTTTAGGTTGACGACATTGCAAACGATATCCAACTCAACATTATGAAGATTCGACGGTTGGATAATTAAGATCTAGAACGAACTATTCGATCTTACTCCAGATCGAAATCTGACCATTCGATTTAAGTTTACTCAAGATCCGACTGTTGGATTTAAGTTTATTCAAGATCTCACTGTTGGATTTAAGTTTATTCAAGATCGACTATTGGATTAATTTGCTCCCAATCAAAATTAGATCATTAGATTTAAGTTTGATCGAAATCTTACCGTTAGGTTTAAGTTTAATCATGATTCGACCATTGAATTTGTTTTCGATCAAGATATGATCGTTAGATTTAAGTTTGATCGAGATCCGACTGTTGGATTTGCTCCTGATTAATATCTAACTATTGGATATGCTCCCGATTAAGATCTGACCTTTGGATGATTTAGGTTACATAAAGATCAGGTCATTAGATTTTGCTCTCGATCGAAATCTAATAGTTGGATTTAAGTTTGATCAATCCGACGATTGGATGTAAGTTTGACCAAGATTCGACTATTAAAGTTAAGTTTGATCAAGATACCGTTGGATTTGCCCCCGACCAAAATCTGATTGTTGGATTAAAGTTTGATTAAGATCGGATCGTAAGGTTTGCTCCCAATCTAAAGTTGATCAAGATCCGATCGTTGATTTTTTTCTCAATAGGTTATATTGGTAGATTTGCTCTCGATCTAAAGCTAATCAAGATCCTACCGTTGGATTTACTTCCGATCTAAAGCTCATCAAGTTTCGACCATTGGATTTACTCCGAATCAAAAATTGACTATTAGCTTTAAATTTGATCAAGAACTGAGCATTAGATTTGTTTTCGATCTAAAGGTGATCGACTATTGGATTTATTCCTGATCTAAATCTGATCATTGGATCTAAGTTTAATCAGGATCCAATTGTTTAGATTTGGTTCCGATCTAAATCTGATCAATATCGGACTGTTGGATTGCCTCTCGATCGAAATCTGATCAAAATCTAGATGGTGGGTGATATTTTGTTATTTGTGATGAATCACTTTCCATCTCTAATCGGTCGCTAAGTTCAAGATTGGTTGCGACAAATTCGTTTCTATCTCTAAAATAGAGGAATTGTTGTGATGGAAACAATTTCGTCGCTAAATTTCAAGTAGTTTTGCAACAGTCAAACTTCAGTCTCTAATTTGTCTATAAAGTATATGAATTTTTGCAACGAGAACTTTGTAGCTAATATGTCTATATATTTTGTGACGTGAGAATTTTCTCACTAATCCACTGTTGATTTATGTTCACATGTTGCGACGGAATATGTCCGTCTCTATTACGTTGCTAAATTTGCGATTTCAACGCAAATCTATCGCAAATAGCTCAATACATTTACAACGAAAATATTCCATCGTTAATCTGTATCAAAAATCACGCACTCCACTATGTTGCGACAAATTTTCCTTTCGTCGTTAATCCGTTTAGTAACGGAATAATCCGTCGCAAAATATATGTCGCTAATAGTGTTTTTTCTTCTAATGGTGGTAATCAAGATTTGACAATTTCTTTAGATATAGGAATTGAGAACTAGGGTTTCTTGAGATACTAAGTTTTGCCTTTATTAAGCGCTCTCGTCGTGGAAACAATGCATTGATTTCTCATTTGTCAAAATGGGGTTGTGATTTGTGAGGTGCATAGAAGAGGAGACTTTGTTTAATCTTGATTTGTGTAAATATTCGTTTTACAAATTGATGATATGGCCGGGCTAAAATGGGACCCGCTATGTTGTGTAACACTTAGCATTTATAGTCGGGACCGAGCAAGAGAACTTGAACTGTGATAGGCGGAGTTCCCAAGAGACGATATGAGTGTTCTGACGAGTGTCGGGCGCTGGTCTTTCTTCTTCTAGTGCATGTAGAAAAGGGCCTCTAAGAAGGAAGGAGCCGAGTGGTGACGCCGGGTGTAGAACCCAATTGTTGTCCTGCGAAGAAACCGTTCTTAACCTGGGATGGAGTGCTCTGGGAGAACCCTCTGATGCTTAAGTCAGCGATTGGTGAAGAAGAAAAGAATTAGTAGAAATGACGGAATAGTTCTCATGTACCTTACGATGGCAATGTACTATATCTTTTATAAGCACTGGCGTCCAGAGACGTGTGATACCAGAGGTTTGTCCCTGGTCATGATTGTGGGCGGAATATGAGGCATATCCTAGGTGGAGTCAGCCGTAGTTATGGGAACTCAGAGAGTCCAAAGAAGTTACAGAGGCAAGCAAAATCCGGAGTGGGATCCAGGATGGCAATGAAAGGAAGGTTGCATCGGATTTGGCCCCGCGGGGATCTTGCGTCTGTTACCCAGTCGGGTTTAGACTTAAATTGGGAAGGCGGCAAGAAGCACTCACGTCACTTGCCCCCCAGCTCTCGGCGCTAGGCGCGTGAGCTAGCATCTAGCGGGGGCGATTCGTTAGTGGGCCATGTCCGTTCTGCCTTCTGGTTCTATTATAAATTATTATGTTGAGAGATAATTGAGGCTAAGGCCAATAATCGGTCTGGCCTAAGGTAATAAACGGGAAGGTTCTCAGGCTGCATCCGTCATACGACCAAGAGTGAGGACATGAAGAGATGTATGCGGTTGAGATCGTCGTTTGGCTAAGCCTAAAAGTGAAATTTCATCGCAGCCAAGGCTAAGGTCAATTAACAGGCCGCACTTGAGGCTATGCCAAGACCATATGATAGGTAATTGAGGCTAAGGCCGTCAACTGGCCACACCTCATGTTACATAGAGAGTGATGGCAGAGGCTAAAGCCTGCGATTGGTCGTACCTAAGGTCATGAAGCGAGGAGTGATGATGAAGTTGAGGCCACTAAGCGGCTAGGTCGAAGGTCATATACTGAGAGGTGGCCGAGCTATGGCCATTAAATGGCTAGGCCGAAGGTTACAAACTGAGAGATAGTTGGGTTAGGTTCGACGATATGCTATGCTGAAGGTTATCCAATCTAGTAAGAGAAAACCAAGTTATGACCGCCAGTCTGCTAGGCGAAGGTTGTAGAGCGCGAATCAGGTTGGGGTAGGCGATCAACTAGGCTAAAGGTTATCCAATTAAGTGAGAGGAAACTAGGCAATGGCTGTTAGTCAGCTAGGTCGAAGGTTGTAGAGCACGAACTAGGCTGGGGTTGACGATTGACAGGACGAAGGTTATCCAATCTAGTGAAAGAAAATCAAGCTATGGTTGTTAGTCGGCTAGGCCGAAGGTTGTAGAGCGTGAACTAGGCTAGGGTTGATGATCGACTAAGCCGAAAGTTATCCAATCCAGTGAGAGGAAACTGGGCTATGGTCGTCGGTCGGCTAGGCCGAATGTTGTGAAGGTCAGTGACTGGGCTGAGGCTGTTGATCGGCCACACCAATGGTCACGAAAGTTGATGATTGGGCTAAGGCCGTGTTCGACGCACCGAATGTCATGAAAGTCGGTGATCGGGTTAAGGCCATGATCGGCCGCACTCCAGGTCACGAAAGTCGATTACCGAGCTAAAGCCGTGTTTGGCCGCACCGAAGGTCACAAAAGTTGATGATCGAGCTAAGGTTGTGTTTGGCTGCATCAGAGGTCACGAAAGTTTAACAACACATTTGGAAGAATTGGTGCATTTCATAATAACCTCAGATGTATGAGTGCAGGGAATTATGCGTGATAAGCACGGAAGGCTTCCACATTCTATGTTCAAGGGAGGATCGTACCTCCGAGTGTTTTGAGGCATATGCTCCTTGACAGAGGTACTTTATGACCTAGTGAGGACCTCCTTAGTTAGTGGGGAGCTCGCCAAATGTAACGACTCAGAATTCGGATATCAAGGAGAATTTGATACCATTCGAATCCTGACTCGCCACCCATGAGTCGAGGGCTCAGAAGGGCTATTTGGTTAGTGTGGGAATGTACAAGAAGCTAAAATAATTGCAGGAATCTAAAAGGCACAATATACATAATACAGAAATAAACAACTACACAAATAACAGTTATACAATTTCAGAATATTCAAGTCCATTAACAAGTATAGTCAACTAAAAGCAAGTACAAAATCACGGGGCATACCCTGTCTCTGGCAAACTAGCAGATAGATCTGACCACCGACACCACGAGGAGCCTCGGTAGCACTACGCGTAAACCACACCTCACCTGAAAAATAAAGGGATGAGTCTCGTCTCATTGGCTTAGTAGGGGTCCCGCGGATCTCCACCCAAACACACAACAACAAAAGTAGTAATAATAGTAATGACGACAATAAAACAATAACAATAATAGTGACAACAAGAGCATCGATATAGTGCCAAGCTACTCCTACGAATAACCGGAAAACCTTAATCCCACTGCTAAAACCCATGTTACGACAACCTGGTCAAGAACTGCTATGTCCGCCCACATGTGAACTACGACCTCAACACTGGAAAGACCACGACCTTTCTCTCTCTCTCTCGAAGAGAAAACCTCGACATCACTGTCGTAGGACTACGGCCTCGCTATCGTGGGGTCACTATCACATTCACCAAAAGGGCCCATGACAATGCTATCGGTAAGCTCGCCCTCAGTCCGGCCTAATCTGTCTCTCATATTTATATGTCTCATGTACACACGCACACCCTGTCCTCGAGTGGGACATGAGACACCCACGCACACCTCTCCCTGGGACTAGGTAGGATCCGTCCCTTTGCACCCAATAGCACGGCTGTGTCCTGCAACCTGACATGGGATACGTGTCCCTACGTCCACCAGCAACGTACACTTGTCCTAATCAAGGCACCCTACACTTTAGGCTATCCTCACCCCTATTGTACAAGCGTTACGCACACTAGGCTGTCCTCGCCCGATCCATCCACGATATGCCACTAGGCTGTCTTCACTTGGTACTATCCAGTATCCACGATATACCTCTAGGCTATCCTCGCATGAAACTATCATGACACACACAGGCTGTCCTCGCCTGAACCACCGTAAACTATGGTACGACACTCCCAGGTACTGAGAAGCCATCTAAGCCGGATGACAGAAACTAATGAATCTCGGCCTACTAAACTCACACAGGAACGGCCCTTAACGGCCACGCGACACCGCATAGTAATAACCTTCCATGGCACTCTAATACGTGAGAATAACCATCCGTAAAAATCTAAATCACCAGGATACATAAATCCACATGGGCATAATTTACGAGGACACACGACACCCCCGGAACCCAAGAGACACAAGGTCGAAACAGTCGGGGTGTTCGAGACACACATGGGCAATGGCCGGCGGCCTACCCACAGGGTCGGTCCTGTGTACCGGTCGATCGACCCAGCAGGGTAGTCGACCGGCCCCCTGCATAGGTCAACCGACCCAGTAGGGGTCCCTCGCCCAGAACAGAACGGTCGACTGTTTCCCCCAAATGATCGACCGAAGACCTAGAACAGTCGATTGATTTTCTCAGTAAGGCGGTCTGCGCACTAATCTGCACAGGTGGCCTATAGGTCGAACGATCCCTCACGTCGGTCGACCGAAAACGATCGGAAGTCCGCCGTGGGTCCCTGAACCATAGCCCATTCGCCCCGATCATGGGGAAAAACATTGGGAAACTTGTCCCCACCGTCTACAAGGCTGGAACACCCATTTTACCACCTTTTTGGCGCACGAAACCATCAGAATCCGTCTCACACCCCGTAACATAATATTTCCCTGTAACATAAACACAACCCGCTCTCGGCCTCACCACGGACCCGAATCGCATGAAAACACGGTAAAGTAACGGGGAAATCATTCCCCGACATCCATTCCATTAATACCACAAAATTTAACTGAGACGTCGCCCGAATCGGCGGAAATCGCCGCTCATCCCGAACATGTACTTTTCTCGACAAGAATAAAACCCTACTCAATCATTCTCGAATCAACACTAAACTACGAGAAATCAACATACAAGGTTAGGGATCCATCCCCCTACCTTTTACAGAGCTTTACCACGGTAGGGAAATCGGTTCCACGCGAAACGTCACATTCCCCCAAAAGTTGAAACGCGAATTCACGAACGGATCGCCACGTCGTTCCACCTCCGATCCTCTCCCACGGCTCGCCGCTCGTTGCCCACGCCACTCACCGTCTCCTCTGCGTCCTCCTGCGGCCGTCCGGAGAATGGGAGAGGAGATGGGGAGAAACAAGAGAGGGAGAGTGAAACATGAGAGAAAGAGAAGAGAGTTCGAGAGAGAGAGAGAAATGAGGGGGTTAATGGCGGGTTTTATAGTAATTTTATTATATTATTTTTTTCTTATTTTTCTCATTTTCTTTCTTATGCTTTTAAATCCAATTGAACACAAAAAATTCTCAAATTTTAACCCGATGATCCTCAGAAGACACATAATTTACTTGTTACACCATGAGGTCCGAAAACATTGTATTTTCTTTTATTTGAGGGACCCGAAGATCTGACATTTAGGAAATTCTATTTTAATTAGAGAACATAATCCGAGCCCTGTGGAAACGATCTAAAAATCACAGATGCAACATCTGAAAACCAGGGTCATGACACCAAAGATGGTCATTATGATGCCTTTGAGTTTCTAATGCTGAGGCTCATCAACGTTTGGCTCGCGTTCCCATGCTGGGACCTTCCTTCATTCGTCGATGAGGCTTGGGTCGAGGAACGATGGAGGGCGGTGCACTCGTTGGTGGTGTGACCGGGGTCTCAGTGGAACTTACAGTACTTCGTTTTGTCTCGACGATTAGGGTTGCTGGGAATCTGAGTGGACAGTCGGAGATAGGGTTTGTCCTAGATCTCCATCACGATCTGGCTGGGGGAACAACAAGGCGAGGGAAGACTTGCTATGGCCGTTGTTGATCATCCCTTCGGTTGTCTTGCTGGGGGGCACTTGCCTTTATGACCCTTCGTAGGACTTTGCCATACCTCTTGGACGAGGTTTTCTCCTTCATGAGGTGCGGGGATGTCTTCTTTGTTGTTGTATCTCTGAGCTTTGGCCAACACCTTGGGGAAGGGGGTAAGTGGCTTCTTGGTTAAGGACCCTCTGAGGCCAAGGTCGATGGTCCAATTGAGCATTAGTGTGACAACCGTTGAAATGTCCAATTGTTGGACTTGGAGGGCATCAATTGACATAGAATAGCCCCAGTTAAGTTTTGAGGCTTCACCTTTAATCTGCTTCAACGCCATGAGGCATACAAAGGTCTTAATCGGTTGGGCATACCCAACGAAGTGAGAGAAAAAGCATGCCAAGTTGTTGTGAGGTTGATATGGGACTTGGCGTGAGTTTTTTGAACCAGGCCATTCCCTCCCTCTCTAGGGTGAGGGGGGAAAGCTCAGCCCTTGATTTAGTTTGACACTTTTGTGAGGGTGAGAAGTTTTTTGTACTTCTCCCAGTGCTCGAAAGGGTTTGGAGTCCCGTCATAGGGCTTTATGGACAGGAGCTCTATTTTCTAAGAGTGGACTGTGATTAAGATCTCTAGAGAGAAGTGGGAGCCGCTAACCTGGGCCGAAGAACTGACTTGCTCGGCCACTTTAGTGGCCATTTTCTTCATCTCCCGTTTCATGTCTTCAGTTTGCTGTTCCATCGTGAGGAGACCCTCAGGACAGGGTTCAACGTCCGAGGGGACGTAGGTGGTGTCTCCTTGGGTTGGCCGCAGGGAAGAGGAGTGATTTGACTCAGCGGCGTCAGTGCGAGGTTCAAAAAGAGCGGTGACAGCCACAACAAGAGTATTATGGCTCTACTATGCTTGAGGTTATATCCCAAGACAGTCGCTATGTTGATGGGTTGAGCCGTAGGTAGAGGAGTCGGTGCGAGCCAGTCTGTTAGGGCACCAATCATGTCCTTAAGCGGCACCGTCCCAGGGGAATGTCCTTTCGATAGTTGACTTGCCTAATTAGGGCATCAAACTACTCCTTTGAGACTCCCTTGGGGAGAGTCTACTTGGCAAAGGATTGTTGGGCTTCGGTGTCAATGTCAAGTTGTGTTTGGGTTTTCTGGGAAGGCGCTATGGCTTCCGATCGGTTCTGACAGACGACGCCAAAGTGTTATGTAACATTTAGAATTTATAGTCGAGACCGAGCAAGAGAGCTTGAATGTTGGCGAGCAGTGTGCCTAAGAGACGAGTTGAGCATTGAGCAAAGCGTCGGGAGCTGGTCCTTCTTACTCTGGTTCGAGGAGGAAAGGGCCTTGGAAAGGGAAGGAGGTGAGAGGAGCCAAGTGGTGACGTCGGGTGTTGAAGCCGATTGTTTTCATGTGAAGAAAAAGTTCTTGAGCTGGGGTTGGGTGCCCCTAGAGAGTCCTACGATGCTCAAGTTAGCGATTGGAGAAGGAGAAAGGAATTACTAGGGTAGAAGGCATAGTTCTCGCATACCTTGTGACGTCGATGTATTGTACCTTTTATAATCCCCGTGTCCAGCGACGTGTGGTACATGTGGTTTTGCCCTGGTCATAATCGCGGGCGGAATAGGAGGCAAATCTTGGGTGTAGCTTGCCGTAGTTATGGGAACTCAAAGAGTCCAATGCGGTTACGGAGGCGAGTGAAATCTGGAGCAAGATCTTGGATGACAACAAAAGGAAGGTTGCATCGGATTTGGCCCTGCAGGGATCCTGCGCCAGTTATCCAGTTAGGTTTGGACTTAAATTAGGAAGGTGACTTGAAGCACCCACGTCACGCTACTCGGACATCCCGACCGATGGCCCCATGGCCCTCCCCATTGCATAAAAGGGCCTCCGGTTGAAAGGGACTCCCCATCGTCCATCACCGGTCTAGCATGTTACCTAGTTACTAGCTATCATCACCTCGTCGCCTTGGCACCCCATCGCCAACCGTTGTCCTCCTCTCCTATGATTTCATTTCTGATTTCGGTAATTAATGAGAATAGGAATAGAATCATACCTACTACCTTTCGATTCTGATGGAATTAATATTGGAAGCGCTTTGCGGTTGTCAGAATCTAAAATCAGAAATTGATGGTTCGGGTTGAATTCCAACCTATTTTCTGCCCTAGTGATAGGTGTCTCCACATCTTACATTGAACTAGGAGTATTTTTAGGGTTTTTTTACATATCTCCATAATCTTTTATTTTTTACACATATATCCCTTATATACATGAATTGTCAAAAATATCCCTGAATATATTCGAATAGTTGCAAGTATGCCCTCTCATAAGTTGAGTGCAAGTGGATCGCTCCATTTCAATGTGTACCAACCATGTGGGCAACCGACATGGCGGCACGTCGGTCGGGGCTCGGTACGATGTCAAGGTCCTCAGCAGCTCGATGGGGGCGGGGGCGATGGTAGCAGTCGTGGGGTAGCCGGCTAGAGAGAGAGAGAGAGAGAGAGAGAGAGAGGGCCACTGGCGGATGGCGACGTCGGGGTAGGGCGAGGCATGGCCAGGTGGATGGTGATTGGCACGATGAAGTGGAGGCCGTGGAGCTGATGGGCAGAGGTTTTGCGTCGTCCGGCGGTGGGTTGGGCGCTGCGAGCCTATGAGCGAGGGCGGTGCCGTCACGGGAGGGGGGCAGGCCAGGAGGATGAGGAGGAGTCGGTCTCCTTGGCGAAGGCATGCTTGGGTGGGGGGGGTGGGGGGGGCAGTCTGTGGTGCCTTCCTCTGCACCGGAGGGGTGCCTCCACCACTGTCCGGGTAGGGGAGCTCCTCGCGTGGAGCGTTGGCGTTGGTGATGAAGAGTGCGAAGATAGGAAAGAGATGGATCAACCGATCGATCCCTATAAAAATCGATTTCTTGTCAACGAGGGCTGGCTTAAAAAATTCAATTATAGATCTAGTACGATACCGTATCGTATCCGATCGTACCTCAGAAAAATCGGCTCGCCCGGTCCACACAGTCCGGCAAACCTTAGTTGAGTGTAGTTTGAACTTTAAATGTTGAAATGACAAATCTATCTTTTGGTTAAGTTTATAGAGACTTGATAAGGTCACATAGTGGAGACGATAGTTGTTGAGTTTTTGCGTTTGTTAATATGTTCTGTAGCATCTATCTATATATCTAAGGATATTTTTTGAGAAGTTGACGGTGCAAGAGGACAGGAATCGTGTAATACAACTATTTGGATGGATGTATTCGGCGGTACTTTTGATGATTCATATAACGTAAGATATATATGCAAAAGACAGAAGCTTACAGGGGTATATATCTAAGAATCCGATATTTTGTTTTATAAAAAAACTATGTTTTAGAGAAGCACAGCTGATGTTACGTCCTACATAATATGGTTTATCTGCATTTACAGCAAGCCGGGGAAGCGGAAGATCGTCATCACTATAAGCAAGCTGGGGAACACGAGGAGGAGGCCGGGGGAGTACTAGATTCTCAGAGCGGCTGTGCGGTGTCCCAGCCAGCGTCCAGATGCTCCAATAGAGGGGGGAAGCAAAATTTGTCCGAGGTACAGGAGACGTCCTCAATTTCATTATCTAGGAAATGGCAAATCTCCCTCTATTTTGTGCTGTGATTCTTTGCTGGTAGGCCGAGAAGGGAGCAAGAAGGCTGCGCAGGGTGCTGGCCAACAGAGAGTCGGCTAGGCAGACTATTCTCAGGAGAAAGGTAATATGCCTTGTTTACCCGGCCCGTTAAAAACCTCCCGGCTGATTTCCTTCGCCGTTCATTGAGAGTTTCTTCGCCATATGTCGGCTGTACGTACATGTGTGTGTGCATAAATGTGTATAGATGTGTGTCTGTACGTGCGTATGTCAAGATTTGCAGACGTATTGACTTTGAACCGGCTTGATCTCGGGTCGACTCGTTAGAGTCACATATTTGAGGTCTGTTTTTATATTTTTATAAAATTGTTTTTTTAAGTATTTTTAAATATTATATGATTATTTAAATAATTCGTAACAATTCATTGTGATACGACTGACCCGTGGCTCATACCCCCCCCCCCCTACATGTAAGATACGAGTCGATCGGCCACATCCTACCGAGTCAAAAAGATTACGACAAACCCACGATGACGTATTTACATGTATCGTTGGACAACTTGTTGATTTCGTATTGCTCCACACATCAGGTCTATCCGTCTATGTGTCGTGTCTCATCTTCTCGTACTGACAGGCTCTGTGCGAGGAGTTGGCAAAGAGGGCAGCTGAACTGTCGCAGGAGAATGAGAACATGAAAATGGTACGTACGTATAATGGGTAAATATCTCTCGTACGTGTGGTTTTGATGTGCTTCACATATATATATGTCCCTTCACACATCGCAATGTAGACATGTGAATATATTTGAATTCCCATCAAGTGCCATTAATTTTTAAGGAGGCCAAAACTGCATTTAATTCGAAAAGAAAATTGCTACCCCAGCATTTTCCTTGTCATGATCATCTGCAAACTTTTGCCTGAATTCCTGTGTGCATGGGGATGGAAATGCTACCCATTAAGTTATTACCGCGTATATATGGATTCCTGAAGGAAGATTTCCTAATTATCTCCCGCTTCAATTAATTGAACGAAAGATATGTGAACAGGAGAGGGACGAGGCTATGAAAGAGTACCTGTCACTGAGAGACCGAAACACGCAACTAAAAGAGCAGGTGAGGCTGGGAAGAAGATTTTCCGTGGCTTAAATATTACAAGTCGATCATTAATTTTGTGTACGTACGTAGATGAATGGAGTGAGATGTGAAGACTTCCATGCTTCGATGCAGGTGGCCAAGACTGCTGTCGAGTGTGAGATCAAGGAAGATCCATCGTGTACGACTCCCCTGCAACCCGCGGAGTCACCGGTACCTTCTTCACTTGCGCATGGCAACCCTCCATTCCCACAGTTGGCATGGCCTCCCGTGTTGAAACCTCCCCCCGTTTCTCTGGATCCTGTCCCTCGCTGTGCAAGCGTACGCCAAGAGATCAGATATTGGACATCTAGTACTCTGCCGAGGCCGAGCTTCCCGGTGCCGCAACGCCCATGGCCTTGTTGCCCGATTCCTAATTACCAACCTGCGCTGCGTTCTGTGCGTTCCACCGGCCATGATGGAGGTGACGGCCCTAGCATAGGAGCTGATCATCCAATCGTGAGTTGGATGTGGGACTTGAAGCGGCACTCGTCTTCCAGAGGAGAGGGTACTTGTGCAGAGGGGGAGAGTAGCTCCAAATCCATGGAGGCCGTCCCCAGGAAAACTGAGCATTCAACAGATGATACGAAGGTTCTCAAACCGTCCCGAACAGGGGCAAAGCGGACGCTGGAACCCCTCCCCGGTACTTCGCCTGCTCTCCCCCCCACTCATCCGCCTGGGACGGGGAGTACTGCGCCGGGTGCCGTGGCTGCGCCGACGCCGGGGGAGCCGCGGGGGGGGATGCGGGCAGTACTGGTGGGTCCCTCTACGGCAGCCGAGGCAAGAAGGCGGAGGAGGGAACTAAGCAAACTAAAGCATCTCCATGGGTGGCGAGGCAGGCCTCGCGGATGAGCTCTAATATTAACCTGCGAGGAAGAAAAAAAAAACCTAACCATGCTCTATTAATATGTCCAAATTAAACAGGTTCCAGATGATCCAATGGAGGCGAGAATTACCCTGCGGCTTTTGTGTCTCGGTTTGTGAATCTAACACATGGGGATAGAAAGATCTACATTGCCAAAATTTGACAGTTTAATGTCGGCCAGGCCAGCCGGGCTTTTTTTGCTTGCTGGAAGAGGGTCTCTTTGAAGGCAGACAGAAATTCCTGTCTCCTGGTTCTCTCTGTTTCCGTTGCCGACCGGACGTAAAGAAGTACGCAGGGAAAGTTGCAACAGTAGAGCAGCTGGTTATGCAAGCTAGTCTTCAAAGAACTGATCGATATCGGACTGTGACCCAGTTTCTCTAATAAAAGGACGTGAACCGAGTCGATGGCTGCTGTGCTCCCGGTAGCAGCGAGTCTACCGAGTTGGGCAAACCAGCATCCTGTCGCAGTTCTGCAGCGGCGATTGAAGGCTACTAGCTAGTCAAATGAAAGAGGGGCATCTACCTGAAAACAGATGGAACTCACAGAGACACGGTCATGTACGTCTGGTTATTTCAGAATCGAGTTCTACTCCTCCACCAGGGTTGGTTTACTTTGATAACTTCATGTTGTCAGGTGACTTTACTAACCTAGAATCGGCAGGCAGACGTAGAAGAGTCTAGGGATGTTTTAATTAAGCAGGCTTGTATTCAGGACAGTTGGTTGATGGGATTTATTTTTAGTGTAAAAGAAAATTGATAATACATTGCCAAACGTAGAAATAAATACAGAGTCTGCGAACAGTGTTGGAAACATATTTTTTTCCATAAATTTAATAGTTTAAATTATGATAAATAAATAGTTATTTATTAAATAAAAATTTAAATAAATTAAAATTTATAAATGTATGAATCAGTTTACTGGTTTAACATAATTTAAGTTTTCGTAAATTTAAATTAGGATCAATTTAATATATAGGAAAGAGTTAAATAAATTGAATATAATCTAAATAAAAAAATTTGAGTGATGTACGATATATAGTCCAATCAAATTCAACATAGACGATGTATATTCCGTTTAATGAGTAAAATGATAAAAAATTGAGTTAGACGATCTTCCGTCTAAGTCTTCGGGATAGACAAAGGGTTAGATAATATATCGTTTAACACAAATAGAATAGATGAAATATTAGATATTTTTTTATTTTCAAGACGTATATTACATAATCTTCTTGTGCACCACCTAATACCGGGATATATATTTTTATGTGCAAAACTTGCATTACTTTATGCTTTTTTTTACTTACTATGGCACTTGTAATTTGAATTTACTTATCTTATCTCACGTCTCTGCATGAGAAAAATATTTTTAACATTATTTTAAGCATACAGATGGCAACACCAGGGGAGCAGGTTGTAGAAAAGAAGAAAGAGGATAGACAAACATATATTCAGCAGTAAAAGATTTGATTCACCTAATATATTGAGAACTACGTGCACTCATTCACAAGTAGTAGGTGGAAGCGTAGCAGCCAATCTGATCTACCGAATGTGGTGACTTGGATCCGACCATTGAAGGTAATTGTATCTAACGTATACAATGAAGCCTGAAGCTACAAATAACTTGGGGTTCAAGAAGAACAGTGAACAAGGAATTCCATTACGCAGAACGATCAATCGACTTAAGCCAACAAAGCAATCCCTTAGCTCAAGTTTCCTGTGCATTCAAGCAAATGAGAGACTTCACCACATTGAAAGTATCATCCCAGAAGTCTCTCTCTCCTGAAATCATTAACAAGAGAATATGCATCTCTACGACACTCCTACCATTCTCCTCCTCTATCTGTTTGTCAGTTAATTCATTCTATTTTATGCATTGTGATTTCTACCATCTACTCATTGAGGGCACAACTGTGGATTGTTGAATTTGTATAAACTAACAATGTATAGAGCATTAGTTGCTCTGGGATAACCAACACTGGATGTGGTAGGTTGCTTTGCTGATATAGTAGAAATCAACTAAGTGACTAGCTCTTGGAAAGCTGGCATGTGCGAAACTACCAGAAAAACTTATTAAGTCACATAGGTGGCTGTTGATTCACTATGACCGTAAGAACAGTTGAGGTTGCTAATCTCGGAAACTAGTTGTAAGATTCATTGAGACCTCATAAGTTCAGTTGAGGTTGATAAGGTTAGTGAAAGTCTTTGCAGGTTGTAAAGGGACTGGACGTAGGTTTGTCAAAGAGGACAGATCGATCAAATTAGTATAAAATCGCTGTGTCCTTGTGGTTTGCTTGTGATTCTACATTTTTATTTCCGTTACTTTTAAACGTTAAATTTTAATATGTAATTATTTTTATTTGGCACACTTATTCACCTCCCTCTAGGGTGTGCTCTACTACTAATAGAGGGGCTATGGCCGAATACAAAGCCAAACAAAGAGGAGCGTGGGCTCCTATGGGCAGGCCGACCTTTAAGGTTGAGCCTTCGAACCACTGAATGAGACTTGAGGTATCTCTAGAGACACGAGAGTCGCCATTGTCCGCATGGGATTGATCTTCAGGAAGGAATAGATGTCAGCGGGTGCGGTTCCCAACCAAACTCTGCCCAATTTAAATATTCCAATTGATCCCCTTCTCTTGGGTTTTATATCCTTCTTGGGCGGAGCTCGGAACACCTGCCTGGAGTCGTCATCGCCACCTCGATGGTGTCCCTTTACACTCGAGACTTGGACTATCGCTTCAGCTGTATGCAGTTGGTGCGACCTGGCATGGAGCTTCTGGAGCCTTGCTCGATGACTCCCAATCTATTCGGTGGTCACATTCCACTTTGGGGAGTCTAGATCCGCTGAACGTCGAGGGCCTGGTCGATCTCCCCACACTTGGTACCTGACGTGAGTGTGCCTTTCCAGGCTTCTCGGCTGGGCCATCAGAGGCGGGAATCCCATTTAGTGTATCTTGCCGAGCTTCATCCTACACAAAGTTTTTCACTGGGGTGGGAGTTCCCTAGGAGAACCCTCCGATGCTTAAGTCAACAAACTGAGAGAAATGTGAGAGCAGGGTTCTCAAGAGGCAGAGAAGGCTCAAGACAAGATAGGTGACTTGATGGAGACGCATAAGGGCTGCCATGGAGTGCGGGTGGCTCTACTGAGATCGGAGTTGGCTTTTCCTTTCTTGCGTATCTAGAGGAGGTTGTTGAGCCCCCTTTTATAGATGAATGCTAGGGAAGTGTTTCATGGTTGATATGTCTTCAGCTCATAACAGGACTAATCTGGGTGGTGTGTCAGTCGAAGTTGCAGCTGTTTTGGGGAAGCGGAGCGAATCATGACATCGTGAAGGATCATAGATATGCTGACACCTGACTGTCATAATATCGATTTCAACTTTTTAAAATCCAATGAAAAATCTTGATTTAGCAAGAGTGGGGACTCACTGCAGCCATCCACCCATGCACAAGCATCCGTGGGTATCCTAGAGTGTGTGGTTGCTGAGGAATGCTGATGTTGCCAACAGTTTAAAGATGGTATAAAGTCAAACGTCTAGAGAAGTTGTAATAAGAAATTATAAATCTCCAGGCTTAACCATACGGTGTTTTTTACGCATACACCCCTATAATCTTCAATTTTTGTACGTATACATCTTATTCACATAAATTGTCAAAAATGGTCCTGAATACATCCAAATACTTGCATTCATACAGTTCCAGTCCATATGCCATTAACTTTAAAGGAGTAGTCCTACATAAATATTATAAAAAATTATAAGATGTGAAAATTTAAAAATTCCTTTAGGAATATTTGATCTCATCAAAACCCTATAAAACCTAACTTAAGGGTAGATCCATCATTCAACCAAGGTTGTTCGACGCATTAGGTTAGATCGACTCGATTTCATCTTGGTATAGTACGAGACAAAATAAGTTGGCCTGACTTGGATAGGCTTGGGCTTACATAGGTGGGCTTGCCTTACTTGAGCTTCGATGACTTGGTTCAACCTAGCTCACTAAGTCGATTCATATCGAGATAGTTTCTATGTGATACAATACTAATCGATCGACTCTCGTTAGTACGGTATGAGTAAGCCAACTGTGATTTCAACATTTAAATTAAACACAAGTTATAGTAAGGGCATTACTATAACTATTTGAATTATTCAGAGATATCTTTCATAATTCATGGAAGAGTACACATGCAAAAAATCTAATCTTATAGGGGTATATATATATATATATATATAACCCTAATCGTAATACCACCCTTTCATAATACTGCGTTCTGTCTTAATCCAATTTGCGTCCACGGTGCTGCTGTAAGCAAATGTCTATGAAATCCAATAACGCTGAACCAGGTTCCTCTTTGTTTGTGACCTACGATCAGCATTAATGAGAAAAAGGGGCTTATGTAGTCTTTGAACGAACGTGTGAGAAAAATATGCAAAATGGGTTCAAAAAGAGATCGGATATATATGATCACGCACTGCAATAAAATGCGCTGTAACCGACATTCATAATTCTTCGTCAATCCGTAGCAAAAAATATTTGACAGATTTGAGATGGATTACGAATGTTACCATAATTTACTCGTTAATTAATGATCGACAGATAATTATTATTAATTCATCGCTAATTAACAACGTATCAGAGATAGGTATCTTTCGTTGTAAATCCATCACTAAACTTAATTTAATGACGGAACACTTTCTACTACTACTATGACGCTAATACGTCGCTAAAGTATCTCAAGATAGCGATTGACGGCAATCGCTGTATCCATCTCTGAACGGTCGCTAAAAAACTCTCTTTGAAAACGGAGCATAATATATAGGTGAGAATAATTATCCGATGAGAGAGAAAATAGGTCTCACACGTGATCTGCTCACAAAATCCGAACGCTAATTACCTAGGATGCGAATATGATACATGTTCTATTTTCAAAGAGGCCTTATTAGGGTCACTTTGTTAATAGAATAAGTCTCGGATAGAATGAGTTATTCTATCTTTTCATCATTGTTCTAATTTGATAATAAGATTAAATTATCAGGAGTCGGTTAAGATAAAAGACCTTATTCTATGAATAACTCATTCTATCATTTTTATAAAATGAATTATTCTTAAGGTAAAAATAAATTATCAAACTGAAAAAATAAAAAGTCACATAATGACTCATCTTAATCTATCTCATGTGAGTTATCCTAACCTATTATCAGACCGGGTAAATGATTCATAAATCATTGTGCTGTAAAAGGGTCTCAAATCTTCAAACCCATTTGACGTTCACCGCCAACTTTTCACCTTTCCTACGATCGATCATGGGTAGCCAGAAATCCCACTAAATATCATGAAATTTAACGTTGTACACGGTGCATGCTTTGGAGGGGGATTCGTAGATGATTCCTCATTTATGAGGTTCTTGGTGGTGATATGGAGTCATCGTCTCGTCTGAGGAATGCCCCCAACCAATTAAAAACTCGATCTTCTCAGGGTTGACGGTGGACAGAAGAAACCTCCTTCCGATCGAACTGGCGCGGGTTTTGCCGGGGAGGTTTGACGAACGGTCACATCTGTGCCTTCAATTGGGACGTAGTAGGTGTCCGGGCGGGCCAAGTCAGAAGAACCATGGCCTCTTGCCGAAGCAAGGGAGTCAATGGACCCCGCGTCCGCCCCGGCCCGAATCCAGTGTTGATGCGGCACCCTGTTTCATCGAAGTCATCCCTCTCATCAAAACTCTGGCTTGCAAAGGCAGGAAAAAAACCAGAAATAAAAAAAGGAAGTTAATAGGGGAGGATATAATACAGAAAACACTCGAGCAGTTCCGCACGAAGTCAGCCGTGGCAGCCACCCAGCTGTTCACGTTGCCAAGGCCACGTCAAGCCCGGCACATCACACGGATCGGCGGCATTGGTTAACCGCGAGGAGGGTGGCTGATGGATGAACAACCTCTCACGTTAATTAGTAATTACTCTCACGGCTCACGAGCCCGCGAAGTAATATTTTGCGTCCATCACTAATAATTTAATTCTTATTATATAAATATGCCATCCTCATAATTATCTATTATCACATGTCAATTTAATCATGATTGATTTTAATTAAACTTATGAACAGATTAAACTATCTTCAGTTAAATAAATAAATGAATAATAATATCCAGCACACCCCTCCCCCCTCTCTCCTCCTGCGGGAACCCCCCCTCCCCTTATCGTTGACATCCCCTTCCCCTCCCCCTGTCGCCGTGAAACCCCTCTCCCCCTCTCTAAGTCGTCGAGAATATATTGATCATTTAACAATCAGATAATAAGAATATAAGAATTTTTATAGAATATTCACCCTATTGTCGACAGAAGTTAATCGCGATGATATATTTGCATAACATGTATTAAATTAGTGATGTGTTTGTTAATATATTTTCACGAGTGATTTTTTGTTAATTTATTTTTAATTAAGATTAACTTATTTATAAAAATCTCTAACATTTATTACGATGATCGTACGATATATAAAGAAACATGAGAATATATGTGTATATATGATACCTTTTGACAGTGTAGTGTATGGATAGATAGTTGTGCATTTTATTTGATCTGTTAAAGCCCAAAGCTCTTCTGTAAGCACGAGGAAGGAAGCATCCCGCGTCCATTAATAATAATATAGATTTATGTAATTGTGCATTTTACTTTATCTGTTAAGAGACCAGGCAGCTGTTCTGTAAGCACGAGGAAGGAAGCATCCCACGTCCATCAATAATAATATACATGGACTGACTCAGTACTGGGATGGAGCGGATGGGCGGATCCAACTCCGTACGTCGGCGTCGGAGAGAGAGAGAGCGCAGTACTGGCATCGAGATTGGAGACTTGACGAGCCTCGATTCGCGCCGTACGCCTCGCTACGCGCCTCCCCTCGGACCGCAAAAACAGAGTCAAGCGAGCGAGAGAGGCCGCGCACATGCCCCGCCGGCGAGGCAGTGTCCTGCCCCTCTCCCTTAAGAAGGCCTTAGCACCCAACCCTGCGAGTCCAGCAGGCAGGGACCTCTCCTCTCCTCCTCCTTCACAAAGGTTTCCTTATCCTGTGCTAGCTGTTCTTGTTATCCTTTACAGCACTGCAGAGTTTGAGGACGCCTAGGGCGATTATGGCACCGCCGTCGCTAGGGGCGGCGGCGCTTCTCCTCATCTCGGCCGTCTTCCTGGGGATGGCCGATGCCCAGACGTTGCCCAAGTTGCCCAACGTGCCTATTTTCAAGCCGCCCCCGGTGCCTATTTTCAAGCCGCCGCCGGTGCCCACCTTCAAGCCCCCCAAGGTGCCCCCTTTCAAGCCGCCCACCATGCAGAAGTGCAAGAGCCCGGCATTCAGGTATTGCTACAACGTCCCCATCGCCTGCCCTTGGAACTGCCCCCGCAACTGCTACATCAACTGCCTCACCTGTAGCCCCGTCTGCCGTGAGTTATCTCCAACCTTCAAAACCCCTCTCAGCTAGCAAGATATATAAGTAGATAGATCATATATATGTGTGAATGTATATACATACATATATATATATATAGATGAATAAGTAGATAAATAGAGGGAGAGAGGGAGACAGGAGGAGGAGTAATATTGATCGGATGCCTTGTGGTGTTATATTTGTGGGCCGGTGCAGAGTGCAACAAGCCAGGTGGTGTGTGCCAAGACCCCCGATTCATCGGTGCAGATGGCATCACTTTCTACTTCCACGGCAAGAAGGGCCGTGACTTCTGCCTCGTCACCGACTCCGACCTCCACATCAACGCTCACTTCATAGGCCGGCGAGGCGCCAACATGACCCGCGACTTCACGTGGGTGCAGTCCATCGGCGCCATGTTCGGCAGCCACCGACTCTTCGTCGGGGCCGAGAAGACGGCGACGTGGGACGACAACGTCGACCACCTCTCCATCACCTTCGACGGCGAGCCCGTGAACCTCGCCCTCGAGGAAGGCGCCAAGTGGCAGTCGCACCCGACGCCGGTGGTGTCCGTCGTCCGCAACGCCGGCACCAACGCCGTCACCGTCGAGGTGGAGGGCAGATTTAAGTTCACGGCCAACGTTGCGCCCATCACGGAAGAAGAGTCCCGGGTCCACCGCTACGACATCACCGCGGACGACTGCTTTGCGCACCTGGAGCTCGGGTTCAAGTTCTCCTCTCTGACCAGCGATGTCCACGGCGTGCTAGGGCAGACGTACCGGGATGACTACGCGAGCAGGGTGAAGATGTCGTCGAGCATGCCGCTCATGGGCGGCGAGCCCAAGTACGCCGTGTCGAGCCTGTTCAGCACCGACTGTGAGGTCGCGAGGTTCGGGAGCGGCGGAAAGACTGCCGGTATCGCCATGGCCACTGATGCACCCGTACTGAGCTGCGAGACTGGCATCCGGGGAAGCCACGGCATCGTCTGCAAGAAGTAGACATAACCCGATAACCGCGCGCAAACGTGCGTTTGGTATTTATTACAAACTGAAGTCATTTGTGCGAATAAGGTTCTGATATATTAGGATGTGGAATCAGAACAGTGATCGAAGAATAAGCAGATGCATTGCCCCGTTCTTAATAGTGTGGTTTTAGTGTGCATGAGGTCGTTAACAAGCAGTGTTTAGAAAATTTAAGTGCATGAGATCGTTAACAAGCATCATTTAGGATTTTTATAATTAATGTTTTTTCTTTGCTTAGATCTGCTAGCTAGCTTCTCGGTAGAGGCGTTAAAGATCATTCTCAAACCCTTTGTACAGGTCAACTGCATCCAGGTAGTTCTATTATAAATATATTTCCACATGCGTGGCCGCTATATGACAGCCCGCAGTGGACGATGCTATTCTTTATGACACCATTGGATTATAAATATACGTGACAATAGTAATTCTTGGTGCACCACTTAGACCAAGTACACCGCACAATTATGCATTATTTTCTTTTAAAATTTAGTTCGAGTGAGATCCACGTCAAGTTTTCTTAATTGTGGACGCATCACACGTCACTCTCTTTTCTAGACCCTCTTTAAAATCGGGATAAGATACCGCATTCGATCGCAGAGGGTCGAATGTGGTACCCACCCCCGGTTAAGGATGATGTGTGTGAGAGGAGGGTGTGGGCTCCGGTTATTTCTCTCTCATCGGATGCGGTACCCGCCTCCGATATTCTGATAACAAAGCGACCCCTAAGAATTTCGAGAAAAAAGATCCCCCGTGAATAATATAAATTCTCAATTGAAACTAATCAATGGAGATTTTTTTTTGATGAGCAAGACACGTCAGATGAGTGACGTGAGGTCCACCACAAAGTAGTTTTGTTGTGAGCCCCATGCAAAAAATAAAATTCAAAAGAAAATTGGCACACTATTTAGCTGTGTACTTTCGCCCATTTGTGCATAAAGAATCATTCATGGGACAATGACAACTGTGGGGGGAATTCTAGGGAAGTATTAATTTTAAATAACAAGTACCAATAACAAGTTTCTCTATTTTTTCATAATTTTTAAGAAAAAGAAGGGTGATTCACAAATAGCTTCCAACAGTCTTCCATTTCCAAAAGTACTTATCTCAAAATGATTTTTTAATGAGATTTTCAAAGACATTTTAATAGTTTTTCAACGAGTTATAATAGTTTTCAAAAGTATTTTCCAATAATATTGCCTACGTTTGAGGCAAGTGATTTTGAAGACATGTTAATTAAAATGTAGTCTAACTTGGCCCAACCTTTAATGGTTGACCTTAGTTTACTTTAATTGATCCCCCTAGATCTCATCTGAACACGAGCCCAATCTTACTCGGCCCACTTTTAAAGTGTTTGGTCTTGAGTTTAATATACAAAGTGTGCAATATATATCATCTCGTGCACTATGCCGCTTGTTAAGTATTCGGTTGAACTAGGTAGATGACTGAAATAGGTACCCATCTATTATGGATCATTTATCTATTACATCATCTACCTATTCATGGGTCACTGAGATGGATGGCCGAGACCCTTCTTATTAGTTACAATTAGAATGAAATTAAACCTAGATTTAGTTCACATTAATTGTTGTTGCCAAAGGCTATTTAATTTCCCCCTCAAATTAGTGCCAATTATAAGATTCTTAATGACTAAGATAATAATTCATCTCAATCCCAGTAAACCATATATTTAGGCCATCATGCTTATCTGTATCATTATTCATATATAGACTCTGCACATCATCCAGTTTTCAGCCTTTCCTGAGACAGTCCCATAAACTTATCATAGAAGTCCCCCCTTGTGAAGTCTGCGCAAAACCGTGATACAAATCTGCACTTGAGCTTCGAATCTGGCGATCGGCAATTTGGCACGTTCGAACTGTCATTGTGGTCTTGAAACTTGTTTCGTTAATTTGAAGGGGGCAGATAATTTGGAAGCACGTTTGCAGGCGATTCGAGCAAAGTCAACTGCGTACGTACTCATTTGCGTAAAAAATATTGATTAATTAGGGGAGTCGATCATGGCATGAATGTGGTTATGACATGCCAAAATTTAGACGATACTAGTCTAGTGACGATGACTCTCAGAACAGAATATAATTAACTTGAATAAATAAAATAAGAAAAACAGGAAGTAAAGGTTGAAGGTCATATATATATAATATAAATATATAAAGTAAGAAACATCATATATATTTATACGCGTATGTGGTCGTCGGTATCGGGACATAACCGTGGTCACTGAGGTTAAGATGTAAATAAGTGGGTTGTGTATTATGATTTATGATGTAACGACTTTTAAGGTTAAGAGATGTATAGTTGATTATGTCGTGTGAATTATGTGCATTTGTTATGAATGGAAACGATATGGTTATATTGTTAGAATTCTAGATGGTATGATCTTGAGTGCCTTGCGGATACTCTGACTCGCAGTCATTGAGGAGTGTTAGGTGACGTTTCCCCGACCGGGCATCGAGTGTCCCGAGTAGAGGGTGTCACAAAGGGGGACCTGGAGAGCAGGAGGGCGGCTTATGATCTCTGGTGGAGGGGGAGAGGGAGGGGTCCTACGTACGTACGAGCTCCGGTGGAGAAAAGGGGGGCCTAGAGAAAGGGGTGGGAAAGAGGGAGGGTGGCTTGCGAGTACATGTGTGAAAAAACTGTATGCTCTATAAGTTAATCGCTGAGAAGTGATGACATCTTTATACATTCTCATTTGTATTAATTATATGCATGACATTTTCTTCATTATGCCTTATTTATTTATGCGTATTATCGTTTGACGTGATGAAATTCTTGAACGAATGTTATGAAAGTTAAATCATAATGAGATCATGATAGTGAGAGCAACATTCCAGATATATATGCTCTCAATGTTTATGGTCATAGCTAGGATCTTTGAAATGGAACATCAAAGAATTCATATAGACCAATTCATATGATATCATTTCATATGATGAGGGTAACTGATCCCATAGTCACTGGTGTGGAAACACTAAGATATATGCGCAGAAATCGATGATAAGAATAGGGCTCACTGAACTGATCTGATCATGAATATCTATCTAGATAGTATTTATATCTAACTGTCAACTAAGAGATTCTTTAATCATAGTAATATAGTTGGTCTTTCAAAATGAGTCACCAAAGATACATTGCATGAGGACTACTATATTTTGATTCTTGGCAAATGGCCTTTAGTCATAGGTTGTAATGACCCAAGATCCGAATATCGATCGAGAAAGACGCCGATATTCTTAGATCCTAGCCCGCCACCAACGAGTTGGAGTCTCGGAAGGGTTAAAGGAATGGTGTGACAATGTATACGTATCTAAAATAATTGCAAATCAACAATGCTTAACATAATTAATGCAAGAAATAAACAGTTATATAGTTTAACAATTACACAATGTAGAATTCATATATCCATACATAAGTGCAATAAACAAAAAAAAGTATAAGACCACGGGACATATCCCATCTCTGGCAAATTGGTAGTACTAAGTTTGACCGCCGGCTCCATACGAAGCCTCAGAAGCACAACGTGCAAGCCGCACCTCACCTGAAAATAAAAGAGGGTGAACCTTGTCTCATCGGCTCAATGGGGGTACTCCTGCGGATCTCCACCTCACAATGAAAAGTACACGGTGCGGCAAATAACAATTTAAAACAATAATTATAACAGGAAAGAACAATGAATAATAATTAAAGGAAAGTAATCTCGTCACACGTGTACCACGGCTATTCAAAGCAAACCACATGTCAATGTCATACAATGGGGTACCCTCGGCCGCTGGAACACAAAGCCGCAATGATAAGAAACTTGGGTTGCTACACTCGAGTGGGAGCACTACCCACTAGAAGTAAGGCCGGATGCATCCACTGACGACTTAATGCACAGCCTCAGATGTCTCCCTACTCACCTCTGGTGGAAACTAAGACACCGTACTCAGAACACAAGACAAGAGTAGTCGGGGTCGTGCTCGTCAACGCACGTCCGTAGTTCCTAACCACGTGTGCACACATTGACTAACTGCGCTACGTCAGACCCTCTTGCTAGTTTTCCTCCCAGCCCGGACTAGAGCCGCCATAGTGAGTGGCCCGATAGAAACTAGCCCCAAACTGTCTCTCTCGGGTCAAGCTCTCCACTATTCCCAAGTGGGTTGACACACACGTGTCCAGACAAGCTACGACTAGTGAAAAAATGTCACTCAAAATAAGGACCTGTTGTGAAACCACTGACGTATCACCAGTAGTGGACACACGTTCGTCACACGGAACACGAGTCTCAATTCATAAGGCACAAGGCCGCCGAGGTTATTATGTCGGAAACCACGAACCAATCACATTTCCCCGCCCTGAGATGTATCCACATATTTTAAACCGAGTCATCAGGCGTCCCACCGTGAGACGGCCCTGAGGGGTTTACATGGCTACTTTCTTATTTATTTTATCCATAAATACTTCCATTTAAGTTTCGGGATGAAAATCTGAGTTTCCGAGGTTGGATAGGCCATTTTCTACAGTGGGGTTGGGGGTGTCGGTCGACTGGTCCAAGGGGGTCAATCGATCGAATTTCGAAGGTTTCTGATTAGAAATCAGTCAACCGCCCCCTGTGATCGGTCGACCATATCCTAGGTCGGTCGATCGAAACCCTTGGTTCGGTCGACCGAACCCACCTGCATCCCAGCCATTCTTCTACCAGGAACCGGTCGATCGAATCACCCGATTGGTCGACCGATTCCAGTGACGGCTGAACGGAAAGACCCCGTTGGGCCCCATTCCATGCTCGACTCGCCCCCATTGCGAGCAAGAAGCAAGGGGGATCGATCCCCGACCCCCAACACACCCATTGGAACCCAATGGGCCACGAATCGTCGATCAAAATCACGAAATTATCGCTCATCCCGAATCATGCGACTTTCCCGACATGAAACGAAATCCAATCATTCTCACCTTGATCAACACGGTTCGGCAGAAAAATACGCGGAAAAGGTGAAAGGATCTGTTCCCGGTGGAACATAAGAGGAGGGAGAGATTCGATGGGGGAGGGGGGGGGGGAGAGATCGCACGGGGGAGTAGAAGAAAAAAGGTTTTGGGTTGCCCGAAACTCTCAAAGTAAGTAAAATTGTTAATACGCCCTTTCTCTTTTAATTTTATTAAATAAACTCTAGAGGCCTATATAAAGTATACATAGAGTTAGCGAAAGATTTGTACAAAAATACACAACTATAATTTATGTACGAAGATATGAATTTGATGAGGTAAGGTCGGGTAATGTTTCACATACCAAATGGGATATTGTGCCACCACAAAACTATCATTTATCTGAGCCGCATCGAACTCGACTTTAAGGGGGGGAGTGAGAGTTCCGCTAGGTGGTAATGCCTTGGAATAGAAGGCAGCTAGCGTCGTTTCGTAATAAATATATCAATACGTTAATTATATATAGCCGGCCAACATGCTCAGACCAGAGGGACCTTTGGCTAACAATCACGAATACAGACTGAGAGCTTAATGAGCAACTCGCTCATAAAGCAGAATCTTTATTTACTTATTTAATTAGATACATGACCACAGTATGACTCAGACACGTGCATGATGGAGGCTAATTTGCGTACGCATGATCCAGTGCACGCTAGCTCGGGTGGTGTGCACGTGTGTTACTTATTTGCACACGATGCCGTGGCCTCCCCGCATGCCACTCTCACAGCTCAGGACGGGATTCTCGGTGGCCAAGGCGATGCCGGCGGCCCTCCCGCTTCCGAACCTCGTGACCTCGCAGTCGGTGCTGAACAGGTTCGACACGGCGTACTTGGGCTCGCCGCCCATGATCGGCATGCTCGACGACATCTTCACCCTGCTCACGTAGTCGTCGCGGTATGTCTGACCCAGAACGCCGTGGGCGTCGCTGTTGAGAGCGAAGAACTTGAACCCGAGCTCCAGGTGAGCAAAGCAGTCGTCGGCGGTGATGCCGTAGCGGTGGACGCGGGATTCCTCTTCGGTGATGGGTACGACGTTGGCCGTGATCTTGAACTTGTTCGCCACCTCGACGGTGACGACGTTGGTGTCGGCTGCGCGGACGATGGTCACGGCAGGCTGAGACAAAGACTGCCATCTGGCACCTTCCTCGGCGGAGGGGACGACGGGCTCGCCGTCAAAGGCGATGGCGAGGCGGTCGACGTTGTCGTCCCACGTCGCGGTTTTCTGAGCGCCAATGTAGAGGCGGTGGTCGCCGAAGAGGATGCCGACGGCCTGCACCCAAGTGAAGTCGCGGGACATGCTGGCATCCCGCCGCCCGATGAAGTGGGCGTTGATGTGGAGGTCGGAGTCGGAGAGGAGGCAGAAGTCGCGGTCCTTCGTGCCGTGGAAGTAGAAGGTGATGCCGTCCCCACCGATGAATCGTGGGTCTTGGCACACAGCACCCGGTACATTGCACACTGCAAGCACAAGCAAAACATTGAAACCCGCAGCTTCAGGTCCGTCCGTACGTACGTAGTCTTCTTTAGCATAAGTATGTGCCTCACTTAATTATCTCCCTCTATCTCCGTGCGGTATTTGTCTATCCGTCCATGTATCTGTCTATCTATCTAACTATGTATTGAAAGAGGGTGTTCATTCATGAAGTGTGGAGATAGACAACTCACGGCACACCGGTTTGCAGGTGAGGCAGTTGATGTAGCAGCTGCGGGGGCAGTTGGATGGGCACTCGATGGGGACTTTGTAGCAGTATCTGTATTCCTTAATCTTGCACTTCTCCTTGACGGGCTTCACCTTCTTGGGCGGCTTCGGGGTCTTGGGGCCGTTGGCGTGTTGGGACCCTTCCGGCGACCTGGGCAACGGCTGCGGCGGTTCTGCTCCAATGAGGGCCGCACTTGCGAGAAGGAGCACCGCCACCACCAGCGACCTCGCCATGATAGCCGACAGTACGTATGAGTGCCTCGAGGTGGTGGAGCTAATGGAGGTGTGGCATGTGTGCGTCTGCTCCGAGGGACGCTCCCCGGAGTACTATATATAGGCGGCACCTGCGGAATGCTCTCGATCACTATTTTGCCGCCTGGGCGTCGACACTCGTGCGAGCGCCGCAAAGGTCTCCTTCGCCGCGTCGTACGCAGGGGAAAGCCGGCGAGCCCGCGTCGCTCATCCTCACCGCCACCGCCACCCCCACCTCCACCTTTGCTTCAGATCGCATGCAGTCTCTGGGTTCATGTGAGGGGGTTCTTCGCTCCGACTGTGCATGCACGCCGTGTGACCTTCATGATCCAGAGGCAGTATGTGGTTACTTCAGGGTAAGATCGATGAGTGAGAGGATATATGGAATGGTTTGGAAATAAATGTGCCTTTTTTCCTTATATATCCATTCAATTATATATAAATGCTATATATGTCTCTCTATGTCCATCGAAAGAATATATATATAACAAGATACATCGGTACTGTTTTTATTTTAAATTGTAAACAGAAACATTGGATGAATAAACAAGCAATTGGGTATCTTTTAATTCTGGTGCCCCTAGCTAGGTAACTATATGTAGTTTGTTGTATTCTGACGGTAGGTGTGTACGAGGAAGATGGCATCTGGGGGAGGCAGCTGCCCCCCATGCCGCCCATGTTAAACTACTATACATGGTACCCCCTAGCTAGCTAATCTATCTGTTAATTTTAAATTGTAAATAGAATTGAATAAACAGGTAATCGGGCACCTTCTGGCCGGCACGTACCCCTAGCTAATCTAATCGTTGTATTCTCACGGCAGGTGTGTACGCACGAGAAAGATGGCATCTTAATTAAGCATATGGTATTGTATTATCACACCATAACGCAGAAATTTATCAAAATGGATGGATACATATATATCCTTGAAAGAACTCCATCAGGGATCTCCTGGGGGATGCATGCCATGGGGTACTTTGCCTCTCATCGTTGCGTGGTTGGGATATCGATCACTTGTTATTTTCTCCATACTACAGTATTGGACTACAACCGGCTTGATTGTTTCGGGAAATTTTTTTAACCGAAATTAAATCTAGTGATTATATAAAATTACTAAACCAAAGTAAATTGGTTTGGTCAGATTTGTTTTGATTTGAATCAATCATAAGAACATAAATATAAAAATTGAAAAATATAAAAAATATAAATATTGCCCAGTTATATATATATATATATATATATATATATATATATGGGCCTGTGAGCGTAGGTCCACGAGCCCATGGCTCACATCAGCCCAAGAATTGGTTATTCATATGTCCGTAAATAAGAGTATCATGCATGAATATTATTTGTTAAATTAATATTTAAAATTTAGTTGTGTTTGGTTCCTACGGTTTCAGAATCTTGGAAATCAAATCAAACTGAAATATTTTTAAGATTGAATCATGCTAAAGAATCGATTTGATTAGATTTAATTTTTCGGGTTGCACCAAATAATGAACACCCTATTTGCAAGATGGCCCCTTGTAAGCATGTTCGATGCAAATAATTAGTCGGTGATTGGGTAGCTAATAAGCTAACAAGGGATATGTGGTATGGTTAACAATGAGGTTTTCTTTTCCCCTTCCCCGGAAAGGGTGTGGGAGAGAGGAATGAAAAGGGATGGGGAAACAAAGTTTTATCGTGATTATATGATATTTATACCGGATCAATGTATGAAACATCTTAAAATATTGAGTACATCGAATTTGACTAGTTTAAATATGTAAAGCTTCCGGACGAGCGCTCGTCGCCTTCAGTGATCACTCGGAGAATGTTCGTTGGGTGGTAAGGTCGTACGGGAGAGATTCTCTCTGAGTCGTGACCTCTCTGGTAACAGGGTGAGTAGTTCTCTGACTTGCTTCTATGAAGACGTTTGTTGATAAGATTTACCATGTCCTTCTGTTCTATGTCGAGGTCTCTTTTATAGGGGATTGGCCTGGTGTCAAAGGTCAATCCTTTTACACGGAAGGGCATAAGTCATGGAGTAACGTTCCCCGCGATCGTGGCAGGAGTTTTCCATTGAGAGGCGGTTACCCCAGAGTCGGCCGATCCCCAGGCGGGTCTTACGGCGCTCGTGGGGCGTGCTCGCCCGTTATGGGATCAAAGCATGCTTCGTGAGGGTAACGGTTAGTCACCGGAGAGTCCTTCGACGGTCATTAGCCTGGGCCAAGGCCCTCCATACTGGCACATCCGAGACCCGTTCGTCCTGCGCCGTCTGTAACGGGCCGTGGCTCGCAGTGGCCTGTTAGACGCATCGTGGACCGTGAGTCGAATTGGATTTTGTTGTAGATGGGCCCGACATGAGCCGAGCCAAATTTACTCTCCTCAAAATATATTTTATTTTTGTTCCTTACGAAGTGTGAGATTATTTTACATGTCTCCTAAGTCCCTTTGGATTTTTTTTACATGGATTATTACAAAATTATGGTACACTATGCATGTCATAATTAATTATGGGCTCAAAATTAATTGGCAATCAACAGATCGGTATGGTTTTTTATCACTCCAGGATTAAATCGATCCACAACTGATGTGAGGTTTAACAAATCCCCTCACATCAATTTGACACATTATATATCATGGTTGTGGGGACAAGGTGTATATAGGAACATGGCATTAGATATGATTACTTTTGATACCATGTTGAAAATTGTGTGGCCATCCAATTTAAAGGTTAAGAGATTTAAGTGGCGAGGAACTCACCATGTTAAATATATTGTGTATTTATCTCTTAATCCACGTGGGACTATTCAAACACCCTGATCATAGAAAAGTCAGTATTCAATCACTAAAATGGGTCATCATCTACGTAAGCAAAAAAGTCTATTAAGTCCCAAATAATTGAGTAATTATTTCAAACGTTGGAAATTTTGTGAAAATTTTATAGCTGCCGCGTCTAGGATGTTTCGAGACTCGACTGCTTTTTATTTGAAAATAAATGTTGAAGTGTAAATAAGTAATACTTTCTGAAGCTATGAAACTGCCATTAACGGAATTTCTTCTCAAGACTTTTCTCTTTAGTTCCAAGCTATAATTAGTAGATCTGAATGTCTGATAATTATTTGTTTAAAATTTGAATCGAATTTGAATTCATATTTTTTTATTAGATAATTATCTGAATAAAATATCGAACGAATAATTTAATCGGATATCAAATAATTTGATTATTAATCGGATACGAATTTAGATATTGGGATATCTATATTTGATATTATCCGACCGAATATAAACTCTTAGATGAATATTTAAAGATCCACATATTCTATATTATTTGATTATTCTTTTTACTTTTTTCTCTCAAAATAAATTTTAAAAATAAGAACCCATTTACACTGATTTGATAAGTCTTCTGCCATTTTTAGGATAAAATTTGATCGTTTGATAATCTCTTCTAAAATAAAAATAACATCCACTCTTTATTTTCTTAAGAAAACAACTGAATATACTCGTGCATAATTCGCATGACTCACCTCCAAGTAGATATTACTATTATTCGTTTAAATTTTGAATTGAATTCAAATTTATTTGATCGAATAATTATTTGAATAAAATATTGACGGATAATTTGAATCGGATATCGGATAATTCGATTATTAATTAGATATGAATTCGGATATCACACTATCTGCTCCGTATTCACTCCGTCTACCAGTTTAGTAAGAGCTACATTTTACATGTAGAATATGTGAGAAATAATTTAAATTTTTCTGACCATAATCAGGATATATGTTTATTAACTAGTCAAATCCCTAGGGTAAGATATTTTAAAGTAACATATTAATTATTAGCTTCGTCAATACGTTACAATGTGTGTTGACATAGTAATAATTTATTATCTTATTTTCCTTTGGTTTTAATATATTAGTAGGTTAACATATTATTATTTTAGTATGTTTTTATGTTATTACATTAATTTACTAATTTATTAATATCTTTTTATTACTCGGATTAATACCCTTGATAGTCCCATTATATGCATAACAATTAAATATGAACAACTAAATTTGATTAAGCCTGAAATGTATGTGGATCATAATTCCACCTGTTAGATCCACGAGACTCACGGATTGAGGGAGAAAAAAAAAGAAAAGTCATCCAACCGCGCCGAAGTTTAGAAGAAAGAATTTTATATATATATATATATATATATATATATATATATATATATATATATAGAAGATGGTAAAATCGGCTCGGCCCATGTAAGATCCATGTTAATCTTGACTGTCTATCGGCGGAGAGAGTACCACTTCCAAACACCCTTATCGCCCAATGAGCGTTCATTGATTGGTCGCTGACAACGGCGAGCACTCGTTCGGAAGTCCAACAACTCTCCCAGATCTACTCCGGCGATCTTCGTCTCCTCCTTCTCGCCTACTCTTCTTATTTCTCTATTCAACTCGGTGCTGACTTAAACATCAGAGAGTTGTCTCCTGAGATAACGCTCATGACTCCTTTTGACGCCCTTCTTTCTGATGCTTGTAGTAGGCTTGACAATTATCCGTTTAAAATTTGAACCGAATTCGAATTTATATTTCTTTAATCAGATAATTATCCGAATAAAATATCTGACGGATAATTTAATCGGATATCAGATATCCGATTATTAATCGGATACGAATTCGGATATTGAAATATCCGTGTCGAAAATTATCCGACCGAATATGAACCCTTAGATAAAAATATAATGAAACACATATTCTATATATAATTAACTTAAATATTAATATATTGTTTGATTACTCTCTTTTATCTTTTTTGTCTCAAAATATAATTTAAAAATAAGAAATTCACTTTCACCCATTTGGTAAGTTATCTCCTATTTTTTAGGATGGAGTCTAATCTTTTGATAACATCTCCTAAAATAAAAATAACTTTCAATCTTTTTTTGTTGAGAAAATAATATACGATCCTCTCACACGGCTAACACAACTCACCCCTAAATAGGCATAGTAATTATCCGTTTAAAAGTCGAACCGAATTCGAATTCGTATTTATTTGATTATTATATGAATAAAATATCCGACGGATAATTTGATTATTAATTGGATAATTTAATTATTAATCGGATACGAATTCAGATATCACACTATCCGCTCTGTATCCGATCTGTTTACAGGTCTAGTTTGTAGGCTTCCACGAGTGTTAGGCGGTCTTCCCCGATAAATAAATAGAAAAGTGTGGTACGAGAACTAGAAACTTTTTTTCTGTCTCTATAATATCTTTTTATTTTTATGAGTATAAATATATATATATATATATACATCACAAATATAGATATATTCACAGATATTTAAATTCATCTGAAAAAATATGAGTTAGAATTTAAAATTGAACGTCAAAATATCAAATTACTATGAGAAATTTTTAGTTATAAAAATTACGAGAAGGACATCCAAATATAAATAACAATAAATATAAAAATTAAAAAATATTATTAAGTAATATATATAGAGATTAGGTATTAATTTAAGTGTATTAAATTCATATCCAATCTAAATACAAAATGATTTTCCTGAATTCGAGTGTACTTTTCATTCATTAAATATATTTGTGACAATATATCTAAATAAAGAGTATATTTACAAATGCACAACTTTTGAAGACCCGGTGTGTGTAGTTAATTAGTTACCACTGTTTAAATTGGAAGTGGCATACGGATCAACTAACATCCCATCCTAGTCAGCTATTAGAGCGAGGTAGCTCCAGTCCGGCCCCGACATTATTGACAATCTGATTGTTATCTCCAAAATCAGAGGGTGATAGCCGTCAAATCCGCACAACTGTTATCCGTTTTATCTTTTCTGATGGATCCCCGCCTCCGGGATTCAAATTAGGGTTTTGAGGTGCATTTGGGCGGGCGTTTCTGTTTTGGCAGCAGTTCTCCTCCGGCGGTCATGGCGGGGAAGAAGCGGAAGAGGTACCCCAAGCCGGAGTGGGAGTTCCATCAGGCGCTCACCGCATGCTCCCACGAGAGCGACCTCTCCGGCGCCCTCGAGCTCTACCGTGCCGCCGCCGCCGACGCGAGCGTCTGCCTCATGGCCCACCACTTCAACACCCTTCTTCATATATGCTCTACTGCCCTAGGTTCCCCTGGATCCGCCGCCTCCTGTTACGGTAGCGCCGGCGAGGACGGTGGCGCGGATGAGTCCTCGCCCTCGTCGGTTGCCGCCACTGTTGAGGAGGCGTTTCGCATCTTCGATCACATGGTCGCCAGTGGTATCCAGCCGTCGGAGTCCACCATCACATCGATGGCGAGGATCGCGGCGGCCGACTGGGTAGAAGGCGGGAACAGAGCGTTTGAGCTGGTGAGGGACATGGGGACAAGGCACGGCCTCACGCCGAGGCTGAGGACCTACGGCCCCGCTCTTTTCGCGTTTTGTCGGACAGCAGAAAGTGCTGAGATGGCGTATGCTGTCGAAGAACACATGGGGTCGATGGGTGTCTCACCTGAGGAACCAGAACTCGCCGCCCTTTTGAAGGTGAGTGTGGCAGCAAGGAGGGAAGAGAAGGTCTATGAGTACTTGCACAAGCTGAGGAAGTCCGTCGGCTGTGTGCGCCCATCCACGGCAGAGATTGCGAAGAGCTGGTTTGAAAGCGAGGGCGCAGCAGAGTTCGGAAGAGAGGGTTGGGATGTGGCTCAGGTTAGAAATGCAGCTTTGAGGAATGGAGGTGGTTGGCATGGAAGCGGATGGCTGGGGAAGGGGAAGTGGAGTGTGCAGAGATCTAACGTTGGTCAAGAAGGTTTCTGCTCTTGTTGCGGGGAGCAATTGGCTTGTGTGGATATCGATCGGACCGAGACAGAGAACTTTGCGGATGCTGTGGCTTCCCTTGCCATGGCGAGGGAACTGAAGAGTAATTTTAGAAAATTTCAGGTGACTTTGTTATTCCATCGTGTAGATTTGTGTGGATATTCTTTCTTCTAGAAATATCAATTTATTTTTTTAGCTAAATATTTAAGCCTTTGAACAAACGAATTGTACCTGAAGGCATTAATCTATATGCTTTGTGTTAAGCACTTTGCATGTAATTGCTTGTGCTTTATTACATGATCTCTACTACCGGCTCTCTTTCGTTGCTTGCCTATCTTTCTGGAAATGATAATTTGAGCTGACGTAATCTTCATTGGTTAGGCAAACATTATCTCTTCATTTTGATTCCAGTTTGTCGATTGCAAGACTTTAGATTAAATCTGTTTTAGATCAAGTGGCATCTGGTTTTCCATAATAACTTTCTTAAGCCAAAACAAAACAATATACTTTATATTGGGATGCCATTTGGTTCACGTATGGATCCTCATTCACAAATTTAAGATAAATTTCTTAAGTTGCACATATAAGAATTTTTTTTGTCAAAGCTCTCACTTCGTGCCTGCCCTTAAGATCCTCTTCATTTAATGATAACAATCGACCTCTGTTTGTTGAAATTTACAGATTCTATACAAATATACAATCTTCTGAATTCTTTTATATACATACATTCGAATTAGAACTTTCTGTTTGGCCACTTTGTTGTCAATTCGACGTTCATATTTCAGTTAAATATAAGCTATTTCAGTTTTATACTCTCAGTATTGTAACCTATGATTGTCTTACCAGGACTGGTTAAATAACCATGCTGACTATGACATCATTGTGGATGGAGCAAATGTTGCCTATTACCATCAAAACTTTGCTGATGGTGGCTTTTGCTTATCTCAGGTGTTTATCATCATCAAGATGCCCTATAATTTAACTTGAATACAGGTTCCATATTAATGCTTTTATGTACGATAAATTTTGAATTCAGGTTGAAGATGTTGTTAAAGAACTGTTAGAAAGAGGCCATGGAAAACGGCCACTTGTTATTCTTCATAACAAAAGAGTTATATCTCTCATGGAAAACCATTGTAATAGACAATTCCTTGAAGAGTGGAAAGCTCAAGGTTTATTATATGCTACACCAAATGGATCAAATGATGACTGGTATGGATGTGACTGTGCAAATAACTACATGCTATGCTTCTGTTTGGTTTATGTAGCAATTCCTTGTGCTAATACCTCTAACAGTTAGTTCTTTTTTTTGTTTCTTTTACTGATTTATCTTATGGAATCAACACTTCGAAAGAAAATCCCATCTAAGCTAGTGATTTGGGCTGAGGATGTATTTTAACAGTCATTTTTGGATTCCCTGCCACAAAATTATATTCTGTTCTAATTCATGAGTTCTCTATTATTAGATGTTTTCCTTGTGAGTCTATTTCAAATTGATATCATTTTCCTTTTCAATATTTTTATTTTCATTGGATTAGGAAGTTTGATAGTCTTTCTTTGACAGGTATTGGCTTTATGCATCAGTGAAACTCAAGTCTCTGCTTGTAACAAACGATGAAATGAGAGATCATATATTTGAACTTCTAGGGCGAGATTTCTTTCCCAGGTGGAAGGAGAGGCATCAAGTATGTAACCTTTAAAGGTCTCACAAGTGATTTTCTTTTTTAAACCGGGGGGAAGTAACCAGTGAGATCACCTTTTGTGTTAGTTTTACTGCTGATGATGTTTTCATTTCCATTGGTGATAGTAACTAAACTGTTTTTTTTCATCTTTTCCTCTGGATTTCGGAGCCACCCAGGGTGAAAATTCTTGGACTAATCTTATTGAAATACATGCCCCAGTGTGTTTGCTTTAATTATTATTTGTGGTTCTTTCTCTCACCTGGGGCGATATTGCTGAGAGACAAAGCAGATAAGGGAAAAAATGAGTGAACATTCCTTCTCTGGAGATAGCAGGCGGGGTAAAAAATGATTGTTTTCCCTTGTGAATACTTGATTTTAGTAAGTGAGATGTGGTGGCACTTGCAACGATGTGAACTGATTAAGAGTCTGAAAGATCCTCAATTCTTGACGTGATAAAGGTTTAGGATTGCCGAGAGGGGAGCCACTCCCTGTTGTTTTGTATTTCCTGCTTTTGAGCCTTGTTCTTTTTCTTTACAGGTTTTGATGACTGTTCACAACACGTGGAAAATTAATTTTAATATCTATTTATTGGATGAATATGCATATATTTCAGCTAATTGATTAACACGCATATCGTTAATTCCGTGAGTTAGGTTTATCAGATGATTTAGGGTTCGTGTACTGGACCTTTCTCCACCGACCATAGTCAGTGTTAATTTACATCGGTACAAGTCCGAACATTTTTGATTAATTGCCAAAGATCTCTTTTAACCCTTACAATCTCCATTGTGACATCGGGGATTTGATTCGAAAAGGGACTCCCATGCCCTAAGGCAGGGGTATATTTGTAATTTCCTTCTAGGCTATAGTGTACTTAAACTAGGGTTTATTTGTAACTTCACCAATAATGTTAACACTTTCATGCAATTTACATAATTTCAGATTTTTTTTGGAATTTCCTTGGACATTTACACAATTCTGCAAAGAGGTGGGGTAAAACTGCAATTCCTGAGATTTCTGAATATAACAATGACTTTTCCCAATTTGGAGGGCATTTTTGCAAACTTGAACATTTTTCCTCAATTTCAGAATTTTCAGGATTTTTCCTGAGTCACATGAGCATTCTTGCAATTTTACAAAACTTCAGGGTAAAAATACAGTTCTTGACTCTTGCGGGGGTTTTTTCTGTAATTTGACATCAAATTCACAGACTTTACATGTCTCCGGGCTTTACAAATCCCACGTAATACAAGGTGTTCCCTCATATTAGGGGTATTTTTGTCAACATACCCTTGAGGGTTTTCTTATGCAAATGAACAATTTCTTTTGATCTTCAAGGCTTCGAAGCGTCAAGGGAAGGCCACTCCAAGCTTCTCCTTGCGCAAGTGCTCCCAAGCTCTGCTCCTTCAAGTGTTCCCAGCAAGTTTTAGTTGAAAAGTCCCCTTTCTCTCTTGGCAAGGCCTCCTATTTATCGGAGTTGGAGGTGGAAACACGGGGGAGGTTCCTCCTGGTTTGGAGCATTTATTGCATTGGAGAAAGGCTGTCTCTGGGTTTGTGAGTGGAGAAGGCTGCCTCTCCTGGTATTCTTGTCCCTTTTCCCCTTTTCTCCTTTTTGTTTTAGGGAGAGAACAGAAAGAGGGGGCGGAGGAAGCTCCTCTGGGTTTGCAGACCCGGAGGGGCCTCTCTCTCTCTCTCTCTCTCTCTCTCTCTCGTTTTTGTTCCTTTTTTGTTCAAACAGGGCGCAGGAGGGATAGAGGGACCCGGAGTGGCCGCCTCCTGGTCTGCGCGACCAGAGGGAGGCTCCTCCGGGTCTGTGCGAACCCGCGGAGCCTCCTTCGGGTTCGCACGACACGGAGGAAGCTCCTCTGGGTCTGCAACAGCCAGAGGAGGGTCACTTCAGTTCTTTCTTTGTGTGGAGAGAGGGTGGCGGCGCCTCCTCTTTGGTCTACAAGTCCAATCAAGGCTATAAAACCCCCTTAACTGTCTTTTTCTGGGATTTTTTTTAATGGTTTCCTGCTCCTCTCTGCAAGGCGGCGATGTGTGGAGACTTTTGGTTGTTTTCTTAACTTCCTCTTGACGCTGTTCTGCTGTCCTTGGATCCCGGAGTGCAGGGATAACACCGCGGCGCATTGGGAACACCCCACGGATGCCGGGGATCGCCATTTTTTTGATTGTTTTGCTGTGTGGGTATGTGGCTTGATGTTGCTCACCAAGTGTTAGGCAAAACACATGACCTTTGTGAAAATAATTTTGGCCGATGGGATTTCCAGTGAGTTTAAATTAACTCACATGTATCGGCTATGGTTTTATACTGGTTGACTCCATCCTATGGTGGATTTAATTTACGTATGTTCTTTTGTTCTGAAAGCACTTGGAAAAATATCATAAAAATTGCGGGGTTCATCAATGACAATGAATTTAGATTTATCTTTTTAAATCTGTAGGACGTAATCAGTGGGATCACCTCTTGTGTTGCTTTTGCTGCTCATGCTGTTGTCCTTTCCATTAGTGTTATTAACTTAACTGTTTCTTTTCGTCCTTTCCCCCTGATTTCAGATCCAGTGAAAATTCTAGGACTACTCTTATTGAAATGCATGCCCCAGAGTGTTTGCTTTAATTCTTGTCTGTGGTTTATTCCCTCACTTGTGACTACTTTATCGAGAGACAAAGCAGGGTAGGGAGAAGATGAGTGAGCATTCCTTCTTTGGAGATAGCAGGTTTGGAAAAAAATCCATGATTTCCCTTGTCAACTTCCTTTTAGTTACTGTGATGCGGTGGCAGTTCTCATTTATGTGAAGTGATGAAGTGTCTGAAAGATTTGATCTTCAATTCTTGATGGGATAAAGGTTTAGGGTTACTGAGAGGAGTGCCCGTCCCTGCTGTTTTGTATTTCATGCCTTTTGAGCCTTTTCCTTTTCATTACTGTTTTTTATGAAAATGAATTTAGATTTCCCTTTTTTTAACTGGGAGGAAGCAACCAATGAGTTCTCCTTGATTTCAGATCCATCCAGGGTGAAAATTCTGTTATTGAAATGCATGTCCCGGAGTGTTTGCTTTAAATCTCGTTTGTGGTTCCTTCCCTCCCCTGTGACCACTTTGTGGAGAGACAAAGCAGGGAAGGGAAAAGATGAGTGAACATTCTTTCTCTGGAGATAGCAGGTGTGGAAAAAGTAAATGTTGTCCCTTGTCAATTCGTGCTTTTAGTTACTGGGATGTGGTGGCACTTCTCAATGATGCGAACTGATTAAGAGTCTGAAAGATTCCATCGTCAGTTCTTGATGTGCTAAAGGTTTAGGGTTACTGAGAGGAGAGCCACTCCCTGTTGTTTTTTATTTCATAACTTTTGAGCCTTTTTCCTTTTACTACAAGTTTTGATGAAAATGAATTTAGATTTCCTTTTTTAAATTGGGAGGAAGTAACCGGTGAGATCACCTCCTGTGTTACTTTTACTGCTGATGCTGTCATCATGTTCGTTAGTGTTATTAACTTAGCTGTTTCTTTTCATCCTTTCCCCCTGATTTCAGATCCATCCAGGGCTAAAATTCAAGGACTAATCTTGTTGAAATGCATGCCACAGAGTGTTTGCATAAATTAATTCTCATCTGTGGTTCCTTCCCTCACCTGTGACTAGTTTGTCGAGCGACAGGAGAAGATGAGTGAATGTTGCACCCTATTTTTTTTTTTTAAAAAGAGTGAGGAGAAGAAACCCGGAGGGAGCCTCCTCAGGATCCCTCCTCTCTCCTCTCTCCTCTCATCTCTTTCTCTCTCAATTTGCAACCCGGAGGGATCCCCTTCGGGTTTCCAAAGCAGGAGAGAGCGCCTCTGGGATCGCTCCTCTCTCCTTTATTTCTCTCTCAACCCGGAGGGATTCCCTCTGGATTTCTAAACTAGGAGGGAGCCCCTCCAAGATCTTCTCTCTCTCTCCCAATTACTCTCCTCCCATTTCCTCTTATGCCCCTCCTTTCAAACCCGGAGGGGCTAAAATGTCCAAAAGTCTTTTCACCTCCATCCAAAATTTGGAGGAACCCCCTCCATGCTTCTCACCTTCAACTCCTATAAACAGGTGGGCTTGGCCTTCCTCAATCGAGCCTACCAAGAAGGCACAAGGAGGTCCAAGGAGGGTTGAAGACTTACGGTTTTTTTTTGAAAGGCATGAAGTATGAAGCACGAAGCTTGAAGCCCAAGGAGGGATCGTTCAAATGTTCTCTTGTTTGCGTATGCGTAAAAGAAATCAGAAAAGAGGGTTTTGCATAAATACCCCTGACATCATAGGATAGAAATCATACATATGCCCTCATATTGGGTGTATTTTGAAGATTAGAGAATTATGTGAAGACTTGTTTTTGTGCAAGATATATCTGAACACTTGAATTTGCAAATATGCCCTTGTACAACATATTTTTTGGAGATTGGAAATGGCAAATATGCACTTGGGAAGATTTTCCTTGAAATTTGGAAATCACAGACATACCCCTGCAAAGTGTGTTCTTTGAAAATCTGAAATTGCAGACACCCCTGCACAAGGTCATCATCATCATCATCATCATCAGAGCCTTATCCCAATTATTTGAGGTCGGCTACATGAATCTTGTTTCGCCAAAGATTTCTATCAAGTGCTATATTCATATTTATACCTAAGAAATTAATGTCCTTCCTAATAACATCGCACCATCTCATTTTAGGCCTTCCCCGAGCTCTTGTTCTAGCATCCCCTAAGATTCGGTCACATCTTCTAACCGGCGCTTAGTTAGGGTGACGAAGCACATGACTAAACCACCTGAGTCTATTTTCTCTCATTTTACTATCAATTGGGGCTATCCCTAAGTCTTTACGGATGCGCTCATTCCTAATTTTATCTTTCTTAGTCTTGCCACACATCCATCTCAGCATCCTCATCTCTGCTCCACACATTTTGCGAATGTATTTCTTTCGTAGTGCCCAACACTCCGTACCATATAACAAAGCAGGTCTCACAGGCGTTCTATAAAACATTCCTTTAAGTTTCACAGGCATACGACGATCACAGAGAACTCTTGATGCGCTTCTCCATCTTAACCCGCCTGCCTTAATCGTATGTGTAACGGCATCATAAATCTCCCCATTCTCTTATATGATAGACCCTAAGTATCGAAAGCTACTACTCTTCGGAATGTTATGCCCATCAATTAGAACCATGTCTTCCTGTACCACTCTCTTATTACTAAAATTACAATGTATAAACTCTGACTTACTCTTACAAATTTTAAAACCTTTAGACGACAAGGCAAGTCTCCAACGCTCTAACTTAGCATTTAAAGCATCAATACTCTCATCAATTAAGACAATATCATCTGCAAATAACATACACCAAGGGATATCCTCATGCAATTGTTTTGTTACTTCATCCATAACTAAGGCAAAGAGATACGGACTTAGGCAGAATCTTGATGCAAACCTATGGAAACTGGAAATTCGCCAGTCTCTCTAGCAATAGTTCGAACACTGTAATAGCATCGTCATGCATATGTTTAATCAAATCAACATATCCTTGAGAGATTCCTTTCTTTCTTAATGTCCACCAAATCAATTCTCTCGGTACTCGATCATACGCCTTCTTTAAATTAAGAAAAATCATATACAAATCTTTTCTCATCTCTCTATACTTCTTCATTAGCTGCCGTAGTAAAAAAACAGCTTCTGTAGTAGATCTATTCGGCATAAAGCCAAATTAATTTTTCGATACAGTAGTCATATAACAGAGGTGTTTTTCGATTACTCTTTTCCAAAGTTTCATAGTATGACTCATAAGCTTAATTCCACGATAATTATTGCAGTTTTGAATATCTCCTTTATTTTTATAGAAAGGAAGTATAACACTTTTCCACCAAACTTCTGGCATTCTCCGTTCCTTTAAAATTTTATTAAAAAGTTTAGTTAGCCACTGAATACTGATATCTCTTAGGCCTTTCTATACTTCAATAGGCATGCCATCTGGTCTTAAGGCCTTGCCCATTTTCATTTTCTTTAAAGTATTCTCCACTTATGACATCTTAATAAGTTGAAAATATTGATATTTATCAAATATTGTGGACTCTTGGGTACCTTCTGAAGAAAAATCCTTGACGCAATCTCCATTAAGTAACTTCTGAAAATAACTATGTCACCTCTCATTAATCTCCAGATTCTTAGTTAAAACTCTTTGATCTTCACCTTTAATACAACGAATATGATCTAAATCTTTAGTTTTCCTTTCTCTTAGTTTAGCAAGTTTAAATATGTCTTTTTCACCCTCTCGGGTTCCTAATTTATTATATAAATCTTCAAATGCCTTTGATTTTACTTCGCTAACTATTTTCTTAACCCTCTTTTTAGCACTTTTATAAGTTTCTAGGGTTTGATTATTTTTGTTAGTTTATCAAACTTTAAAGCACTCCTTTTTTATTCTAATGGTATTTTGGATTTTCTCACTCTACCACAAAGTCCCTTTTTCTAAATTATTTTTACCTTTAGATTCTCCTAAGAGTTATTTTGCTACACTCGTTATATAATTTGTAACATTATTCCACATTACATTAGATTATTGTTCTAAATTTTAAATATTTTCCTTTAATAGATGATTTTTAAATGTTTCTAAACTTTTACCTTTTAAATTACACCATTTAATCTTAGAACAATTATTTATAATGATCTTTCTTTTGAATTTAGGGATAAAGACATCAATTACTAACAACCTATGTTGAGGGGTTAGACTCTCTCTAGGAATAACTTTGCAATCTTTACATAAAATTATATCGACCTTTCTAATAAGAAAATAGTCAATTTAACTTATATGTGTTCCACTCTTGTAAGTTATTAAGTGTTCGTCTCTCTTCTTAAAAAAGTTATTAGTAATTGCTAGATCATAGGCTATAGCAAAATCAAGAATAGTATAACCTATATCATTTTTATTGCCAAAATCACGCCCTCCATGAATCCTCTCATAACCTTTATTATCTTTAGTCACATGACCATTAAGATCCCCTCCAATAAAAATTCTCTCTTCATTAGGGATATTTTAGATCAAACTATCAATAGTCTCCCAAAATTATTTTTTAATGCTCTCTTCTAATCTTACTTGAGGTGCATATGCTTTAATTATATTCAAAATATCCTCACCTAAGAAAAGTCTAATTAACACCAATCTATCCCCTAATCTATTAACTTCTACAACTCAGTCTTTTAAGTTTTTATCTATTATTATAGCAACACCATTTCTAGAGTTATTATTACCCGTATACCAAATTTTATATCCATCAATATCTTTAGCTTTATGTCCTTTCCAGCTAGTTTCTTCTACGCAAGTTATACTAACACTCCTGTCCTTCATTATCTTAACAAATTCTAAACCCTTACTCGTTAAAGTTTCTATATTCCAAGTAGCTAGATGGATCGTATGTTTTTGGACTAACTTCTTTACTCGTGAACGGCCAACCCCATACGGGAACCCTTGTCTATTTGACACCGCAATCGGGCGCCGTTGTCGCGCGTCGCTTACGGGGAACGCCCTAGTTAGCCCTTGCTCACTTATCATTCTATCCGGGTTCCGGTGTAACGCGTCGCTTCCGGGGGACGCCCTAGCATTAGCAGAAAATGTATTTAGATCAGAATTCATGTGGGAGTAGCGACAAATTTTTACAGCTGGCTGTCAACCTAATGCAAACCCTCCTCCTTTCTCATCCGGGCTTGGGACCGGCCATGGCAGAGTTATACTCTTGCACAAGGTATTTTTAGGAAAAGTAAAAAAATTACAGAAATACCCCTTGCTGGTTGAAATTACAGAAAAGATCCAAGAAGGTCCAAACCCCACATGGGAACCCTTGCCTATTTGACACTGCAATCGTGAACCATTGCGGCGCGTCGCTTATGGGGAACGCCCTAGCTAGCCCTTGCTCAGTTATCATTCCATCCGGGTTCCGATGTAACGTGTCGCTTCCGGGGGACGCCCTAGCATTAACATAAAATGTATTTAGATCAGAATTCATGTGGGAGAAGTGACAAATTTTTACTGCTGGCTGTCACCCTAATGCAAACCCTCCTCCTTTCTCATCCGAGCTTGGGACCGGCCATGGCAGAGTTATACCCCTGCACAAGATATTTTCTGGAAAAGTAAAAAAATTACAGAAATACGCCTTGCTGGTGGAAATTGCAGAAAAGATCCAAGAAGGTCCAAATATTATGGAGATATCCTCAAAAATTGTTGAAAAGACCTTAGAAGGTCTAAAAATATCTCCACTTGTGATAAAATTATAGAATCACCCTTGCTTGTGGGAAATTGCAGAAAAGTCCTCAAAAGGTATCTATCATGGATCAAGTACCCCCGAAAAGCATTCACGAAGGACTAAGCACCCAAGAGAGAATCACCCAAGATGCTCGTCTTGTGAAGGCTTGTGCATGTACATCTATAAAAATAGAGAAAGGTGGTATGCTGCATATATGCCTAGGGGTGATCATTATTCGGGTTCAACCCGAAAATCAAACCTAACTCATAGATTTGGTTCGGTTTGGTTTGAGTTGAAATTTAAAAAATTTCGGTTTGGGTTCAAACCGAACCGTATTAAGATTTTTTGTTTGGTTTGGTTTTGAAGTTTAGGAAACCGAACCGAACCGAATAACCCGAATTTAAAGATATTTTTGTCAAGTTAATATAAGTGTATATGTAACTATAAATTTTAATTCAAAAAGTCCAATTCCCGCCTTCCTGATGGGGTTTCCGACTCTATATAATAGGTTTCAAATCACCTTAAAATAGAAGTAACTGAAGTTCTTAATTTTTTATGTGAAAATATTATGGAGCTTGTTCTTATAAGTTACAACTTTTTATGTTATATTTTTAATATTTACTTTTTTTGGTAGAAATTTTTTTATCCTACCTTTGTTTAATCTTGTTTGAATCCAATTTAATTTATAAAAAGGGAGATGAATATGGTTGAAACCAAACCGAACCGATTTGGTTTGGTTTCAAAGTAGTTTTGTTTGGTTTGGTTCGGGTTGAAGTCTTAATTTTGTTCGATTTGGTTTGAGAAAAATTCTCTTCAAACCAAACCAAACCAAATCGTGCTCACCCCTATATATGCCCCTATGTGCATTGTTCCTAAGTCCTAATGGACATTTTAGGAAACAAATTCAAGAAAATGAATACATATCAAGCATCAAGGGCTGGCTATGGAGATCCAAGAATGAAGGTTGGTGCCTGTGCCTTGTGATGAATAAGTCTGTTATTTGCAAATATACTCGGGAGAGTCAAGAAATGACGAAAACACCCTGGGGAAGTTGGAAAATGATAGAAATGTCTGGGAAAGTCCAGAATCAGAAAAATATCCGAGAAAGTCAGGAAATGACAGAAATGTCCCGTGAGAGTAAAAAAGGGCTAAATTGATACCCTGAAAGGGTCCAAAATTGTAGAAATACCTCAAAAAATCTGAAATTACAAATATACCCACAATGATCCAAAATTGCATAAATAATTAGTAAGGGTCATAAAGTGTAAAAATGCCTATAATTCTTTTGAAATTGTAAAAATCTTCTGATGGAGGGAAAATAACAAATATGACTCGTTTTGTGCAGGAATATCGTTTATGGATATCAAGTCAACTAAAGGGTCTAATCACATTGAAAAGAGTGATCATGACTATGAAGCAATCTCGACGGTCCAATAGTGATCATTTTGGCGGTCCGATGGTTTGATCGTGATAAAATTTGGAATCAATGGTCAGATGTCGACCCGGAACGAATCCAATGGTCAGGTCGTGATTCGAAGTAGATCCGATTTGCCGATAATGATCATTTTGGCGATCCAACAGTTCGATCGTGTTAAATTTTGACGATCAGATCTCGACCAGGAACAAATCTAATGGTCAGGTCGTGATCGGAAGCAGATCCGATAAACCGATAGTGATCATCTTAGCGATGTATTAGTGCGATCGTGATGAATTTTAAAATCAACAGTCAAATCTCTACCAGAAACAAATCTGATGGTTAGATCGTGATCGGAAGCAGATCCTATGGATGAATCGTGATCATTTTGGTAATCCAATGGTCTTATCGTTATGGAAGCAAATTCAACTGTACGATCGTGGACAGAAGTTAATTCAAAGGTCTAAATTAGACTAAAGCATATCTGACGTTTGGATTGCAACCGGCTATAAACCAGAAGACCCGATTGTATAATCGGGGTCAAATGTAAAGGTCTTAAAAGACATATTGTAATCTAAATTACATATATTCAAGGAATAAATGTATTCAAACTTTTCTATAAGAGTATGTATCTTTAATGGGTGGTCATTAAGATATTGACCATTAGATAAAACTCTCAACATCACAATGGATATAGAGGAAAAAGACATTCTTTGACAGTTAATTAAAGATGTTTAGATTTTACGCCGATGTATATAAACACCAACTACGGTTGGTGAGGGGAAAGGTCTACTCGTTTGATAACTCAAAATGCAAAATAAAGAAATGCGAATAAACATGATGATAGTTAAAATCCACAAATTTTAATTCATCATCAACATGTTCTTATTTTTTCACGTGAAACAGTGATCATTCATTCTATGGAGTTAGCAGGTGGGGAAAAATTTAATGTTTTCCTTTGTCAATTCTTGCCTTTTGTTATTGGGATGTGGTGGCACTTCTCAATGATATGAACTGATTGAGTCTGAAAGATTCCATCCTCAATTCTTGATGTGATAAAGGTTTAGGGTTTACTGAGAGGAGAGCCACCCTGTGTTGTCTTGTTTTTCATGCTTTTCGAGCCTTTTTCCTTTTCTTTACAGGTTTTGATGAAAATGAATTTGGATTTTCTTTTTTAAACTGGAAGGAAGTAACCAGTGAGATCATCTTTTGCATAACTTTTGCAACCGATGCTGTTGTCATTTCTGTTAGTGACAGTACCTAAACTTTTTTTTTTCATATCTTCCCCCTGATTTAGGATCCATCCAGGGTTCAAATTCTAGGACAAATGTTATTGAAATACATGCCCCAGTATGTTTGCTTTAATTCTTTTATGTGGTTCCTTCCTTCACTTGTGGCTACTTTGTTGAGACACAACCCAAAGGCTCCCCCTTCATCTCCCTCCCGGCTAAACTGGGAGAGGTGAGAGGAGGCTGTGGGGCCTACCAACTGCCGCCTTCTCTCCTTTCTCTCTCCCAGCTAAATTGGGAGAGGTGAAAGGAGACTGCGGGGCCCACAGGTTCCCACCTCCCTTCCCCTCTTGCCCAACTAAACCGGGAGAGGTGAGAGGCTGCTGTGGGGCTCACATGCACCCACCTCTCTTCCCTCGTCTCTCTCTCCCAGCTAAACCGGGTGACAAGAGGGGTGAGCGTTGGGCCCGCTTGGCTCCTGTGCCTCTCCTATCCCTCTCTCTCTTTCAGCTAAACTGGGAGAGGTGAGAGGGTGAGCGTGGGACCCACTGCCACCCAGACTGCATACCTCCCCCGGATAAGCAGGGTGGAGATAATCTCTCTCTCTCTCGTGTTCTTTTAAGAAAAAAGGGTGGTGGCTTGAGCTTTTGGTTAAGCGGGGGATCTTGCATACCTTCCCCAGATAAGCCTTCTAGTTCCTTGAAATAGGTCAGGTTGGGGGCCTTAAGGGAGGAGGAATACACACACAGAACTGAGAAGACCCGGAGTTCAGCAATCATCTTCGAGTCTAAGGCATTATTTTGCTTGTCTGGATATTCTCGTCAGAATTGTATCCGGTCACGATCAAACCGTCGGAATTGTATGTGGGGACTTTCTTTCCTGTTCATGACTCCCTTTCCTTCATTTTGCACCCACTCTTTCTCTACTTGATATTCTCTCTCTCATCATTTTTTTAATTTGGCTTATCTGTACGTTTATAGATGGAAAACATACTTATCTAGGTGCCCTTTTTTCTTCTCTCTGTAAGTCTAACATACAACATCTAGATGTAAGAACTATCTCTCTTCCTTCCCGCCTTGCTCCCTGCTTGGAGTTCTCTTTAACACTGTAAGGCTGCTGGATCAAAACTGAACTTGTGTATATATCTTTGTGTGTGTGTGCGTGCACATGCTCGGAGTTAAATAGGTGGCTGATCATTTGGTCTCTCTCTCTCTCTGTGATGTAGAATTAGGTAGCTGGCTGCTTGTTTGGTCTCTCTCTCTGTCTCTGATGTAGAATTAGGTAGCTGGCTGCTTGTTTGGTCTCTCTCTCTCTTTTATATCTTTGTGTGTGTGTGCGTGCACATGCTCGGACTTAAATAGGTGGCTGTTCGTTTGGTCTCTCTCTCTCTCTCTCTCTATGATGTAGAATTAGGTAGGTGACTGCTTGTTTGGGGGGGGTGTGTGTGCGTGTGAGTGAGTGAGTGTCATAGTTATTGCCGCACATTTTCCCCACCATCTGATTTTCAAATTGGACATTGGAAAAGGTGAAGTTGGTGCTCCTTGGCTTAGGTGTTCCGCGTTAAGTTCCCAATCTTGGCTGTCTGAACTCATGAGAAGATGGCTCATGGCTGAGATGGGAGTGGCAAAAGATGGAGCACTGTAGCATTGCTCTCTCTCTCTCTCTCTCTCTCTCTATATATATATATATATATATATATATATATATATATATATATATATATATTTATAGTTAGTTAGCTAGCTAGCTAGATAGCTTTGTGGCTATTTGTTTTCCCATCTCTGTCTGTTCGTGCATGCATGTGTGCGTACGTGCTGCACACGCACATGTAGGTGTTGGTTTGTGCATGTGTGCTTGCACCCACGTGGTGGCACCATTGTTGTCAAGGTGGTTGCATCGGCAATCAGGCAGCTTTAAGAGTCCTAGGTGGCCGCATGCTTTTCTGGAGTCACCATTGTTGTCAAGGCTGTCACCAAGTTAATATCCTATTTTTCAAATTTTAGTATTGAAATCCACAATTTTTTCATATGTTTTATTCTTAATTAGTATATTGGATATACATTTTTTGCATTTTTAAAGAGGTGCCAAGGTGTTGCTTGGGTGGATGCCTTATCGCCTAAGCGATAATTGACCTTATTCACAGTCCTAAAATCTTTGGATTTTGCGAAGATTGTGTACTGCAGTATGATTAGGTGTCACATGAGCCCGGAGGATGTTTCCTCAGTTCTGTTGTTTTGATATTGTCTTAATTGCTCTCTGCTGTGCTCAATCGGCAAGATTTAGGGAAAGAAAAGAATAACAATTGTTTGCATATTGAAATATCGAATGCAGTTTTGCCTTGTGATTGTATAATGAAGTTTGGTGGGCATGGTCCTGTGGAACTTTAATTTATTGCAGAGAGGTGCCTTTCAGTAATTGCATTCCTTTTATCATTGGGAGCAAATTTCTGTGATTGCTCATAGTTAATGACTAGTTTCTCTCCCTTGATGGTGTAGGCAGAAGAGAAATCTATCTACTAATTCAAGTCCTTTATCTGTTTATGAACTTCTCTCACCGTTCCTTGTAGGTCAAATACACTTTCATCAACGGCCGTGTGAGACTAGGGATGCCACCTCCATATACATCAGTGATTCAAGTAAATCTCATTTCTTAATCCATTGTCATGTCTCATGTATGAAAGTAACAATACTTAATATGTGCTGCTGCCTGGTATGTTACATCCCGGGGATGTTCAAAAATATAGCCTATCCGCTTCAAGGTAATTTCTTGAGAAAAAATACCTTGAAAACCCTTTGTTCACATCTCTCTCTCTCTCAGGAATCGGAGATGGGTTCATGGCATCTTCCTATAGATGATAGTGAAGATGGGAAACAACAGTCTTGGATTTGCATAACAAGGGAGAGGCTGCGCCAAAATGGTGAAGGTAAATCATCTGCCGACTCACACAGTACGCAATCCAACACAGAGGATGCGTATGACGTGCGGACCTGCTCAATGTTGCCCCACATGACCAATGGTGACACATCATGTGTTCTTAATGAATAATTCTAGCCTGGTACATCTTTGTTCTTTTGAGGGCGCTTGGCCTGCCTCCCCATAAGTTCATTTCTTATGTTGCAAGAGCTCTGGTTTGGTAGCCTGCAATGTAAGGGAGGAACCACTCCCGTCAATGCCATCTACCTCGTGTAACCAAGGTTGGGGTCTCATGGTTCAGTTGGCGTGGCCACCTTAGGAAGCGGAGGTTATTTTGAAGTAAGTCTGAGAGCCACTTCGGATACTGGGATCCCAGGATCTTCGTCCTCTTTGGAGTTTACCCGGCACTATAGGCGGGTGTTGCAGCGGTATTTTCTTCTTCCTCCTGCAATGGGGAAATCTCCCACTGATATAAGATAATGTATCATCATCTGGCCGAAGGTCGCTATTTTTCGTACAGCCTGGGAACACTGATAATCGTTGACCGAGTTGCAGCATTTCTGCAGGTTGCGACAGAGAACCCAATTGCTTGTGAGCCCTCTGGATTGAGTAAAAGTCTTCAGTAATGATATGCTATTCTGTCACCAATGCATGTCGAATCGATAGATGTAACCAGAGGTTTGTTTTTCCATTTAGAAAGTTGAATTAGCTGTCTTCATGGGAACTGAATATCCTGTGTAATTCTCAAACTGAGATGGCTGGCTCTTCCCGATCCGTGTTAACACTTCCCTTTTGACATGGAGGAAGCAATACTTCCTAGTTGCGAACATCGCAAAATCCCATTTGTGGTTCTTCATGCGTGTACGGTGTTGGTATAATGCTACTATTACTCTTGTGGGACATTGCATACGACATAAATTTCATCGTATTCCGTAGTTATTCATTAGTCAGCAAGTAAGGATGTAATTCGGATCGGGCTCTCCGACGTCTGATGCGGTTCTCCCCCCAGAAAAGATGGATTGTAGGACAGTTTCCTCTCCGCCAAGGATCCTCTTCGATCGGGCATTTGACTTGGTTCTGTTCTGGGAGTCCCCTTCTCTTCTGACCCCTAACCTGACCAGAAACGGACTGTAGGGGGGTTACCGCTGTTGCATCGGCGCCCCCGCTGAGCCCTTCCTGTTGCCATGGCTGCGTCCTCGCTGTTGCCATTGCTGCTTCCTTTCATCCGCGTCCTCGCCCTTGAACCGCTCTTGCTTCTTCCTGTGCGAGCCCAACCCTCAAGCCTGCTGCAGGGGAGGTTGCCGGTGCTGCATCCTTGCCGTCGCCACTGCTTGAGCTCTTTCCGTCCTCACTGCTTGAGCCCTTGGCTGTCCTTGCGCAAGCCGCGTCCTCTGCTCCCTCCTGCTTGTGCCTGCTCTCCCCTGCGCCTGCTTGCCTCGTCACTGGTCCCCCTGCTTGCCTCAGCAGCTGCTCAACCCTGTGATGTTCCCCCCATACTAACCCTAACACCTCCTCTCGCTTCCTCTTCAGCTTTGACCCTGGCTAAACAATGAACCCGGATTTTCCGATGTTCTGGATCCCAAGTATCTTGATCCTAATGGAGAAAACTCGATATGGATCTTTTAGATCAGTATTGGATCGGACCTAGATATCCCCCTCAGTTTAAATCTCTTCGTAAGAATTCCTTTGACACGGTACAATTAGCATACTCTTAGTCGTGTTATTTGGCACGTTTTGACCAATGAGAATGTATTACTGCACATCTTGCGTGTGCATCATTTTTTTTTGAAAATCTGGTGAGTTGGGGGTTCACGTCACTTATCCGTTAGTACAATCGGTCCCTCTATCGGACGGTTTAAAAAATTAAAATAAAAAAAGAATGATTCAGAAAATCAAAAAATTCAACTTCGCATGATCTTATAATTTTTTTAGACTGCCCAATGGAGAGATGGGCCATTAGGGTGGATGGGTGAGGTGCCCCTCCACCTCACTATTTAAAAAAAAAGGAAAATTTGGTGCACACCCAATGTGTGCAATTGCCTTGGATCTGCAGCAACACTTACTCCAGGCCAATAGGGCATTCACTGTCCATTTGCGGATAGTTTGTACACAATGGTAACCATGCCGAAGGAAAATGTGTGCTTTAGACTTCTAGTAAATGTGGGAACGACTGCAAGCTTAAGAATAAGAAATCGTCCACAGAATATGGCATCCCTTACCTGGAATGTTCAACGGTTTAGAAATTGTTTGACTTTCCTTTCTAACAAAAAAGTTGTCTGTAAGAAGAAGTGTACCCGAAAGCTCAAAAGGATTCGATCTCTTCCAGGTACAATGGCGTTGCTTTCTCAGTCTAGTGAAGATAAGGCCCAATTCCGGAGCGGACTTGGAAGATCACCCAAAGTTTTGACCCATCATTAGCCCGGTCCTACAGTCTGTTGGGGCAGTGCAGCCCATTGGCATCCCTTGGCCGCTTCCCGCTTGTATGGGAGAGACCTCCTACTGACCTCCTCCTCACTGTTATTAACTTTCTTTGCTTTCGCCGCCTTCTCCATTTCCCGTAGTGTGTTTCCTGATGACCATTCTTTCATAATTCCTTTTTGTCGCATGGCACTTTCCTCCTCTATAATGTCTTGTTTTCGAAAGAAAAATTTCGTTTGCAAGAGGGTTGGTTTGACGCACTCCATACAAGTTGGACAGGAACAAACCGTTAGAATGGGTGGATTCGGATCAAGCTCTGTTGTAATGGGCTGCATTAGAGCCCATGTTATAGCCTGTGTCTCAACCTACTCGCTGGTACAGTTACAGCTCTCGAGGACAAAAGCCAACAACATCAACAATCCCGACCTTAATGTCTTAGTATAATAAGATTAAGAAGGAGATGATTTATCTAATAGGCAGACTATTTGAAAGCTTTCATCCAGTTGAGATCTGATGGCTCTTAATTCGTGAACAGAGTTTTCAAATTCATGTATTTGATCATTCATCGATTTGTTATCCACAAATTTGAATTTGTTAAAATTCGTCGTTTTGAACCGCTTGATTTCGCCATCGTTAAGTCTATTTTAACTTGTAGGGTATCACATAATTCACTAACACTCTTTGAGCTATAATATAAATCATAAAGATTGTCAGATAAGGCTCCCAGTATCCGATGAAGGTGGTGATAGTCTATTTCTTCTAGTGTTATGTTGGAGGAGGAAGAGTCGGGCTCGGTTTGGACTCGGGGCGCTCGGGTTTGGACTTGTCGGGTGGTGTTTTGAGAAGTCCCGACCCCCGACTTTCAGTGGTGCTTTCACTAATTCTTGAGATTAGATCTAGGGTAGTTAGTCAAAATCTCATTTAATTTTGTCATCTTTTAAAATTTTCACCATCAAATTTATCTGATTTGACGCTTAGAGTTACTTTAGTTATTAGGCTAGTCATTAAGAATATTTAAGGATCGACAAAATCGGTTAATAAGATGTGTTGAGTTTTTTTTAAAGCACTTGAATATATAAAATCAACAAATGATCACTTTGACTTCGAATTATCACATAATGACTAATAAAAGCACAATTTAATGAAAGTAGAAAATAATATATATATATATATATACATATATATATATATATATATTTTTTTTTTCTAGCAAGTAGATATTTTCTAAATATTATTTTCAGCTATTAATTAGTTCATGCACACTAATCAAAAGTAATAATTTTTAGTATTTTATTTTCAAAAAATAGAAATAAATATTTTTCTGTAAACTGAAATAGTTTTTAGAATCTAATTATCTGAAAACAGAAAGGATTTATTTAAGCTGAAATGATTTTCATGATTTTATGAATGTAGAAATAATTTATTTAAACAGTAAAAATATCATGAATTTTCTGAAAAACCATATATGATTTATTTTTTTTGTAAACATAGGTTGTTTAAAGCAGAATTGATTTTCAGAATTATATTATCTGAAAAATAGAAATAGCTATTTTCTGTCAATGAAAACTACAGAAACTATTTTCTGTAAGACAGAAGTGTTAAAAATTATACTATCGTTTTTAGAAGATAGAAGATTGAATATAAATGTTTTTCTTTTATTTTCTGTAAACAGTTATATTTGAATATAAATACTTTTCAAAATCTTAATTTTAGAAATATAATTTCCGATATAATAGAAGCAGTTTTTTTTCAATATTTTCTTTTCTGAAAATGGAAATAAAATTTTTCCGGAGTTTTGATTTCTGAAAACAGAAATGACTATTTAAATTGAAACTGAAAACTGAAAACAGAAATAGATGTTTAAACCCAAATAGTTTTCTGAATTTAAAAATTTATTTTTTCAGATGATTTTAAGAAAGGAATAGAAATAATTATTTTCATAAGGTTTTAAATATAAATGCTCATTAAGTGTTTGTATTATTATTTGTATTATTATTATTATTATAATTTTTAATTAAAACACGTCGATGAGGAAGACATGTTTCTGTATGAAACTCGTCGTTTTAGAGTAGTCCTATAACGTAGGCGTGTTTTATAATTAAAATTAAAATTGTATTTTTAATAATATAATATAAAAAATAGAACTCTTAGATTGATATAAATATTACTAAAAATTAAAAGTAAGCATGCACCGTAATTAATTAATATAAATAAATAAATGATGTTAGAAGGATAGTCTATTGAGTTGAAGGGCGTGATCATTAGAATTAAGGGTTCAATTATATCGTGACGTGCGATTCTCTTGACAATATCTTAGAGATACGATGATCTTCAGATAGATGATACTCTCTCTGTCCCGTCGGCACGTTCTCAAGGATACTTTTATCAACTCAATCTCGTTTGCAGGAACACAGCGAAGAAATGAATCGTAGAAAATCGTACGTAGAGGGGGAGGGACAAAGAAGATGCGAGAATACGTGTAGTTATATAGGACCATAGAGATTCCAACACGTGTACTTATATCGGACCATAGAGATTCCAAAACATGCGTGAAAACGGATGAGAAACACGTCCGCCATGGACGCACACGTCCGTTCGCGAACGGACGTACATCACGTTCGCAGAGAACGTTGACAACAGGTTTTAAAGGCTTCTTTAGCTTGGTGGCAGGTGGTCGATGCAGAGGCAAAATTTACTGCGGCTGGCACTGTAAATTTAAAGGCTCTTGTCTCGGATGAAACCCCCCGGGGCCCTCACATGAATGCAGTAAATACGTTGTGGGGAAGAAGGCCGATGAGGAGACCTCTCTTGGTTTGGCCACCGGCACTTCTGAGCACTTGAATTAGCACCGGCCATCAAACTCTACCGAGTTACATATCCCAGAATGTAGATGATTCATCTGTTCACCGTGGCCTTCTTGGTGGTGTTGATTATACGGGTTCAGGGCATTAATTAGCAGTTTTTCTCACCTTTTAGTTCTCCGATCGACGCCCTTGTGGGTCTCGTTTCAAGTCTTCCAAGGCCAGTGGTGAGTGGTGCTGTTTGTATCTAAGACATTTGCTTCTTCCTCAGGTGGCAAGGACTGAGAGAGAGAGAGATAAATAATTAGAATCTTTTATATTCTACTCCATACTCTTACTTTCTTTATATTATCATATATATATATATATATATATATATATATATATCTCCAGAATAAAACATATGTCATTATGTGTACGCTTACCCCATCACCTATGGTTTGCCTAACTTAATTTTAGATAGATTAGGATGAAAAGAACTGATCTACATTCGTTTGATCTTTTCACGTAATTAAGATAATGACATATATACCTCTATAATCTCTCGTATTAATTATCTTGTGAACTCCTCTAAAGTAAAACTTATATATTGCACATTCAATATTCTGTTAATTTGATGGTATTATAACATTAGATATATATAACTGAATCAATACTTCTTTAATATCTATCGAGTAGAATCTGCGAGATTTTAAAGGTATATACACAATTATTCCAATTACATTGTATCCAACCCCCACACCCCTCCCCCCCCCCCCCCAGTGCACTGCTGCCTTATGCCCTCGATTATTCCTGATATATGATGCCCCCCCGCTCATTATTGCATCATGCCAAACATATGTAAATGGTGAATAATGGACACGTCTCGACCTGATTCGGGTTATTATATATATATATATATGGTTTGACGTCCTGATTCGGGTTGTCTCGACTCACACGTCTCGACCTGACTCAGACAGTGGGAGAGACGCTTGAGTCACGAGTCGTGATCGGGATGTTTCATTATTTTAATATTTTATTTTATATAAATTATATATAAAGAATTTTTTTATTTTGTTATATTATATATATATATTATATATATAAATAATCTTTTTTATTTTAATATTTTATGAGATGATCCAAAACGGAACAAGATGAATCGACCCGACCCATCTCAAATCATGATCGAGACGACAAACATTGTGTATACTATGAACATTAATTGATTGATATTGCAATCAATCGACGAGGCGTCGGTTAGTAGATCCACCGTTCACGGGCGTCTCTATCCATCACTAACCACACGGTTCGAAACATTAATAGGAGCGGTTGCATAGTTTTCGGTCCTTCGAGAAATGGAACTTCTACCGTGGGGGACCTGTCACGTGCATGCAGTCATTTTTCACAGAGCGTCAGTGGAAAGGCGTGGGAGTTAAAAAGGAAGATGAAAATCGAAAGGACAACTCTTCTCCCTTTGAATAATAACTAACAAGATTTTATTCAAAAGGTTTAAGGATTTTTTTTACATAAAAATTATTATTAAAAATAAAATTATAGATTTTTTGCACAAAATATTATATTATTAAAAATACTGATAGTATAGAGAGAAGCATCCTGTGGTCTTTTCGCACATGTTTGAGTGGTGCAGAAAGACTGTTCAGTGCTCTTTTGCATAATTTTTAGTGATATGCATGCAGATACGAGAGTGGGCCGGGAGTGATAAATTTAAAAATATATTTTAAAAATAATTTATATACAAAATTCTAATTTTATCACCAAGTATAAATAGATGACAATTGCCAACTCTCTTGGACCTGAAATCCTATTTTTACACTGACCATGAACAAAGACTTTCAAAATTAATCGTTTCTGACTTTTACCGTAGTGGAGAAAAGACTTCGGTGTAAATCAAGGAAGAAATTCACATTTAACTTCAGTTTTAGAAATATAAAACTTGAAAAGAAAAATATTGTAACGTAACATCTTCCATATCATTGGATTATTTTTTATATTTTTTTTTGGGTGACGATGAATTTGGCGAATCAGAGAATCTTGGACCATGCATCTCGATCTCTAAGATTGAGCACATGATCTCCTATTTCTTTGACATGGGACTTCTACCATCACACCCATACCTCAAGTACTGTTTATTTTCTATATCTTCACTTCTAATTAAGCATATTTTGGCATCTGAAATAAAAAAGTCTGAAAAAAGAATAAATTAAAGTTGTTGATATATTTTGTGTAAGTTAATTTCTGTTGCCATAAACTATTTCTCAATATGATTAACAAATCAGCACCATCTTCAGTTGGTTGATCGTTAAGATTTTTTGATGGGCCAATATTAGGGGTGAACATTATTTGGATTTAACTCGAAAATAATACTGAACAGATAGATTTGATTTGATTTGATTTAGGTTGAAATTTAAAAAAATTCGATTTAAATTCAAATCAAACTGTATTAAAATTTTTATTTTGATTTGATTTTAATTTTCAAAAAATCGAACTGAACTTAAAAAATTGATTTTAAAAATATTTTTGTCAAATTATTATAAATATATATACTCATTAATGTTAATTCTCAAAATCCAACTTGATTTTAAGAGAATTTTTGTCAACTTAATATAAGCCTATATATAATTATTAACCTTAATTTCAAAAGTCTAACTCCGATCGTCCCAATGAGATTTTTGAATCTAATATTGTGAAGTAAATTTTAAATCAACTTCCATTTTAATGTAATTAAAATTTTTAATTTTTATGTGAAAATATCATGGAGTGTTTACTCTTGCAAATTATAACTATTGGTGTTATTTTTTAATATTTATTTTATTTAATTGAATTTTTTTACTCTATCTTTCTCTTCTCTCTTTTGAATCTAATTTAATTTTTAAAAAGATAAAAAATATGATTCAAATCCAAAGAAATGGAATAAAATTGAAGTAATTGAATTGAATTTAATTTAATTTTACATTAATTCGATTTGATTTGATTCGAGTTAAATCTTTAATTTAATTTTATTTAATTTAAAAAAATATATTCAAATAAAATCAAACTAAACGGTACCGGTTAGAATTTTTGAGAGGGAGATTAAATTTCTAGAACATGAAATTACCCGATGATCTCCATGTCAAAACATCAAAAATATGTAGCGAAAACATACCTGGATCTATGGGAACCAATCTTCCAATCCAGAGCAGTGTTTTCCGACGGCACTCCAAGATGATGGGATGTCAAGGAGAAGGAGAAGTCTCGTGTGTGGATTGGGGACTATGACCCGGTCTCTTAACTCAAGAGACCTCTGTTCTGCGTACGGGTGCTAAAACAATCTTTGGTGTCATTTTCTATTTTAACTCATTATAAAAATAGAAACAGAACCCTGGTCTCTACACATAATAAAAATATGACCCATATTTTTCTTTAAATACTTATATCCCCAACTCCTTAATTAATCACATTTATAGGGATAAACTTTATGATAACCTATAGTATACAATTTATTATATATATATATATATATATGTATACCCACGTTAGATTAAATCCAACGGTACCCACCTCTAACTAACAACATATATGTTATATATATATAATTTATATATAAACATACACACACGTACTTGCATGAGCAAAGTAAACGCGCGAACAAATTAATGGATACTTATGACACCTAACCATGTAGCTAGGCATGCACAACTCGAATTGATTACCAACTTCCATCTACCAGGAGAAGAGTTAAATAGACGACATAAGAAGAAGGGCCATGAAACATGCTTCGGCGATTTGATGACATTCACCTACGGGGGTATTTGAGGACAAAAAAAAAAGAAATAGTGATATATATATATATATATATATATATATATATATATATATATATATATATATATATATATATATAATTGCGAATTTGGTGACAAGCCCGGCCCAGGCACATATTTAAAGCTCAATTTTACAGTCGCGTTGACCATGCAAACCTGTCGAGAAAACGTCCGCGCGCGGTGAAGGGTCAAAAGGACGGACAGTCGTCGTCAAACCCGGCCCATCGATCCTTACGATCAGCTCTCCACTCACCCACCTGCAGGCGAGTGAAACAAGTGCCGGTGGTTGCATGTTTACCAACCACCTTGAAATTAAGAAGGTTTCATTTCCCCTTTCCAACCACGGCACTCAGCAGGGACCTTCAATTTTACCACGTACCTACGTAGAGCTCAGCAAAGGAAGGGAAGAAAGGGAGAGGGACCAGGATAAATGTTTGCAACGGATCATGCATGATTGACTTATTGAAGTCTGATGTGACTTGCGTTTGGGTTGCTGGATTTGTTTTGCGTAGTAAAGTCGGGGTCTCATGCATCATCATGATCCCCACCAACCGGGATATGCGATTTCAGCTTCGTATATATATATATATATATATATATAAGATTAATGCTGTCAAATCCAAGCTTTCTTTACGTAGTACTGTCTGCTTTGCACCTTCATAACTTCGGACAAATGTGTCCCCCATGGGTCCCGTAATTTATGTATGGAGTTAAAAACTCTGTAGCGGCGTGGGGTGAGACAAATTAAAGTCGTCGACAGTGAATTAGTATCGTCAAATGAAACAAGCAATTAAGCGTGTATTAATTCAAATATATAATACGGTTGAAGGATGGGGCGCCGGCTGGCGATCGATGGCGTGTTTCAGTCAAGATCACATACATACATATATATATATATATATATATATGTATATATAGCCGCCATGGTGGGGCTAGCTTGATTGGGTTGGAGATCGACGCATTTGAGACGGGATGGCCGAAGTTGATTTACTTCTTAATTATTAGCCCTGCATACACCTGCACGGAAGGGGAGGGGGTGCACGAAATTAAAGCCGCCATGTGAGTTATCTATTAAGCATGGCCGCGGTTCCTTCCCCACCTGGACGAGTGTGGCAGATTAATTGGGCATCCGATGTCACCTCATGGAGCGAGAACGTGACACACATCCCTCTCTCTCTCTCTCTCTCTATCTTGCTCTCTATTGACCGGGCCATGTGATCGAGGACCAGCCCCGGCACGGATACATGGAGCGCACGCCGCGGCATTTAGTCGAACAGTTGCACATGACGTGCGTTCCATACGTCTTTCGTACCCATAGTAGGATTCGTCGACTAGATGATCTCTATCGGATCAGATTTTCTCTGATCTAATATGATATATTCGAGTCGTAATTAATTCGACTCGACTCGATGTATATCATCTCTTATCTTTTCTTCTCTCTCTCTCACTGTGACTCGGCTCGACTCAGACGATCCTAGAGGTGATCCGTAACTCATCAAATTTTTCTAAATATGATACAACACATCCGAGTTAATCCAAGTCGAACCGAGTCGACAAACTATAACCCACGTTACTTAAATATAGACAACTAGCTACTTCTAAACATAAATCACTGAAACGCAGACTGCTAATAAGATTCAGCGACTCGATCGGTAGTGTGATTAATTCGCAGAAGGTCTAGCTAGCTAGGGAAACGGAACAACACTCGGTCCGGGATTCCGGAGGAAGTCCCAGGTGTCAATATCTTCAAGAAGCCGTCGCCGTCGCGGGAACACTACACCGACGACCCATATATATATATATATATATATATATATATATATATGTAGCTGGCTACATTAAGAACTTCTACTGGCATGAACTGGCTGCTGCCGTCCGCCTAATTCTCTTGTCCCACAAGAAACTACTCCCACCCAACTACATTTCAGCGACCATTTTAATTAAATCAGAAGGGCAGAGAAGTTCTCTCACTGCATGAAAGTGAATGCCTTGGAGCTTCGGATATGCTAACGCCACGTCGGTGAAACGTATGTACATATGTAAAACGGATCAAGGGGACTATATATTATTGTCACATCAAGGATGACGATGGAGAGAGCTGGCACGTTAATTTGGTGGGCGGGTGAAGCAGTCCTCCAGCTACATGTAAAAGTTGTTCTACGTACGTATGAATAATATATCTAGCTGATAGGATACTGGCACACTATACATAAAACGGTGCTTAAATACTTTGGATGAAGAAGATGCAGTACTGACATATGGGATTGCCCCATCTCCTCCTTAATTAATTATGTCTTGTGACCTTTGAGGTTGTGTTCTTTTTGTAATAATACTCTCCAAACTCTATGATGGCTGCTATCGCCCTGGGTCACAACACATTCCAGTCTTCTTAGACGTCCGATCGAAGGTGGCGGTGATCATCGATGGTTACACCCGGTAAACGCGACTAATTAAGCAGGGGGACAGTAAGCCTAAGCATTTCATTGGTAGAACCCTAAAAAGCAATCAGTGGAAGTAGACTAAACAGTATCGCCGCGCGTACTGCATGTGAGGGTAGTAAGATCGATCATACTGACGAGGCCTTCCTTAATTACCATCGATCACGGTGGAGAGACATCATTGGCTACGAGTTCTGAGGTTAGGTGACCTGCAAAGGTGAGCGAGCGGAAGGGCGATCGAGGTGACTTGATCGATCGATAGTCGGGTTATTTATTAGAAACGAGTAATGGACGAAGATTTGGACGCGGGAGCGAGCAGCTGCCGTCTAGCTAGGCTGTGCCCGGGCAGGCAATGACCACGACATGGCATGGCTATTAACTATACTACACGTCTCATTCTTACAACACACATCCGGGAAACTGAATAGTCTGGACTTAATTATATGGCTGCTTAATTTTGTGCATGTCTCCTCTTTCTTATGGGTGCAATTGTCCTTTTAACACTTACTTCTGTCAATAAGCAAGAGACGACGTGCGTACGTAGATAGATAGTCCTACAAATTAAACATAGATCTTATGCATGCATCTCATTAATTAATTTCCTCACTTACACGTCCTAACTGAAATGACATATATAGATGTCTATGACAGCTCTTTGTACGTGAAAGGTCGTGATTGTGCATGACGAACTAGGGTACCTATGTTTCGACGCAAGGCAAGAATTCGAACTGCCATATTTCACGCAACTTTTAGTTGAAAGCATATTCAAGCTTCAGCATACACAGTTATTTTGAGAGTATGCAGTTTTAGAAGCTGGTTAATAAGTAGCCTTAGTGGTCTTTGAGAGTTATGTTTTTTCGTCCAGCTAAAAGCTTCATATTACAACTTTTTAGATTGTAATGAAAACAAAAGGAAATATTATCTATATACTCCTAAATTTTTTTAAGAATTATTTGTGTATCTCTATTTTTATGATATCTATCTCAATATCTCTCAAATCTCTTAACCCAAGTGTCATGCACTTGCGATGTTAATTAAGTGTGATAACTCACTCCCGTAAGATTGTCATTTTGCCCCTACTTTTGTTGGAGAGAAAGAGAGTGAGAGTTGAGTCGACATGGTGGTGCTATGGTGGAGGAGGTGACAAGAGGGAGGGGCGAGGGAAATTGGAGAGGGGGTGGGAGACGGGGCGAGGGAGGGTGCATGGTCAGAGGGGAGGGGAGGGGAGGAGAGAGGTGAGGGAGGTTGGTGGGAGGTGAGTGAGAGGGATGGAGGTTATAGGGTTCGACTGGTGACGAACCTCTTGCTTCTTTATTCTTTTCTTTTATAAGGTGTTCGAGAGCATTTTTTTAAAGATTATTTCTCCTTTGAAATATATTTCACTGTGATTTTTTTCATAATTTTTAAATTTATCAAATTTAAAATTTGACATGTTTGATAAAATCTAAATAATATTTAAGGGAGGAAGAAGTTTTATGGTTAGAGAGATAGTTGAAAAGAGAGAGAAAGGTGATAATATGTGTATGGGTGAGAGAGAGAGATGGTTATGGGAGGGAGAGAAAGAGTGATGATTTATGTGTGTGAGAGAGAAAGTGGTGCATAGTTAAGAGAGAGAGAGAGAGAGAGAGAGAGAGAGAGAGAGAGAGAGAGAGAGAGAGAGAGAGAGAGAGAGAGAGAGAGAGAGAGAGATTAACTCTTTCGAAAGAAAATATGTAAATTTTGAGAGAAAAAATTTTAAAAAAATATAATCAAACACCCCATTAATCTGTGAACCTTCCCTAGAAACAAGTCGTGGGACCTTGAGCGCTTGCGGGTCCGGTGGAGGCAGACGGTCGTCTCTTAATTGCGGCCGCCCACCCCAGAGTTGATAGGTGTTATTCTAACGCAGGAACCAGCCATGTACACCTAACTTCACGTCCTGACCTATTCTCCTCGGTATGTATGGTATTAAGTTTTAGAAGCTTGTTAAGTAGCCTTAGTGGTCTTTGAGTTATTTTTTTTCTTCCAATTAAAAGCTTCAAATTACAGCTGTCTAGATTGTAACGAAAACAAAAGAAAAATCATTTATATACTCTTAAATTTTTTTAAAAATTATTTTTATATCTCTATTTTTATGATATTTATCTCAATACTATTCAAATCTCTTAACCCCAGTTGCTATGATATTTGCCCCCAGTTTTGTTAGAGAGAGAGAGAGAGAGACTACACGGTGGTGCCATGGTGGAGGGGGTGCATGACAGGAGAGGGGGGCGAGGGAAATTGGAGAGGGGGTGGGTGACGGGGCGAGGGAGGGTGGTCTGAGGGGAGGGGATGAGAGTGGGTCGACCAAAGAGGGGGTGGGCAGCGGGGCGAGGGAGGTTGGTCGGAGGGGATCGAGGAGAGTGAGACGGAGGGAGGTTATAGGTTTCGACCGGTGGCGTACCTATTGCTTCTTTGTTTTTTTTTTCCCCTTCAATCTCTTCATCAGAGCTGAAGCTTCTCCAGTCCACAAACAAGTCGTGGCACATTGAGCATTTGCGGGTCCGGTGGAGGCAGGCGTTCGTCTCTTAATGGCGGCCGCCCACCCCAGAGCTGAGAGGTGTTATTCTCACGCGGAAACCAGCCATATACACCTCACTTCACGTCCTGACCTATTCTCCTCAGGCATGCAGGGGAGCATCCCGTTCCCTCTTCAATCTTCCCCCCTCCCTCCCCTTTTAAATACTATCCTATAGGCGCTTTCGTGCACTCCACCTGCTTCCTCGCCTGCCCGCCATTATAAATACACCATTATGCCCGCTACCCTTGTTGCAGCCTTGCAGTTTCTGTGGTAGTACACTGCTAGCCTTCCTATACATACGCAGGGCTTGTCCACCTTTACCACTGCCCCTCGCCTGTGTGCTGCGAGGCCACCTTGGTCTCATCTGCCTTTTCCGTCCCAACCTCGTCGGCTTCTGCTCTCCCATGGACACTAGAGATGGTAGCGTGGTCGGCTTCCTCAAGGACAAGAGCATCCTCATCACCGGTTCCACGGGCTTCCTAGCAAAACGTAATGGCAGCTGATCTCTTCGTCTCGAAATGTGGTTTTCTTAATATTCAGATGTTTGAACGTGGCCAATGTCCCTCTTCCATCGATCTCTCCGTTCTCCTTTCCGCTGGGAAAGGGCGTTTACACGCTTATTTGCGCTCGCGATCGTTCTGTGGTTGGGTATTTCTCTGATCTTCTCCCTCCATTCCATCTGCTTCTTCAATTCCTTCCATTGTAGTCTTCGTCGAGAAGGTGATGAGGGTGCAGCCCGACGTGAAGAAGCTCTTCCTCCTCGTCAGGGCCGCCGACGCCAAGTCCGCCGCCCAACGACTGCACAGCGAGGTTTGCCATCTCCACTGATCTTGCACCGTCTTCAGTACCTTCCTTTACGTCCTTCTCGTCTTCCTCTAGCAATCAGTTCTTTCTCCACTGGATCTAGCTTTTCAACCGTCCGTGTGGAGCGTAATTTCTTCGAGATTTCATGGTTAGGGATAGAGAGTCAGAAGATCCAAGCTTAGCTAAGTACTGGGCATCCAATCCATGTGTGGTTAAGATTATTACCTCTAGTAAGAGAACATACGAGTTGTCGTTAATTAATGACTGTGAGAAGATATTTAATTATTTATTTAGTATGTTTGACCTAATTTAAGTGATCGAGAGGGGGTTAGGAACAGATGTTATTTGCATCAATCGATGTCACCAAACTTCGCATCGATCAGCTGTGCGCTTTTGTGTATCATTATATAGACATACGTAGTTAGGTAGAACTATCACTGTCAACCCCCCCGAGTCTGCATCTTTAATTTGCTGTATATATATATATATATATATATATATACAATCTCCTTTAAGAGATTATAATCTATGTTGCTACATATGATGTTGGACCATGAGGAATTTTCTTTGGTTCTTCGATGATTTTCCCATAAAAAAAGCCTGTCTGAAAACTCCTAGGAAACTTTGCGTACGTGCACCAGGATCTCCATCCTATTATATATATATATATATTTATGTATTTTTGCACCCTCAGTTAATAAGGTGATCGTCAGAGTCTGACCGTACCTGAAAGGAGGCTGGGTTGTACTGGCCTTGGGGGGCCAGGGGGAAGGCCAAGTGAGAGAGGAACATGTAAACTCATAGTTAGAGATGAAATTAATTAGTTAATAGCCTCTGGCTGAATGGGGTTATAATTCAATATTTCAATTCCACATCCGAAAAATGAGGGATATAATTTTGGCAACGTCCAGCTCCCTCTTAAAGACATGCACCTACTGAAGATGTGGGGATAACGGGGGTATAATTGCAGAGGACCTCTCATTAATTAATGAGATGGACCATTCACTACCCCTTACTTCACACAGTACTCGTTGCTGTGACATAAAAACACTTAAAAGGGAGTACAAGTAGCATCTCTAATTAATTAACATATCAAGTTATAATATTAAACTCGCTGTAGTCGGTCGATCTGCAGGTAGAAAGATATAAATATGTATATATATATAAGAAAAAAATGATCTCTCAGATCTCATATTTTAAACATTTGTTTAGTTAGGGAATGACATCTAATCACTCGGGGAAGTCTACGAGCACTAGAAAAATGGCGTCATAAGGAGTCCTGGGCGTTACCTCAGAAGATAACTCTTCGATACTTAAGTCAGGATCAAGGCAAGGAGAAGAACAATAGGAGACATAGAGAGAGAGAGAAAGCGTGAGAGTAGAGCAAACAAGTCTAGGGGCGGGAGTCGGATTCCTGAAGGTGCACTCGTTACATCCGGCGAGTGCTCAGAGAGTGCTTACTCGGCCCGTGACATGCTTAGAGGCTTGTTTCTTCTTCTATCTCTCCTTTTTCTCTGCGTGTCTGAGTAGATCCCCGCGTCTGGGTGTCTCCTCTGTCTCCATGTGTATGCGTATACCTCTGTCCTCCCTCTTTGTGTGTATGAGGGCCTATTTATAGGTTGCTCTGGCGATGGGGATCCGTTCCCTAACGGGAAAAAAGTGTAAGTCGCATGGTAACGTCTCCTTGTTCATGGGTGGAGTTTCCCGTTGTGCTCATGCTTAATCGAGAAGTCTGGCCTCGAGATGAGGATCCTGGCATAATAAGTGTGACCTCGTCCCTTCCAGAGAAGTGGCCTATAACGGTGAGAGCAACGTTCGGTTGCTGCAGAGTCATCCGGCGTCTGGGACACTCGCATTGATGCCTCATGTGAGTTGATGAATCCTCGATATGTTCTTATTAGGTCATTAGGTTTTGGGCCGTTCATTAACCTGCGTTGGTCCCAATCGGATCGGGCTGAAGCGAGTCCACTGTTGGTGGGCCGCAATGGGCCTGGTGGGTTTTACCCTCCCACTAGTCCCCCATTCTCGGGCGCCAAGCACGCTCGTGGTCCGAGAGGATTTCTCAACGGGCAGGTTCTGGGAGGCTTCTAGGAGAATCCTCTGCGTTGTCCAGCTTCTTGGCACATGGGCCCTGCCTCCTGTTGCGGTCCTTGGCGCACAAGGCAGCCCCCGTCCGGCTGTGAAGACTTTGCACATCGTGATGAACTGGGTTCCATCACCATCCTTCCATCCTACTATGGGCGATTGGGAGTGCGCATCCGAGCTCGTCTTCATTGGCGCCGTCTGTGAGAACTTCTAGCCTAATAAGCACAAAAGTTCATCTTTGTTGGGGGGGTTAGTGTGGAGGCCTAAGAAGAGGGGTCATAGAATCCCATATCGAAAATTACAAAAATATGTATGTGATTATAGACTAGGCTTAAGCCTTCTCCTTTGACGGTATTTTTATTAGCAAAAAGGATAGAATTTTAGCCGCTCTTAGACACGACGGTGACAATATCTCAAAGAAGATACCTAAATTTTATATGTTTTTAATATATATATATATATATATGCAAATGGACTGAGATGATTAACATCTCACAATAACTTAACAATTCTACGTGACATCATGTACCAGTGGTAGCTAGAGATAATCAAATTCAAAGTGATTGACGCACGGCACCCACATTAGTTTCCTGCAGCTAACAATCCACCCTCCCCGTGCCAGTTTGATTCCTTCACGACCGTGGTTCAGGCTGGTGGATGGAGAAGCCCTGGGCTGTCGTTTGGCGTTGGAGATCGGCGTCTTCTGTGTCTGGAGACGCGGTGGTCTTGGTCTGTGGATTTAGAATCCGTCGACCTCCGAACATCGGGGTGTGGATTCCTTAATAAATGCCTTCTCTACCTCCGTTTCCCGTTACTTGCCATGCAGCCGATCGTAAATACCAATTCACAAGCACTGCTGTTTAGGGAAGGACACGATCCCCGGTTCCGGTTTCACCGGACGATAGCGTTTTTTGTGCTCCTTTTGGATCAGGCAGAGAGAGAGAGAGAGAGAGAGAGAGAGAGAGAGAGAGAGAGAGAGAGAGAGAGAGAGAGAGAGAGAGAGAGAGAGAGAGAGAGAGAGAGATGTTTATGAACAACAGACGAGAGTGTGAGAGACAACCGAGAGGTTATGAACAACAGACGAGAGTGTGAGTTTGACGCCTATTTCAACCCGTCGATCGATACATTTCTCCTGGTTGGTTCACTTTTTCAAATGAGAAACTATGTAGTAAGTGCTGATATAAATGCCTGCCTGTGGCGCCCACGTGTTCTTCTGTACCCTTATATCTTCCGTATTTTGATCTCATTAATTACGTACCTATCTTACCACCTGTGGAGGGTTAGAAATTTAAGGATAATTATATATATATATATATATATATACCCGCAGAATCTATCATTTATATTTCATACCTTCATATTTTGTATATTTTATTTATGCTCCCATAAAAGGAAAATACTGCTTCATATATATCTCTGCTTCTAGTGCCTTTCGTATCAGATGACTAGCGCAGGGTTTAATTTGTGGGATATACAGAAAAGCTTGAAACAATATAGGAGCATGTATATAATCACTTCGATTGAATGGCTGATGTGGTAGGGCTGACTATTATGAGGGTAGACATACAAGAAGGAATATGAGAGTACGGGGCATTCTTATATTTATAAATATTTATCAATATTATTGACATAAAAATACATACAATTATCCCTAAAACTAATTAGGAGCAGTTCACCAAAATGGAATCCGTTTCGCTGCATACCCGGGAAGAGTGACACAGAGGTTAGGTAATTAAGCCTTCTTCGTGCCATTTTATTTGGAGAGTGATCAGAGCAGCCACTACTTTTAAGGTCAAGGGATCCATCCCCTCTTCCAGCTTCTTTTCTTCGTGACATCATCTTTAATTACCGAATACCTGTAGTTTTAGATAGGTGAGGGCTTTCTTTATGAAGAGAGAAGTGTGCAGTTAATTATACTTATTAACGATTTAATGATCACCGTGTTTACTATTAGACATTGAATCTATGTTCTATAAAGTTTCACGACTAAAATATAATGTGCTTAAAATAGTGGAGCCCTCTCCATTCAACACTTTAAGATTTTGAGTTGGATGAACTATCTAATAAACTCTTATTGAGTTTGATGGTCCAATCTAATAAACTTTAATATGGTATCAAAACTCATGATTATGATCTGCTGCGCCGCACATCCCGTGTTTGTCATGATCCACAATTGGTCTGCACGAGAGAGGACATATTAGAATAATCTCGTATTAGAAACATGTTAAAATATTATGTGCTTTAACACCTTAAGAGTTTGCGGTAGACGGTTCGATCCAAGAAACTTTAACCTCTTATACATGTAGATTCAACAGAATGCAATTGAGGGGGGAATACAGAATACACAAAACGGAGTAAGAATTGTGCCACCTACCTAAGTGAGAGGATTTCTTCTCCCTTGAGCTCCCTCTCGAGAGAAATTAAGTATCAATTAATAACCGCATAACAAGGCATTGGGTGCAAGAGTTTGGGGTTTCGTGTTGAAGGACCCAACAGAGTCTAAAGCTAATTAGGGGGCCGGCTTTCCATCTTCTTGAGATCAAATGTTGCCTGAACAAAGGGCCACGTCGAGATGCAACTTGTTCAATCTCTATAGCCCATCGTAGGGTTATATATAGCTCAATATATATTATTGTCAAAACCATGCATCTACGGATTAATTAGGTAAACACAAAATTTAGGAGCACTTCATGTCACTGATCACCTTCTCGTACCTGTGTGTGTGTGTGTGTGTGTGTGTGTGTGCGTGCGTGTTCCTGATGTTATATATATAACTTCGACCGATGAATGCCAACTTATTGATCAGGTGATGGGGAAGGAGGTGTTCAGAGTCCTCAGGGAGCAGCACGGAAAGGGGTTCGAGTCGTTCATCTCAGAGAAGGTTTCTCCCGTCGCCGGAGACATAGCTCGTGAGAACCTCGGGATAGATGACTCCGACCTCAGGGAGCTCTTGTGGAGAGAGGTGGACGTCGTCATCAACGTAGCTGCCACCACCAACTTCTATGAAAGGTGAGATATATAAGCTTATAGACTTACCTTGATAATTTCATATTAATTTCTCACTGGGCAGGAGAGAATTAATTAATTGGAAGAGACACGATCGATGGTAGTCAATTTAGTGTACGTGACTTCATGTAGGTACGACTTATCCTTGAGCATCAACACACTGGGCGCCAAGCACGTCCTCGACTTTGCAAAGAAATGTGAAAAACTTGAATTGCTCCTCCATGTATCCACAGGTATATATAAATGTGCCCATTAATTAATTGGACATCTCTAATGCACGCATGCACGCATGCATGCCACCTCCCCTTTCTCCGTATAGTTTTCTTAATCATGCTGCAACCAATCCCACGCACGCACGACATCAGTCAATGGTGGCTTAATGCATGTATTAATTGGCAGCCTATATTGCCGGTTCAAGGGACGGGCTGATATTGGAGAAGCGATTTCATATGGGGGAAACCCTCAATGGGACCACTGGTCTGGACATCAGCGAAGAAGTGAAGCTGGTGGAGAAGACTTTGGAGGAGTTGCGTGCGGAGGAGTCGACGGAGAAAGGCGAGAAGGTTGCGATGAAGGAGTTGGGTCTGAAAAGGTTTGTTGATTTAATCGAGAGTACTTCAAAATATATAAGTATATTAATGGAGTCTTTTCTCTTAAATAATTCTCTTTTAATCAGGGTTTGCCGACCCGTCCGACCCGGCCGACCCGGTCTCTGCGCGGGACGGGTCGGGTCGGGCGGGTCGCACTGCGACCCGGTCCGCCCCGGTGCCTCTCCCACCTCCGGCGCCCCCCGCCCCCTCCTGTTGCGGCCCTCCGACGCCTCTCCCACCTCCGGCGCCCCCCCGCCCCCCTCCTGCTGCGGCCCCCCACCCCCTCTCCCACCTCCGGCGCCCCCCGCCCCCTCCTGCTGCGGCCCCCCCACCGCCCCCCTCTCCCACCTCCGGCGGCCACCACCGCCCCCCCACCTCTCCCACCTCCCCCTACCCCTCCTGCTGCGCCCCCCCACCGCCCCCCTCTCCCACCTCCGGCGGCCACCACCGCCCCCCCACCTCTCCCCCCTCCCCCACCGCCCCCCAACCTCCGGCGGCCCCACCACCGAGATCGCTCTCCCCCGCCCCCACGGCCCCCTCCCTCTCCCACCTCCTGCGGCCCCCCACCACCCCCTCTCCCACCTCCGGCGCCCCCCCGCCCCCTCCTGCTGCGGCCCCCCACCGCCCCCCTCTCCCACCTCCGGCGGCCACCACCGCCCACCCCACCTCTCCCACGGTCCAACCTCCCCCTCCCCCTCCTGCTGCGGCCCCCCACCGCCCCCCTCTCCCACCTCCGACGGCCACCACCGCCCCCCCACCTCTCCCACGGTCCCACCTCCCCCTCCGGCTGCGGCCCCCCACCGCCTCCTGCTGCGGCCCCCCACCGCCCCCCTCTCCCACCTCCGGCGCCCCGATCCGCCCCGACCCGCCCCGACCCGCTCGTACCGAGCCGGGTCCCGCCTCGCACCGCACCGGTACATGGCGAGACGCACGGGACAGAGCGGGTGGGTCCGTCCCGTCCACGACCCACGGCCCGTGCGACCCGGCGCCCGCCTGGGTCGGGTCGGGTCGTGCGGGTCAGTGCGGGTCGGGGCGGGACGGCAAACCCTGCTTTTAATTAACTTGTTATTGAATCTAAGGAAAACTTATTTACGTATGTACCTAGCTAGCTAGCTAGGAAGATGACTACTCGAGGGGGTCTGGCACGTTAGTTTTAATTACCTAAAAGAAATTCTCTTTGTCTCGATCGATCGATCGATCGATCTCTTCCAGGGCTAGATCCTTCGGGTGGCCAAACACCTATGTTTTCACGAAGGCACTTGGAGAGATGTTAATTGGGCAATCGAGAGGGAATGTGCCGGTCGTTATCATGCGCCCAACCATTATAACCAGCACCTACAAAGAACCATTTCCCGGTTGGATGGAAGGAACCAGGTAATTCATTGACAATTTTAACAAGAATGGATCATCACAAATACGCACAGTTGTATATATATATATATATATATATATATATATATATATATATATATATATATATATATATATATATATAACTTGCTACGTACACATGCATGCTAACACATACATTTAAGTTGAAACATGATCCGTGGGCTACGTACGTACACAGGACGATCGACAGCCTGATCATTGGTTATGCAAAGGGAAAACTAACGTGCTTCTTGGGGGATGTCAACCTAGTTTTGGATGTGGTAAGTATATGTACATGTTCATTCAGAACTTCTAATTAATTTTACTGATCCTGATCGTCGATCCGTGTGGTCATATATATATATGGCTACCGATCGATCGCGGACAAATTATTACTTGTTGGGGGTAACCTCGATCTCGGGGCCGCGCATGCAGATCCCCGGAGACATGGTGGTGAACGCGATGATCGTCGCCATGGCTGCCCACGCGAACCAGCAGTGCGACTCCATCTACCATGTGGGCTCGTCCGTCAGCAACCCGGTGACGTACGCCACCTTCAAAGACTGCGGCTACCGTTACTTCCTGGAGAACCCACGCGTCGGCAAGGACGGGAAGATCATCAAGACGCAACAGCTCCCTGTCTTCACCACGATGGCCAGCTTCCGCAGCTACATGACTCTTCGGTATTGGCTACCACTAGAGGTGAGTTGTAAATGACTTCGTATTACATATATATATTGTCTGGGCACTGCCTCACTGACATATATATATATATATATATATATATATATATATATATATATATATATATATATATATATATATATATATATATAGATCAAGAGTTAATTTGAGCGATACAGCTGCTAGCCCATGTTTTGTGTTACTATATATATGTATATATACATATATACATGTCATTGTGGGTAATTATCTCTATCAGGGCTTGAGGCTGGTGAATGCTGCACTGTGTGGCATGTTCTCTAAATGGTACAATGAGCTCAGCCGCAAGTACAAGTTTGTGATGCATCTTGTCGACCTCTACGAGCCCTATGCCTTCTTCAATGGGCGGTGAGACCAGATCACACGTCTCAAACATGGCTCTTCCAATGTTGCTCAAATTAATGCATGCATCCATCATGCTGATGTACATTATTATACATATATATATATGCAGCTTTGATGATCTAAACCTCGTGAGGCTGAGGACATCGTCGTTGGCAGAGGATAGCGCCGACGCAAAGATGTTCAACTTCAACCAGAAAACGGTCAATTGGGACTACTACTTCACCAAGGTCCACTTCCCTGGAGTCCTGAAGCACGTATTAAAGTGAGAGCCGCAGCAACCCTCGTCGCCATATGATCATAATACCATATCATGAATACATATTGGTTCGTCATGTCCTGAAAATCTATATGTTCCGGGAATCAATTGACGGTCATAAGAAGCGTTTGTGCAGTGTCTAATTAAATCCCGTTCGGTAACTGTTATTGTGATCTGCTAGCTCCAATGGAGAGGAAGGTGTGAGCTACGTTCTGGCCAATATGAATTGCTTCCCAATGCCCCACTTGACGTCTATATATATATATATATATATGCAACTGAGTAAAGGCACGCAGGAACAGAATGTGAAATTTGCTTGCCTTCATCAATTGCCATCGCGGTCACATTACGCATAAATGATAGCAAATAGTCTTGGTTGTTGCAAACGTATAAATAAAAAAAAGATACCCTAGAATGCAGGGAACAAGATAACTGTGATCAAGTAAAATCCTTTGATCAGATGATCTTTAAACTGGATATAACCTATACTTCAAAATAACAGGCAAGTTTGGTGATTTTGATAATGATGACGGCGACGGCTTAAGAACAAATTAAGTGGCTGCGAGTCTGCGATCTCTCACCTACTTGGACAAGAAGAATGAGGACGAGAGGTGGGAAACTAGTTAGTGGGTGCTGATGAGATATGGGAGAAGAGAAGGTGCCGACATTGGAATCATTGATCAGCTGACTGATCAACGTACATGCGAGCAAAAGAGCAGAAGGATTAAGTTGATGATCGGGTGCTGCCTCACGAAGAAACCAGGCAGAAATCAGCAAAAGGAAAATGTGAAATAAGAGAAGTGATAGCGTGTCCTAAAAAGTGGAATATCCTTATAACGTTGCAAACAACATAGTTTGTTCTATGAGCGGTGTATAATTTTGCTAAGTATTTCCTTACGGGGGAATTCTCCTGTTTTCGGGACATCCGTTTGTAGAGATCTCGTTGTCACCAGAGAGGTAAGTATTGGACCTACTGGGCCCCCAATTTCAAAGCATGATCCATCGAATCTTCACCGGGGTGTTCTTATCCATACCAGACAGAGGCAAAGATGATGGGCCCATGATTTCAATGCGGGCCCATTGAACCGAGGTCCTCGGGCCAAACTTGAATGTTGGGCCGGTTGCGCGGCTCTCAAAACCCGTTAAGTTGATACACTACCACAGGGCGGTGTAATAATTTTCTTTTTTGCACATTGGTCTCCGTCAGCCTACATATTTTTACTGTTTGATCGTTAATCGGAGGACTAAAATAAATTAAAAAAATATTACACACATTGAATAGGTTGAAAATGAGAAATCCTTTTAAGGTGTAAAATCTCTTGTTTAAAAAGACGATATCTCAAGGCATTAAGACTTAAGTCTCAAGGTGATACGTTAGCAAAACGTCTTGACGAGACATGTGTCTAAGATTTTTTACTTGAGACTTACGTGTCTTTTATTGATTGCGGTGATGTAACACAATGACCGTCTCAAACAGTTATTTGAGACTTGTGTAACAGTTGAGAAAGTAATGTAACTAAATGTTGTATGCATGGTAGGCCCGGCCAAGACTAATTATGCTTCTTTTATTATCATTAAAACATGATTCAATAATTATGAGATAATATGGATCTATCATTGAGTTAACATAACATTAACACATGAAAATAAATATTACTTTAAACTCTTTCGATAATTTTAAGATTATTTTCTTAGATTATTGAAGTTTACGTCTCATTGTGTCTTAAGTTTTATATATATGTCTCGTGAGACTTACATAAAGTGACTTACAACTGACTAGATACCTTTTAAATTATGATACAATCATTATTTATTTTTACTTTTTTAACAGTCTGATCAATTAGTAGTTGAACTGTACAAACATGTAGGTGTACGTCGGGTGGGACTTCCAAAAAAAAAAGGAATCGATTACATCATCGGGCCATAAAACATGTCATTCTACTTTTAAGTTTGGGCCACATCAGGTGAAGCTGACCCTCGAGGGCTCGGTCCCACGCACAAACTTTTATCTGCCCAGTGTCCTAATTAATACGCGGCCATATATACTACTTGCTGTTGAACACAATTAATAACGTACGATGCCATTATTTATGGTAAATAAAGAAGAATACGATGAAGTTGGTTGTACCTGTTAAAGCTAAGAGTAATGCGTAATGCATCTATGCATTAATTATATTCATCGGTGTAATTATTATAATATTTGATAATTTTTTTAAATTTTTTTAAATATTTTCACATTTAATTAACTAGATATATTATTAACGTCATCAAATGACATGACGTGAGGACCAATTAAAAGAAGAATCATAATTATGTGAATAGTGAAATTAGACCAATTTCACTATTCACGGGGGCATAAAAATTTTTTTACGTGACTCTCACGTCACGTCATCTAATGATGATGTGATCTGCACACTAAATTAATTAGACGTGAGGATTCCTAAAAAAAATTAAAAAAATCAAATGCCACACTAATTATATTGATGGGTGTACGTAATTAGTGCACGAGGTGCACTAAACATTACTCTAAAGCTAATAACCTTACTGGGACATGCTAATAGGTATGTTCAACGAACAACTCATGAACGTGCTCGTTGAAAGGTCTCGATTTGATTTCCTTGACTAAGTAACAAGTCAAATTTGTACGAATGAATATGAACCGTGAAATGGGGGACTATGGATATTTTAGATTCAATATATCAAAAAAAACAAGTGAAATTTGATCAAAATTTTAACCATGTGCGATTAATTCATAAATGAGCTGTGCTTGTTCAAAAGAACGCTTGATTTAGTTATGTTCGTGAACAACCCCAATTAGGATTTCGTTGTGTTTTCTTAATAATATCATCACCAATCATGTAATGCGGTCAGGCTCGGCAATAAAGAAAACACATGCATTTGGAACAGCAAGAAAATTCTAACCATTTTTCTATTATTACTTTTATCGATAGGTCATATATACCTTTTATCACATGAGTTAGAACATTTGTTGATCTAATCCTTTCTTAATCATAGTCTGATTTGCAATTAGCGTTACGAATTAGACCTCTATTGATATATACAAGTTAACCCGACGTCACGTGAGACCACACAGAAAGTTTTTGCCCCAGCATCACGTTCAGATTGACGTGGAACAGATCACGAGATTCCGATATATAATTTATCGCACAAACCAACTTTGCAGCGAATTAATATTATTCTATGCTTTCGCCACCCATGGCACGCCCGAACCCCTCTTAATTTCTCGGAACCATCCATTACGTAAAACCCCATATAAATATTTTAATTTATCCATATACGTCCATTGCACGCGTTTGCCTCCGTGATTATGCGACCCCTCACCTGGCTGCCCTCTCCCCATCCTACTCCTACCCGCCCTTCTTAGTCACCCACTCCCCCTTCGGCAAGGGTTGCTATCAGAGAAGATAGAGGGGGGGGGGGGAGAGAGAGAACTTGGAGAGTAGGTTAATCTTTTTGTCACTTGACTCACGTTTAATCACAATTAATTCAAGTTTATGATTAAGTCAATACCTATAGTGCCAACTTGATAATCGAACGAATATGCCTTCCGTTCTCGGCGTATTTGCCGTGGCTGCTCGCAGGTTTCACTGGTAAGGAGCCGTAACTGCCTTTGGTAAGACTTGGGGTTTGGCTGACCCACGTTAGCGTCCTAATAGGTAAAACATAGGGGTCTGTGTAGGGCTGTCAATGGGCCGGGTTCGGGTCGGACTTAGGTCGGTCCGGTCCGGGCCCAACTTATCAAGAGTAAGGCCCGAGCCCGGCCCGGGCCTGACCTATGTCGGGCCGGGTCGGGTCCGACGTTATGAAAAAAATTCAAAGCCCGATTAAGACCCGACCCGACTACTTAAATAAAATAATAAAAAATAATAGATTTAATACTATAAAACTTATAATCTCACTAAATAAATTAAAATTTTGATATTAATTACATAATTTATGTGAAAAGAGAATTTTAAAATTTCTAATTAAGTAAAATAACATAAGTTTGACTAAATAGTTTTTAAAATTTGAAGTGAGAATAAAAAAAGGGATCGGGTCGGGTCGGCCCGCGGGCCGAACTCAAAGGCCGAGCCCGGCCCGCGAGTCTAGTCGGGCCGGACTTTTAGGCCCGACTAAAAATTCGCGAGTCGAAAAAGACCTTGCGGCTCGGTCTGAAATCGGGCCAAGCCTACGAGCCTGTCGGGCCGACAAAGTCCATTGACAGCCCTAGATCTGTGAGATTTGCGCATTATGACTGAGAGGGGTCTAATACGCCGTTCACCCGATCTGGGTGAACGTGGGTAAACGGCGTATTAGACCAGGAGAACGGCGTATTAGCCCCTAACCCCACTAGTTTATCAAATCAGCCCACGGGATTTTACGACGAAAACAAATGCATTCATGACGAATGACGTGGATAATAATGACAATTTGGTGGCTTCCCCACCGAAAATAGAGAAAAAGGAGAATGAAATCATAACATCCATTTATTCCTTGGACAGATTGATCTCTGCGGGCCACCATCTTTAATGCAACCTCTAGTTACAAGTTTTCACATATTTTAGTTTATTTGTTTGAAAAAAATGTTCTACCTTATATGCTATTTATATAGTTTCTTTCTACTTATTCTTCTAATCAAAACTTTCTTGATTCGGAGAGGACTTAGGAAATATTTGACCTGTACAACTATCCAAGACTAATGATTACGACCACCCACATTCAAAACTTTCCTGTCAAACGGAAAAATGAAAAGTAAAATATATTTTGTACAACTTTCATTTGGAAGTACTTCTGGACTTTAGTTTTGTCAAAATTATTTTGAACAAATGATTTCATACATTGAATCGTATTTAAATAGTTTTCTGCTTATAATCAAAAGTTCAAATTGGATCTTCACAAATTAGAGTGAATAAAAATGAATTTTTACATCTTGATAAGTAAAAGAGGGTGGTGCCTCTCTTCTTCTTCTTCTTCTTCAAGTCAAACTTGACTGACGCTTTAATTACTAAAATTTATTTTTTAAAAATAAAATACGTAAGATTAATTTTATTAGAAAAAAGACAAAACGTGGAGCATAGAGCTAGCCACAAAGTATATGGGGGGATGGGCTAAATCTAAATTAAAATAGTATGCGAGAATAAATATAAGGGCCTAATTTTTAATGTGATTTTAAGCATGCCAAGGTTATCATTAATTAATACGTGACGCTATGTAATTTAAAGGTATTTATGGAAGTGCTTTTCAGATTGACTTCAAGTGCCACTTACTTTCAAATAAGATCCACTGACTTTAGACTTTCAAGTTTATTTTGAAATATAAAAGGGAGATAATGGTGTCTGGTGTCTAACTAGCTTATTTCTTTGAGATTTTTGCTAATGATACCCTACAATTACTTGACTCTAGTTAACTTGACTCAAGGTGATCAAATGATGAAAATACCCACGGTTAGAGAGAGAGAGAGAGAGAGGTCCAACTGTGGGGTTGCAAGTGAGGGGGGTCCTATCGGCACTGAACAGGTTGGGGTGGGGAGGGGCCGTCTTGTCGACGTTGGGGTAGCAGATGGAGGGAGGGGAGGGTGGGTCTGACTGTGGGTGTAACGACATGAGAATCCGATTACCGGGAGAGACCCGATGACCCTAGACTCGAACCGCCGCCCACAAGCCGGGAGGACTCAGAAGGACTAAAAGGAGTGTGGAGGCACAAAGAAATAGGAAATAAAGTAGGACAATACAACAATTAACAGAAATAAATAAACAACTACAGCTACAATAGAGTCCAGTCTAACATAAAGTACAGTCTAAAGCAGTAAAAACGTACCACATGCCAAGTGAACACTCGGCCCGACGAGCTGGCAACTGAGAACCTCCGCACCGCGCCCTCGAACCTCGAGGAAGAGCCGCCGCACTTGAAAAGTAGGGAATGAGTCTCCAAAACAGAGACTCAGTAGGGATCCCGCGGAACCTCAACCGGAAACAACGGCGGTAGCGGAAAGAAAAGCTACAACGACAGCAGGAACAACGAATCGGTGGCCGGTCAAAACTCGGCACTACAGCTACTCTTACTGTACCAGAAACACACCCCGATCTCACGGTCGGGGGCTACCGAACTACACTAGTACCACTTACCGAAGTAAAAACCCACGGCAACCATGCCGTAGAGGCCTGTCTCGCAGGACACGGCCAACCTGGACACGTTGTCCAAGGTGCAACCCTGACTACCTGGTCACGGGTACCGCACAATAAAACGCAACCTTGTAGACACGTCATTCCTGACATCTCCTGAGAAAGTCTCATATTACTATACAACGCCCCGCGACGGCTTACGCGTTTTGAATCACTTGAGTGCTTCCTTTTCTTGAGTCTTCTTCCGCCCTTTTCGGCATCCGGAATCGTCTCGTCAAGGCATTCGGACGGCATCAACACCAGTCAGACGCATCAGAGGTTCTGGAACCAAGAAGGGTATCTGCCGGGCAGCCGCCAACACGTTGTCCGAGGACCCGGGTGGGTCTTTATGGGGGCGTCCAGGCCCCTGGACGCCCCCAATCTTTTAATTTATTTTTTTTATTTTTCAGGGCCCAAAATTAAATAAAAAAATAATTAATTAATGGAGGCGTCCAGGCTCCTGGACGCCTCCATAAAAACAAATATAAAAAAATATAAAATGCCCGTTGGCATAAAAGACAAAAAATAAATAAAAAATACATATTAATGGAGGCGTCCAGGCCCCTGGACGCCTCCATAAAAATAAATAAAAAAATCAAAATGCCAGCCCTGGTATAAAAGACAAAAGAAAAATAAAAAATAATATAATTTTGGAGGCGTCCAGGCCCCTGGACGCCTCCATCAAAACCCTCACGGGCGCCCGCCACCGAACGACGGTTTGTCGTGTGTGAAAAAATCTAAATTATAGAGACGTCCAGTCAGCTGGACGCGCCCATTTCTAAATCACGAGACGCCGCTCACAAAACCACGCGTTGTGCCAAACCGCGTGCGGCCGTCGTCGGTTTTCGGTGGACCTGCTTGAGGCGTCCGGGACCCTGGACGCCTCCACAAAAATATTCCAAAAAAATATATAAAAATAGAATAAAATATTAGTTCGGCTCTGATGGAGGTGTCCAGGGTCCTGGACGCCTCCACCCTCCGGAGCCCTATAAATAGAGGCCCACCCCCTCAGTTCTGGAGGAGCTTAGAAGTGATCCGATAGGCTGCCGGAGCCCAGAGGCTACGGAGTCATTTTCTAACCCGTGGGTTCTTTTGTAGGTGGAGGTTCTGCCGGCTTCTCGGGTGCTCACGCTCGCGAGAGGAAGGTCGTCCTCATCCACCGCGCTTTCACGTCGTCTCCACGCTGTCGGAGCTCCGCCGGATTTCACCCTCGGCTCATCCAATAAGCCTTTTCTTCCCCTTTTTCTTCGTAGTTCTTTTGCATTCATCATCTCGCATCCTCTATCCACCTTCATAAGGGCGCCTCTTCTTTTATACTTCTTGCATCCATCATCTCATTTTCCTTCTACTCGAGTCCGAGAGGGGTTTAAAAGATAACACCAACCAGGTGTGTGTCTTGCCATCATTTCGTTATTTTTATCGCAAGGATTTGAATACTACACCTCCATCTTTCTAATCCACTTGTCATTTATTTATCGTTGTTTTGCAAGGGTAGCCGAGGAAAGCCCTCTCCGTCGGCTGGCCGGAGGGAGAGGAAGAAGCAACCCGCCATCTCCCGCTCTTGAGGTAGGCGCGATCACTTTCTTATTTTGGGGTCTTTCGGCCCCTGACGATCACATCTTATTTTCGAGGCCGCGGCGAGTCACTTCCCCAATGGCCGTTTAAATTTTCGTTCTTATATTCTCTTTATACTCTGTTATATTCTGCTCATATTCTCGAGGCCGCGGCGAGTCACTTCCCCAATGGCCGTTTAAATTCTCGTTTTTATATGTTATATTCTTATCTATTCGTGTTCTCGAGGCCGCGGCGAGTCACTTCCCCATTGGCCGTTTAAATTCACGTTCTTATACGTTATATTCTTATCTGTTTGTGTTCTCGAGGCCGCGGCGAGTCACTTCCCCAATGGCCGTTTAAATTCCCGCTCTTTGTATTCTCTCTATATTCTGTCATCTTATTATCTGCTCATATTCTCGAGGCCGCGGCGAGTCACTTCCCCAATGGCCGTTTCAATTCTTGTTATTTAATTTTTGCACCATTCCCGTCCCCCCGAGGCCGCGGCGAGTCACTTCCCGCTATGGCCGTTTAAACCCCATATTTTGCTATATCATACTTGTCCCGCTCGCCCCGCCGGAGCAATCTCCCGTGGTGGCCCCTTCTCTTTCTTCTCTTATTTCTGTGTTGCAGCAAACAAACACCAAAAGAAAGAAAAGAGGAGCCCGCGCGCGCTCCGCGTCCTCTCCGCTCTTCCCCGAACTGCGTGACGTCGCTCACAGATTGGCGATCACGGTGGGACATCTACTGCTTCCTTTCGGCTACCCTTGCAAGTTCGGCACCACCCGTGCCTCTCCACCTTCGCGCCCACGCGCGCCCCCGTTGTGCTCACGGCAGCACCGTCAGTTTTGATTGGTTCTTTGTTTATTATATGTCTGTTATTTCTGTTGTTTTCCCACTCCATATATCTGTCAGCATTCCATTGCATACATCCATTCCTCTTTTCTATCCTTTTTTTCATTTTTTGAGGATCACCCTTTCCCGGTGAAGGAAGGACTCTCCGTTTGGGAATTCCTCTCAACGGACTAGAATCTCCTACACTGGGATCTCCGTAAGTCCCCGACATCGAAGAATCTCCTCTTCGTTCACTGGGCTGGTTGTACCATTGAAGTTCCCCGGAGTTAGTCATTTCATTCGTGGTGAGACGAGAGACCCTAGCTGACACGGCGGTAAAACAAAAATAAACTAGGGTCCCCATTTTGTGTGAACTTCGGATCTCGCTAAAAATACAAAAAAATCATCAAAATCAAAACACAAAAAAGACGTAAGGCATTCACTTGTGTGTTAATCTCTGCTGATCGTTTGTTGGTGTATGCTATTATGCTCTCGAAAAATATGATGGATGGCTGAATATAATTACAATTGTTTCGAGGCCGATGCCTTCGGTTATGGGTCTCAAATGTGTGACCCAGGTCACGACTCTTACGGGGTCTATAACTCAGACTGGGGCTATCAGCCTGACCCACAGGTTCATCCCATGGACATTGGCCCATCCTATAAGTCCTCATATGGAATACAGGCCACTGTTAGTGGAGCTTCCCCCTCCACTAGTGTTCCCTATGCCTGGGATTTCATGGCTTCTCATGTCGACTCTCTCAGCTCTCAACTTGGAGCCTTACAGGCTGTTATTGAGAGGAAATTTCTTCCTCCTTCCCCTCCTCAAGCCAACCCCCTTCACGCTTTCATGAATAATATTACCAAAATGGAGAAGGATTGGAAGGAGAGAAGAGATGAGTATGGCATCTGGGATATGAGTGAGCAAGAAGTTCTCCCAAGTTTTAACGATCAAGTGGATGCCGTCCACCCACCATTCATTCATTACGCTCATTCATATGGCCCTCCGCCTCCGCATTCATATCCACAAAACCCTTCATGTCAATATACACCATCTCCACTCATCAATGTGCCTCCACCACGGCGTCCATTTGAACTTGATGATCATAAAGAATTGGAAATGGCACATGATGAAATTTATGAAGATTTTGAATATACATCTACTCCGAGTTTTCTTCGTTTCCCTCTTCCACTACTCCCACAAGAACCCCCTGCTCAGGATGAAGCCACTAGTTTTACCCCTGCTTATGAGTCATTATGGTGTCACGATGACGGGTTTACACCCCAACAACCCGCATCAATGCACCACGAATCACCTTCTACCCTTAACCCCCCACGTACCACCAAAATCCGACGTTTCCTATGTACCAAGCCTTCTACTGTCACCCCTTCAATTGTACAAATAACCCCCACACCATTGGCTTCCACTGAGCATTCCACTAACTCTTGTTCCCAACCGAGTAATCCTCCATCGTCTCCACCTAAAACCTCCACTAGCCTTGTAACCCCGAATCCAACCATTCCTATTCCTCCACTCCCCTTACCTAAACCCGTGATTAACCCTGAGCCGGGCCCATTGATTGTTGCACACGAGCCAACCTCGTCTCCTCTCGAGAACAAGGAGAAGCCCGTCGTGTCTCAACCTCCACTTACCCTTCCTATAGCCCCCATCATTGAATCTCCATTACCCGTTGAGCCTGTTGTCTCAATCTCACCTCCTTCCACCACCTCTCGGAGTGGGTGTCTTTCTACAAATACATGTGCCAAAGATGATGTTCAAGAATCGGACAAGAAGAATTTGGCCACGGCAATGCCATTCAAGATCCAATATTTAATTTGCCGAATGCCGATTCGGGTTCTTGTGCCGGTCACCTTTGAGAAGGCCGAATTTCCATCTGCACCAATGCCCATCAAGAAGGACCCTCAGGAATTGGTGCTGACCAAATCAGGGGCCAAAATAACCACGATCACATTACTCATTGGCCAACATGCTTTCAAGGCTATTATTACCCCTTGTTCGGTCATAGTCCAGATGGCCAATCAAAAGAAGGGGTTCTCCTCATGCATAGTGATGACACATTCTACTGCCGAGGAGATGATAAACTCTATGCTCAGGGGTGGGTCAGGGCAGTTCTTGTTGGAAGCTTTTAACATCATGTCTACTCACCACCAACTTCCATGCAAGAGGCGAACGCCTATGTTACCCAGCATGATCACGTGTGATATTCCAACAGCCTTGAGCATTGGCCCAAAAATGAAGCTCCTTATGACGAGCATCCAACTTCCAATGATGGACACCGTTCATCTATCACGGGAGTTTTTTCCAAGGGAGCCATTTCATGTCAAGATCCCTACTTCACAAGCGGTGCTCTTAAATCTTTGTTTTGATATTTTGCCAAGAGAGTTACCGTTCATGTACGAATGCCTTATTAGAAGTCCGTCAAATGAGAGCCTGTGGGCCCGGACCGTACTAATGGACCCGGTTGGTCAGAGAAAGAAGAGGCCTTCTGCCTGGGCACATCATTGGGATCAGCCTGCAAACCCAGGAGGCCGAGAACTCGTGTTGAAGATTGAAGGGCCGCACTATGAGAGAGTATTTACCAAGAAGAGGGAAAAGCATAAAGTGAGGCTTAAGGACAATAAATCCCTTGTTGAAGGAGCCCACATCAGTTCATCCACTTCCTATCTCGGTCCATCACTGCTCATGCTGCTATTCAACTTCTTTTTATGGGTAGTCCATTGGTTAAGGATCATCTAAATCTAAGTCATCAAGCTCCTCTGCTCTAGGGTCCCCGAACCCTCACATTCCTCGTTGTCCGGAGCTTCCGGACCCCTACATTCATCCCTGTCCGGAACCTCCGGACCCCTCCCTATTTAATTCCATGTTTTTATCCATCTCTCACCCCCATCCGGAACCTCCGGATTTCTTATCTTATTCTCCATCTCTCTCAGGGCATCACGCCCTTCCTTCCCATATCCACCTGGAACCTCCGGGCCTCTCCTTCTTTCGATTTATCCTTTTGTTCTTCCAAGTCATCACGTCCCTCATTCTTTTCACCCCTTTGAATTATCTTTTTACACACCCCCCAGGGCATCGGGTCCCTCATGATCTTCTTCCTCCGGAACCTCCGGATTCATTTCCCCATGATTCTCCTCCTTTACGTCTGGACCCTTCGGATCCGCCTCTCTCGATTCATCAATTTCTGATTCCTCCCGATCCTGCTCCCGGGTTCGACCCGGTTCCTTCCACGTTAACTTCCTCGGGCACCTGCCCGTTCTCACACTGTTTCCGAGGCTTTAGTCCTCACTGATTTCTTTTATTTCTTCTCATCCTATAAATTCTTCTAGGTATCTTTCACCTAAATCTTGTTTTATCCCCCACTTATTTAAAATAAACCGCCCTAGTTGGAGGATTATTGTATAGGAGGAGCCTTACTGGTATTCTGCTAAGATGTCTTGGTGACGATGAGGTTTGGAAATGTGTAGAAGAGACGCACTCGGGTGTGTGCGGTGGCCACGTGAATAGTCAGATGCTCGCCAAGAAGATCATTCGGCAAGGCTTTTACTGGCCCACTATGGAAGAAGATTGTGCTGTCTATGTCCGTAGGTGTGTCAAGTGTCAACTTCACGCCGATAAAATCCATTCACCATCTTCCTCACTTCATCCAATATCCTCCCCATGGCCTTTCTCCATGTGGGCATTCGACATCATTGGTCCCCTAGGTGATCCCAATTCCCTCACCAAGCAGAAATCTTTCATCCTTACTGCGACGGAATACTTTACCAAATGGGCCGAAGCCGAAGCTTACGCGAAAATCAAGGCGTCAACAGTCTGCAAGTTCATCATGAAGAACATCCTCGCCAGATTCGGCGTCCCAAGCACGATCGTCACCGACAATGGGCCACAGTTCATTTCTCAGGACCTACAGGACCTCTGCAAAAGGTACGCAATTGCATTGCATCATTCATCGCCTTATTACCCACAAGGTAACGGCCAAGCAGAGGCCACCAATAAAACATTGCTCAAAATCATCAAAAAAACCTGCGAGTCTAGCAAGTTTTCAGACTGGCCAGAAAAGCTTATCGAAGCTCTATGGGCCTATCGCACTTCAATCCGTACCCCCACCGGGCAGACTCCATTTGCCCTTACTTATGGTATGGAAGCGGTAGTCCCATATGAGACTCTGATCCCTTCTCCCAGGGTACAATTGGACGAGGACTTTCCCCTCGACGATCGTCATAATTCACTCCTCGCCCAGTTGGAACTCTTGGATGAGAAGCGACTGGCCACTGCCGAACACGCGCGTGTGTATCAAAATAGACTCGCTCGCTTTTACCAAAAGAAAGTCGTTGAGAGAAAATTCAAAGTCGGTGAGATGGTCGTAAAAAGAATTTTTGTCAAACCTGGAGGGCCGCGTTCTAAGCTCCAACCCAATTGGGAAGGACCATTTGTAATTCAAGCCGTGTACCCTGGCAACGCCTACAAGCTAGTCAACGCCGAAGGGACCGAGTTATCCCACCCTTGGAATGGGCTTTATCTTAAGAAATACTACCCTTAGCACAAACAAAAAAAAAGTGATGAAAAGATAAAAAACATCAGAAACAAAGAAATATTGAAAACCACTAAAAATATGGAAAATTCAAAATGCCGATGCCTGGCAGTCACCATGTAGTTAAGTCCCTGCATCTAACCTTCATGTTAGGATAGGGCCCATTAAGGCTTGGTAGGCACCGGGTCTTGGTTTGCCAGAACCGTGGAGATCCCTGTCCGGCCACGTCGGCCTATGCTCGCTCGAAGGAAGCTAACATGTGTTCACTTATGTATTTTATTCAAAAAAGTTGGTAGCATCACCTATGGTAGGGCCACACCTAGAAGATCTCCGGAAGCTGTAATCTTTATTATTTTCTCTTCGACCAAATGAGACAGTCGGCGCCCTTAAAACGCTGAGCATGAGAAACCGAAACTCAAACCCCAAGGACAAGAGTAGGATCCATTTCCTCGAGCATCGATCAGTGCACGAGAAGAGGGCAGTGTCCCCGCAGGCATATAAAAAGGGAGCCCACAAACGTCAAACGACTATATCTCCCTCACAAAAAGAAATACAAAGTCAAAATCAAGAGAAAAGCCTGGTCGTGACCGTGCCTGTTGCGATAAACGGAACCCCTCAAAGCAAAAGTCTGAATCCACAAAGGGGGCCGTGGAATATAAATGCTCGAGATTTGGTCCGAAGTTGTCTGAAAGGAAAGAGTTGATGGGCCCTTATTCGCTCGCCGGGTTAACGGCTTTGTCGGTCCTCTCAGGAGGTTTATCCCCTACGCTCTTCCTTCTCCCTCTAAAGATGAAGGTTCGATGGAGTTTCTGAAGGGTGAAAACTGCCTAGGGTCTGCGACCTTATTTTAATATACACATTTGGTTGTCAACTTTGAAAAGCAAAAGCAATCGCTGCGAAGGAGTCTCCGTATTTCTGGCTGGTCAAGACCCCTGTTTACCACCTTGATGTCTTCTTGTTTAACCTCGGGCTTAGGCCAATGCAAGCGCGTCACCTATGGGTGCGACGGCGTCTGATTCCGGGTCAGCGTCGCGCGGTTGGTCGTTAGGGTTCCAGGGTGTTCCATCTTATACCATCTAGAGTTGTGAGGAAACAGACCCGGGTCGGGCAAATCATTTACCTCAAACACCTTTTGGGTGAATCCCTGTGGTCGGAAGCGACTGGGAGCCTAAGCATGGGATGACGGTATTGTCATCAGGGTAAGTCTTAGCCGGCGGGATCATCATTCGAGGCGTCTAGAGGCCCAAATCAACCTAGATATGCACTTAGGATACCTGGGAGGTTAGTAAGAAACCCCTGTTCTCACGAAGGTCAGGTACCATTTGGGTGCTTGCCGGGCGTTAGCAATAAAAAAATCGAAATGATAAAAGCAAAAAAAATGGAAAAGAGAAATGTACATATTTGTAAACAAAAAAAAAATCTTTTTATGATAAAACAAAAAAATATCAAATATAAAAAAGAAAACAAATCAATTTTGCATGATTACATTTGCGTGCAGCATCTCGCTTTTAATACCGCTTGCATTCGTGTGCTTGCCTGTCGCATTTATCATCACCGCATCTTTCCCTTGCCTTCGTTAAATAAAGGCTTGGCCCCTTGACCAGTTATCAAGGACAGTTACAGTGACCATTTGCTTATTGAGCAAGGGGCCAAGTCAGAACAGAAATTCTGATTTGTTTGTTTCAGTGATGTGTGCAGGGATTCAGGCAACAGAAGCATAGGTGAAAAACAAACTAACCGAACCTTGTGTTTTATTCCCAAAACCAAAAAAATTTACATCAAGTTCCGCCCTCTCTCTCTGCATCACTCGTCCCACTACTCTCCGGGCAAAACGCTCTCAAAGGTGCTACCCAACTACGAAAAGCGGTACTCCTACCGCTCTGTACTCCCCTTCCTATTCCCACATCCCGGCGTTGATCCACGGAAGCAGCAGAGAAGCTACCAACACGAAAGCCACGCTCTCGTGCTTTTCGGTAGCGCTCCTCACCATCTCTCAGCCACTGTTCAACAAGACCAAGGCTGATTCGGAGTTCGAATAGTTGGGCCTCCATGGCCCTTCGTTCCTCCCTTTCAGCCAAACTGTTGGCTCTTTCTCTCTCTGCGTCTCTTTCTCTCTCTGCCCGTTCTCTCTCACGGTCTTCCCTCTCCAGCTTGAGAGTGATCCTCAATTCCATAGCATCCCTGGAAGAGTCGTCATCAGGATGACGCCGCAGTTCCCTCTCCAGTTCTGCTATCCTAGTCTCCTTCTGCGCAGCTTGTGCAAGCGCTTCTTCCGTCTCCTTTTCCTGCCGAGTGTACCATCTCAGATACGCGATAAGGCGTAAACAAAGGGAACTCAACGCTGAAACTTTTACCTGTATACGGAGCATCCCTTCTGCCTCCGCAGCACGCTGCGTGGCGTGAGCAAGTTGCTCATGAAGTAAGTTAAGTTCGGAGGTAGGAATCCACAAGCTGGAGGAGGTACCACCTACTCCCGTCGCTGGGGAAGCCGCGCCAATCTGGGCATGCTACGACCGCGTGAATTAGCAGCCAACATCCGGAATCTGGGGTTTTAATTAGGAACGTACTGTACACCTACCAAGGCGCTCGTAGCTCCGCGGGCATCGCCCGACTGTTGTTCCATCTCTGCCAAGCGAGTTCGTAAATTCGCTATCATGGCATCCCGGACATCCTGCAGCCATACGAGTCAGCATTTTCACCAGAAAACTAAAAAAGGAGAAAGAAGAAAAGAGAAAAAGGGGAAACCTACCTCCACAAGTCCCCGGGGTTGGAGCCGCTCTGCGTACTTTATCCTATATAGACGCAAGTAGTCTTCGCTATCCCGCGCCTGCGATTCTACAATCATGCCACCCCGTTGCCAATCTTCGTACTGTTCGGGGAATCGCACGCGCCAGTCAATACAGGTCGCCGGTCCCCGCGTCTTTCTCCCGACACGAGGTGGCGCAGCCGTATCCACCCATTCCTGAGCCAGTCCTAAAGTCCTCATAACCAATCGTAGCCGAAGTGGCTCGATTTCATTCAGGCAGTGCATCCACAGTTCCCGTCCGAACCGGGCACGACTTGCTAGAACCCACGGCTGGTCAGCATCGACTATGTCTGAGTAGGGTCTCCAGTTTACCATCGCTGCAGGGAACTCCTGTAGCTCCCGCCTTAGCACCATCAGTTGGTAGGTTAGGGGTGCCGCACTCATGATGGGTTCCCACCGCCTGGCTAGCGGCACCATCGCAGGTCGCCAATGCCGAGCTCTCCCCATAGGGAGGTAATAATAGCTCCGCAGCTACTCGGCGCAGGCCATCAGAACTTTGTAAAAACACAAAAAAAATACAAAACAAGCAAAACCAAAAATACCTGGATGAATGGTGTGAAACCACTCACAGTCATCTCACGATCCGTTTCTTGGAATAGGCCTGCAAACAAGTGTGCCAGCATGGCGGCTCCCCAGGCATAATACCCTACTCTTTCAAGGTCTGACAGCAACTCCAGGAAGCAACATTGGATACCGTCCCCTTTCGAGCTCAGTACCAATCTCCCCAAAAGGAAGAGGAGAAATCTCCTCAAATCTATGTTGTATCTTTCCCAGTCGCCGAAATCTGTGTAGTACACGGCGCGGCATCCTATTTCTATCCTTTCCATGAACTCTTCTGAGGATTCATCGTCCCGCCGACGAGTGTCGGTGAGCCCTAATGCATCCATCAGGGACGCCCTAGCTACCGACCTGTTTTTCCGACCATCCAGGTCCAAACCCAGTAACTTCTGGGCACCTTCTCTGTAGTCCGCGTAAGTGACTCCGGTCACTGCCTCGCCCTCTACTTTCAGGCTTGTGATCCGGACCACATCCTCCAAGCTGGGTACCATGTGCCCCCAGGGCATCAGGAATGCCCGGCTCACTGGGTCCCATCTCTCACACAAGGCTTGGATCAGGACTAGGTTGAGCTGGATCGGCTCGATCCGAAGGAAGGTACCAAATCCCATCACATCTAGCCTCGCCTTCTGAAAATCTGGGAGGCCCCTGTACTCTGCTACTACCAACTCCCATAAGATTTGTGATTTCATCACAACCTACACATACAAGGAATGGGGGTGAGGTTTGGTCGGAAGAAAGGAAGAAAGAATGAGAAAAGGGCAAGAAAACTTGGCTTACGAGTTGAGATTGGGCCCTTTCGCTGAAGTGCCCTTCAAGGTCTGAAAGCCTCCTGGAACTACTACCACTGGACCTGCTTCTGTTCGAGGAATGGGAAGATTCGCCCTCCATCCAACTCTCAGAATTTTGAACTCCTCCTCTCCCGTAAGAACTTGTGCTCCTCGAGTTAGTCCTCGATATACCTGGGAAGATAAAAGGGACAAGAATTTATAGAAATGGAAGGAGTGCGGGCCAAGATTGCCTCCATCACCTGTCAATGATAGCCCTCGCAATGAGGCACCTGCCAAGCGGTCCCATGTGTCGCTTCACCGCTCGCACAGGGTGATTGACTGAACGAAGAATAGGACGAATAGCCCCTATGTTGTCTAGGGATACCCTATCATGATTTGGAGGACGTCCGCAAAATTTGACACAGCATTCGGGAAAAGAAACTAGGGCCGTCATTATTGACTTCGACGGCAGATTTCCGTGAAAAATGGTCACAACAAGATGCGATTCTCTGCTTGGGGCGGAGTCTCGACAGACCTATCACATGGGAACAGTGCAAAGGAGAAGAAGTGTAGGGAAGAAGGAACGCACAAAAGAACAAATAAACAGTAGAAAATCAAATCACTCCATTCATAATTCTACATAAGCTGTCACAAACACTACAATCATAGAGAGGTGGCGGGTCCACTAGCTCGTCAATCCTCACCATCACTCATCTCTCTGGGCACTCTCCTCCTCTCCCCCGAGGTGAGGGTCCCTCAGAAGCCTCCGGGATCCCCGTGCAGTAGCACTTGCCTCGCCTCTGGGCGCCTGCTCCGCAGCAGTGACTCGCTGCTCCTCCCCTGGCGTGGCAAAGAAGCCACTGGCGGCAAAGCGACCGGACTGGCGGAGTCGCTCCCCGAACTCTCGCGCTCTCTCGTAGCACGTCTCCATCCCTCCTAGCCTCTGCACGACGGCCTGAAGGCCCAGCTGGAGCTCTCTCACTTGGGCCTCCAAGGCCCTCCTCTCGGTCAGATCCCGCTGTCGCTCGGACCTTCTCTCGGCTTTCTCTCTCTCTGCCTCTCTCCTCATCATCTGCAGAAGAACCCTTAACTCCAGGATGTCTGGAGAAGGTCTCTCCTCATCGCGATGCCGCAGCTCCGCTACAGTCGCCACCCAGGCATCACGCTCCTCTTCCGCCCGGGTCGCGCGGGCCACCGCACCGGCAAGTTGCTCCCGGAGGGAGGCAATCTCGAGAAAAGGGGCCGAGGAACTGGAAGATCCGCCAGCCACTCCCACCGTCGCTGTCTGCTGGGCACGCTGGAACAAAATAAACAACGGCCGTCAGTGAAACTCTAAAATCTGAAGTTAAAAGTGCGGCACATAACTTACCAGGAGCGACAACTCATGTTGAGCGACGGCCAGCTGCCGCCTAGTCTCTGATAGTTGGGCACGCGAGCCGCCGATGCCACGCGTGTCCCCAGCTTGGGGAAGCCCCGCGTAGCTCTCTCTCTGCCGCCGCAGGAAGTCGGCACTGTCCTGCACCAGTATACCCCCTTGCTGTCCAGGGAGACGTACGGGCCACTCCTCGAGCCTCGCCTTGCCGTGACTCTCCCTCCTGACGCGGCTCGGCTCGTCCGCACTCGCCCACTCATCGGCCAGACCCAGGGTCCTTGCCATGTCCTGCACCAAGAAAGTGGTCCCACATCAGTCAAAAGGAACGCGTCCCCTGTCTAGGACGCGTCCATCATTTGAGTACAACACTCCCCGAACCCTTTCCCCCTCGCGCGGCTCGCTTCAAAACCCAAAATGAATTAAAAGAGGAAGAGATCGAAGCACCTACCGAACCGTGTTCACTTCCTCTCACGCCATCGGGCCCCTCTGGTCTCTCGGGGGCCCGGAGCGGTCCTTCCTCCTCCATGGACGCCGTTCCGTGCTCGGGCACGCCCCTCCTTGGGTGAGGGGTCCCGCGTCCCTCTCCACCTTCACCGTGGTCAGGCCCACCGAACTCCATCGATCAAAGGAGGAGGAAGACGAGAAAGGGGGCAAGCGAGTTTCGGCAGAAGGCGGGCTCGTTTGCGGGTAAGGCACGGGAGAAGAAAGGCCACCCGACCCTTTAAATTTGAATTCAAGGATTAAGACGCGTCCTCGCGCCTGGACGCGCCCAAAAGGGGGAAAAGGAAACAAAATCCCCTCGTGCAAAGCGTAGTTCCCCGCTGTTCAGGGCAAGGTCTCGCGGAGCGTGCCTCAAAGGACAACTCAGTGCAAAGAAGAAAGTGTGGGAGAGAGAAAGGTACACACAACACAAAAAAGCCATTTCCATTTCATATAATAGCCGAAAGTACATCATACAGTGAGAAGGGTGACGTGTACAAGCAACTCTCTAACTCTCACCACCACCCTCCTGGTCATCTCTCTCCTCCCTCCTCTGCCGGGGATCCCTAGGGGGCCTCTGCGAACCCTGAGAAGCCATGCTCGCCTCGCCCTGCGGTGGCACTCCAGCCTCGAAGGTGCGACGACGCTCCTCGGCCGAAGAGACCAGATAGCTGCCCATGGAAAAAGAACCAGACTGACGAAGTCGCGCCCCGCGTTCCTTCGCCCTCTGGTACCGCTCCTCGCTCTCCCGAAGCCTCCCCTCCGCCGTGCCGAGACTCAATCGGAGCTCCAGCAGCTGGGCCTCTAGAGCCCTCCTCTCGGTCTGATCCCGCTGTCGCTCCTCCCTCTCTCTCTCCCTATCCCTCTCCCTCTCTGTCTCCACGCTCTCCCTCTCTCTCTCCACGTTCTCCCTATCCCTCTCCCTCTCCTCTCTCTCCCTCATCGCCTCTCTCCTCGACAGCTCGAGGGCGATCCGCAGATCCAGCACGTCACGAGGGAGCTCCTCAGCCTCCCGTCGACGCTCCTCCTCCAGCTCCGCAATCCGGGCGTCACGCTCTGCCACCCAGGCATCGCGCTCTGCCACCCAGGCATCGCGCTCCTGCTCAGCACGAACAGCACGGGCCAGGGCCTCCCGAATCTCGGCCACCTGTCAAAGCACGCATGCACCGTAAGAGAACAGTGATAGAAGGAAAGCAGCTAGAAAAGGGTCGGGGCCAAGCAAACACTCACTCGAGCCTCGCGGTCACGCTCGGCCTCCTCAGCCTGAGCCACCGCGTGCGCCAGCTACTCCTGGAGGGCAGAAACCTCCGGAGGAGGGCCCCGCGAACTGGAACCCGCTCCACCAGCCATCCCGGCTGCCGCTATCTGGTGGGCCCGCTGAAACACGGGGCAAACGTCAGTCAAAGGCTAAGCATCAAAAATCCAGGTCACAAAAAAATGCATTGCATAGACTCACCAGGATCTCCAACTCCTGTCGGATGGCCACCAACTGCCGCCTGGCGTCCGCCAGCTGGGCCCGCAGGTCGGCGATCATGTTATCACGAGCATCCTGCATTGCACATAAGTCAGTACCACATGCATATATATATAGAAGGGTGAAGCATTTTCATTTCACACTTACCCCTGCCATACCGCCGAAGGAGAGGCGGTCCCCGTACGTAGCTCGATATCGTCTCATGTAATCTGTGATGTCCTGTACATGGGACACCACTGGGACCCCGCCCTGCTGCCAGTCCTGGTACTGTGCTGGGAAACGCGTACGCCAGTCCACAATCTTCGCCTTCCCCTTGGTCTTCCGCCCAATACGGGCCGACGCATCTACATCAACCCACTCCTGGGCCAGCCCCAACGTCCTCATGACCAGTCTAAGCCGCAGCGGCTCAATCTCTTTCAGGCAATGGACCCACACGTCCCGCCTGAAGCGAGGAAGACCCGCTACAACCCAGGGCTGGCCAGCATCGCCCATTCCCAGGTAGGGCCTCCACACCACCTGCATCACCATACATACATTATGTTAGTTACCATTCAGTCACATGCATAAGCACAAAAAAAATCATACGCATCATACCATGGCCTCGGGATACTCGCTCAGCTCCCGACGAAGTGACGCCAGCTGGTAGCCGTGGGGTGCTGCAACCACGACCGGCCTCCACTGCCGCGCCAGAGGCACGGCCCTCCTGTTCCCATGCCTAGCCCTCCCCATCGGGAAATAGTAATAGCTCCACACCTGCATCCATCATACATCATTAGTACAATAATTGCATATTTAACTGTGGGAATGCATAAATAAAATATTTACCTGGAGGAAAGGTGCGAAGCCACTGACTGTCGTCTCCTTCTCCGAAGTCTGGGAGAGATCAGCAATCAAATGGGCAAGCAGAGCCGCTCCCCACGCGTAGTGTCCCACTCTGTCCAGATCCGCCAAGATCCCGAGGAAACGGCAGTGGATGCCATCCCCCTTCGTCCCCAGCAGAAGGCGGCCCAGGAAGAAGAAAAGAAACCTCCGAAGATCTAGGTCCACCAGCTCCCTCTCGCTCGGATCCTGGGTGAAAGCTGCACGAGCATCCCCCTCCAGTCGAGCCAAGAACTCCGCTCCAGTCTCGCTAACCCGCTGGCGCGGGTCGACGAATCCGAGCGCCTCCATGATCTCCACTCGGCCGACTACCCTGCTGTCTCTATCAGTCACGCTCGTCTCTAACCACAGCAGGTCCAGGGCACTCTCTCGGTAGTCGGGGTAGGTGACCCCGCTGACTGCCTCTCCGTCAACCCGTAGCCCGGTAATCCGAGCCACGTCCTCTAGTGTCGGCACCATGTGCCCCCAGGGCATCAAAAACGCCCGGCTCGGTGCGTGCCACCGCTCCCTCAATGTCTGGATAAGAGGAAGGTCGAGCCGGAAGGGCTCGATCCTAAGGAAAGCTCCAAAGCCCATGGCGTCCACACGCGCCCTCTGGAAGTCCGACAGCCCGCGGTATGCTGCCACCACCAGGGACCAGCTGATCCGGCCCTTCATCACGCCCTGCACACCACAAAACCAACAGAGAACACATCAGCATCATGAACAGTAATAAACAATAACACTGTATATATACTACTTATTCTTTTTATTTTATTTTACTTTTTTAAAAAATTTATATTTTCTTGTGGAGGCGTCCAACGCCCTGGACGCCTCCTTCCAATTTGCTTTTTTTTTTCTTTTTTAGAAAAAACCCAAAAACCCAAAACAAAATTTATTAATAATATGTATATTTTTATGGAGGCGTCCAGGGCTTAGGACGCCTCCTTATTTTTTAACTTTATTTTATTATTTACGTAAATAAATAAATAAACAAAAAGAAAAAGAAAAAGTGGAGGCGTCCAGGCCCCTGGACGCCTCCTTCTCTCACTACCCGGCCTTCTCTCACAACCTCTCGCACGCCCGTTTTAGCCTATTGAACCACAGAGTGAGAATTCCGAAGTACTTACCGGGTCGTGATCGTCCTCTCCCGCGTCACCAGCATCCGCAGCGGCCTCCGCGGCCAGAAGCGGCACCTCCATCTCCTCCTCCGCAACAATCTCCTCTGCTACGGCCTCCTTAGCATCGTCTCTCAGTCTCCTCGGACGACGAGCCAGTCGTTTACGCTTGTCTCCACCTCGGTTCGGGCCTCCTAACTCCATTGGGGCGAAGAATGGGTCTGTCTGGTTTGACTGGATCGTTTGAATGAACAGTAAGTGAGTAAGGGGGGAGCCCCCCCCTATATATAGATTGAGCTTTAATTGGGGCGTCCAGGCGCCTGGACGCCCCCACTTTTTTATTTTTTTAAAAAATTCAAAAAAACTCAGGGGCGTCCAGGCGCCTGGACGCCCCCAAAACAAAAAATCAAAAAAATAAAAAAAAATAAAAAATTAGGGGCGTCCATGATCCTGGACGCCCCCAAAAAACATTTTTTTAAAAAAAAATTATAAAAAAACAGGGGCGTCCAGGCCTCTGGACGCCCCCATAATAAAAAAATAATAAAAAATATAATAAAAAGAAAAAAGGGGTTAGAGCATGTATATAATCCAAACAAAAGAAAAAAAGGAAAGAAAAAGAAAAACCACAAAAAAGATAATAATTAAGGGGACGGGGGTCCGAAACATCCAAATGCCAGATTTTATTCCATCAGAAAGCAGAGTGAACTACATCAGGGGTTTAGGCACCTTAGGCCTTAACTTCCCCAGTTCGGTCACATAAGCCCTCCACGGCTCGCATTCTTCCACCACATGCGCTAAGGCCTTTCCCGCAACACTTGTCTTCCAGGGAGCTTTAATGGCCTTCGCTTCCTTCACGTCCGCTTCAGTGCCCAACTCCCTCTTCTTCAAAGGAACGATGTCAGTCGGTGGCGGGAACGAATGGCGTGGGATGCCAATCTGGAGGCAGCACCGATGCGCATTATAAAGGACGAACTCGGTCGCGCCGATCAGTTGAAGATCAACTTCGGGAGAAGACCTCATGAGGAGATCTAGCGAAAGCAAACATGCCGGTGCGCAAGTAAAGAAGCCTTGTGTCACGGTGCGAAAGTGAGACCGCCAGTCTTCACATTTCTTCAGCCACGGAACGCGGTTCACTACGGTACCACCGAAGCCTAACACGTCGGCTATGTGATGAAGAGGGCTTTGTTGGAAGAGTTTCGAAGCGGTTGGCATTCCCTCGCGGTGGTCGAATTTGAAATGCAAATCCAGCCAGCAATTCAAGACAAGTGCACAACCAAATGGAGGCTTACCCATGCTCGAGGCAGTAAGACCGCTGTAAAGATAGGCGAGGATGGCGGGTCCCACCCTCTTTCCACGCCAGATCCCGCAGATAGCACCCAGTTGGTCTTCCTCCACCATGTTATCGGTATAAGGGAACAAGAGAGCACCCGCCAGACAAATGGTGAACCCCTTCATGATTCCCTCCAAATAGTCATCGTCTGGTGACCCTCTCAGGGCGTCCATGACCCACTCCGCAAGCTTTTGGAGATCGATCCCCTTTTGAGTACGGACCTTTCAGGCTGCGTCGGGCGGCATGAAGCTTCCAAGGACACTTTCAGAAGTCCCCCGTGTCAGCATCCGCATAGCCTTCACCTTCCCGTCACTCTTAAATTTCTTCAATCCAAGCAGAAGCTCCACCTCCTCAAGGAGGATGGTCACCTCGAAGGTCGGGAAGATAAAAGTGTGGGTCTGGGGATGCCAGATCTCCACTAGTGCGCCCATAGCCGCCCAGTCCATACGAATCTTCTCGTAATACTTGGCGTGAATAAGGAGCCCCTGCAGATGCCACTTCGAGAGTATGGCCCTCATGCCAATGGAGATATTGGAAGTTAGCTTTGAAAGCCATGGCAGTTTGGAAAACTTCCTCGGGCCTGGGAAGAGTGGATATAGCTGGAAGAGGAAAGAAATAGGAAATGAAGGAAGTAAGAAGAAGGTTCACATGGAAAATTTGAAATGAATCAGCTTACCATATGCGACAAGATCGTCCCACTCAGATGACCCTCGAGGTCGGAGAGTCGCCTGATCTCGCTGGTAGGCCTGCTCCTCTTCATAACGCGGGAAGACTCTCCTTCCATCCTGAAATCTCTAGATTCTCCTCTCTTTCCTCTCCTGAGCTTCCAAAACCCACCTTGGTACATTTGAATGAACTAGCCTAAGGGGAATTCTTATAGGAAGGGAAGGGTGCTACAGGATGTAGACACGCCAAAATTGACGTTTTGTTGATCAAATCTCATGTTATTATATAAATGCCCCAAGTGGACTTCAATATTCCTATAACATGAAGTTTTTCTATTTTTGTGAGTTTTTTTTGCATTTTTCCTGTATTTTTGTGAGTCACGACTTTAGTAAGGGCGTTAATTTTAAAAATAACGACATGTTGTAGGGCGTTTTCAAAGAAAGGACGACCGTATCTGAGGGCGTCAATTCCTGGTGTTATCCCTTAATTTCTGGAATTATCTATTTTCAAAATAAAATGCATTTTGTGAGTAACGCCTTTTCTCAGGGCGTGATTTTAATTAACGCCGTTATCTCAGGCGTGTTATCTCAGTTTTCAAACAAGGCAAGGTTTTATTTCCAAAATTAAATCCAGGAAGAAACGCCCTTTCCTAGGTCGTGTTTCAAGAAACGTCTCTGTGAAAGTCGTCAATTCATAAAAGACGCCCTGTATTAAGGCGTGTTTCACTCCAGAGTCCTTCCTTTTTCCATCTTTCTCTCACAGTTCCCTGCTGTCTTTGGACTCTTGCTCGATCTTAATCCTTCCTTGGATGCCTCATTACCCGTTCTTATCAATTCCCTTGTTTGATCACATCCGATTGACACTATAAAGGAAAATCTGGTTTGATCGTGTAAAAGGTTAACAACAACAACAACTCATAAGGTTGAAGATCTTTTTAAGTATTCAAGCGCGCAGAGCTTCTTCCTGGGAGCATTGATTTTCTTCATCCCTCTGCATCTGTCCAGCGTCTCATCTGGTTCCCTTTACTCTCGTCAGGGAGAGCAGGGCAATACATATATATAGCTTGTTTGTCGTTCATCATATTCTTGTTATCATCACTATCTCCTGTCGTCGTTTCTTTTACTGCATCTAGCATATTAGCTCCTTCCCTGGTTCTCTGCTAGGGGTTTTAAAAAGAAAACAAAAAAGAAGGTGCGCATGTTGATGTCTTTTCATCATTTTCATGTTGGTTCTTGACTGATACTACGGCACTTTGGTTGATCCCCTTTCTTTTGCTTGTCTTTCATTGTCTTTCTTACAAGGTAATCAATCTAGAAAACCCACTTCGTCGGCCGGCCGATTGGAGTTGGAGGAGAAGATCCACATTCATCCCGCATCCCATCTTTCACCAGGTACATGCGATCTTATTCTTTTTTTTTATTGAGGTAAATCCTCTGGCGATCACACACCACCCTTGTGCACCTCGTGCATTGTTTCATCTCCACCATTATTTAATGTTTTCCCTTTCTTTTTAACCTCACCCCAAAGTGAGGATTTTAAAGGAATCCACAAATTGGCGATCACGGTGGGACCTCCACTGTTTTCTTTGTTGATTACCATCTCCATTGGCACCCTCGTGTGCCCTTTCCCCTTTGACACCCTCGTGTGTCCTTTCCCATTGACACCCTCGTGTGTCCTTTCCCCTCGGTACCCTCGGTCCCCTTTCCTTTGTGCCCCTCGGGCACCCTCCATTGTGCACCCTGCACACTCCTCGGATCAGTCAATTGCTTATTAACGCCTTCGACAAGGGCGTCTTTTGATTTAACGCCCCTCACAGGGACGTGTTTTTATTAATTAACGCCACCCTCAAGGGCGTGTCTCTATTGCATCTGCTTGCCTGATCTCCGCTATTTTTTTGTCTGATATTTAGCGCCCCTTACAGGGACGTGTTTCATTGATTAACGCCCATCTCCAGGGCGTATGTTTCTATAACTGCGGTGTGTTGCATGCTGATTATACTGTCTGTGGAATAACGCCCCTCTTCAAGGCGTTTCATTTCTTATCAACGGCTATCATTAAGGCGTTTCTCTTTATCATAACTGATGTTCGTTGCATACTTATCATATTGCCTGTGAATTAACGCCCCTCTCAGAGGCGTTTCATTTATTATCAGCGCTTTCCATCAGGGCGTGTCTCTGAGTTTTGACGCCCTCAGTTGCAGGCGTCCTTTATTTATAACGCCTCATCCTAAGGCGTTTTGTTCCCTACGGCCTGTGAGCCCCTCACAGAATTTATGACAGCCACGCTGCCGTGTTTTCATTTAGTCACGACCTGCCACAGGGCGTGTATTTCCTCTTGCTGTGAACACGACCTTTCCAAGGGCGTGTCTTTACTGTTCTTTTTCACAGATTGGCTATTATTCATTGCTTAGCATTTGTCTTGATATTATATTACTGCTTGGATCATCTTGGTTTGCTGGCTTGGTTGAGAGACCTCCTCTCTCTATCCTATGATCCACACACCCTTCTTGGAATCGGGACGACCCTCCATTGAGCATTCCGTCTCTTTGGACTAGAAATCCCTTTTCCAAGACCTCCATAAGTCCCCGCACCCGTGGATTCCCTCACGGACGCCGGGCTGGTTGTACCCTCGAAGTACCTGGAGTTTAGAGAACCTATACGTTGTTAAAAGAGAGAAGAACTTAGTTGACCCGGAGGTTACATTCGGATCAAACTAGGTCTCATTTGGCAAAAAGAGTGAACCTTCACAAATAATCCACCCTAAATTCGAACATCAAACATTAAAATCTTGCGTTTCTTGCCAACCTTGTTTGCATAAACATAGTTGAGTGATTTGATTGCCTTGTTTTGTATATTTTGTGACGGTTCCTTCATTGAACATCCTCTTTCTTAAGAATGAAGCTCCGTTCAGGTAAAACCATCAACATGTCAGGCCACGGGTACTCTTATGATGATGAGAATGAGAACATATTTGGTCAATATGAGGACCCTCCCCAGGATTCTTTTTATTATGAGGGGAACTACCTTCCTCCTCACCCCCATTACTCACAAGTCCATGTGGTCGATACCACTGTCCATGAGACGGATCCTTCGTCTCAAGTTCCATCTTCCAACACTTCGGGGAACCCTTCCCCATCCATTAATGTCTCAGATTTGATCCAAGCTCTCTCCCAGTTGGACGACTCCCAACGGCAAGCCATTCAGGCCGCCTTAAAGGGGAAATCCGTCCTTTCTTCTTCTTCTAATCCCCCTCCGGCCGTGAGTGGCCATCAAATCATTAATGACCAGGCGGTCTTCCATCCCCCCTCCTCTCGTCCACAAACGCCTACTGCGGCCATGCCGGCCCAGCAGGCGAGCTATTCAGCAGTTAGGCATCAATCCTCCCAACCTCCTCGGGTTCTACGAACACATTCTTTTATTCAGAACCAGGCCCCAGTCGAGCCCGATACCAACACTCTCTTGCTTCAGAAGCTAGCCAGCATGGAGGAGCAGCTCAAGAAGGTTACAGCAACCAAGAATGCTCCGGAAATTTCTCTTCCTACGTTGCCAGTGTTCCATTTACCACCTTCTGAAATGCCAAATTTCCGGCGATATAATGGGACCGGTAACCCATTCATTCATTTAAAGGACTTCCGATATGAGACTTCTTTCTGGCAAGACAATAAGGCCTCTCTGGCCTATTTATTCAGAAGATCTCTTGAGGGACCCGCCCTCGAATGGTTTTATTCTCTGGAGCCAGCTGATGCCGGTGACTTTGATGTTATCCAAAGGAAATTCTTGCAAAAGTACAGAGACCGGGTGGGACCTTCCCTTTCTGTTACAGATCTGGTCGCTGAGAAAATGAAGCCCGATGAAGACTTCATTATATTTGCTGACAGGTGGCGGTCTATGGCCGAAAAATTGAAGGACACATTGTCGGAACAAGAGCAAGTAAAAATGGTCATTTCTAATGCAACTCCTCAATTCCGGCACATTTTGGCCATGAATCGGCTGACAACTATGGAAGAGCTCTATGAAAGAGCTCGTTATATACAAACACAAATGAAGGATTCGCCCATCATGGGCATGTTTGAGCCGAAGCCTCGGCTGTTTAAAAAGAATACAAATGTCAACAGCGGGCCCACGACTGAGGGCACTGTCACAAACGAGCAGGTTGGCGTAGTTGGCCACCCCCACCACCAGTCAAGCCCACGACCTCCGCCACCCCCACAGCAAAACCCCCATTTTACCTCCGCTCCACAGCGCCACTTCACACCCCAACCTTCTTTTGCTCCATCACCGAGCCAAGCGCCTCGCGCCGACCCTCCAGCACCACCACAATACCATCAGGTCCCCCCACCTTCCAACTATGGCCAATAACAACGGAGACCACCGCTTGGCCCCAAGAGGGCCCATTATCCGCCACTCCCAGAGAGTCTCCCTGACATTTTTAATGCTTTGATGGCCGCCAACCTGCTCGTCCTACCAAAAGAAAGAATGGTGTGGCCCGACAATGTTGACACATCCCGTTACTGTGCATTTCACCGCGCCCCTGGTCACAACCTTGATCGTTGTTTCCATTTCAGAGATCATATTTATGATTTGAATGACCAGGGTGGCATTAATTGGGATGAAATGAGGCAAGTCATCACCACCATGAAAGAGAGAAGGCCGCATCGGCAACAGCAAAATCAGCATCAACAGCAGCCAGCTCCGCAGCAAGCTCAGCCACAGCAAGCTCCAGCACCCCAGCAGGATATGGGGATTGTCCGTAATCCATTGCCGGAGCACGCTCCTAATCAACACGTGAACCCTGTCACGTCTCTCTACAAGGTGGAGAGAGGGCAGGGATGGCACGAAGAAAACGCCTCTATCGGGGCATTCCACCATGATCCAAACCAAAATCAAACTCCGCGCCTTTTGCGCGTTCCTCCTTCTCCTTCTAGTCTCCTATCGGGACGTTCTCTTTTACGCCCCGTCAACCCACCTACCACCACCAATTCCGCGACCTTGCCGGCTCGCTCTCTTCTTAACCGCTTACCACCACAGCAACCTGCCATTCCACCTTCCACCACCAATCCTACATTCGCGACCTCCAGGCCACTCCTACTCCGCTCACCGACAGCACCCGCTACCCCCTCTACCACTCCTACACCGGCAAGAGTTCCTCCACCATCAGTACAACCACCTTTTGTGCCACGATCTCTCCTTATTCCACCACCTGCCAATACCCCTCGCATTCGGATATCCCTTTCTTCTCTCACGCATCCTGCGAGGGTACCTTCTTCAAATACTCCTCCCATGCCTCCCGCGGGGGCATCTTTATTAAACACCACCACTACTACGCCTCCTACGGGGGCGCCCCTTTTATTAAATTCCCCTTTGGTATCCCCTAGCAGGGTCTCTGCTACCGACATTCCTTCCTCCTCTTCCAACCCTCCTCCTAATATTGCCCCGACAGAGGCGCGTCAAGGCGTAGCGCCGCTCCGTAGTGGACGGATGTTCCACCGTGTTTTCCCACAGAGAGAGCTAGAGCCCGTACAGGGGACGCAAGAGCAAGAACAAGAACAGGATTCAGTGCCGGGAACTCAGTATGATCTGTTAAAGCACCTGGATCGCACTCCAGCCAGAATCTCCATTCTTGAATTAATCAAGAGGTCCACCACTCATCAGCTGGCCTTGAAGGAATACCTGCAGAAGGTTATGGTCAATGAGGACCTCCCGGTTGAACAGATAATTACAGTCTTAACCCCTACCAGCAGTCAGCCGGCAATCACATTCCATGAACATGAGTTAGCACCTCTACCAGCAAGAAAGTATGCCCTATGTATCACGGTTGATTGCAACAAAGTAGCCGTTAAGCAGTGTTTGGTAGACACCGGTGCATCTATCAATGTGTTGCCTCCGAGCACTCTAAAGCTATGCGGTATCCCTGAGAGCCAGATACGGCCATCCACCATTACTGTCACAGCATATGACAATACAAAGAAACCCCCTCTGGGTATGATTACTCTCAAAGTCAGTTTGGGTCCAGCCACCATTACGGCAGATTTCCATATTCTGGATATGGACCCGACCTTTAATGGTATCCTGGGTCGCCCTTATATTCAGCAGCTTGACGCAGTGCCCTCTACAAACCATCAGTGCCTTAAGTTTCCGCACAAGGGCCGCATTATCAAGGTAACCAGCGTGCCGATCTTACCAGAGGAGGACATACATGTAGCTTCATCAGTTCCTTCCATGTGGCCAGCCAACAAGCCGTTATTATCTGTGTTGGACATTCACTGTCCACGACCGATGCTATCTGAGGCTGTTACCACCGTTGCCATGACACCCCTGCCTTCTAAGGGGAAGAAGAAGAAGAAAAATATGATGAATACCCCCGGCTGGAACATTCTGATAAGGATGGGATATCAAGATGGCAAGGGCCTGGGTGCCAAACTCCAGGGCAAGATTAGGCCCATTAAGCCTCAAAAAGTGATTGCACGAGGCGGCTTAGGCTACAAAGCACCGGACAAGAATGAAGGAGAGCCGTGGGCTGTTATGACGTCCACCTTCAAGCCAGATCGCCAGCCGCTCACCTGGACTTTAAAGACACATTTTGTCACCGGTGGCGTTCAGAACAATGAACAGACTACCGTCATTACTTCATTACTTGATTGTCAGGATGTGCACGCTAGACAGTTTGCGCGGCACATTGCCCCACTGGCCACTTACAAAACCTTGGAGACTTTAAGGCCAGATAAAAGAAGAAAAATGGGTGACCCGGAATGTGACTGGTACAGGTGGTTTGACATGAATGACATCACTTTCTCTTTAAGCCGCCTGTTCATGCCGACAGATCCGGAATGGCCGCCATTGATTCAAGAACTGATTGAAATGCCTGCCGCAATCACAGATAAAAGGCAGATGTTAAGTGACTACACAGACACGGGAGAGCCAGATGTCCCCTTTGAAGAAGGATTCTCCGTGGATAGGCTGTGGACCGTGTAGATCTCTTTAAAAATCCACTTAAATATAAAAAAGCAATAGATCTGATGAAAGCAATAAGATAGCACGGGGTGCTAATGTGGAGTGTGTGTGATCGCCAGAGACGCGAGGGTCTCAAGTGGAGATTATATGGGGAGATGATCGCAAAATACCTCAAATATGCGGGGGATGTGAGTACTCCTTTTCTCTTCAAGATCGGCCGGCCGACGAAGAGAGTCTTTTCAATTAATTACCCTTGCAAAACAAAGACGACAACACCAAAAAGATATGGATTAGAAACAATGGTGTAGCATCAAATTCAATAAAAATATAGGTGAGCATGAAAAATATGAACAATACACACCTTAAGGGGATTGCCCTTAAACCCCTATGCAAAGAGGGTGTGGGGAGATGTATGATGCATGCAAATAAATAAAAGTAAGGGAAGTGTGCAAGAGATGCACTATGGGGAGATCTCAATATGATGGTTGAGAAAAATCAATAATAATGATGATAATGCATGCATGAATATGAACTAATAATAAAAATATAAAGATAAGGGAGAGGTAGAATAAAAATCTGATTGTGGGTTGCTCCCTGGCTTTGATTTTCAATGGGGAGAAGTTCCTAAAAGGATGAAGACTCGAATATGTGCAGGGGCCCCCCCTTAGCCAAGAAGCCAACAGCCTTCGGTTCCCTGTAAAAAGAAGAACAAACAAAAACGCAGAGAAGAAGAAAGAAGAAGAAAGAAGAAGAAGAAGACAGGAGGATACGGAGGAAGAAAACTGAAGAAGAAGCAGAACACAGGAGAAGAAAATAGAAAACTTCCGGGACCCCCGGACCCTCATCACAGAACCGACTGGGCTCTTTAAATAGGGTTCAAATCAAGAGATAGAGGGATAAGAACGGGTAAGAGCCCAAAGAGGGAAGGATTAGAATGAGGAAAGTGACCAAACGAAGCAGGGACTCCCTGGGGAAAGGCTGCGTTCGTTTAGAACACGGAAGTTGAAACACGACTTGAACAAGGACGTCAATTAAATAATTGACGACCTACCCTAGGGGCGTTTCTTTAAAAACACGCCTTGGAGCAAGGCGTTTCTTAAAAAAATCAATTTTTGGAATTAAAATATTATTTTATTTGAAAATTTTAAAACACGCCTTAGGACAAGGCTTTACTTAAAAAAACGCCTTGGGTGAAGGCTTTACTTATTTGAAACACGCCCTGGATGAGGGCGTTAATTAAAAAATATTCAAAATAGGGCCATTTTTTATTTCTCAATATTATTTTCCCATTTTTTAGGTGAAGGTGCATCTCGTCGCTCTGATTCCAACGACTATTTTTGCGTATTTTTCTGACACCCGGAAGGCCTCCAAATCACCTATGGAAAGGGCTGAAAAATAATATTAAAATAATCAATTTGAAAGACACGCCCTTACATGAGGCGTGACTTGATTTTTCGATTTTTTTATTCTTTTTTCAATTCAAAGTAACGTCTTACTATAAGGCGTTAATTCTAAAATAATTCCGAAAAATTCCCAGAAAATTCTAGAAAAATGGAAATTTGATAGAAATGACGCCCTGACCATATGTCGTTAATTTTTTTAGAAACGTCCCATGTCAAATCGTTATTTAAAAGACGCCCCACGCCAAGTCGTTAATTTCAGAAAATTCATAAAAATAGAGAAAAATGCCCAAAAAAACCAGAAAATTCCAGAAAATTCCAGAAAAATAGGAAAAGAGGAGGAAAAGTGAAAAAAAACTAAGAAAAGTGGGAAAAACCACTCAAACAGAGTAAATTTGAGGGTCAAATTGGGGCATTACAAGGCAATATGAGATGTACTCACAGTAATGTCAATTTTGGCGTGTCTACAGCTGCCCCGCCTTGGCGTCTGCTTTGCAAGGGAGCAGAGCAAACTGAAAAGTAGATGCCAAGGTGTGATGAGACACGCAATCAACATCACTTGATGAGAATCGAAATCAAAAGCTCGAGATGAAGCAATCTCGGGAAATTCACGGAAATCAACGATGTTTGGATAAAAAGGGGGAGTGTGCACGCGGTGCACGAAGGAGATAAAAATGATCAACTTCCAACGCGGTGGAAGTACCTCAGGTCACAAACCTGTAAGTTTCACCATTGGGGAGCGGTTACCAGCCAGTGGACGTGCTGCAGCCAAGGTGGATCAGGGGAAAGTGTTGAAATAAGATAATAGAAATCCAAACAAGGAGCTTTCGAGAAACACCCAAAACAGCGACAAAGCGAACTGAAGACACAATTCGGCATGGAATAGCTCATATATGGGAAAGATTAAGTTCAATTCAACCCTCAAAGTCAGCTCATCAGAATGATTTTCACAGTTGATTCAAAATTCCTATATGAATGCATGCTGGGTTTAAAGAAAAAAATAAATCAAACGAAAATATAGAATAATCAAGGATAATATTGCTAAGCTGTTCAAGACTGAGTCAAGAAACTCATTTCACGAGCTGATACTAAGCCGAAGCCCGTTTATCCGCGCACCAACTTGCAAAGCGGAACCATCGTCCCCAGTCTTGGACGGCTCAACGGCCTATCCGTATGACTAAGATGCCTCTGGAATCATCATTGTTTTTGATGAAGGGGAACTCAAATTCCAGATTTACCAAAGCCAGAAGGTCCTTGATATAATCTAATAGCGTATGTAACATATAGTAAAATGCATACAGGGAGATGGTGGAGCAATAAGCAAGGGGGGACTGAGATGTGAGGTGCAAGCACCGTGGGTCTTGAATGATGATGCCCAGCCGGTGGGACCAAGAACTTCTTATCCTGCACTCAAAGATTTCATCAGCCAAGATATAATGATAACAAACAATGAATAAGGCATTTAAAGCATAGCATAGCAATCAAAGTATGAATAGCATGAATGAAAATGGCAAAGCATCATTGCAAAACATCATTGTTTGTCGTTATGTTATGAGGATGACAATCTGGGCAATCAAAATTTGGAGTTGAAAGATTGAGGAATGCCCAGCAGTAAAATGATGAACTGAAATCAGCAGGATTTGATTGAAAGATTTGGAGATGAATAATCAGAATGATATAATCAAAATGCCCAGCGGCAAGAATGATCAGGTAAAATCAGCAGGAGTTGATTGAATGATTTGGAGATGAATAATCTAGCGGCAAATCATGAAAATCGGGAAGAATCAATGGATTGATAACAATAAGTGGAAAGGGGACTCATCCCGTGCTCCTGGTCCTTGCAAAATCGTTCCTGCAAAACACCATCAGAATACAATGCAAAATTTTTGGAGTTTTTTTTTTTGGAATATGCAAATTTTTATAAGTTTTGGGGAAAATATTAAAATTTTTATGTGGATTTTTGTAGTATGCAAATTTTTGTGGGTTTTGTAAAAGATATAAAAAAAAATTTTGTGGATTTTTTGTTTGGAAGATATTTGAATTTTTATGATTTTTGAAAATATTCAATTTTTGTTGGATTTTTGCTTAGGAAAAAAAATTTTTGTTTGTTTTGATCAGAAAATATTCAATTTTTTTTGGATTTTGATTTAGACTTTGTTAATGCAGCATCAAAGGGCGTTTTTTTTTGAACCACAGGCTAGGGGTCCTTGTTCCTTCCCCTTTCGCTAAAATTGCTCAAAGCCAGGCGTGCATTGAAGGGTGGCACCCTACGACCGACTGCCCTTGATTAACGATGCCCCTACCAAGGCCATACCCGAGAAACATTCGGTCTCGGAGGGAGAAGAGAAGAATACTTGGAGATAAGCTTAAAGCAGGATGGGAGATATCAGGATTTGATTTCCTTCCAAGGTTTTAACCCTCAAAGAGGTAGTCTGTTGCGCTGGGGCTTTGTGCCTTTAATTTTTGGACCCTTAACATGCATGCGACCAGGGTTTTCCCTGCGGGGACTTTGCCACTCTTGTCATGCCATAATCCATAATTCAATTATCAAAATTTCGACTTGATTCTTAATTGCCCTTTGTGGCGAGATGTATCATGAAACTCATATTGATTTTGGGTCAAGACTGCACCTATTTGAGACTCCTCTCGTGTTGGGATTTACCAAGGTTGGTTATCTTATCCGTCAACCTCTTGCCCCTGCATTCGGCCGAGTGAAGAAGAGAAAAGACTTTCGGTATACTCATGGCATGGCCAAGGTAGTAACGGTGTTCAACCAAAAGAGCCGGCTAAGGACGCCGTGAAGTGTGTGCGGTGCCCAACTAAGGGTTACTCTTAAACAAGCAGGGAGAGAATGTTGAATTCCCAGCGCGGGGTTCTTTATCAACCAAAGTGCTGCAAAAGCAAGCCTAACGACTCTTTTTTATGAAAAACAATTCAATTAAAAGGCCTAAGATAAAGGTTTGAAACACCATTCTTTATCCCGTTAAGAAGCACTTTGTTTTGAAAATCATGCGTGAAGCGATGAGGAGATATATCGTAGAAATGCTTACTTACGCCAATATTACCTTGTAACCTTCGTAGAAGCAGCTGCTGAAGGTGATCATCATGGGATTTGTCCTCTTTGGAAGCAAATGATCTTGAAAGTGGCCTAACAAGAAGGAGTGGTGCCCAGACCAGACGCAGATGAAATAAGGAGAAAAGAAAAGAGGCGAGGGCTAGAACTCCCTCACTAAGGCGCGGAGACCCTGATCACATGGAACAGTCTACAGAAGAAGCGAAAAATCAAGAAGAGGGGTGAGGACTAAAGCCTCGGAAGCAATGAGAGAAAGGGCAGATGCCCAAGGCAGTGGATGTGGAAGAAGTTGGGTCGGACCCATGATTAGGGGGAATCAGAGGAAGAAATTGGTAGATGGAAAGAGGTGGATCCGGAGGGTCCGGAGGCAGAGGAGGAGAATCGTGAGGGGAGGAATCATTCGGAGGCTCCGGAGGGATAAGATATTGAGGGACGCGATGCCCTGGGAAGAAATATGGAAAAATATGATGGAAGAGGAGGAAGAAAATGAAGGATGTGATGCCCTCGAAGAGCAGAAGGATGAATCGGAAGAAAGATGGAGGGTCCGGAGGTTCCGGAGGAGGGAAATGCAAAGGGGTGTCGTGCCCGAAGGAAAGGTATGAAGGATCTGGAGGTTCCGGAGGAATGAGAAGGGAAGGGACGCGATGCCCAAAGAAGAGGGAAATAGAATCCGGAGGTTCCGGAGGAAGCAAATGGAAAGGGGCACGATGCCCGGGGAAAAGATAGAGACAATCAGGTGGAGGATCTGGAGGTTCCGGAGGAAGAATATAGAAAGGGGCGCGATACCCAAGAGAGAGGAATGAAGGAGGATCAGGAGGAAAATCCAGAGGTTCTGAAGGTAGCAAATGAGAAGGGGCGCGATGCCCAAGGGGAAAATCTGGAGGTTCCGGAGGAGGAAGGTGGAAAGGGGCGCGATGCCCGAGAGAAAGGTCCGGAGGTTCCGGAGGAGGAGAATGGAAAGGGGCGCGATGCCCGAGGGGAAAGTCCGGAGGTTCCGGAGGAATACAATCAAGGGGGAAAAGGTGGAAAAGGGTGTCGTGCCCGGGGGAGAAGTCCGGAGGTTCCGGAGAAAGAGGGTGGAAAGGGGCGGCATGCCCGAGGGGAGAGTCCGGAGGTTCCGGAGGAAGAAGATGAAAAGGGGCGCGATGCCCCAAGGGGAGTGGATAAAAGGATGAATATGAATAAGATGGGAAATGCGGAATATCCGGCGGTGCCGGAAGGTGAGGAAGATACGGGTTTGGAAACCCGGGAAGCAGGAGGTGCAAATGCATGTAATGGGATGGATGCGATGAATGTATGAAATGCAAAGAATATGAAGAATGTGAAGGGCGAGAGGATGTGATCCTCCTCCTAACCCTGGGAATGGCCCATGAAGAAAAAGTGATAGAGATGGATGAATAGAAAGTGGAGCAAATAAGGGATGGCCCCTTAGCATTAAGATAACTGCCCCTCCACGGCAGTGAACATGTACGGTCAATTGGCCCAATAAAAGAAGCTTCAATAGTAAAAGACAACTCCCTTGGAAAGCAAAGATCAATAATGTGGGGGAGTTGTAGAGTTGGAACGGGAAGCATTGAGTTGCCCATTGAATGTGGTGTATATGGAATGTTGAGCAAAATGGGTATTCGCCCCTTGTAAGGAATAATGAATTCTGGATTGGAAAGTTTGAACAAGGGGTGCCCTGCCTGGCCCTTGGATGGCATCAATTCTTGGCATTCTTCCCTGAGCAATGGCGGTGACTTGGCCTCTGCGACCATGCTCGGCACAATAATCCGGATTGGCATCCGGTAAATGACTTCTTGAATCATGAATCGCATAACCGTGGCCACATCTGTCTTGCCCGGCTCTTGATCACCTTCGGCACAAGTACTTGCAGAAGCACTCCCATTCCGAGTAGTAAAAGGAGGTGAAGCGGAGGCGGAAGGCTTTGTGAGTGGTGGAGGTATAATGGAAAGTGTTGGCGTAAGTGGAGGCGGAGGTTCAAACACATCAAGTTTCTCCCTTTGCTTGCAAGCGGTCGGGGTTAGCTCGAGTGCAAAAAGCGGTGGGTCCTGCTCAGGATTAGCCATAGGTAAAGGTGGAGGGTTATGTGGTGGAATAGGCAAAGTTGGTTTTAAAGGGATAATGGAAGACCGAGGTGGCGGTAATGGGAGGCTAATTGGGGAAGGTTTAATGGTGTAATTAATGGAGGCCGATGGTGTGGAGGTAGATGGCTTAACGGGTGGTGGTTTAATAGTGGAAGGCTTGGGGGAGGCCAGTGTTGCGGAGGTTAATGGTGTAACTGGAGGAGGTGTAATGGGTGGAGGGTTAATGGGTGAAGGTTTGGTGCGTAGGAAATGCCGAATGGGGCGAGCGGTGTTTGGAGTGGTGAAAAACTCAAGATGCGTCGGCGCGGGTGATTGGAGTATCGACCCATCGTCGTAACACCAAGAAGTCTCGGAAATAGGGGTTGGATCGGGGATGGTGGCTTCATCCTGAGCGAGGGGTTCATCGAATGAAAGTGGGGGAAGTGGAAAGTTAAGGAAACTCGAAAGGGGCGCCTGCGGAGCTTCATCATCATACACCGGCTCGGATTCTTCAATTGCCGGTTCTTGCTCGCTTGGAATATCAACGCCGTAGTCGTCCATCCTATCCTTCCATTCTCTCTCCATTCTTGTAATGTCATCCAAAGCCGCATAGAGAGGATTGACCGGAGTAGGAGGAACCGTGACCCTCTTTAATTGTTCCTCCATGGAAGTAATCTTATCAAAAAGAGATTGTTGGAGGGGTGTGACTTGAACAATAGAGGGCTGGCAGGGCCTTGAAGGAGGAGGGGCCGCATAAAAAGGCCGTGGAGGGGAGTTGACGGTATGACCCGTAAAAGAACCCGGAAGGGCCGGATTGCAATGAATAAATGGGCCTCGGGGCCGTGAGGGAGGAGGAATAGAAGGAGGCGGGTGTCGGACCACCCGAGTAGAATGAATAGGGGGAGATGGGTAATGGGCTACCCGAATATGATTGGAAGGAGGAGGTGGGTGATGGTCCACCCGTGTAGAATTGGAGGGAGATGGGTGATGGGTCACCCGAATAGAATTGGAAGGAGGTAGGTGATGGGCCACCCGTATAGAATTGGAAAGAGGGGGAGATGCATGAGATGTACCCTCAACGGCAGCCTTAAGGGCTTGGATCTGTTGAGGGGTAAGATGATCTAATGCATGGATGATTCGAGAGACCTTCTCGTCGTTGGGAGGAGACGGTCCCGAGGGAATAGTGGCCTGAAATTGAGTAGGTGGACCATGAGAATGGACATTGCCCATGGGTTGGGTATGACCATGAGAATAAGGACGTGGTCCCTTGAAAGAATGGTGAGAATGCTGATTAACATGTTGAAATTGAGGATATGAAGTGCTAGGTTGTGCATCCTCATGAATTGAATTGAACATGTTTCTATCATGGTAAGCCATTATATAGTCAAAAATTCTCAATAATTATGCAAATAAGCACACAAGTTGGAATGGTTACCGTGATTTTTGATTGTTTTATCCTTGGTGAATTAAGGATTTTAATAAAGTTTGGAAAGATTCACACAAGGAGAGTCCTAGTTTCAAATGAGATTTAAACTCCAATGCCAACTAGGAACTCTCACTCACCACGTATTAGGCCAACTATATCGGGACTCCAAAAGGGTACAACCTGCCCGGCGTCCGTGAGGGAATCCACGGGTGCGGGGACTTACGGAGGCTTGGTTTAGGAATTTCCAATCCAAAGAGACGGAATGCTCAATGGAGGGTCGTTCCTTCACCAAGGGGGTGTGTGGATCCTAATGAAGAGGAGGGGGCTCCCAAACCAATGCAAATATGAATGAAACAGGGTAAACAGGCCAACCACAATAATATGATCAATCAACAAAGATAAGCATGAAATATCATGAAAAACCACAGCCGGGGGGTTCTGGAAACCCACAGTAAAAACACGCCCTGGAAGGGGACGCTACTAAACAAGGACACGACGGTGTGACCGTCGTGAATCAACGTGAGGGGCCAAGGGGTAGGGTAAAACACGCCTTAGTGTGAGGCGCTATAAATAAAAGGACGCCCTATCCAGCGGACGTCAAATCCAAGAAAACGCCTTTAAGGGAGGCGCTAATAAAGATAAAGACGCCCTTGCAACGGGCGTGAATTCACCAAGCAAGCAGAGATAATTAGAGACAGCTAGCAAACGCCCTGTCAGAAGGCGTTAACTTCAAACAACACGCCCTGGGTTAGGGCGTGAAATCAAAAGGCGCCTCCGACAGAGGCGTTAATTCTCAATCCACGGCCAACAGTAACAACCACTCACAGTCGCAGGCAATCAACAAATATAAGATATAAGCATGCTCATCAAAATTTCAAATAAGTGGAGATTTTAAAGAAAAATCAATAAATTGACAAATCACTTAGGGAAAAGGACAAAACCAATGGAGGGTGCCCGAGGGGCACAAAAGGGGGACGCACCGAGGGTGCAAATAAGGGAGATGGCACACGCGGGTGCCTAAGGGGAAACAGGTAATAGATGAAGAACACAAAGGGTCCCACCGTGATCGCCAATTTGTAGATCTCTTTAAAAATCCACTTAAATATAAAAAAGCAATAGATCTGATGAAAGCAATAAGATAGCACGGGGTGCTAATGTGGAGTGTGTGTGATCGCCAGAGACGCGAGGGTCTCAAGTGGAGATTATATGGGGAGATGATCGCAAAATACCTCAAATATGCGGGGGATGTGAGTACTCCTTTTCTCTTCAAGATCGGCCGGCCGACGAAGAGAGTCTTTTCAATTAATTACCCTTGCAAAACAAAGACGACAACACCAAAAAGATATGGATTAGAAACAATGGTGTAGCATCAAATTCAATAAAAATATAGGTGAGCATGAAAAATATGAACAATACACACCTTAAGGGGATTGCCCTTAAACCCCTATGCAAAGAGGGTGTGGGGAGATGTATGATGCATGCAAATAAATAAAAGTAAGGGAAGTGTGCAAGAGATGCACTATGGGGAGATCTCAATATGATGGTTGAGAAAAATCAATAATAATGATGATAATGCATGCATGAATATGAACTAATAATAAAAATATAAAGATAAGGGAGAGGTAGAATAAAAATCTGATTGTGGGTTGCTCCCTGGCTTTGATTTTCAATGGGGAGAAGTTCCTAAAAGGATGAAGACTCGAATATGTGCAGGGGCCCCCCCTTAGCCAAGAAGCCAACAGCCTTCGGTTCCCTGTAAAAAGAAGAACAAACAAAAACGCAGAGAAGAAGAAAGAAGAAGAAAGAAGAAGAAGAAGACAGGAGGATACGGAGGAAGAAAACTGAAGAAGAAGCAGAACACAGGAGAAGAAAATAGAAAACTTCCGGGACCCCCGGACCCTCATCACAGAACCGACTGGGCTCTTTAAATAGGGTTCAAATCAAGAGATAGAGGGATAAGAACGGGTAAGAGCCCAAAGAGGGAAGGATTAGAATGAGGAAAGTGACCAAACGAAGCAGGGACTCCCTGGGGAAAGGCTGCGTTCGTTTAGAACACGGAAGTTGAAACACGACTTGAACAAGGACGTCAATTAAATAATTGACGACCTACCCTAGGGGTGTTTCTTTAAAAACACGCCTTGGAGCAAGGCGTTTCTTAAAAAAATCAATTTTTGGAATTAAAATATTATTTTATTTGAAAATTTTAAAACACGCCTTAGGACAAGGCTTTACTTAAAAAAACGCCTTGGGTGAAGGCTTTACTTATTTGAAACACGCCCTGGATGAGGGCGTTAATTAAAAAATATTCAAAATAGGGCCATTTTTTATTTCTCAATATTATTTTCCCATTTTTTAGGTGAAGGTGCATCTCGTCGCCCTGATTCCAACGACTATTTTTGCGTATTTTTCTGACACCCGGAAGGCCTCCAAATCACCTATGGAAAGGGCTGAAAAATAATATTAAAATAATCAATTTGAAAGACACGCCCTTACATGAGGCGTGACTTGATTTTTCGATTTTTTTATTCTTTTTTCAATTCAAAGTAACGTCTTACTATAAGGCGTTAATTCTAAAATAATTCCGAAAAATTCCCAGAAAATTCTAGAAAAATGGAAATTTGATAGAAATGACGCCCTGACCATATGTCGTTAATTTTTTTAGAAACGCCCCATGTCAAATCGTTATTTAAAAGACGCCCCACGCCAAGTCGTTAATTTCAGAAAATTCATAAAAATAGAGAAAAATGCCCAAAAAAACCAGAAAATTCCAGAAAATTCCAGAAAAATAGGAAAAGAGGAGGAAAAGTGAAAAAAAACTAAGAAAAGTGGGAAAAACCACTCAAACAGAGTAAATTTGAGGGTCAAATTGGGGCATTACAAGGCAATATGAGATGTACTCACAGTAATGTCAATTTTGGCGTGTCTACAGACCGGCCTTTTTTCCCTCACTTCTGTGCATCCGTCTGTGTTGGTTTCTCTCTATTCCCGTGGGTTTGGTCACGTGCCGCGACCACCACCGATTACCATCAACTTATCTCCCAATTCAATTCAGATGTCCTTCCCTATTGCTCCTTCGCTCCTCGAACGGTTTTCCAAAATCTCCATCTCGCCCCCGCGTGGGCCATCTTTGATTAAATCTTTCTCCAAACTTGCAATCTCCACTCCTCCCACTATTCCTCCTTCATATTGCTTTTTACTTGAGAAAGAAAATAAAAACAAAGGAAAACATGAAAAAGAAAAAAAAAACGCCAAATCTCCAACTTTCCAATCCTCCATTTCTATTGAGGAGACCTCATACTTTTCTCCCGAGCGCGTCCCAACCCAGGGGCCGCTCTTCCAAGATTCCTTGATAAATCTTTTCTCCCCCTCTGGTGAGGGGCCCTCCCCTGTATCACCTCCTGTATCCACTTTATCACCTCCTTCTTTCCCTTATAATCAAGCTAGTTGCTCTTCCTCCCTTTCTTTCTCTTCTTCTAATAAAAATCATGGGGTAAATTCACACAAGAAGGCCAAGGGTAAGCAGATTCCTCGCAGATTTTTGTTGGAATTGGCCATTAGATGCCAAGCTTGTTTAGCTCTCCCTGAGTTTGTGGAAGATCCAATTATCCTGCCAGAATTAGAAATTGAGGATTTTGTTGCTTCTTATGAGGGTTTGGGCGTTTATGAAATCATGAATGATGAAGACCCTATTGAAGAAGGGGATGAAAGTTATGAAGAATATGAGGACGAGGCTGATGCTTTTGCTAGTGGTATGAGAAGATTCGACGAACCATCAGCCTCAGTAGAAGAACCTACCAAAGAAATCAACTTGGGTACCGAGGAAGACCCTAGGATTGTCCTCATAAGCAAAAATTTGCCGCCCTCCGAAGAGAAGGCGCTCATTTTAGTTCTTCAAGAATACAAGGACACGTTCGCATGGAGCTATGAAGATATGCCTGGATTAGACCCTGCGCTCGTTGAACACCGTCTTACACTTAAGCCAGGATCTGTCCCGGTAAAACAACGGTTGAGGCGTTTCCATCCTAGCATGGCTTTGAAAATGAAAGAAGAGGTCGATAAACTCCATAAGGCTAGATTCGTTAGAGTCGTCCTCTATCCCAATTGGGTGGCTAACATTGTCCCGGTTATGAAGAAAGATGGAAAAGTTCGAATTTGCATAGATTTTCGGGACCTCAACCGGGCGTGTCCTAAGGATGACTTCCCCCTCCCTCATATTGATGTGTTGATTGATAACACGGCAGGATTTGAGACTCTTTCTTTCATGGACGGCTTTTCAGGCTACAATCAGATTCGTCTGGCTGAAGAAGACCAAGAGAAAACTTCATTCACTACACCATGGGGCACATATTGTTATGTGGTCATGCCCTTTGGACTTAAGAATGCTGGAGCCACTTATCAAAGGGCCATGATGGCAATTTTTCATGACATGATTCATATTTATATTGAGGTGTATGTGGATGACCTGGTTGTGAAATCAAGGACAAGGATTGAGCATCCTGGGGTTCTGGCTAAGGTTTTGCAGAGATCACGAGAATTTCAATTGAAAATGAACCCCAAGAAGTGCGTATTTGGCGTTTCTTCAGGGAAATTACTTGGATTTATCGTTAGCAAGAGGGGAATTGAAGTTGATCCCAACAAGGCGAAGGCCATTAGAGATATGCCTCCTCCCAAGAATCTGAAGGAAGTTCGAGGATTAATCGGGAGGTTGCAATTTATTCGCCGCTTCGTCTCCCAGCATTCACAAAGATGTAGGCCGTTTTACGAGCTTACTAAGCCGGGAGTCAAGTTTAATTGGGATGATAAATGTCAGGCAGCCTTTGACGGATTGAAGGATTATTTGGTCAATCCTCCTGTCCTGAGGCCGCCAATTCCAGGCAAACCACTTATTCTTTATGTTTCAGTCCTGGATGACTCCGTAGGTGCTGTCTTAGCTCAAGTGGATGAGGAAGGTAAAGAGAGGGCAGCATACTACTTATCTAAACTCCTTAACCCCTGTGAGCAGAGATACTCAGCCATGGAAAAGACTTGTGCAGCTTTGGTTTGGGTAGTTCAGAAGTTAAAACACTATTTCCTAGCTCACGAGGTTCACCTCATTGCTCGCATGAATCCAATCAAATTCCTCCTTGAAAAATCTGTCCTCACTGATCGATTAGCACGCTGGCAAAGCTTCCTTTCTCAATTTGACATCACTTACATTCAGCAAAAAGCTATCAAAGGTTATGCCATTGCCGAACATCTTGCTCACCATCCTCTCCCCCGCTTTGATCCTGTCAATTCAGAGTTCCCGGATGAAGAATTAATGTCCATTAATCACCCCCCAGATCCTATGTGGACATTACATCTTGATGGAGCTCTTAATTCTCAAGGAAGAGGGATCGGCATGGTTCTCTTAACACCCGAAGGAGTCACCATTCCATTTGCTGCTCGGCTCACTTTTCCCGTCACCAATAACATAGCCGAATATGAAGCTCTCTTGGCCGGTCTTAAAACCGCTCATCAATATGGTGTCACTCATTTGCGAATTGTCGGTGACAGTCAGCTTATTCTACGCCAAGTGTTGGTCAAGTGCCGCACTATCAATCCTAAGCTCAAGCCCTACCAAGAACTCGCTTCAGCTTACGCCAAACTCTTCACTAAATTGATTTTCGTTCATGTCCCGCGTAGCCAGAACATTTTGGCCGACGCACTTGCTTCCTTAGCCTCCGCTTTAGTCTTCCCTCCTGAGCGTGATTTTCATGTCCCCCTGATTCATCAGCGTGATACTCCAGCCATTAGGGATCGTGCTTTTCTTGATATTAGGGATCAGGTGCTTGAGAAGGTTAGACGGAAAGAAGCTCTTGAAGGCAGAGAGGTCATGCTATTGGATTGGCAGGAAGAGTTGGCTGACGAAGAAAAGCCTTGGTATTATGAGATTGCCAGATACTGTAATGATCAGTCTTATCCCGAGGAAGCCACTGCCGAAGAAAAGAAAGCAATTAGGAGAGTGGCTCAACGTTATACTTTGGTTGGAGGTGTGCTCTACAGAAGAGGGCTCGCCGGTGTTTTATTGAGATGCCTCGATGATGATGAATCTTGGAGAGTTGTGGAAGAGGCGCATTCTGGTGTGTGTGGTGGTCATGTGAACAGCCAGATGCTAGCTAAGAAGATTCTTAGACTAGGGTTCTATTGGCCCACTCTTGAAGAAGATTGTTCTATCTATGTTCGAAGGTGTGTTAAGTGCCAACTGCACGCCGACAAGATTCATTCTCCTGCTTCTTCACTCCATCCTACGTCCTTCCCATGGCCTTTTGATATCATTGGACCTCTTGGTGATTCGAACCTCCTGACCAAGCAAAAATCATTCATTCTCACGGCAACGGAGTACTTCACCAAGTGGGCGGAAGCAGAAGCTTACGTGGAAATTAAAGCATCAACCGTCTGCAAATTTATCATGAAGAACATCATCACGAGGTTCGGCATCCCAAGCACCATCGTCACCGACAATGGACCTCAATTTATCTCCCAAGATCTCAAGGATCTCTGCAACAGGTATAACATTGCATTGCATCATTCTTCTCCCTATTATCCGCAGGGCAATGGCCAAGCAGAGGCCACTAATAAAACTTTAATCAAGATTGTTAAGAAGACGTGCGAGGCTAATAAATTCTCGGATTGGCCAGACAAGCTGGTTGAAGCTCTTTGGGCCTACCGCACTTCTATTCGAACCCCCACTGGGCAAACTCCTTTTGCCCTTACTTATGGAATGGAGGCCGTAGTCCCTTATGAGATTCTTATCCCCTCTTTGCGAGTACAATTGGATGAGGAGCTCTCTATCGATGAACGTCGTGATGCACTCCTTGCCCAATTGGAACTCCTAGATGAGAAGCGTCTGGTCGCCGCTGAGCATGCGCGCGTTTACCAAAACAGGCTCTCACGTTTTTATCAAAAGAAGGTAATTGAGAGAAAGTTTAAGGTCGGTGAAATGGTAATCAAAAGAATTTTTGTAAAGCCGGGTGGCCCTCGTTCAAAGCTCCAACCAAATTGGGAAGGGCCGTTTGTCATAAAAGATGTTTATCCTGGCAATGCTTATAAACTGGTTAATGCTGAAGGAGAGGAATTAACTCACCCCTGGAATGGTTTGTATCTCAAGAAATATCACCCCTGAACAAAAATCCAAACAAAAATCGAAGACTTCACAAAAATCCAAAAAAAAAAATAGAAATCTCCCAGATAATCCAAAAAAAAATCTGAATATTTCCAAAATCTAAAACAAAAGAGTTTTCTTTCATGGTTCTCCCTTTTGGGCTGACATGACATGCAAAGGTCCCCGGTCCGAAAGGTCAAAATCCAGAATCCATTTGTCAGTCTTGCTAATTTAAAATGGGAGTTGACCCCGCACACACCACACACTTTACTCTTGAGTTCAAGCAGTGCAAAATCTGATGGAAAGTCGAAATCAAACTAAAGGCGAAAGACGATATCCATTCTTTTTCTTCTTCGGCCCACAAGGGAGGAAGGGAGGTCTTGAGGTAGACACGCCAAGCCTATCCGCCACCCTAGTAGGAGGAAGTCAGGGCCCAAAAGGGAACAAATGCCACAACAGCCCAAGTACAATTAGGTTGTTCATCAGTTCAAATCTATTCCATGCAAATCAATTCCGAAGAGAAAGTCAAATAGTGAAAAGAAAAGCATGTCAAGAGGGCAAAGTCCCCGCAAGGAAAACCTTGGGCGTATGCATGCATTATGAAGAGGCAAAAAGGCAACAAAGCGTCCCTACGCCAAAGACCGAACCCCAACAGGCATAAGGATAGGGGAGGTAGCTTTGCCTCAGGCATCTTTGAATCTTTTGTGGGCTTCCTCATAGCTTCTCTTTTATTTTTGGAAAAGTCATGAACCAGCAGAATGGTCGAGACAAACTGAAGAGAATGCACTGTACGAAATCTTGTGTATAAGCTTAACCATATTCACGCCAATTCCCCTTTTAATTATTCAAGAAAGGTTAATGGAACTTAGAAGATGACCAAGTAGGGCCCACCGCCTTAATTTCTTTATCAGCCCAATTTGGGAGGAATACAAATTAACGCCTTTGTTCAAGGCGCTTTTATGCTGATTCACGCCTAGATCATAGTCGTTTCTTTAAAAATAACGCCTCCTGGAAGGTCGTGTTTTCAACAAAATTCAATAATCTTTGCACGGTAACGCCGTCTCCAAGGGCGTCTTTCACGATAGTAACGACCTAATCTAAGGCGTGTTTTTTAGAAAAATCCTCAAAAAAAAATATATATATATATACTGAAAAGAACAAAAATAAATTCTTCATGTTGCATGAATTGCATTCTTGCCTGGACATCTTTTAATTATTGTTTGCATACGTGTGATTGCATGAGGCATCCCCGAGTTTTGATTATTTCATTTTGCCTTATTAAAGGCTTGGCCCCTTGACCCATTATTAAGGTCAAAATATTTACACCCCTTGCTCACCGGGCAAGGGGCCAAGTCGAACAGATGAATTAACCTGTTTGTTCAAGTGAAAACCGCAGCTGCAGATATAGGGCAAAATAAAGCAAACACATGGAACGTGGAAAGAAAAAGTACACAAACACAAGTTCACAACCATACAAGTGCTCAGGTAACAAAAGCTCAAATCTCATATATATATATATATCATCATGTCTATCATGTACAGGTGTGAAGGTGGAGGAGTACAAGTACAGAACTCTCAACTCTCGCCTCCACCCTCCTCTACTCTCCTGCTCTCAACCTCCTCCTTGGCACTGGTGGAGGAGGCATAGGCCCCCGTGAAGAGGCCGGAACCCGAACGTGTCCTCCTGCCTCGCTCCTCTCTCGGAGGGAAGAACCCGCCACAAAGGTGGAGCTGGTGAAGGAGTACCCCGCAGCCCGTGCTCGCTCACGGCCTCGCTGCAACCGCTCCTCGGACACTCGAAGCCGCTCCTGGGAAAGGATCAACTGGGTCCTCGAGTCCGCCAGCTCACGCTCCCGTGCCAACAACTGCTCCTGGAACCGGGCACGCTCCGCCTGGTGCTCCTCCCGCTCACGAGCCCGCTCCCCGCGCTCCCGAGCACGCTCCCTCCTCTCCAGCTCCAGGGCAACTCGCAGCTCGGCTACGTCCTGAGGAAGCTCACTGCGTTGCTGCAAGGCCCGCTGAAGCTCTACGATCCGCTGATCGCGGATCGACAACTCGGTACGTATCGCCTTCAGCTGAGCAGCCTACAAACAGGTAAACAAATCATCAGTTCCACAGTTCAATAGTTCATGAAATGAAATAACAACATGTGACTAAAGGTAGGTCACGCACCTGCGAGCTCGTCGCTCGGAAGCCCTCATCTACGCAGATAAGAGTGGCTCGAAGCTCTTCAGTCTGTAAAAATGAATTTTTATCAGTGCACAATTTATATCTAATCATTATTTGAATGAGGTTTCAAGTTCAGAATTTACCCGTGAAGCAAGGTCACGCTCCGCCACCTCAGCTCGCGCTATCGTACCAGCCAGCTGCTCCGTCAGTGCAGTCACCTCTGCACTAGGACCCCTCGAGCTGGAGGCCTCCCCTGGATCTCTCCTCGCTACTCCCTGCTGGGCACGCTGCATTCATTAAGACCGTCAGTGGCTAATCATTAATTCAACACAACAAAAGAAAAAAAAATTCATTTGCATATAGGAATAATTTAAACACTCACCAGGGTCTCCAAGTCTGCCCGTGTGGCAGCTAGCTGGTCCTCCAGGATGTGGAGGTGGGCCTGTGCATCTATCGCCGCTATGTCCCTCGCATCCTGCATTCATTACATGTTAATTGCATAATAGTTACATAAGCATTTGCATTTAATTTAGAAATAAGTGCATTCATACATACCCCTAAGACCCTCATCTGAGGTCTGCCGGCGTGAACCTCCCAGTAGCGCCGGAGGTACTCGGAGCTGTCAGTCGCGTGGGAAACGACTGTGGTCCCACCTCGCTGCCAGTCGGCGTACTGCTCCTCGAATCGCACCCTCCAGTCGGTCGTCTTGGTGCGACCGCGGGTCTTCTTGCCAATCCCTCGAGGCTCTCCGACCTCGATCCACTCCTGGGGCAGGCCCAGGGTCCTCATCACCAGCCGAAGCCGTAACGGCTCAATCTCGCTCAAGCAGTGTAGCCACAGCTCACGCCCGAAGCGAGGTCGCCCCGATACGACCCAAGGCTGGCCCTCATCGGTCATCCCCTCATATGGTCTCCACTGCACCTACATTCATGAACACGCATCATTATCATTTCATCATATTCAAATAAACAACAAAAAGAAATGCATATCATTCATTCATACATACCAGCGAGGGAGGGAAGTCGCGGAACTCTCTCCGTAGAACCCACAACTCGTAGTCAAGTGGGGCGCCAAAGATAACAGGCACCCAGCGTCGCGCCAGAGGGAAGGATCCCTCAGCTCCTGGCCGTGGGTCAACGCGCCCCATCGGCATGTATAGGTGGCTCCACACCTACATCCATGCATTGCAATTAGTACTATATTCACATGCATCATAATAAGAAGGAAAAGATAAGAAATGAGAAATTGCATACCTGAAGAAGAGGTGAGAAGCCACTGACGGTCGTCTCACGGCCTGTCCCCGTGGACAGATCGGCCGTCAAATGCGCCAGCAGGGCCGCTCCCCAAGCATATGTGCCAACCGTCTCCAGATCCTCAAGGATGCCTAAGAAGCGGCAGTTGATGACATCGGCTTTCGTCCCCAGCAATAATCTCCCGAGCAGCAGCAGCAGGAACCTCCTCAGGTCTCGGTCCTCTCTCTCATGGTCAGTCGGGTCCTGGCAGCATGCCGCTCTCACCCTGTCGGTCAGTCGCTGTGCAAACTCACCTAAGGTCTCCCCCGACCTATGCCTGGCATCTCCTAGACCCATCACCGTAGTCAGGTCCGTACGGAAAATGGTCCTACACTCGCTAGGTCCCATATAGACCATCTCAAGCCCTAGTAGCCTCTGGGCCATCTCCGTATAGTCAGAATAGGTGAACCCACTCACGGCCTCACCATCCACCCGTAAACCTGTGATCCTGGCTACATCCTCTAAACTAGGAACCATATGCCCCCAGGGCATCAGAAAAGTCCGGCTAACCCTATCCCATCTCTCCCTCAAAACCTGGATCAGTGCTAGGTCAGGTCTAAAAGGCTCGATGGATAGAAAAGCCCCAAACCCCATGGCCTCTACCCTAACCCTCTGGAAGTCGGGGAGACCCTGGTATGCTGCCCAGACCATGACCCATGAGATACGGGTCCTCATCAGCCCCTGCATGTATTAAAAGAGAATTATTTTTCTTAATGATTTGAGTATCCATGTGGAATTACATTTGATTTGGGTTAAATATTGAATTTTAGCATTTTTGGAATTCACGGCCACCCTCAGGTCGTTTCTTGATAAATTCACGCCCCTGTGGGGGGCGTTTTTCAGAATGAACTTTAATGTAACGCCCTTAATGAGGGCGTTTTTTTATGTTTATCACGCCCTAGTCTTAGGCGTATTTTGGTGGCTGTTTTGCTATTTCTGAAACATTTTTCTAATCACGTCTCGGTGTTGGGCGTTTCTTATTGAATTAACGCCCTGGGGAAGGGCGTTTTCCTAAAGGTGTTTAATTTTGAATCGTTAATGAATGAAGCGACGCCCTCTGGTTTGGGCGTCTCTTGTTGAATTAACGCCCTACTGGAGGGCGTAGGTTTCTCAATTTAACAGAAAAATCAAATAACTGACAACATGCGAAATAATTCATGAAAATATTTTTGGAAATTGTTTAATGAGCATGGAATACATGAAAAATCATAAGTTTTAAGAAACGACATGCTTCAGGGCGTTTTTCATGAAGGATAATTAATTTTCAGAAATTAAAAATAATTAACGCCCTGGATTAGGGCGTTTCGTTTATGAGTAACGCCCCCGATGGGGGCGTGTTTTTTCTGGGTTGCAGATTTCGTCCCCGATGGCCATGAAAAATCAAGAAAAATATAAATAAAATAAAAAAAATGGGTTTAGGGAAGGGGGAACCTACCTTCTTGTGTTTCTGGGGTTGTGTCCGTGGCAGTGGCCGTCTGGGCCGCCGGAGTTGCCCCCGGGGAGCGACCGCCGCCGTGCACGGCGGTCCTTCTTCTTCTCCTTCTTCTTCTCCTTCTTCTTCTCCACCTTCTGCATCTTCTGTTTCTTCTATTGCTTCGCCCGTTGCTCCGTCGGCCTCGTCGCCGCCGGCCGTCGCCGGCTCTTCTTCAAAAGCCACGACGGCGAGCTCCTCCACGGAAATTTCTTCCTCTTGGGCGTGGGAGGAGTCGAGGTCAACCACATCTGGGGCGCTAACTCTTTGGCGTTTGGCCATGGCTAGGGTTTAGGGGGAGTGAGATTGAGTGAGTTGGAGAGAGTGAAGGAAGAGAACGAGAGAGAGGCTTTGAGGGCTTCGGTTAGGGTTTGCAGAGAAAAGGGCGAAATAAGAATGGAAGGAGGAAGGAGAAGGAGGCCTGATGGATTTTGGGTTTCGAAAAGAAGACACGCCCTTGAGAAAGGCGTTTATAATAGAATTCACGTCCATTCTCTGGGCGTTTTATGGAAATTGACGACGATGATTAAGGCGTTAATTTATTTTGCATGGGGAACGATAACCGTCGTCAGACGCATTGAATGGGCGTTGATTGATGTGAGGGAAGTCATCATTGCTGTTTGAAGTAACGCCTCTGGTAAAGGCGTGTTATTCTTGAAACGTGACTATGGGAAAGGCGTTTTTTTTTGATGAGTCAACGATTATATTCTTTTGGGTTTGAATCTGTTCACGCCTTTCTTGAGGTCGTTATTCAAAGTAACGCCCACTGTCGCAGGCGTCAATTGTTGACGATGGGCCCATTGAAGCGCCTTGAAATAAGGCGTGTATTTGTTAATTCGCGACGCTCTTGGAGGCGTTATTCACAACAGAAACACAGTTTTTTGGATGATTTCGATCATAATCACAGTGGCAGTTGGCTCAATCAGAAAACAATCTTTATTATTTTGAAAAGAGGAACTACAATGACTAATGAGCCACTTTGGGCCTTAATTTTCTCAATGAAGTTACATAATTTTTCCACTGTTCTTTGTCTTCGTCCAAGTCTTCTACAGGTCGATGAAGCTTGCTTAGCCTCCATAAAGCTTGAATGGTGATAACCTCCTCACCATCTTCATTGTTGCCTAGATCCCTTGATTTGATTGGAGGAAGATGAGAGATGTCTTCTAAGTGCTGCCTTGGGAGCCCAAGCTGAGGAAGGCACCGGTGTGCATTATATAAAACGAAGTCCGAAGCACCGATAAGACGAAGGTCCGTCCCGATGGAGAAGCGTGCACGAAGTTCCTGCATTTTGAATACACCCGGGGCGCAAGTGAAAAGATTCTTTGGCATTACCTTTAAGTGCTCCCTCCAATCCCCTCTCTTCTTGATTTGAGGAACCCGGTTAGTCACTCTATTGCTTATACCTAATGAGCCGGTTATATATGAGAGTGGGCTTTTTGAGAAGATTCTTGAGGGTTGTTGGGCTTCGTGGCATGAGTCGAATTTGAAGTGTAGATCAACCCAACTTGAGAGTGTTAGCATGCACCCGTAAATGGGCCTTCCCATGGACGCCGCTGTGAGCCCGCTATAGAGATATGCTAGGATCGCCGGTCCAACTCTCTCTTCTTCCCATAAGCTCACCACTGCGCTCAATTGGGACTCCTCTAGAAAGTCCTCCGTGGATGGGAATAGGAGTGCTCCTGCCAAGCACACCACGAAGGCTTTGGTCACTCTTTCTATCTCCTCTTCCTCTTTAGCTTGATCCGCTCTCTTGTACACCCACGAGGCGAGCTTCAAGAGGTTAACTCCTTTAGTGACCTTGATTTGGTTCACTATATTCGGGCTAGGTATTAACGAGGTTAGCAACTCGTGGGAGGAGATAGGCCTTGGCATGATGGCCATCTTTTCTTCTTCTCCATGCTTCATCTTTTTCAAGCCTAGGATCATCTCTACTTCCTCCAGCAAGATGGTGGCCTCAAAAGTGGAAAATAAGAAAGTATGGGTGGAAGGATGCCATGTCTCAATCAATGCTCCTATGGCAGCCCAATCTATGTGGATTTGATCATAATGCTTGGCATGGGTTATCAACCCCAAGAGATGCCATCTAGCTACATATACCCTCATGTCTGATGTGAATTTGGAGAGGATGAGGGGCAACCATTTGATTTGGACATATCTTCTAGCCCCTGGAAGATTTGGGTACTCCTGTGAGAAGAGAGGAAGAAAACAAAAAAAAAGAAGAGGTACATGAGCATATGAAGTATTGGACAGAAGAGTTCAGCAACAAAGAAATAAGTGAGCAGTTCGACGGAACAATGAAGGGTTACATACACAGTAAAGGAAATTAAAGCTTACCTGATTCAAAGCAATTCGATTGCTTATGTGCCCTTGTATTTCAGAGATTCTAGGAGTAGAAATCCTAGGTTTCTTCACTATTCTGTCCATCACCGCCGGCAGTTGAGAACAGAAGCAAGAAAAGAATAAGAGGCCAGCAGAAAAAGAAAGAAACGGAGCAGTTCGGACGCAGAAGAATTCTGATGATTTGGTTAAGAAAGTCTGCCGTTTTATAAGGATTTGGAGAGTCCTAAAGAGCCCCGAAGATAGAAGTTTGATTGGGTTAAGGACTCTGTTCTTGATTTAGAAACGGAGGATCGGGATAATTCACGCCTTGTGTAAGGGCGGGTATTTTTGATTTAACGACCTTGGCATGGTCGTGTTTAATGTAACGCCTTTGATAAAGTCGTGTTTCTTCCAAGCTTTCTCTGTTGGTTACGTCCTATGAAAGGGCGTATTTTTTTGATGAGACGACATTTGGCATGGTCGTGTCTTGATGAGGTCGTGTTTCTTCTAAGCTTCCCTTCTTGGTGACGCCTTTGAGTAGGACGTGTTTTAACAATTAACGACCTATGTCACGGCGTTTTTAATGATTTTTATGCCCTATTCTTAGGCGTGTTTTATTGGCTTATGGATTTTTGACCTCTACACACTTTTGATGAGCTTAAGTGCTATTATTTGATGAAATGGTTTTATTTAAGCACTTATGATCATTTTTTTGGAGAATCAAGACTATTTATTGATCATGAAAGGACTAATAAGTTTTAAAGTGCAGAAGTTTGCAGGATTCGAGGCGTTTGGATCGCTCGTGGGAGCAACATCTTGCCACCTTGTATCTATTTCTTGTAAGCATTGTTACTATATGATATCTACGCTATTATATTATGTCAAGGACCTTGTGGTTCTGATGAACCTGAAATTTGAGTTCCCCTTCATCAAAAACGATGACGATTTCAGGAGAATCTTGATCACACGGATAGGCCGTCGAGCTGTTAAAAGTTTGGGACGATGGTTCCACTTTCTAAGTTGATACGTGGACAAACGGGCTTCGGCTTAGTGTTAGCTCAGAAATATGGATTCTTGACCAGACCTAAACAGCTTGGCAATATTATCCTTGATTATTTTCTATTTTTTTGATTTGTTTTAACCTTTTCTTTTAGCCCAGCATGCATCATGTAGGACTTTGAGTTTCATGCTGAAAATCTTCATATTATGGCAATAATGAAGTTCACTCGCTCTCGATTGAATTGACATGAGATATTCCACTTTAAATCAAGTACTTCGTTCTATTTGAAGCCATTCAGGCTGATTCCTTGAAAGTGTTCCTTTTGTTGGATCTTTATCCCAATTCTCTTTACTTTTCTGCAAAATTTACCTTGGTTGCAGCACGTCCACATTGGCTGGTAATCGCTCTCCAATGGTCTTTCCCTGTCGTGCCCACGCACACACCCTTTATTACTTAGTTTAACCTCCTTTTATCCAATAAATCGATTGTTTCCTTGGAGCCACTCAGAGTTGTTTCATTCAGAATCTTGGAAAGATTTCCAATGCTTAGTGTCTGAGGCGTGTCACATCACACCTTGGCGTCTCCTTATCAGTTCGTTCCACTTCATTCCTTTCATTACACTTCGCTCCATTTCCGTCTCACTCCCTTGCAAAGCAGACGCCAAGGCGGGGCAGCTGTAGACACGCCAAAATTGACGTTTTGTTGATCAAATCTCATGTTATTATATAAATGCCCCAAGTGGACTTCAATATTCCTATAACATGAAGTTTTTCTATTTTTGTGAGTTTTTTTTGCATTTTTCCTGTATTTTTGTGAGTCACGACTTTAGTAAGGGCGTTAATTTTAAAAATAACGACCTGTTGTAGGGCGTTTTCAAAGAAAGGACGACCGTATCTGAGGGCGTCAATTCCTGGTGTTATCCCTTAATTTCTGGAATTATCTATTTTCAAAATAAAAGGCATTTTGTGAGTAACGCCTTTTCTCAGGGCGTGCTTTTAATTAACGCCGTTATCTCAGGCGTGTTATCTCAGTTTTCAAACAAGGCAAGGTTTTATTTCCAAAATTAAATCCAGGAAGAAACGCCCTTTCCTAGGTCGTGTTTCAAGAAACGTCTCTGTGAAAGTCGTCAATTCATAAAAGACGCCCTGTATTAAGGCGTGTTTCACTCCAGAGTCCTTCCTTTTTCCATCTTTCCCTCACAGTTCCCTGCTGTCTTTGGACTCTTGCTCGATCTTAATCCTTCCTTGGATGCCTCATTACCCGTTCTTATCAATTCCCTTGTTTGATCACATCCGATTGACACTATAAAGGAAAATCTGGTTTGATCGTGTAAAAGGTTAACAACAACAACAACTCATAAGGTTGAAGATCTTTTTAAGTATTCAAGCGCGCAGAGCTTCTTCCTGGGAGCATTGATTTTCTTCATCCCTCTGCATCTGTCCAGCGTCTCATCTGGTTCCCTTTACTCTCGTCAGGGAGAGCAGGGCAATACATATATATAGCTTGTTTGTCGTTCATCATATTCTTGTTATCATCACTATCTCCTGTCGTCGTTTCTTTTACTGCATCTAGCATATTAGCTCCTTCCCTGGTTCTCTGCTAGGGGTTTTAAAAAGAAAACAAAAAAGAAGGTGCGCATGTTGATGTCTTTTCATCATTTTCATGTTGGTTCTTGACTGATACTACGGCACTTTGGTTGATCCCCTTTCTTTTGCTTGTCTTTCATTGTCTTTCTTACAAGGTAATCAATCGAGAAAACCCACTTCGTCGGCCGGCCGATTGGAGTTGGAGGAGAAGATCCACATTCATCCCGCATCCCATCTTTCACCAGGTACATGCGATCTTATTCTTTTTTTTTATTGAGGTAAACCCTCTGGCGATCACACACCACCCTTGTGCACCTCGTGCATTGTTTCATCTCCACCATTATTTAATGTTTTCCCTTTCTTTTTAACCTCACCCCAAAGTGAGGATTTTAAAGGAATCCACACAGGACAGAACATGTCACATCAGTGGTCATTGTCAAGATTTTGGTCTGGATCTCCTTTATACTGTGGTGCGATTCTGCTGTGATTCTGCTACTTTCCGATGTTGCTAACCTTTGCTAGTCTGTGCAGGTTTTACTAACGGACGTATTTGTCCTATCTCCTGTCCCACCTTTCATTGGTTGGTCCCACCTTGTCATGCATCGTAGTATATGATACTTACGCTACTAGAACATGTCAAGGACCTTGCGGCTCGAACGAATCTGAGATCTGAGTTCCCCTTCAACAAAAATGGTGATGATCCCAGAGGAATTTGGGTTGTACGGATAGGCCGTCAATTTGTGATAGAATGGGGACGACGGTTCCATTCAGTGAGTTGATGCGTGGATAAACGGGCCCCAGCCCAGTATCAGCTCACCGGGTCGGTATCCTGACCCGTTCTTCACAAGTTGACAATATTATCCTTGGCTATTTTCTATTTTAGTTTGTTTTAAATTTTTCTTTGAACCCAGCATGCATTCATATAGGACTTTGATTTATTGCGGAAGATCATTCAAGTGATTCGATTGTGAAAGCCGTTGTGCTCCAATTCCCACAAATATGAGATATTCCACTCCGAATGAAATACTGAGTTTCCTTGAGACAGCCCCGACGCTGCTCTTCTAAAGGAGACCCTTGTTTGGACAGACCCTCAGATATTCCTTTACCTTTTTTGACCCACCTTGGCCGCAGCACTTCCACATTGGCTGGTAACCGCTCCCCAAAGGTGAAACCTCCGGTTTATGACCCAGGTACTTCCACACCGAGAAGTTGGTCTCCTTTTGTTTCGTGCCTGAGCGCACATTTCACCCTCCCTTATTTGATCTCCGTCCAAGCAATCGTCAATATTTGAAAGACCTTCTTCAAGGTCGCCTCATTGAAACTCCAGAAAAGATTCCAAACAGTAACGTCAAAAGCGTGTCTCATCACACCTTGGCATCAACTTATCAGTCCGCTCCCACTCCATTTCACTCCACTTCGATACCATTCCACTACGTATTGCTCCCTTGCAAAGCAGACGCCAAGGCGGGGCAGCTGTAGACACGTCATTCCTGACATCTCCTGAGAAAGTCTCATATTACTATACAACGCCCCGCGACGGCTTACGCGTTTTGAATCACTTGAGTGCTTCCTTTTCTTGAGTCTTCTTCCGCCCTTTTCGGCATCCGGAATCGTCTAGTCACGGCATTCGGACGGCATCAACACCAGTCAGACGCATCAGAGGTTCTGGAACCAAGAAGGGTATCTGCCGGGCAGCCGCCAACACGTTGTCCGAGGACCCGGGTGGGTCTTTATGGGGGCGTCCAGGCCCCTGGACGCCCCCAATCTTTTAATTTATTTTATTTTTATTTTTCAGGGCCCAAAATTAAATAAAAAAATAATTAATTAATGGAGGCGTCCAGGCTCCTGGACGCCTCCATAAAAACAAATATAAAAAATATAAAATGCCCGTTGGCATAAAAGACAAAAAATAAATAAAAAATACATATTAATGGAGGCGTCCAGGCCCCTGGACGCCTCCATAAAAATAAATAAAAAAATCAAAATGCCAGCCCTGGTATAAAAGACAAAAGAAAAATAAAAAATAATATAATTTTGGAGGCGTCTAGGCCCCTGGACGCCTCCATCAAAACCCTCACGGGCGCCCGCCACCGAACGACGGTTTGTCGTGTGTGAAAAAAATCTAAATTATAGAGACGTCCGGTCAGCTGGACGCGCCCATTTCGGAATCACGAGGCGCCGCTCACAAAACCACGCGTTGTGCCAAACCGCGTGCGACCGTCGTCGGTTTTCGGTGGACCTGCTTGAGGCGTCCGGGACCCTGGACGCCTCCACAAAAGTATTCCAAAAAAATATATAAAAATAGAATAAAATATTAGTTCGGCCCTGATGGAGGTGTCCAGGGTCCTGGACGCCTCCACCCTCCGGAGCCCTATAAATAGAGGCCCACCCCCTCAGTTCTGGAGGAGCTTAGAAGTGATCCGATAGGCTGCCGGAGCCCAGAGGCTACGGAGTCATTTTCTAACCCGTGGGTTCTTTTGTAGGTGGAGGTTCTGCCGGCTTCTCGGGTGCTCACGCTCGCGAGAGGAAGGTCGTCCTCATCCACTGCGCTTCCACGTCGTCCCCACGCTGTCGGAGCTCCGCCGGATTTCACCCTCGGCTCATCCAATAAGCCTTTTCTTCCCCTTTTTCTTCGTAGTTCTTTTGCATTCATCATCTCGCATCCTCTATCCCCCTTCATAAGGGCGCCTCTTCTTTTATACTTCTTGCATCCATCATCTCATTTTCCTCCTACTCGAGTTCGAGAGGGGTTTAAAAGATAACACCAACCAGGTGTGTGTCTTGCCATCATTTCGTTATTTTTATCGCAAGGATTTGAATACTACACCTCCATCTTTCTAATGCACTTGTCATTTATTTGTCGTTATTTTGCAAGGGTAGCCGAGGAAAGCCCTCTCCGTCGGCCGGCCGGAGGGAGAGGAAGAAGCAACCCGCCATATCCCGCTCTTGAGGTAGGCGCGATCACTTTCTTATTTTGGGGTCTTTCGGCCCCTGGCGATCACATCTTATTTTCGAGGCCGCGGCGAGTCACTTCCCCAATGGCCGTTTAAATTTCCGTTCTTATATTCTCTTTATACTCTGTTATATTCTGCTCATATTCTCGAGGCCGCGTCGAGTCACTTCCCCAATGGCCGTTTAAATTCCCGTTTTTATATGTTATATTCTTATCTATTCGTGTTCTCGAGGCCGCGGCGAGTCACTTCCCCAATGGCCGTTTAAATTCACGTTCTTATACGTTATATTCTTATCTGTTTGTGTTCTCGAGGCCGCGGCGAGTCACTTCCCCAATGGCCGTTTAAATTTCCGCTCTTTGTATTCTCTCTATATTCTGTCATCTTATTATCTGCTCATATTCTCGAGGCCGCGGCGAGTCACTTCCCCAATGGCCGTTTCAATTCTTGTTATTTAATTTTTGCACCATTCCCGTCCCCCCGAGGCCGCGGCGAGTCACTTCCCGCTATGGCCGTTTAAACCCCATATTTTGCTATATCATACTTGTCCCGCTCGCCCCGCTGGAGCAATCTCCCGTGGTGGCCCCTTCTCTCTCTTCTCTTATTTCTGTGTTGCAGCAAACAAACACCAAAAGAAAGAAAAGAGGAGCCCGCGCGCGCTCCGCGTCCTCTCCGCTCTTCCCCGAACCGCGTGACGTCGCTCACAAACCTTGGTAAAGCTACTAGCACCAGTCTCACGGCACAAAAATCGACACATATGTCACGGCGAGACAACCGAAACTCAACTGTCAACACGACTAAAAATCCGAAGGTCGAAGTCACGGAAACTGTAAGTCTGTCACTCTCTGTCCAGAACAGGAGTACCTCCCACTAGAAGCACAGCCGGTTGCGTCCCCTGACGTCTTACACCGCACCGCAGGTGAACTGGCTGATGTGGTAGCGCCTACCAAAGGCACGGACACCGAACAAGTAACAACAAAGCAAGTGACTAGCTGGGGTCACGCCCGTCGATGTGGGCCCAACCGCCCCCAACCACGTGTGCACACATAGACCGCGCGTCCTTGGTCTAGCCCTCTGACCGGTTTTCCCCTCAGCCGGACTCTGGTTGCAAGACGTGGGGTCCGACGAAAATCGGTCCACAAACCGTCTCTAAGGGTAGCCTCTCCACCACTCACTGGTGGGACCACACGCGTGTAAGCATGCTACGACTAGTGGAGGGTCACTGAGAGAGTAGACTCTCAAGTCAACGAAAAACCACGTCCGAACCCGACGAAGTATGGGGACCGTCCCACGTACCAGCACCGTCGCACTGTGACCACAATCGGAGAAGAAACGGGACTCACAGTCCACAAGGAAACGCAGAAGCACGGTTCCCAAGACAGCTCACAGGCCGTCAAATCGAAGTCCACTCTCAGGGAACAACGGGAACCCTCCAGCCCCAGGCTGGTAACTGAACTCGCAGTGCAAGGCCATATGCATGACCCACGCGGAAAGCACAGAAGCATGATTCCCAGGGCGACGAACGATCTGCCACGCCGATAACTGGACTCACAGTCCAAGGCCAAACACATGGCCCACTCGGGAATCATCTTCAAGGAAAACTCACGGCATGCGGGGGAGACCCCACCGCACCCCCACCGATACACGGTGACTCGGTCTAGCGTAACACGAAAGCCCGACATGCGAGAAGTCACCCGGACTCTCAAACCCACGGGCACGCTAAACGAGGTAGCACGGTTCTCTCGACACCCTCAACACGGACACAGAAACCCACTGGGTCACGACCGGGTCGACTAGGGACCGACACAACGCGAAACGATCGCGGAGAACACGAAAACTCATCTCGGCACCACACAGAGCCTGACGGTCTAACCTTGGGCCGTCACAGTCTGTAACGGTCCAAGCCTCGACCGTCACAACCACTCTGACGCACCAACAAAGGGCCGTCAGACGCTCGGTGTAAACCGGTTGTGACGCGCTTGTAACACCCGAATCCATTCGAAACTTAAAAATAACTAAGCAATTTACTTCTGAAACCCATACAGATTACAGATTCTCTAAATCAAACCCCAATGCCTTGAACTGTATAGAAAATACGGGTTTAACGGATGTTAGTATATAAATTAAATAGATATCTTCTTTATTAATACGTAACTTCTCATAGGAATGTCAGAATAAGTCAATATTAGACTTGTTGGAAAGATAACTGAAAAATCTACAAGTTTCACGTTGAACACTTTTTCAAATTTTGATGTTTGAAAAGACAAAAATGAGATAGAGTGAACTAGTTCTTAAAAATCATATTATTAAGAGTTTTTTTTAAAAAATAAAAAAATAAAAAATATCCTAAAATATCTACCCCACCCCCCCACGTGGCTCCCTCCCTCACTCCCCACCTTCCCCACTTCCCACCTCCCCCACTCCCCTCTTCCCCCTCTTACCACCTCCCCCTCCCTCTTATCTCCTCTCCCCTCCCCCCTATATAAAGCCCCCCTCCCCCTCTCTTTCCCATATATCCACCCCCCTCTCCCCCTCCAACACTCTCTCTCTCTCTCTCTCTCTCTCTCTCTCTCCCCCCATCTCTCTCTCTCTCTCTATTTTTATTTTCTCTTTTTTTACTCTCTATTATCTCTTTACTCTCTCTAATTATCTCTCTCCACTTTCTCTCTCTACTCTTTTTTTCCTTTCTCTCTCTACTTTCTCTCTCTAAATTCTCTCTCTACTTTTTCTCTTTAAATATCTCTTTATACTTCTTTCTCTACTCTCTCTCTTCACTTTCTCTCTCTATCTTCTCTATCTACTTTCTCTCTCTATTTTCTCTCTCTAAATTCTCTCTCTAATTTTCTCTTTTATATCTTTTCTACATTCTTTCTCTACTCTCTCTTTACTTTCTCTCTCTATTTTCTCTCTCTACTTTGTCTCTCTATTTTCTCTCTCTATTTTCTCTCTCTACTTTTTCTCTTTACTTCCCACTCTCATTCTCTTATTAATAAACGGAGAATAGAAGATAATACAGCATCAGAATAATATAAATAATTAATAAACACTTGGACGGAGGATTTAAAGCTATTTTGGACAATTTCACCATTCTTTACGCATCTCGGACTGGGAAATTATATTTTCCTGCGCAACGACTTTTACGGGAACTCTGGTGCGATACTAAAATCTAATCGGAAGTCCGTTCTAATGGTAGGCACATGATAAACCGAGTGCATGTTATTTGTTATTTACATTTCTTTGATTTGATTTTGTTTGAAATGTAATTTAAGTCATTGATTTATTTAACCCAATGATTTATGTTTAGAATCAGTCATTTATTTAGTTATCATTCTGTAAAATATTATGTTTCTCTCTAATCTCTCTCTAATTTCTCTCTAATCTCTTTCTACTTTCTCCCTCTACTTTCTCTCTCTACTCTCTCTCTACTCTAATCTCTTCGAATGTTATATATATTTAGTTAATAATATTAAAATACGATCCAGTTATTTTGTAAAGTTTAACGGCAAGTTTTAAGTATTGAGACGACTATATAATAAGCATCATAATAAGAATAAAAATTTGATTTAGCATATGGACTGTGTCACTTTAAGGAGGTGTGGGGCGACAAACCGTAGTTAGCTTCCGCTACGGGATTATGCCCATTTCCGAGGACAAACGGACTTCTGAAAAATCCGGAACCCAGAATAAGAAAATTATCTGGGGAATGGTGGAGTATTAACTCCCGATTCTGCGTGGTTGATCAAGGCCGACATGCTCTAGCGTTTAGACCTTTTATCTTTATGTCGACGTATGGATGCCTAGGTATGTGTTTGCTACTGCTTTTAGTGACGGGATGCCTGTCCAATATATGCTGCCAAATAATATGAAGTTCAGATTTGATATATGACTTTGATATGATCTGAAAATAAGTTCATCTGTATAGGCTCTGATTTAACTAAGATATGTATTATGCCATATATATATAAGTCAGATAAGATTTGTTATACGCATCTGTTTATAAATCTAAAAATTACTTTGCTCTTTATATTTCCTTCGCATTCATAGTATATGTACAATTCAGTAAAATTGTGATTAGCTTTATATATATCATGGATTTGCACAGTTTAGTATATGATAAGCATGTGATTAGTTTTAATGCCTACTGAGTCTTTGGACTCACTTTCGTTGCCTAACCATTTCAGGAAATTGACCAGTATGCGTCTTGACTCCGACGGGCGGTAGGTCGGAGGATGATCCCGGGTTTAGTTTGGATTCCGCCGCGCAGAATAAATAGATTTAATTTTCTTTTGAATAATGAATGTAAATATGACTTTTGAGTAAAGATATGTAGTACTCTATATACGATGTAAATTATGAGTGTTTATCTTATGGAAATGATATGGTTATGTTTCTTTTGGAATATGTGATAGTTTGGCCTTTATTGCCTTGCAAATATTCGGCCCACAACACTTCCGTACATCCGCTGTGACGTCCCCGGACACGATACGGGATCGCGGGAAGGGGGCGCCACAGAGAGTGGTATCAGAGCAAGGTTGTGAGGCTTGAAATTATTTGCAGCCATCTGAATTTATATACTATACCAGAAGATCATAGGAATTTATTTTAGAATTTGATGTCAAACCTAAAATCATACTAATTCGGATTAGTTCTCCGTCGCAAGAGATGGCAGGGAGTGATAGAGTTGATGTTAATACTTCTCCCGAGGAGTCTGCGCCCTCAAATGGAACATCACAAGGGGTTGTTGGGGAAACAATTCATGGCGAGCTTGCTCCCAGTGGACAAGGTGCGTTACCTATTCAGGGTGTGCCAGATTTAGGAGGGTTCACATAAGCTTTTCAAGGGTTAGTGCAAACTATGCAGTTACAAGCCCAAACTCATGCAATGATGCAAGCCCAGTTACAAACCCGTGTGCAAGAACAACCGAATAGGACATCAGGCGCTACCCTAATGAAAAAATTTAGACATATGAGTCCTCCTTCTTTTAAGGGGGAGAGTCACCCGGAGATTGTGGAAAATTGGGTGAGAGAAATTGAGAAGATTTTTACGGCCATTAGATGTGCAGAGCAGGATAAGGTGATATTAGCTACATTTATGCTAAAGGACCGTGCGGACGAGTGGTGGAGGTCTGCACTTAGAACCACTTTTAGAGATAGAGAGACGGAGATTGGCTGGAATGAATTTCTTGATGTCTTTCATGCAAAATTTCTCCCTCAGCATGTGAAGGACAAGAAAGAAGTAGAATTTTTAAATTTGACTCAAGGAGGTATGTCAGTTGCCGATTATGAAGTAAAATTTACTGAATTAGAAAAGTATGCCCCTCATATTTGTTCAGATGAGCTTAGGAGGGTGAAGAAATTTGTTAGAGATTTGAGAAGTAACATTAGAAGTAGAGTTGCAATCATTGAGCCTCAGACTATGGCAGCAGCTTTGAGGACTGCTTTTATTGCAGAAACTGAATATGAGGACTTCTTAGTGGAAAGACAAAGGGATAATGCAAAAATGGGTAATCTTGGTTCAATTGTGAGGAAAGATAAGAAGCCAAAGATGACTTTTCCAGAGAGAGTTCAACCAGTTAGGAGAGATAATATGCCAGCTTGTCAACAGTGCGGGATGCAGCATAGAGGTAATAATGTTGGCGGGCTGCAGGTAAATATTTTTCATGTGGTCAGACATGGCATTTGATAAGGGATTGTCCCACAAGGCCAAGACAAGATCAGCAACCACAACAGCAGCGGAGAGTTCAAGGCAGAGTATATGTACTAACAAGGGAAGACACCCGAGATGCCAATGCAGTAGCTGAAAGTACTCTTCTTATCGATGATATGTATGCAAAAGTTTTATTTGATCCGGGTGCTACACATTCCTTTATTTCTTTGAGATTTGCTGAATTATTGAAAGATAAACAAATTGTGAACACTGATGAGATGTCCATTAACACACCAACTGGGGAGATAGCTAGAACGACTTCTATTATTCCTAGCATTGATGTGGTGATTCAGGGGAGGATTATGCCAGCATGTGTAAATCTGCTGGAAATGACTGATTTTGATGTCATCTTGGGAATGGATTGGTTAGATACAAATTTTGTCCTTCTAGATTGTCATGGAAAGAAAGTAATTTTTCAAAAACCTGGGGAGCAGACATTTCACTATCATTGTCCGAGGCACCGTTCTAGTAAAACACTAGTTTCAGCACTTAAAGTTTTGAAATTGCTTAGAAGTGGATGTCAAGGTCATTTGGCTAGTATAGTGGCTATTCCTCCTAATGAAAATAAGAAAACCACCTCAGATATTGATGTTGTCAGGGAATTTCCAGATGTGTTTCCTGATGAACTTCCGGGTTTGCCACCACACCGAGAGGTGGAGTTCACTATTGAACTCTCACCGGGTACTTTACCCATTTCCATTCCTCCCTACAGAATGACACCAGCCGAATTGACAGAGTTGAAGAAACAATTACAAGAACTACTAGATAAGGGGTTTATTCGACCAAGTGTATCCCCTTGGGGCGCACCTGTTCTGTTTGTTAGAAAGAAAGATGTGTCGCTTAGACTATGCATTGACTATAGGAAGTTAAATCAAGTGACCATTAAGAATACGTACCCTTTGTCAAGGATTGATGATTTATTTGATCAGCTACGAACTGCCACAGTATTTTCAAAGATTGATCTCAGATCTGGATACCATCAACTAAGGATAAGAGAGGAAGATATCTCAAAAACTGCTTTCAGAACATGATATGGGCATTATGAATTTTTGGTTATGCCATTTGGGTTAACTAATGCACCAGCAGCATTTATGGATTTGATGAACAGAGTTTTTCAACCATATCTAGATACATTTGTAGTGGTGTTTATTGATGATGTGTTGATCTATTCTCCTACTATTGAAATTCATCAAGAATATTTAAGAATTGTATTGGAAACTTTAAGGAAACATCAACTCTATGCAAAATTCAGTAAATGTGAATTCTGGTTGGATAAGTTTCAATTCTTAGGACATATCATTTCTAGTGATGGAGTGTATGTTGATCCAGCTAAGGTTGAGGCAGTTTTGCATTGGGAAAGGTCGAAGAATGTCAGTGAGATTAGGAGCTTTTTGGGTCTTGCCGGCTACTATCGCCGGTTTATTGAAGGTTTTTCTTCTATTGCAACTCATATGACCAAATTGACTAGGAAAGGAGTTCCTTTTGAATGGTCAGATAAATGTGAATTGAGTTTTCAAGAATTAAAAACAAGGTTAACTACAGCCCCAGTGCTTATTTTACCTTGTGGGTCAGGAGGATTTGTGATATATATAGATGCCTCTAGAAAAGGACTAGGATGTGTCCTGATGCAGAATGGTAAAGTAGTAGCTTATGCATCCAAACAATTAAAGACCTATGAGATGAATTATCCAACACATGATTTGGAGTTGGCAGCGGTGGTACATACTCTGAAGATTTGACGCCATTATTTGTATGGTGAGCAATTTGAAGTATTTACAAACCATCAGAGTTTAAAATATATTTTCTCTCAGAAAGAATTAAATTTAAGGTAAAGACGGTGGATTGAATTTTTGAAGGATTATGATTTCACCTTGAATTACCACCTAGGAAAAGTAAATGTGGTAGCAGATGCACTCAGCAGGAAGAGGCTAATGGCAATCCAGTTGCGCCAAACTTGGAGAATGACATCTGATGTAGTGGAGTATTCTCCAGTATGCAAAGGGAAGAATTTATTTTTGGCCCAACTAACTATTCAGTCTGCAATGGTTGAGCGAATTGTGCAAGCACAATTAAATGATCAGCAGTTGCAAAAATTGATTGGCACACCGAGATTTACTCAAAGTGCAGACGGGGCAATCAGGTTTCAGGGAAGGTTGTGTGTACCTCAGAATGAAGAAATAAAGAAAGACCTATTAACTGAGGCACATAAATCACTATATTCTATTCACCCAGGCAGTACAAAAATGTACAAAAATATGAAAAGACATTTTTGGTGGACTGGTATGAAGAAAGATATATGAGACTTTGTCAGCAAATGTCTTACTTATCAACAAGTAAAAGCAGAGCAACCAAGACCAGCAAGACCATTACAGTTGATGGAAATTCCACAGTGGAAATGGGAGCATATCACTATGGATTTTGTGATGGGATTACCAATGACTAGGAGAAAACATGATTCTATTTGGGTAATTGTTGACAAGCTTACTAAGTCAGTCCATTTTCTGGCAATCACAAAGACACAATCATTAGAGCATTTAGCCCATTTGTATATCAGAGAAATTGTGAGACTTCATGGTGTGCCTGTGTCTATTATTTCAGATCGGGATGCAAGATTTACAGTAAAATTTTGGAGGAGCTTACAACAAGCACTTGGTACACAATTGAAATTTAGTTCAGCTTTTCACCCTCAAACAGATGGACAATCAGAGAGAACCATTCAAACCCTAGAAGATATGTTGAGGGCATGCAGTTTAGATTGGAAAGGCAGTTGGGATGAACATTTACAGTTAATTGAGTTTGCATATAACAATAGCCATCATGCAAGTATAGGAATGGCACCATATGAAGCATTATATGGTAGACCGTGTAGGTCACCTGTTTGTTGGGATGAGGTTGGTGAGCGGAGATTGATTGGGCCACAAATTGTACAGGATTGTATAGAAAAGGTTGAGTTAATTAGAAAAAGATTACTTACAGCTCAGAGTCGGCAGAAAAGCTATGCTGATCAAAGAAGGAGAGATCTATAATTTGCTGTCGGGGATCACGTATTTCTGAAAGTTTCGCCTACTAGGGGAGTAATGAGATTTGACAAGAAAGGTAAACTCAATCCAAGGTATGTTGGACCATTTGAAATCTTAAGAAGGATTGGAGAGGTGGCATATCAGCTGGCTTTACCACCATCATTGTCAGCAGTTCATGATGTATTCCATGTGTCCATGTTAAGAAAATATATGACAGGCTCATCACACGTTATACATCATGAACAGTTGGAAATTCAGCCGGATCTTACATATGAGGAAAAGCCAGTTCGCATTCTCGATCGGAAGGAACAAGTGCTGAGAACGAAGACAATTCCATTGGTGAAGGTATTGTGGAAAAGTACCTCAACAGAAGAAGCTACTTGGGAGATGGAAGATGAAATGCGGAAGATATATCCACAGCTATTCGGTACGTATTGAGTAAATCTATAAATTTCGAGGACGAAATTTGTTTAAGGGGGAGAGATTTGTAACACCCGAATCCATTCGAAACTTAAAAATAACTAAGCACTTTACTTCTGAAACCCATACAGATTACAGATTCTCTAAATCAAACCCGAATGCCTTGAACTGTATAGAAAATACGGGTTTAATGGATGTTAGTATACAAATTCAATAGACATATTCTTTATTAATACGTAACTTCTCATAGGAATGTCAGAATAAGTCAATATTAGACTCGTTGGAAAGATAACTGAAAAATCTACAAGTTTCATGTTAAACACTTTTTCAAATTTTGATGTTTGGAAGGATAAAAATGAAATAGAGTGAACTAGTTCTTAAAAATCATATTATTAAGAGTTTTTTTTAAAAAAATTAAAAAAAATAAAAAAATCCTAAAATATCTACCCCCACCCCCCCACGTGGCTCCCTCCCTCACTCCCCACCTTCCCCACTTCCCACCTCCCCCACTCCCCTCTTCCCCCTCTTACCACCTCCTCCTCCCTCTTATCTCCTCTCCCCTCCCCCCTATATAAAGCCCCCCTCTCCCCCTCTCTTTCCCATATATCCACCCCCCTCTCCCCCTCCAACTCTTTCTCTTCTCTCACTCCACTCCTCTCTCTCTCTCTCTCTCTATTTTTATTTTCTCTTTTTTACTCTCTATTATCTCTTTACTCTCTCTAATCTCTCTCCACTTTCTCTCTCTACTCTTTTTTCTTTTCTCTCTCTACTTTCTCTCTCTAAATTCTCTCTCTATTTTTTCTCTTTAAATATCTCTCTATACTTCTTTCTCTACTCTCTCTTCATTTTCTCTCTCTATCTTCTCTATCTACTTTCTCTCTCTACTTTTCTCTTTTATATCTTTTCTACCTTCCTTCTCTACTCTCTCTTTACTTTCTCTCTCTATTTCCTCTCTCTACTTTCTCTCTCTACTTTCTCTCTCTAAATTCTCTCTCTATTTTCTCTCTCTACTTTTTCTCTTTACTTCCCACTCTCATTCTCTTATTAATAAACGGAGAATAGAAGATAATACAGCATCAGAATAATATAAATAATTAATAAACACTTGGACGGAGGATTTAAAGCTATTTTGGACAATTTCACCATTCTTTACGCATCTCGGACTGGGAAATTATATTTTCCTACGCAATGACTTTTACGGGAGCTCTGGTGCGATACTAAAATCTATTTGGAAGTCCGTTCTAAAGGTAGACACATGATAAACCGAGTGCATGTTATTTGTTATTTACATTTCTTTGATTTGATTTTGTTTGAAATGTAATTTAAGTCATTGATTTATTTAACCCAATGATTTATGTTTAGAATCAGTCATTTATTTAGTTATTATTATGTAAAATATTATGTTTCTCTCTAATCTCTCTCTAATTTCTCTCTAATCTCATTCTACTTTCTCCCTCTACTCACTACAAGAAAAAGTGGCTATAGCGACCGAATTAGCGACCGATTTAATCGGTCGCTAGTCGGTCCCAAATAGAGACCAATTCGGAGACCGAAATAATCGGTCGCATAACCGAGACCATTTCAGCGACCGCATGTATATCGGTCGCTAATCGGTCTCTATTATTGCGACCGAATTAACTTCGGTCTCCAGTCGGTCGCTGATGCCGTTATACTTCCTACTACGACCCCCGCCCGCCCGAGCCCTCCCGCCCGAGCCCCCCCCTCCCGCCCGAGCCCCCCCTCCCGAGCCCCCTTCCCCTGCGGCCCCGACTCCGCCCTAGCCCCCCTCCCCGCTCCCGCCCGAGCCCCCTCCGCCGGAGCCCCCCCTCCGCCCGAGCCCTCCCGCCCGAGCCCCCCTCCTCCGCCGGAGCCCCCCTCCCCGTGCTGCCTCCCGCCCGAGCCCCCCTCCGCCGGAGCCCGTCGCCGCGCCGCTCGCGTCGAGTCGCCGTCGCCGCTCGCCCTGCCGTCGTCGCCCTCCGCCGGTACCTCTCTCTCTCTCTCTCTCTCTCTCTCTCTCTCTCTCTCTCTTCCCCCTCCGTCACCGGCCTGCTCCCCTCCCCCGCCGGCCTACTCCCCTCCCCCCTGCGGCCCCGTCGCCGGCTTGCTCCCCTCCCCTCCCCCCTGCGGCCTGCGCCCCCGTCCCCCTCAGATCTCCTTCCCATCCCCATGCCCCTCCCCCTCCGGCCTGACCCCTCTGATCCCCCTCCCCTTCCCGTCCCACTCCGCCTCCCCCTCTGCCTCCGACGGTCTCCTCCCTTCCTCCCCTACACCCTGGTTGTCTACTTTTAGTTTAACATCGCACAACTAGGAAACTACTTTGTGGAACACATTGACTGGACCTTTTTGTCAATTTGCCATTAAAAGACTAATCTTATGAAATAATTTGGACATGTTTCTCAAGCTACTTCAAAATTTCCCTTTCCTGATTGGTACCATGGAGTTTATACTTAATCTAACATGTTTTCTTTGAAAAAAACAATGTGTTCATGGGAATGGCCTCTCATACAATCTTTATTCTAATGATATTAAATGACAGTCACTGCTGCATGACTGCAATTTGTATTTCTTCTTCTGGAGAAATGTTTGGATTGTACTCTATCATTAAGAATAATTAATGAGAGCATGCAGTCTGCAGTGAAAAGGACACCTTAAATATACAACTGTCCATGCCATGGAACCTCTTTGATGATTAGAGTCATTCATATTTGACATGCATGCTTTAATTCTGAATTGCATTTGACTCGTGACTTTGTCTGCAGAACATTGACTTTGATGATGATGAGGATGACTTGAACATGGAAGCAGAAGAATGTATGTTAACCTGTCTTATATTTCTATGCCGAACTATCTTCTGTTGGCGAGTAAAGTTGTTTAGAAAATATACATTTGGGCTTGAGTTGATACGTATTTCACCTGAAAGAAATGCAAGATTTCTATGGCATTGGGCGGGCCGTTCTATGCTTTTGGTGACGTGCTTCATGCAATCTCAGGGGAATGTTTACAACTGAAAATGAGCATGATAGTCATTTTTCATTGTTGTTATAGACTAATTTTTTCTGTTCATTTTTTCACGCAAACTACTTATCTGACATTATCTGCCGTTCCTTCCAGATGAAGATGCATATGAGTGAGCAATATGCTGCTGGCATCCAAGCAGAGCACTTGTGGGGAACAAGGTACACTCGTGAGCAGGTGTCTGACATCTGTCCTACAAGATTGCAAGATTGAAGGATCCTGTTGGACGGGGAGAAAATCCCAGTTCCCACTTGTTCTTTCCGTTTTCCTTTCTTTTCACCCTCATGGTTCAAACTTTTTATCGGGAGAGATGTGAAGTCCCACTTCCTTCTTTCTTTTGGATTTGAGATGGAAATTAGAAGCAAGAAAAGGAAATTACACCTGAAGCTTTAAAATATTGAATATTGAGGTCAATTGCATTGGGGCTTATCTCTATGGGAAAAAAAAGGCTTGTACCTTTAAAGGGCAAACGATCCGGGAGAGACACCAATTTGCAAGATAACTTCCCCCTGCATCAGAGGCGAATATATGAGGATGCCTGTGGTTATCATCAAAGCTTTCTCGTATCATTCGGTTGATTTGCCAATAATGGTATAAGTTCATGATCTTTGGCTTGGTTCAAAAATAAATAAAATGAACAGGATATATATCTTGGAATTCTGACAGAGTTGCTTTTTTGTGGAATTCCATGAAGTTATTCCAAGATATGTACGTGAGACGTGGTTTAGATCAGGCTGATGGAAGGACAATGAGTGAGCGAACTACATACTTCCACGGCAGTCGTACCCTTGTGGACAGAGCTGCTAACGGCCATCAAACAGGTGAACAGGTGGGGTCTTTTCTCCCCCAACACCCTCCCCCCCCCCCTTCACATTTCTTTCTACTACCACGCAAGTTGTTGTGATCTGCGTTTCATATATCTCTCTGACTTTGTTTCAGAATGGGGAGGGGGGAATTCGGCTACTCATGCTCCCTACATCTCAATTTCAGCATATACTGGAGACGACATTGTTGGCAATGTCAATATGTTCCCTCCGCGTAGAGCGAGGTGATAGTATGTTGTTCGATGCGTTAAACGGATAGAGAGCAACTGTGTGTGTTAGGGGATGAGCCCATCCAATGGGGGTGTCAGGCAGCGGTGAATCCGACGACCTTGGCTGTTGGGGTGCCAGGCATGGGAATGGCAACTGATAATTAGATAACCGATTTGGTTATCAATGTTCTAGCCGGTTATCTGATGTGATGATGGCCTAATATGTCTTCTTGGGTTGAGCTGAGTCAGCTCGGAGCGGGACGAGTTGTTGTTGGAAGGAAGGCGTGTGACTCGGCAGAAGTGAGGCAATGACCCATGGCCAAAAAGGGAGGTCAGACTTAGAGTTGGATCGCTCGGGGGGAAACAACCCGATGCTCAAGCAAATAAACATAATTTCGAGAGTATCACCGGACAAAAAATATTAGTTAAACTGAATTTTAAAAAAATTCACTTGGTAAAAGTGTTGGACTGGTGGATAAAATAATATCAGTTGAAAGGGTGAGTCGATCGAGAGTGAAGAAGATAACAATTGATAGAGATAGGCAGAGGCTATATCGCCGGTAAACAATGGATGAGGGTAGTCAATGAGTATCTGTTGAAGGTGGTAGTTAAAAGCTATTATCTGTAAGTAGTCAGTGGAAAGGATGACACACATTAGGCAACAGCTGATGCTGACTTGCTGGGAGAATAAGCTGTCAAAAGCTATTGACTACTAAAGCAACGCCTAGAAGGGTTCAGGTGGAAGGATCACCTAATAGAATAAAGTCTGTTGGCAGAAGATTAGACTGAAAGATAGTGGCAAGATATCGCTTGCCAATAGGTGGAAGGCACTAAATGATAGAAATAGGTGAACACAACGACTGATGCCATTAGGTGCAAGTTATCGATTGAAGATAGGCAAAAGGATACCGACTTAAGAAGTAGGTGCAAGGTTCCGACCAGTGAATCAGGCGAAGGTTATCGACTGGAGAGTTATCAACTGAAAGAAAAGGTTATAGGTTGAAGGCTTATTGCCTACTGTTATTGCCTACTTGTCAGAACTGACGGAATCCAAATCGGATGCCCGGTTTGAGCTCGGCGCTCAAACTTCATTTTTAAAATACAAGATGAAATTTGAACTTATATTGTGTGTGTGTATTTATATATATGAAAATGAGCTGGCTTAAACTATTGGCATACTCTTGTTAATGCTTGATTTCTTTATTAAGTCTTGTTAATGCTTGATTTCTTTATTAAGGATTTGATTATAATTTTTTTAAATGATATACAGGATCATCCGTCGCGAGATGTTGGACGAGACGACGACCAGGATGATGTTGGACGAGACGACGACCAGGATGAGACATATGTGGAGGATTTGTGATTTTATTTTAGTTGTGTATGTTGTCATTTTATTATTATGGATGTATGATTAATTTGTGATTTTATTTTAATTGTGTGTAATTTGAGGTTCGTGGAGATTGTGATCCGTGTAGTTGATTTATTATTGTTTTATGAAATTGTTATTTATCAGGTGTTTGTATGTGATGAATTTGAGATTTGTCGATATTGTTGTCTGTGTAGTTGATTTTATATTTATGTTATGAATTTGTTATTTATCAGGTAATTTATTTATCAGTTTAAATAAATTTTTTAAAAAAAAATAATGCAAAATTAGCGACCGCATGGAGACTGAATTGCGACCGAATAGCGACTATACGTTATATTTCTTTTATTAAATAATTATACTTGGCGACCGACTGGCGACCGAATTGAGACCGAATAAATCCGATAGGTTAATTTTATTTTTAAAAATACAACATAATTAGAGACCGAATAGCGACCGAATTGAGACCGACTTAATTAGCGACCGATCAGGCGACCGATTATAATCGGTCTCTGGTAACGACTGATACTGCGACCGAATTATGTCGGTCGCTATATAGCGACTATTATATAGCGACCGACGTATTCGGTCGCTAGATAGTATCTGTTCGGTCGCAATGCAGATTTGCGACCGATCTACGACTGAATAGCGACCGCTAGGTCGGTCGCTATCCGCGATTTTTCTTGTAGTGACTTTCTCTCTCTACTCTCTCTCTCTACTCTCTCTCTCTACTCTAATCTCTTCAAATGTTATATATATTTAGTTAATAATATTAAAATACGATCCAGTTATTTTGTAAAGTTTAACGGCAAGTTTTAAGTATTGAGACGACTATGTAATAAGCATCATAATAAGAATAAAAATTTGATTAAGCATATGGACTGTGTCACTTTAAGGAGGTGTGGGGCGACAAATCGTAGTTAGCTTCCGCTACGGGATTAGGCCCATTTCCGAGGATAAACAGACTTCTGAAAAATCCGGAACCCAGAATAAGAAAATTATCTGGGGAATGGTGGAGTATTAACTCCCGATCCTGCGTGGTTGATCAAGGCCGACATGGTCCAGCGTTTAGACCTTTTATCTTTATGTCGACGTATGGATGCCTAGGTATGTGTTTGCTACTGCTTTTAGTGATGGGATGTCTGTTGATGCGGGACGGGACCAAGGACACGACAAGCTCGCGATCGTCCCTTAACGAGGGAAGCGTCGGATGTGCGCGGTTGAGAAATCGACTGTGAGCTAGGGTGGTCGGCTCTCACTTGTGCCCGGATCGGGTCACGGGACGGCTTCGCTCTCTCTCGCAGCAGTGATATTATAAATTGAAAGCGAGCTAGGTATCCCTACACATGCTCTCTAGCAGCGGCATATAAAGCATATAAAGAATTAAGCTAATGCCAAGTGTAAGGGTGAAGGCGATACCTCCACGCTCTCGGCGTGGCGAAGATGGGACCCGGCCGGAACTCGTACCTCCGGGAACTTAATACATTATGGTTACAGCAATGCAATTAAGCCCACTCCACGCAGGGAGGTAAAGGGCGACACAAGTGGGCCCGGGAGGACCAGTTTCGGGTTGACGGGCGGTTCCGGACGATGCTTCGGCTTCACGCGTACTCGTGTTAGTGGGGGGCCCACGTATTGACCGGAGGGGTCGTGTGGGGCCTGATGACTCCTCTGTTGTGGAGACACCTGGAAAGCGTTCCCCTGGGATGGCGAGCTGCTGGAACGACCGCCGGACGCCGGGCGGCCCTCGGACGACGCTCGCTGGGAACTCGGCCACGAACCTGAAAGTTCTGTTTGTAGGCGCGCGACTCGGAGAAAACTGCTGCTGCGATCAGCCCCGTCGTCGGAATGTGACGAGATTAGCGCCGTTGGAAAGCTGACTCAGAATACTTCGACGTAGGGGTCTTCAAAAAAAATAATCAGATCTGTACTTCTGATTATTGAATTTACAATCTTGCTGAAATCTGGCCAGAACTGCAGGGGCAGGATCTATCTTCGATGAAGATAGACGTTGACCGGGGAGAAGACCTCCGAATCTGGAAATGACTTCTTCAGCAAAGTTGAAGGTCTCTGAGAGAGGAATCCGGGACTATTTTTGGTTTTTTGATTGGATAAGAAATGGATTTTCTGGGATGTTTTTACTAGACCTGGGTCGGATCTGGGAAACTGTGGGCAGACTGTTCTTGGGAACTTGGACGGTTTTTGTAAAATACTTGGAGGGTGAACCAAAAATTAAGAAAATTCCTGGTGGTAGAGGGATGTGGACAGAACTCCCAGTAAATTTGGGCGTCCCAACAAAAATCAAAAGATGGTTCGAATGGGGTAGACTCAGAGCTGATGAACAGTGAACAGAACCAGGACAGATCTGGAACTTGGACTTGGACGAAAATCAAAAAATAGCTAAAGGATGAATTTTGACGTGATTTTTTTTGTGGGGATAAGGATTCTAGAGGGGAACCAACCCTGAAATTTTGAGCTTCAGAAGATGAAGGGAGTGATAGCAGCAATTCGGAGAAGAGGAACCTATCCTGAGTGGACAGAACCACCGAAACCGTTGGCAACGACGCGTCGGCGGCGAGACGATGGCGGCGGCGATCACCGGAGCTTCTTCAGATGAGAGAGGGGATCAAGGGGGAGGGGAATTACACTCTAGAAGGGGGCTGGAGGTGGAGGAACCAGAGAGAGGGAGGGGAGGGGCGCAAACTCCAAAGGGGGGGGCAAATGCCTATTTTCTCTTCATTAATTCATTCAATATGAAAAATACAACCTTATATAGGATGCCAACCAAACTCAACCTCAACCCTTGGATCTAGGGGTTTGGATTGAAGGGCTGGGATACAATGTGAATCACACATTTAATACATTAGTTTAATCTAATTTGACCATTCTTATTCAACCTTGGACTAAATCTATTCAAACACCACCTACCAAGCCTAATATGGCCAAAAGAGGGGGCGCCCCCTTCATGGGCCTCTCTTGGGCCTAGGCTGGTCCAAGGCCAGCCAACCCAATCCACTAACTCATGTCTAGACTTGGGCCTTCCAAGTCTTGGTGGTCCATGAGAGGGAGTGGCCCAATTGGGCCATAAATGACTAATATGGTCCATAAGGGTAGCATTTGGTCCAATATGAACTAGGCTTTCTAATGGACTCTACTAATGGCAATCTAACCTTGGACTTGACATAACAAATGGCCCATTGGCTTGATATAAGCCTTACAAGGAGCCCAAAAGAAAGAAATTACACAATTACAACTTCATACAAGCCATAACACACAAATACACTTCACCCGTGTATGGAAATCGCCTTTGATGCCCCATCAATTCTCCCCGGGTGGGAGGAACTCGACCCCGTCGAGTAGGGGTATGGCTGCTCCGGTCCTCCGGCGGATCCGTCACCGTGCTAAGTAGCGCGGGTATGCTCCACTCCAAGTGATCGGCACCTGCTCATTCCATATATACTCGATATGCGCACTGCTATGGCTAAAGGTGGTCACTCCGAAGGGGCACTCTCAAAAGGAAGGAGACAGCTCGAAGACTCACTAGGAATCACCGCTGAGTCCCTATAGGTGACTGATCCGGATATAGAAGTAAAACCGATCCCATACTCATCAAGTGAGTCCACTCGCCTCTTACTCGTAAGAGACCGACAACGAGCTTGCACAAGACACATGCAGACTCACCATGCACAGACACACGAATGCAAACCACGCAAACAATCGACTCAAAATCACCACACAAACAAACCACATAAAGAAAACACACCGACTCATGCACGACTCTAGACTAAGGTGGTAGCATCAAGCCCACTAGGTGGCGGTATCCGGGGCGGCCGAAGGGTCGCCCAACTCTTCCCCTAAAGCATAGTACTCATCGGCCAGTGCCTCATCGGCCTCGTAACTGACACACTCAAGCTCGGGAGGTGCGGATCCTCCAACACCTAAGGCTAGAGTGGTGCGAGCGGGGCACTCACTAGCAATGTGGCCGTACCCGTGACAGTGGAAACATTGTATTCGTGATCGACTACTCTCCCCGACAAGAGGGGACTTACCCTTATCATCCCGTCGGGTAGGGGGTGTAGGCAACAATGGGGGAGGTGTAGGTGCCTTGGACAAGAGTGGAGGGGGTGCCGGTACGAGAGGACGGGCTATAGGAGCTGGGGGACGGGCAAAGGGTGCCGGTGGTTGGGATGGAAATAGATCCCGGGGTGGAGGAGGGCGAGGCCGTGGAGCGAAGTGCTCCTGACGGGTGGGCTCCTGAGGTCGAGCCATGGGAGGCCGCTGATGTGGGCCTATAGAGTGACGGGGCTCGGTACTACGGAGAGGGGTGGGGCCCAACCGATGGCTAGACTCGAACTCTCCCTCAAATTGCTCCATCTCGAGAGCAACCTGGTATGCCTCTTCCAACGTCTTGGCATTACGGCGGAAAAGCTCATACTGATAGTGTGGCCGCAAACCACGTCGAAAGCGGGAAACGGGCATGGTACTCTCCTCCGTGACACCACATCGTAGAAAGTACTCATCAAACTCCGCGATGTATTCGGAGACGGACCGGTCTCCCTGGCTAAGACTTTGCCATCTATCGATGAGTCGCTGGCGGTATGTGGGAGGAAGGTACTTTTGCCGAAGTTTATTCTTCATCTCGGCCCATGTGTCGATCGGGGGTTCTAGCCGCTGAAGTAGCAGGCTCTCCACATTCTTCCAATAAGTTTGTGCCTGCCCCATAAGTTTCATGGTGGCAAATCGGACCCTTCGACGCTCCGACATATCATACCATTCAAAATAACGGTCCATGCCAAACTCCCAATCTAGGTAGACTTTCGGATCCAAAGACCCGTAAAAAGCGGGAGGATCCGCTCGCACGGTCTTAAGGACCCGATCATCATCCTCATCTCGTTGTGGCTGAAAACCACGACGGCGTTGACCATACCCCTCGTAGGCATTGTCGGACCCATAGTCCTCGAGACCAAGGTCACGGTGTGGTAGTTGGGGAACCCGAGGAGGGGCGGGTGGAGGAACCAGTGGTGGCTGGTTTTGGGCCGCGAGAGCGGCCTGGACTTGGGCCATGGGAGCGGGTTGGACTTGGGCCCCCGCGGGAGGAGGTGCGGGTGGACCTTGGGCTGCCCCAGGAGGGTCCCCGTGTGACATCCTATCTAACCGCCCAACGAGGTCTTGGACCGACCTATCGGAGGTCTCCATGCGTCCCTCCATGGCCCTAAGGCGACCATCCATATTCTCGGAGAAGGTTCGAAAGTTAGCATCGGATTGGTCCAACCTAGCCATAATGGCCATCATCGCCTCTTGTAGGGAGTGGAAGTCTCCCGAGGTATCCCGTGGGTTGGCCATAGGTGGTGGTGGTGGGGGTGAGTACTGAGTACCCCGACGAGTGGGCATGCAAACACACCGACTAGAAGACGCCGACTAAAGCAAAACACACTAATGCAAATGATGCGCCTTGACTTAACCAAAACTCGATACGTGGCGGAGGTAATCGATCCGAAGATCACTCGCGCAAATGTGCGGCCTTCCCGATAGGCGTAGCCTAACGTTCGGACAACACCTTTTGATATACCGAGTAAAGGGATGTATGCGACCCAAAAACGACTCTTTTTGTTGTTTTGAAAATATGATGATCCTAGACTCGACTTAAACCGACTAATGACTAGACGTAAATGACACTCTTCTACTTTTTTTTGACTTTAGACACCCTAGACTCAACTCGCTCTGATACCAAATTGATGCGGGACGGGACCAAGGACACGACAAGCTCGCGATCGTCCCTTAACGAGGGAAGCGCCGGATGTGCGCGGTTGAGAAACCGGCTGTGAGCTAGGGTGGTCGGCTCTCACTTGTGCCCGGATCGGGTCACGGGACGGCTTCGTTCTCTCTCGCAGCAGTGATATTATAAATTGAAAGCGAGATAGGTATCCCTACACATGCTCTCTAGCAGCGGCATATAAATCATATAAAGAATTAAGCTAATGCCAAGTGTAAGGGTGAAGGCGATACCTCCACGCTCTCGGCGTGGCGAAGATGGGACCCGGCCGGAACTCGTACCCCCGGGAACTTAATACATTATGGTTACAGCAATGCAATTAAGCCCACTCCACGCAGGGAGGTAAAGGGCGACACAAGTGGGCCCGGGAGGACCAGTTTCGGGTTGACGGGCGGTTCCGGACGATGCTTCGGCTTCACGCGTACTCGTGTTAGTGGGGGGCCCACGTATTGACCGGAGGGGTCGTGTGGGGCCTGATGACTCCTTTGTTGTGGAGACACCTGGAAAGCGTTCCCCTGGGATGGCGAGCTGCTGGAACGACCGCCGGACGCGGGGCGGCCCTCGGACGACGCTCGCTGGGAACTCGGCCACGAACCTGAAAGTTCTGTTTGCAGGCGCGTGACTCGGAGAAAAATGCTGCTGCGATCAGTCCCGTCATCGGAATGCGACGAGATTAGCGCCGTTGGAAAGCTGACTCAGAATACTTCGACGTAGGGGTCTTTTACATTGATAGAATGCTGTTGTGTTTCAAGACAAGAAAAATCTTATAATGCACCAATGAGATGTACGGCTCAGTTACAAACAAAGGATATTACCTCAAGTAACAAGAAAACTTCACACTACATCTGGAAAGGGAGAGGCAATGGCCATGTCAGGCTATAGTTGTTCCCATCATCCACCCGTACACAAAATGTTAGTGTCGTGTTTGTCGTTGGACGGTTTTTTTCGCCGGTTCAAAATGTCGGAGTTTTTAATCCGATTCAGTTCTAACACTCGTTATGTCTTCCAAAAATTGAGGATAAGAAGCATCCATAGCACCTTTCGTATACTATTTGTCTTGATTCATTCTTTCGTTAATTGGATTGTCGTCTACAAACTTTTTTAGAAGGGTGAAAATCAAACATAATATAAAAAAATTAAAAATCAATGTGTTATTGTTCCCAACATTTCAAAATTCTAGATCCACTTGAGTTGAATCACAATGTCTAAATTTACCTGTCCATGTATAAATTTTGCACTTAGTTATATAATTATTATAATTTAAAAATCAATTTAAAAGTAAACACGTGCGCACGTTACTTTGACTAGTATTAAATAACGGTGACGACCAGTGCCGGCGTTGGTACTTTTTTTCGCATCAGTATCGTGTAATCGTCGCAAATACATGTGTATTAGGAACGTTTTCATTCTCTCCATCGATATGAATCTTTTAAAAAATTTTATATAAAAATTATTGTTAATAGTGAATTTGTAAAAAAAATATTCCTAAAAATACATTAGTAGATATATCACTCTAGGTAATTTACATGATACATAAATATCATTTAACTATATATTTTTTACAATTTTCTGACAAAAAAGTGATATATCTATGAATAAATATGATATTTTTATGTAATTCAAATTCACATAGTAATATATTTGTTAAAATATTTACAAAAATAAGTTTTTCATACATTCTTACTTAATAATAATTTTTACGTAAAAACTCAATCCACCGTGTTGTAGTCGTTGGCCATAAATTATTGTACCGACGACTTTTTTCAATCCACCATGTTTATTTCTCTCAAATGACGATCGTTTCTTTGCTCGTGACTTTCGCGGAGTACTAGTTCTTGTAGTATCCCTTTGCCATGATTTCATGAGTTTTGTTTATATTTTTACTTACGAAGGAGCCCTTTTTGAAGAACGCACTAATTATATTGCTCTTAAAAGCACAAGTTTTATTTTACTGTCTCAGATATGAAATTTTTTTTTGTAATCCTATGTTTTAAGTTACTACACTAGGTAGGCCCCACACACCCCCACCCCTTTTTAAAATCACTATATATATATATATATATATATATATATATATATCACTTGAAGAGAGACCAGTTTTTACAACATATTTTGTGGTCTCTCTCATCATAATTAATGCATGTTGCTGAATATAAATGACACGACCAGCGTAATTAATTACGGTGTTTGCTGCAGATAATGAGTGTCGTTTCTCGGGAGGCCGCGCTGCCATCCAATCCTTCCACAACTTAAGAAGCAGTCTTATTTGTAACAATTTTGTTAGAACGTTCGTAACGTGTCAATGTTAATTTAAATCTCTCCATTTTTTCTCTTCAACATATGTATGAATTTATATTTTTTTTAAATAAGCTAAGGTTAGGTTAATTCACGCAGAGCCAAAAATAGGAATATAATAATCAAACCTGAATCGTCCTTTGAAAGGCGGAGGTTTCTAATTAACTTGGCCTCGTCAGCTTTTGATACTTTGGTTAACATTGTTGTCATAATGATATGATATATTATCATCGAAGCTGTTTAATGTTCTCGTTACTCCATGGACCATGATCGAATAATTAGGCTTCTACTTTAAAATTTTTTTTTTGGAACTCTAATTTGTGCCAGCAAAGAATAAAAAATGATGCCATGGAACGACGATTACACGCAATCGAATAACAATTACGAACTTTTAAAAATGATTTATAAATATAAAACCAAAATAGGATTACAAATGCAGGTCTACTCTACTGTAAGAAGCGGGGCTACTAAAATTATAAGCCGTAAACCAAAGGGCATATATATAATGTGTGTGAGCATCCATGGGCGTGGATATTCCAAGGTCCGAAAACGCGAACCTTCCCGAAAGGTCCGAAAACTGATGAGTAGGATCGGGTCCCGCTAGCTTCCGTGCGTGGATATTAAAGAGGGGTTTCTTTAGGGCGGTTGGGGGGGTCAGTGATTGCGGAGACGTGGAAACGCCGACCGCCGGGGCGGCACCGTCCACGTACTAGAAAGTGGGTGGAACTGGGATGTCACTATTAATTTTTTTTTAAAAATTCATCTTCATTTGAAAACTTGATCTTGAGCAATTTTTTTTTAAAATTAAACTCTTCTTTTTATTTTCATCATTATCTCTCTCGCCTCCTTGGATCGAGGTGATAATTAAAAACCGTTTTAAATATACTTATGGTGGTGCATGAACACTCTAACGATCAAAATAAATGTTTAATTTTGTTACCAGTCCAATATGTTATTGGGTCGTCGCTATATTAATTTGTCTCTTCTTTTATAAATGTTTATATTTTTAATATAAAAATATTTATCATAATTAATTAATTAATTATTTGTCACACTTGACATTAAAATATCGACAAATAATCAACTAAAAATGACAAAGAATTTTGTCATGTTAAAATTATTTGTTGACTTTTAATTTGTTATTTGTCATTTTTTATTATAAGAAGTGACAAATAATAAATTACGAATGATAAATAATTTTATTAAAATTATATAAATATTTAGTAAATATGTAAGATGTATATATATATATGTGTGTGTGTGAGGCCGGGTCAACATGTGGAACAATAACACCTTGGACTGGACGGATAACTCTCATACGTGTCCATACATACAACTAACAGGATAACTTTCGTACCTGTCCATACCTGTCCCTGCATACCTGTCCATACCTGTCCATACATACAACTAACATGATAACTTTCGTACCTGTCCATACATACGGCTAACATTTCTCGATGATCAAAACCTACCACCAACAAATTTAAAGGCATCAAACACTCTTCAACATCTCCCTCCGTATATTTATAAACTAGGTTGGCCAGCACCAACTCGATCGGCACTCATTAGTCTCAGGCTACTCTCTCTCTCTCTCTCTCCACATTTGTGTAGTTGTGTGTGGTGAGATGGAGAGGCATAGCAGGGGAATGGAGAAGGTGATGAGCATCGTGGGTTTCTTGGAGAACAAGAGTATCTTAGTCACTGGTGCCACTGGATTCCTTGGAAAACGTAAGTATGGCTGTCTACCTCTTTCGTTAATTCCTCTCTGTGAATAGAGTTTTGTGTAAAATGAAAGAAAATTTTGAACATTGATCATTTTGTTCACTCCCTTCTGTCATATCTGGTGATTGATCATTTTCATTTAATTTTCTAGAAGAACATAAGATACGTGTGAGTCTCACACTTAGCTAATTATTTGACAATTAATTGTCTTTCAACTCATGATTTAAATAGAAAGATTTAATAGGGTGTGAGGTCCACAACTCAATCACCATAAGGTGGCGCCAAATTAATAAAGTGACAAAGTGACGATGATGCACCAAACACTTCCTTTATGCAAATAACTAATGTACGTATAATTCATGTACTGTGATCTTGTTGAAATGCTGAACATGCTGCGCCTCTGTACTTTCTTCTGTTGGTGGCCGCATCTTTCTCTCTAGTATTCGTGGAGAAGGTGCTGCGAGTTCAACCAGGTGTGAAGAGACTCTACCTGCTGCTACGAGCACCCGACGCCGACTCAGCTGCGCAACGCTTGCACAGCGAGGTAATTAACATGCATGCTTGAAATCCTTTTTTTAGACTCTAATATATGGCAACATAAGAAATATCAAATTAACTTAGGTGCACTTTCTCGTTTTATTATTTTACACTAACAGTAAGTGGAGAATGCATGGGAAGTATTGGCATTAATTTGCTTTCCTCAGTGATGGACACTTACACTGCTCGTGAAATTTCAAATTGGGCATGCCCGGCCCTATACCCTATGTGTGTGTGTATGTATATATATTCTCCCATTCTTGTTATCTTCTCGTTCGGCTCGCTGGCACTCTTGATCTCACTCGACGTGCCCTCTCTTCTCTGTCGATCTGTTAGCTTACTTATCACCCGGAAGAATGGGAGACATCGCCCGACGACTCTAGACAAAAAAAGATTGAGCGTAGCGACACAGCCAGTGAAGCTCTGCACGTACCTCACACGTTTCGGCCACTTCATCTCCAACACAACTATTATCTACTCTGGGTTAGCTTTGATGCCAAAGTGGATAACTAGGAATCCAAGAAACTTACCTGATCACATCTCGAATGCACATTTATTCGGGTTGAGCTTCATGTCATATTAGCGCAAGATAACGAACATCTCTGCCAGGTCTTCCAAGTGATCGATCGCACACAATTAAGCTTTTGACGAGCATATCGTCAATATATACTTCCAGGCTGCGGTCGATCTGTTGGGAGTCAAACAAGTAATTGACGAGATATTGATACGTACGTTGCTCCCGCGTTCTTCAATCCGAAGGACATATATCCTGGTGTAGTAATATAGGTCGTGGTCGGTGACGAAGGCCGTCTTGTCTTAGTCGGGCTCGTACATGCTGATCTGGTGATATCCAGAGTATACGTCCAAAAAATTCAACATCTCATACCTGGATGTCACGTCTACGAGCTGGTCGATACGCGGCATAGAGAAGCTGCCATTGGGAGTGACCTTGTAGAGATTGGTGTAGTCGACACACATTCGTCACTTCACGTTGCTCTTGGGGATCAACACTACGTTGGAGACCCAGTCTGGATACTGAGTGGGCCTAAACAGTCCCCGAACGCAGCTTCTCACTTACCTGCTCTCAGACGATTGCTTATCGCTCGGGGTTATAGAGACACCTCCGCTGTTGATCAGGGTGACATTTGGGATCGAGTTTGAGCTGGTGAGTGATTACCTCATGCGGGATGCCAAGGAGCTCATCCTTGAACCAGGTGAACATGTCCTGGTTCACCTCTAGGAAGCATTGATAGGATTTCTTCTCTTCCTCTGATACTAGCGAGCCGATCTGTATGGAGCTACTGGGGTCCTCGCTGACTTGAACGAGGAAGAGATCTTCGGCTGGCAGGCTTCCGCTAGATTAGGTAACATCGGCGAGATTTCATTTGGTCGTCGGACTTCCCCTACTCCGTGGGGAGTGATTCCTATGCTTTTCTTCGATGACTATTGTAATCATATGGTCATTAAGTGTCAATATACCTTTCTTATTTTCAGTGTCATCCCAAAATCAAGGGAATTTTTCAATAATCTGACATTATCTGAAACTTTTCTGAAAGTTTCATATCAGTCTCATCCAAACCATGGAGTAAAAATAGAAATTCATGTGCTTGTTCAAACATAGACTTTTCTTAACAATTTTAAATTTTAGAAACTTTGCAACAAAATACTTTTCAAGATCAAGACCTTCATTATTATACTTTCGGTCAAAGTTCCCCCCACGGTTGCTTGGCTGTTAAGGTGGATGCACTGTACACGTCAAATAAAATATTGGACAGAGCCAACAAGATGCAACTATGACAGATTCCATCTTTTTTATTCCAATCTTCAACGGCTTTTGCATTGGTCGGGTCATTTTCAACTTGTTTAGGAGCGCCCGGCTCAATAAACGAAATCAAGTTGACGATGATCAACAAAATACTCATATGTTGTTGCCAACACTTGAAGTGTGGTTTAGAAAATTTTTCTAGCATCCTAGACATATCCACTGTAGACATAGATGAAAATTCAAACGATGATGGCATAGTCGATATGATTGTTTTATACTCTAAGATTGTTAGGAATATAGTATACAAGACATGCATAACAATGATATTTCATATAGAATGTATTAAACATAGCATGATTGTGTCGACATTAAATACAAGGACCGATCTTACGAGAAGTCAAACATCAAACACATACATGGACATCATGTAACAAAAGTAGAAAGATAAGATTGGAGAACTTAGTCTAGACTCTCATCTTTGAACTGTCCTTTGAGAAGAAGTCGCCCGCACAATACTAGTGCATAAGAGTTGTTGCGATCTTCCCCTAGGATATGACAGTTAAAACAATGTCATGGACGCACTTCCAAAAGATCGCACCTTGAAAATGATCTCGTAAATTATCTTCCTCTTCTATGAGCAAGAGAGAACTACGGCGAGAGAAAGAGGGCGCAAGAAGGAGAATTGGCCCCTTGGGAGACTTGTCGTGGCTATAAGAATAATGCTCTCACCCAAAAATTCTAGATCAATAGTTTTTATCCCCAAGAGGAACGGTTTCCCTTGATCACCCCAAGAGTTACGTCTATTTGTGAAAAGTTCGCATAAAATGCTCTTTTGGTATCTGGAATCGCATCCGTTTGCGGAAAGTTTGCACAAAGCGCTCTTTCCGTAATCGGAAGTGGTCGATTGCCTACAACTTCCTACAAACTCTGCACTTTCTAGAAAACGCGGTCGACTACTTCAGTCGAAGCGGTCGACCACCTCAACCCAAAACATCTCTCAACAAAAAAGAAATCCTCGCACCCGTACGTGCAGCAGCCCAGCCCAACTAGAGCGTGGTGTGGCGTGCATACTTACGCGCGCGCGTGCGTGTGATTCACCGTAACCTGTTATTGTTCCTTGGAAGAAGTTATCTAAGAACTGTGGGGCCGTAGGCACACACACGTTTTCTTAATTTATAATGTGGGACAAATGTTCCACGTACCAACAAAGAGAGGAGTTCTCTTTGCTATGAAGTCATTGAATTCTCTCTACGTACAACCTAATCTAATGCTAAGACCCGATGCATGCACTTCCGTTAATTTGTTTCATCTTAATTTCTTCATCTCCTACAGGTGTTGAGTAAGGATCTCTTTCGGGTCCTCAGAGAGATGCATGGGGAGTGTTTCGACTCGTTCATATCTGGGAAGGTGATCCCTGTTGCTGGTGATGTGGCGGACGAGAGCTTGAGCATTCAGGCATCCTGTCTGAGGGAGGCGTTGCAGGCAGAGATCCATGTAATTGTCAATTCAGCTGCCACCACCAGGTTTGATGAGAGGTGAAATATGATAGTTCTCTGACCATTTACCGTATTAATGCATTGATATTCTTGGTAAATATATATGGTTCTTCTTGGTAAATATATATGCATTGATAGGTAATTTTTTTTCTATGGGGAAGGGGGGAAATTAAGGCGCACGTAAAGCAAATGTTGGTTAAATATTAATTAATGAGGCAATGTGGTTTGAGAAGTAATTAATGGCTAATGCACGTAGGTACGTCGACGATGCATTGAGGACCAATACTTTGGGAGCGAAGCATGTCCTAGAGTTCGCAAAGAAATGTTCGAAGCTTCAGATGCTTCTCCACGTCTCAACCGGTTAGAATCCATCATAAACAACATTCTATATCCTTCTCGCAGTTACATATATATGTATGTGTATATCGTTGCATGCATGCATGCATCTGATCTCCTCCTCCTGTTTTCTTTTATCTTTCTCTTCTTTCCCTTTTGCATGCATGCATGCAGCTTACGTTGCAGGGGAGAAGGTTGGGTTAATAACTGAGAAGCCATTCTGTATGGGCGAAACACTCAACGGGCACTCAGTTTTGAACATCGAAGAAGAGTGCACTGTCGCAAGTGAACGATTGAAGGAGCTTGGTGCTGCTAAATCAACGGAAATGGAAGAAAGGATTGCTATGAGAAAGCTCGGCATGCGACGGTCTGCTAACCTAATTAATAAAAAAGCCTTAATTTTTTCCCCTCCCCTTCACCGATCCTCTTCTAGATCTTTTTCACTCAGATTCTCTTTATATATATATATATATATATATATATGAATAGCAGCACTATAAGAAAAGGTTTTAAAGTGTCATGATCCTTGTATGTACGTATATATATATATCTAAAAATGACTGTATTTTCACAACGTCATAATCTATCGATCGAGGATTATGTTTTCTTTATCAAATTTAAATCCACGTATATATAATTTAACTCATTTCCAAAATTAATTATCAAGCAGTGCAAAAGCATTTGGCTGGCCAAATACGTACGTCTTCACAAAAGCGATGGGGGAGATGCTCATCGGCCACTCAAGGGGAAGCTTGCCTGTCGCCATTGTGAGACCAGCCATGGTGTCGAGCACTCGCACAGAGCCATTCCCCGGGTGGATCCAAGGATGTAGGTAAGTAGTTAAAGAAGTGACATTAATTTCATCATCTACTAGCTATATACACACACATATATATATATATACTCTGAAGGTCGAAAATTAACTGCTTCATTTGAAAGTTATGCCGATTTTTTTTCCATTTCCTAAAAAAATATCTCTGTCTCCTCAAATATCATAACATATACAATATTAAATCTGAAGTGTGAATACACATTTTTTTAATATGCTTTCAGAACTTTTGACAACTTGATTCTCGCCTACGCATCGGGTCATTTGTCGTCAGTCTTTGCGAACCCTAGAGCAACAATGGATACAGTAAGTTTACCGTGTCGTCCATCTAGCTACTATTTCTACATGTTTTTTTTATTAAGTCTACTATATATTATGTATAAGTATATGGATTTCTTATGACCCCCAGTAATAAAAAACCTCCCTATTACCCTTAATTTTCCTGACCATTGGATCACATGAGACGTTGATCTAATAGGTAAAAATAACATACATAGGGAGGGTATGTTGCCCACCTGTGCCACACCTAAATTCACCGTAGGCAGATGGGTGTTCATAGAGAAGGGAAAAACACGGGTGGTAAAAAAGTAAAAAAAAAAAACAAAGATATGGATTTTGCCTGCGTGAAATCTCTGGAGCGGTCAGAAGTCACCCCGGCCCACTGGCGTGATTTCCACCCCACGTCGTGGAGATGGGCCAGATGGCCAATTGAGATCGAGGCTGTTTTTTTTTCTTTTTCACTGTGGGATTAAATTTAAAATTTTTGGGTGTAGAAATCTCCTTGTTATCTGGTAACAGGGAGGTATATATATATATATATATATATATATATATATATATATATATATATAGATAATATCTTGTATGCAATTTAATTAAAAAATGGCACTCTGTCAAATTAAGTAGCTTCAAATAATTAGAATGCACGGTATAATATCTTGTATGCAATTTAATTAAAAAATGGCACTCTGTCAAATTAAGTAGCTTCAAATAATTAGAATGCACGGTCGATTTGTATATATGCAGGTCCCCGGGGATGTGGTCGTAAATGCGATGATTGTAATCATGGTCCATCAGTTGAATCAATTACCATGCGACTTTGTTTACCATGTGGGCTCGTCATCAAGGAACCCGGTGACCTACGGAATGCTTGAAGACTATGGGTACCATTATTTTCTTGCAAATCCACCGAGAAGAAAGGATGGGAGTCAAATCCAAGCCCGTAGGGTTACATTCTACCGTTCAAAGACGGAGTTCCAGTTACGAGTGAAGTTGCCCTTCTACTTAGTATGTAAGGTACGTACGTACGTACGTACGTAGTGCATGTGTATGCATGCATGCATGAACATATATATATATATATATATATATATATATATATATATATATATATATATATATATATATATATATATATAAATACATATAAACTTACATATCATTTCATACCTCATTAATTAATTGTCTTCAATGTGCTTATATATCAGTCACTTCCCTGCTCAGGCTCTATGTTTGGCAAACATTGCCTCGTTCTGTTGGTTTAGAAGAAGTCGATACACTGACATCAATCGGATGTTCAAGTACTTGATGCGGATGGCCGACCTGTATGAACCCTTTACTTTCTTCAAAGGAACGTAAGTATACGATAATGTGCAAATAATACATTAAAGGTGGTAGGAAGACGCGCGTATAGCTAGCTTAATTTGTACGTATTTGAGTTGGTTAATTTGATTAAGTTGATCGGATATATATATAATTATTGAATTGGGAGTACCTGTGTGCATGATTGATTCTGTCTCGTTGGTTGGTGCAGATTTGATGTACAGAACCTGGAGAGGGTGCGAGAGGCCATGATGGAAGGATGCGTTGATGGCAAGTTGTTCGACTTTGACGTCGCTAAAATCGATTGGAAGGATTACCTCGTGAACACTCACATTCCTGGTCTTCTCCGATATGAACTCAAGTGAAATTACATGAATTGCATGGCCCAGTGCAATTATATATATATATATATATATATATCAGTACTGTTCATCTGTCTGATACGTACTTTATTCATTACTAATTTGTGTCTCATTTTGGATTTTGTAATGATAATTTTACTAGCACCTGTGTGAAATAATCAAGGAATTGAAGCATGGGACGTCGACATGCACGGCTGTTAGCAAAACTAATATTTGGTGTGTGTGAACTAGCTACGAATTAAAAGCAGGGCAAAGCTAAAACTAGTATCGTGACTAAGTAATGGGGATAGCCGTAGAGCACTTAGACATAAGATAAAAGATGCGTTTGAATGCCATTTACAATTTTAATATTTTGTGTTGAAGAATGCAATTTTTTTATAAAAAAATTGGTATCCATCGTTTCCACATATGTTGCTGCACCGTAAATCACACGTTGAGCACGCAGCATAGCTCAAAGTGAGAGGGAATGTGATGGGGCGTGTTGAGAGAAGCACTTCTCCCTGTTACAACAATAATAGGAGACTGTAGAATTAAAGGGCTCAATCTGTTAGAATTTAGACATAGTCCTTGAGTAATAGTCTTATATCGATTAAATGGATTATGGTTTATGTGCTTATAATCTTGACCTATATATCTCAACACTGTGATTTTGTAGATTTTTTAACATGATATTAGAGTATGATCTTGGGCCCAACCTCATATAATGTATTTCTTATCTTGTCACCTTCACTCAATTAATCTCCACGGCCCATCTTGAGCGTGAGAGGGAGTGTTAGAATTTGGACATACTCTCTAGGCATTAGTCCCATATCGGTTAAATGAGTTGTAATTCATACCTTGGGCTTGTGTATCTCAACACTATCTTGACCGTGAGGGGGAGTGTTAGAATTTGGGCATAGTCCCTGGGTAATAATCCCATATCGGTTAAATGGTTGTGGTTCATATACTTATAACTATGGACTTGTGTATCTCGACACCATGATTTTGTGGATTTCAACACAATCCTTTATTAGAAAGTATTTCTGGTTCATATGGATGAAATTTCTTCTTTTTGGGCCTAGGAAAAAATAAACAAACAACCACAAGCTCGTAGGATCGATACACCTTAAAATCACAACAAAAGTGTTCTCTCACCATCTTGACCGTGAGGGGGAGTGTTGGAATTTGGGCATAATCTCTGGGTAGTAATCTCATATCGGTTAAATGGGTTATAGTTCATATACCTATACATAACTATGGACTTGTGTATCTCGATACCATGATTTTGTGGATTTCAACACAATCTTTTATTAGAAAGTATTTCTGGTTCATATGGATGAAATTCCTTCTTTTTGGGCCTAGGAAAAAAACAAACAAACAACCACAAGCTCGTAGTATTTGTTAACATAAACCATGATGTACTGGCAATGAAGACAATATATCTTACAGGTTTAGAGTGAGATACTCCCTAACGTAGATTTGACTCATTTGAATTCGTCCTATACTATTTCAACAAATAGATCGATTTATCCATTAACAAACCCATTAATTTGTATGTTAAATAAAAATTATTTAATTTTTATAAATGTCTACTTGGAAAAAGACATATATTTGTTAATTTTATGAGAGTTCAAGATAAGGAATTCACTGAGGACCCATTTAAAGTTTAACTTTGTATAATCACAAATAAAAATCAAGACTATATAACTCATCGATCTATTAATTTACCCGTAACATTTATGTGTAGATCCAGATGTGAGTCCAATCATATAGTTTCCAATCTGGTTCAGATCGGAGTCGATCAGGTGCCAACTCGGGGACTCACTTTCAACCTCACTGATTAGCGCTATTAGACACTACAGCGGTACGACTGCGGTATGTACCGGTATCAACCGTATCATACAGTATCATCATAAAGTCAGTACGTGTGGTATAATCGATAAGTCAAACCTTGCTATTGACTGTGAACTGTCTCATTGGCATATATAGATCAAGAGTTCGAGCGATACAGCTACTGGCCCATGAACATGCTCGCTAAAAGCTCAATTCGATTTGTTTGACAAAGTAAGCAATTAAGTCAAATTTAAACAGAATTTTAAGGTTAATTAATAAATGAGGTGAATATAAGAATATTTGATTTAATTATGTTCGTGAACAAACTAAATTAAGATTCCATTATATTTTCTTAATAATATCATCATCAATCATTTAATAGTTTATTTAATTATAACTCAACTGTAATCTATCTAAGAATATAATTAATAGAAGGCACAAACTTGATTTTGGACTATTATTTTCTCCCCCCCCCCCTTCCCCCCCCTTTCTCAGAATTCAATTTACCCTCCGCTCCTTGATTTTTGCCCGTCCTTACCTGACACTCCCTGTCATATATCCGGTTTCATTTTTACAGAAATGTCAAAGACTTATTATGGAGTGTTTGGTTACGTTTTTTTAAATATTTTCTCTCTCAAAATTTATTTTAAGCAAAGAATATGAATTAATAGGATGTTTGGTTACTCTTTTTTACCTCTTTTTTCTCTCAAATTTAAAAATAAAAACATAGAACTCACTTAGAAGTGTTTGGTAACTCTCCCCTAATTTTTAGGAAGAAATTTCACCCTTTAAAAAATTCTCTCAAAATAAAAAAAAAACGTAGACCAATTTTTTTTAAAAAGAATATCTCGTGACCCGTAACCCTCCCCTCCCCTCCCTCTCCCCAGCGTGCTCCCTCCCTCTCCCTCTCTCTCCATGTGCTCCCCTCCCTCTCTTTCTCTCTCCCCTGCATGCGCTCTTCCCCCCTGCCATCGCTAGCGCTGTCGCGCACGGCCGTCCGCGGGTTCTCCCGTCCACGGCCCCTTCCGCGCGCCTATCCGCGGCTCTCTCGTCGGCGGCCCCTGCCGCGTGCCCGTCCGCAACACCCACCGATGTGGGCCGCCACGGAGCCCGCCCCCTCTGTCTACCGCCTTCCCGCCGGCGCCGCCGAGCTCCAGGCTCACCCCGTCGGTCTGCACGGCCCTTCCCACTGCCTCTTTGCAGGTTGCAGTGCCCGTCGCTCAGAACCGCCACGGCCGCATAAGGCCGCAGACGCCACCGCCTCAATCATCGTCGTTCCCTTCCACCCCTACGCACCCAACGCGGGCCGAGCCACCCGTGCCTCCGTCGTCACGGGCTCCTGTCGCTACTCCTGTGTGCCGTCGCCACTGCGAGCGGGCACTGCTAGCACCTGAGGAGGGAGTGACGGTTGCGTCTCTCCTCTCCCGACGCTTCTCCTCTCCCATGCGCTCCCTCCTCTCCCCAGTGCTCTCTCTCCTCTCCTCGGCCCTGAGCTCAATCTACTGCTGCTCGAAGTTGCGTTCCGTTTGCCATCAGGTGGCAGCGAGCGGGGGCGATCTGGCCATAGAGGTGCCTACTCACATCTGGGGGGCTATGGCTACTCGGTCGGAGAACGGCAGAGTGCCGCTGCCATTAGATCTTCTGCTCGTACGCTCGACGGGTCTCCCCGTACTGTTGGCTCAACTGTACCTTCTTCTCCCCCTACTCCAGCTCATTCAGCACCTCCAGCTTGCTGTAGAGGTTCGCCGTCGAGCTGACATATCTCCTCCGGCCAAACAACTCTGCACAAGTTTTAAAAATTATATCAATCTTGTCAAACATGTTAACAATCATTTATATCATTTTTAAAAAATAAGTCAAAATTTGAGATAGACTAATTTTATAGAGTGAAATCGCTTCAAAAATAAAAATACTCCCAAACACCCTATAAATCATGTTTGGAGCATCTCTCCTAATTTTTAGGGACGGAGTTAACTCTTCATTAAATTTTCTCAAATAAAAAATAACTATTTCTTTTTTTCTCAAAAGAGCTATCACTTCCATAACCACCTCTTAATTTCTCTCTCACACACATATGTCACCCCTCTTTCTCTCCCTCTCATTACCACCTCTCTCTCTCACACACATATACGATTATCACGTATCTCTCTCTTCAACCACCTCCTAATAAAGATTTCATACTCTGTTAAATATTATTTAGATTTTACTAAATATGTCAAAAAGTTAACTTTCATAAATTCAAAAATTGTGACAAAAATTACAGTGAAATATTTTTTAAAGAAGAAATAATCTTAAGAAAAAAATTACTCTCGAACACCCTATTAAACATTAGCATCCAAGAGCGGTGGAATGTTGTATATATTGTAGATATAAGTCTTAAAATATATCAGTATTATTTTAACGGTACTTTAAAGTTAAATACTTACAAACACTTTAAGGCTTGGCATTCCCATAAAAATGGAATCATAGACAATACCAGATAATATGGCAGAATTGTTGGGAAAAGGACGAGAAAAAACAAGAGATGGGGGATAAAGTGAATTTTGACGGGTAGAGAAAATAAGGTTCTAATTAATTATCTCTATTAATTTTGTGTACAAACACGTGAGAGCTAGTACAAGTCCAAAAATAGCATATGGCATAGTATACAAGTTAATATTTAAGCTTTCAAAATGGTATGCCTTTTCTAGAAAACATTTGATTAAGCCCGTAGGCAAGTTTGTGAATGCATATATACGGTGATACATACTGCACTGAAGTTTATATACCGGAGTAATTTTTGCACTAATTAATCCAGAGCTTAAGAATGTCTTTTAATTAACTGTAGTTAGTTAGATTTTAACTCTACTTTCATTTTTCTCATGATAAAGTACGGTGCATGCTAAGGGTTTTTTTTGGCACATATATTGATACAGTGAGATGATATTAATTAATATATATGTAAGAATAATGATCCAATAGTTATGCAGTGCATGCAGTAGAGTTTGTTTACAATTAATTATCCTTATCTTTTTTGAATTCTTCAAATTAAGAGAGTAAAAAAAAGAAAAAAAATACTTCAAATTAAGAGAGTATGTGTGAATCATGCTAGCTATGTATTATAAGAGAGATATTCACGCAATTCAAAAGAAAATTTGTGGCATATATCCTTGAGAGAGCTAGCTAGCTAGCTAGTATTCATGCAATTAATCATAATTTCAATAAATGCTTTCTATGTATAAATGAATATTTGTCATGGTTATTCGTACAAATATCTTCTAAAAGTTTTATGGATTTTTGTGACGCTGTACAATTATTTGATTTCTACGTACGTCCAGTAATATTTGCTGTACCCTTAGCCCATTAAAGACAACTGATCCGTCATTTTACCAGCTAGCTCTTATATCTACGTGCAGTGCCATGATCAGAAACCCTAAACCCTAAATCCTAAACCCTTTTTTTTAATTTGATAGGTAATGTCATTATATTGAGTATAGAGAATATACAAAATGACCACACAGCTCATGGACTATGATTCCTTTAGAAGATTATGATTTCGCGTCCCGTGCATTATGAACTCATATTAACTAATTTGTTCTCAACTTGAATCTGACACTAAATCTTTTAGGGCCGCTTTAATAGCCGGTTTGTCGGCCAGTTAACGCAATCGGGAAGCAGGTGGGCCCCGTCTCCCCCTCGTCTCCCCCTCACACGTGCATGCCTAACCGGGGTCGGGTGAGTTAATCGACCCTTCGGGGTCGATTAACCTACTCCCACCCGATTATCAAAAGGGGCCTTAAAGATTTCCGGCCTCCTCCCTCCTAGTGAGAGATGTAAAGGTATATCTCTCAATACAATCTCGTGTTGTCTGCCAGGATATGAAGCAGGAGGTGGACTCTACTTGTTTGAGTGCCTTCAAACACTTGCGCACACCTTTCTTTCCGTACCCATGCAACTTTGCTTCCAAAGCCAGTGTGAATATAAGGGCATTCAAAGTATAGATGATCTGCAATTTCCTCCTCTTTTTTGCACAGAGTACATCTATTGGTTAACTGAAATCCTTAATTTCTTCATTATTAAGTTATCATTTGTGGGCAACTTATTACAACTTGCTTGCCAAGTTGATGCAGGACAGGAGAGCACGGTTCTAAGCATGCATGCTGAAATCGTAAGACAATTAAATTTAATTAACATGCATTTAAATCAGCACGTACTGATCACCGTAACATCGAGTTCAACACTCATGTCACACCCTCATCATTTATCAGTGGCTTATCCTTAATGCACGACTGTGTTTCTCCCCTCAGACATAACAATCACCCATGATTCTAGTGGAGGACGTATTGGACCATTGCCGTGAGTAAAGAGGGAATGGGGTGTACTTTGACGGCAGGATAACAGTATAGATGATGGCCCACAGCAATAATCACATGAAGACTCATTGGATGGAGGGTGAAATACCTGTGAGGCGGTCGCCGGTTATTGGTGCAGTGGGAGGTCGGTCTGCGGCGGCACCGGGTTGGTTGGCGGCCATGCAAGACCCATTGGCTACCGGCAGCAAGAGGGCGTCGCAGTGCCATCTGATACGGGCGCCCCGGCGGTGGTGACAGCAGGTTCACGGCGGCGAGCGGCTGGAGGGCTCCGCAAGGGGTGCAGGTGGAGCGGCGGCCCGCCTGAGCAACGATGCCGCGAACGCGGCGCTGCGGTGGGCTCGCGGCCGTAGCAGACGGCAGCGAACGAAAAAGGGAAACAGCAAACAACGCACGCACACAGTGGAAAACTTGGAAAGTTTGTACGGGGGACAGGCTGTTTAATGCAGTGGGACAGCTTTCAATAACAATAAACAAAAAAGAAGAGGGGAGGGGTTTCGGCTTCCGCTAGAGAGAAAAGAGAAGGGGGGGGGGGGGGGAAGGGGGGGGGCTTCCGTCAGAAGGAAGATTACCGCTGTAATCTCATATTTCTTTTCTGCTAATCACTGTCTAACCCTAATTAGGGTTGGCCATCTATTTAAGCAACAGCTAACAATTACAACTGAGTCCACAAAATATGATAAAATGCACACAACTCATGAACAATTCAGATTTTATCTAGTTAACCCAAAAATAAATGAAATAACAACAAAATAACCAACTAATCTAGATTACGTCCGTTGGGCTTTTTGGTCCTCTGACTGAGTCTCCGCCCACGGTCTCCATCACAAGTGCAAAGTGAATATCTTGGAAGAGTTGGATTTTTCCTTTCTGGAGGGTTTCCTTGAGATTTATATAGTCGCTCGCCCCGTGTTAGAGTCAAGGGAGCTTGAGGGGCTAAGGGGAGTTACATCCTTGTTGATTTGTGAGTTCTTCATAATCTGAGGACTCTTGCTCTCCCTTATCCCTTTGAGTTTCTTACTCCGGGCGACAGTGTAACATCCGCCGGGATAACTGCCTAGTGGGCAGTCCGAGCGTGAGGCGCTTGTTTAGGATTCTTCCTGCGAGACGGAGGTGTCATCGGTCGATTTATACGCTCGGATCTGCTTAGGATCTTTCTAAACGACTGTTGTCCGATCTTCCGGGTTTGAAGGCCGTCTAGGAAGTATTGGGCCGAGCAAGTTTGGGATTTAAAATAAGTGGGCCCATAAAATGGGACTGTCACTTGAGGAGTCCGACCTGTTGCGGTCGAGAATGGATCTTATTGGGCCGCTTTAGGCCACATATCCTTGGGCCGCTGATTTACCCCTCTCCAAAAATTAATACTCTTTCCTTGCACCCATGCATGGATCAAACCACATGCATGTTTGTTGGTGTTACGTACGTACATCACACCTACATTAGAATACAAATTAATATGGTCCTTCAAGTACCAACTTTCTAGCCTGCAATATATATATATATACACCTTAATTTCCACGGACTTGAGTGGTAAGATTAAATATTTTGCTTTATCTCCCATATATATAGATATTGGCCTTAGATAATTAAATATATATCTGTTGTGTATGTATCCATTATTCTGACCATAGTGAAGAATTTGGCTGAAGAATTTCCCAGAGAGCCTTTGCACCATGCAAGCCTGCAGGTTCCACTCTTTCAATCTTCAATTCTGATGCCTAGCTAGTCCACCCCCTCCTGCTTTGGCTTGCAAATTAATGGAGTTCCCGCTTAATTAATCAGCATGTGCGCGTTGCCTTGTTTTATTTGAATGCCGGCCCGTTCCAAATTAAAGATTGGGATCTCCGCGCGCGCGCGCCCTCAGATCGATGAGAGGATCCCGGGCGCGCAGATGGACGGGATGTACCAACGGATCGGCATGGGATGTGGTTGAACAGCGTAGGAAAGAGGCCACGAGGTCCATTTAATAGGCGGCGGCGACCGCCCTCACCAACAAGAAAATAAGAAAACCGTGCAAAGCATTCATTCATCTGCCCTACCCGGCGAGTCTCTCTCTCTCTCTCTCTATATATCGATCGTGCCGCACCACAGCATTGCCCCCATCACCCCACTCCTTGGCACTCTCGATCGCAGTCCCAGCGACACCTCTCTCTCTCTCTCTTTGTGAGGGGAATGGAGAAGTGTAGCATCCTGGGTTTCCTGGAGAAGAAGAGCATCTTAGTCACTGGTGCCACCGGATTCTTGGGGAAACGTACGTAGGGCAGCTCTCTATGCCAAACCATGCATATATATTTAACTTGAATATATATATATATATATATATATATATATATAACACTATAATCTGTTTATTATATATTTCGTTGTTGTGCTTGTGGATCGATGGGAGCTGACCAGTGTTTGCTGCTGCTTCTTTTACTTAATTTTTGTGGCCGAATCTATCGACTCAAGTGTTTGTGGAGAAGGTGCTTCGAGTTCAGCCCAATGTGAACAGGCTGTACCTGCTGCTGAGAGCACCCGACGCCGAGTCTGCTGCGAGGCGCTTGCGGACCGAGGTCACCGACCTCCAAACTACATATATACCCGTCTCTCTATATGTATCTATCTGTGTACGTGTGCATGTGTATCTATCTACCTATCTGTCTTTCTATTAATTTGTATCTCTATCTATCTATCTATCTATCTATCTATCTATCTATATATATATCTATCTACTTATATGTATATATAGGCAGATTTCACTTAATGCTAGCTCCTGTTGACGTACGTACGTGAACATTTCATTCTCACATAATTAAGCATGAAGGGTACATCATACCTCCACAAAAAGAAGGATACGATCGAGGAGTAAAATATAGAGTGCGTAAGAGGAGTAAATAAATAGCCACTTGAATTAAGAGTACTGTCTGTCAAATGGATATTAACTCGTACTGTGAGACATTAATTATTTTGAGATGATCAGCAGCGTTGTATGTTAAATTATCCCCAACTTAAATTTGTTTGCTAGCTATATATTTCTGCCCGCAGGCAACACCTCTGATGAATTGCCAGGTAGCGCTCTAGATCTACACATCTAGCTAGCTAGCTAGCTAGCTAGCTAGGCGTGTATTGTCACACAGATGTTTTTCCATATGGAAATCTAACCCTAAAATATTGTCACATGTAGTTCTCACGTATTAATTTAACAGGTCCGAAAACACTCCTTAATTACCCACAGTTCCTTTTTAAACACTCATCAAGTTCATCAAAATGATGATCGCTAATTAAAGTTTAAACATGGTGGCGGCATTACGTACGTACGTGCGTCGCAACGCGCGCGGTCCTACACTACGTACGAACACCATACTCATGAAAAAAGAAGAAATAATACATAAGCTCTCCTCTCTTTCACTTTCCCCTGTTGAGTCCCCTTGATTGATTTTATCTAAGTATAATTAATCTGAGTGTTATACTCAAACTCCATAATACGCTTTAAAACACAAATTAAACAAGAGTTGAAGTCACCACATATATATCCTCATATATATAATTTGTCTCTAGTGTGTGTGTGTGTGTGTGTGTGTGTGTGTGGTGCATGGTGCAAGTGCTGTAAGGGCTTCCAATTCCCCATCCTATATACCACAAGGAAACTATATATATAGCTCTGACACTAAAACCGTGTATGCATCTGTTTCTCTATATATCTAGGTGTTGAACAAGGATGTTTTCCGGGTTCTCAGAGAGAAGCACGGGGATGAATTCGACTCGTTCATCTCCGACAAGGTGATCCCTGTCGCCGGCGACGTGATGGCCCAAGACCTGGGCATACAAGGACCCTCTCAAAGGGAAGCATTGCAGGAAGAGATCCACATAGTGGTCCATTCAGCTGCAACAACTAGATTTGACGACAGGTACGTACGTAAGATTAATAATTAATTAACACGCATGGCAAATAATTGCACACGGCCGGGCTTGCTAGCTCTTTCGTGCATCCATCGATCCCGCCTTAATTAAGTGCACATATATGCAGTGGTTGGTATCGCATCCGGAAGGTCGTTTAATTTGGATTATTCGAATGGAAGAATGTTCTAGTCCACATAAATATATATATATTAATATATTTCCTTTTAGTTTTACAAAAAAAATCTTTTTTTGTTTTTACAGAAAGAGAAGTTGCAAATATAGTATCTCTTAGCATAGATATTTGAGAAGAGTTAATTAAATACTAATTGCAGATGTAATTTTAAAAACTAGCGCAGGTATGATATCTCCTTGGGCACCAATACTTTGGGGGCGCAGCATGTCACAGAGTTCTCAAAGAAGTGTCCGAGACTTCTGATGCTCATCCATGTCTCAACCGGTCAGTATATATATATATATATATATATATATATATATATAGCGACAAAAGTGCTTCTTTGTGCAATATTATTTCTTCGTTTTATCTTCCTCTCGCCGTTGATCTCTCTCTCTCTCTCTCTCTCTCTCTCTCTCTCTCTCTATATATATATATATATATATATATATATATATATATATATATATATATATATTACATATTAATGTTGCTCCTGCGCATGCGTTTCTTTTTTTGGTTGTTCAGCTTATGTCGCAGGGGTGAAGGGTAACATGGTCTTCGAGAAACCATTCTGCATGGGTGAAACACTCAATGGGCTCTCGGCCCTGGACATCAAAGAAGAGGTGATGCTCATGAACGGAAGATTGAAGGAGCTTCGTGCTGTCAAAGCTACAGAAGTGGATGAAAGAGCTGCTATGAGAAAGTTTGGCATGGAACGGTACCAGTTCTGGTGACCCAACACTTTGACCTTCATGATCTGGTTTTAGATTATTTTTTTTTTAACCTTTTGGTTTCTTTTTAATTTGTACAAAGGTTTTCACCTAGATCCACCAAGGTTAGATATCGTAGTTTGATTGATTAGAATTCTCGAAAACATGCATGAAAGAGGTTTACTAGTAGTGAATTAGTTTTAAATCTTACAAATCCTCTCCAAATCAATCAACTTGTCTATACTAGCTAGTGTCGACTAACAAACTCGGGACTTACGAAATTGAATAATCAAGTTTGACACGTGCGATTCAACAGCACGAGCTGAAATCATGCATGGTTAGCTGATTATTATTATAATTTTGGGGGAACTCGGGTCGATTCAAATCTACTGATAATTCAACCCGAGTACATAAATTAATATTCGAAGTCATCAAAATCCTCACTGATCAGTAACTTAATCCGAGTCAATTTTGAAATTTGGGCATAGTCTCGAGGCAATAGTCCTGTATTAGTTAAATGAGCTGTGATTCATGTACTCATGACCCTGCGTCTGTGTATCTCAATACTGCAATTTTGTAGATTCAACATGGTATTAGAATATGATATTGGACCCAACTCCTCTTCCTCCACCTCCACGCAATTAATGTCACAAGAAATTCGATTAATAGCAACAAAAAAATTTACAAGGTACAAAATTTTATTGTAATAAATGAGATATAAAAATAAAATTTGAATATTGTTGGCTGAAATGACATTAGGTGGAACATATAGTTGTGCTTTAATTAATTTGTACCATCATGAATTTATGTCAAGCACAATGTCTCCCTTTGAATCACCATATTAGTTTGTACGTACGTGAATAATATCTCTCCTCACTTTAACAAATCATCAAACAGAGCGAAAGCATTCGGCTGGCCAAATACCTACGTTTTCACAAAGGCAATGGGGGAGATGCTTGTGGGTCGCCTCAGGGAAAACCTGCCCGTCGCCATTGTGAGACCAGCCATGGTGTCGAGCACTTGCAAAGAGCCATTCCCCGGGTGGATCGAAGGCTGCAGGTGAGTACAAATCAAATCAAGGCAAAGGGGCCGGAATTAAAATTATGGCTACAGTTCGATCTAGCAACATATTATATATATATATATATATATATATATATATATAATGTAGCTCGTGTGATTAATCCATATGAAATGTGCATCACTGTGTCTGTACTTTCAGAACCTTTGACAGCCCCATCATCGCCTACGGAAAGGGCAGCATGTCAACGCTCGTTGGGAACCCCAGAACAGTCATGGACATCGTAAGTCTGATGTATATACATATATATATATATGTATATATAGTTAATCATCTAGGTGGTGGTGATCGATGTGGCCACATAATTAATTTCAAAATGTGATCGCCTAATTAATTACATTGGATCGATATATATATATATATATATATATAGGTCCCCGGTGATATGGTGGTAAACGCGGTGATTGCCATCATGGTCCACCAGTTGAACCAGCGGTACGAGTTCGTCTACCATGTGGGCTCGTCATCAAGGAACCCGGTGAAGCTGGCGATGCTTGCACGGTGTTGCCAACGTTACTTCATAGCAAACCCACAAACAAGTGCAAATGGGAGGCGAATCCCCACTCCTAGGTTCAGATTATATCCGAAGAACCGATTCAATCTGAGTGTAAAGCTGCCTTACAACATATTGTTTCAGGTACATCTAATTAATCTATGTGTGCAGAGTATGTATATATATATATATATATATATATATATATATATATATATATATATATATATATAACACTTTGTTGTGCACTGTTAATTAGGTATGTGTACTTCTTCCCTTCTGAATTATTTATTATCCCATTCGTCCCTTCCAGACAAGGGGTTATTTGTAATGTAAAAGTACGAGATGTAATTATCATAATTTTGTGGTCTAACATATATATATATATATATATATATATATATATATATATATATATATATACAATTGGAGGGCTATGTGTAGTGATAATTAATTCACGGAATTCGTATCAATTACTTTTTTTCCCATTTATTATAGTTTTTTAGGCTTAGACAATAAAAGAAATTTACACGAATAGATCTTTATTATAATGGAAATTACACATTTACCACTGTCGTTTTTTGATTTCTCACAAAAAATTATCGGATTATCCATATATAGTGTGGTTCTTCATTGTTATGCATATACAATAAAGAAGGCTACTCTTAATAAGTTGTAGGTCTCTCTTCTTTTTATAAAATTTGTAGTACTCTTAATAAGTTTTATGACAGCTCAAACATAACAATTAATGATAAGTATTTTTTTAATTTTCATTCTGATATTGGCTATTTAATTAGTTGCAGAAAATCTGAAATAATTAAAACTGTTAGAGGCCAAGGATAAATATATAATACCTTAAAATGAAATACATTGTTTTGAGCATTTCATTGTTATTTTCTTTCGTGAATAGAAATATGATTTAATACTATTTAGTCTCAGATCTACTGAGTGTGTGTATATATATATATATATATATATATATATATATATATATATATATATATATATATATCTTAGTTAGATTAGATGCACCTAGCTAGCTAGAAGCTGATGATCATGAGACATATATATACTTTCCCTAAATTTCACTCTTCACTAATTATCTAATTAATTGGATGTTCTTAATTATGGCTCGATCTTCTTTTTGGCTTAATTATTAGGCCCTAAATGTGGCGAACATTGCCTCTTGCTATTCATTTGGAAGCAAATACACCAACCTGGATCGAAAGTACAAGCACGTGATGCGGATAGCCGACCTGTACGAGCCCTTTGTTTTCTTCAAAGGAATGTACGTATAAATATATGCAAATCTCATTGATGTGTGTATATGCAGTACTTAACTTAGTTATGAAGTACGGTTCTATGTATGTATATATATATATATCGTAACTTGCATGTGAGGTGTATATATAAAAATATAAATATAAATATACCTTTGTCTCGATGGATGCCTGCAGCTTTGATGTGCAGAACTCGGAGAGGGCGCGAGAGGCCATGTTGGAAGGATGCATCGATGGCGAGATCTTCGACTTCGACATCGGCAGTCTCGACTGGGCGGATTACCTCCTCAACACCCACATCCCTGGCCTTCTAAAATATGAACTCAAGTGAACAAATTAATTAGACTACGTGTGTGTGTGTGTGTGTGTGTGTGTGTGTGTGTGTGTGTGTGTGTGTGTGTGTGTGTGCGTGTGTGTGCGTGTACACGGGCATTTGGGCAATGGCTGCGTACGTTAATTACTCTAGCTACTGTGGCAGTACGGTAGTACCACCCCACATTTCATCTCACGTTTCATTGGGTCAATGGCTCCCGCTTGGAGTTTATGGATATATATGTATGATCAGGATGCATGATATAATGTCATTGCGGATCTCCCGGCCCACTCGTTCTGTGATGTAGTCGATCGAAGATGCATACATTTGTTGTGGCTAATTAATATCGAAATTAATTAATTAACTTGGGTACGTAGTGTGTTATGGTGAAACTATATATATATATATATATATATATATATATATATATATTAGAATGTGTGATGCTAGATTACAAGAAAAAGTGGCTATAGCGACCGAATTAGAGACCGATTAAATCGGTCGCTAGTCGGTCCCAAATAGAGACCAATTCGGCGACCGAAATAATCGGTCGCATATGTGAGACCGTTTTGGCGACCGAATTTATTTCGGTCTCCAGTCGGTCGCTGTTCTTGCGACCGAATTTACTTCGGTCTCCAATCAGTCGCTGATCCCGTTATACTCCCCACTGCGGCCCCCGCCCGCCCGAGCCCCTCTCCGCCCGAGCCCCCCCTCCCGCCCGAGCCCTCCCGCCCGAGCCCCCTCCCCCTGCGGCCCCCTCTCCGCCCTAGCCCCCCCACGCCCCTCCCGCCCGAGCCCCCCTCCGCCGGAGCCCCCCCTCCCCCTGCGGCCTCCCGCCAGAGCCCCCCTCCCCCTGCGGCCTCCCGCCCGAGCCCCCTTCCGCCGGAGCCCCCCCTCCCCCTGCGGCCTCCGCCCCCCTCCGCCGGAGCCCCCCTCCCCCTGCGGCCTCCCGCCCGAGCCCCCCTCCCCCTGCGGCCTCCGCCCCCCTCCGCCGGAGCCCCCCCTCCCCCTGCGGCCTCCCGCCCGAGCCCCCCTCCCCCTTCGGCCTCCCGCCCGAGCCCCCCTCCGCCGGAGCCCCCCCTCCCCCTGCGGCCTCCCGCCCGAGCCAACCTCCGCCCGAGCCCCCCTCCCCCTGCGGCCTCCCGCCCGAGCCCCCCTCCGCCGGAGCCCCCCCTCCCCCTGCGGTCAAAGCACAGTTCACCTTGGAGGTCGACTCCTCGGACACGATCGACAACGTGAAGGCTAAGATCCAGGGCAAGGAGGGCATTTCCCCGAACCAGCAGCATCTCATCTTCGCCGGGAAGCATCTGGAGGACGGCCGCACCCTCGCCGACTACAACATTAAAGGTTCCACCTGGCACCCTCTCTCTCTCTGATCCCTCTCTCTCTGTGTCACCCCCTCCGGCACCCGAACCAGCAGAATCGACTTCAAAGATTTATGCATAGTCATGCATGGTTATGTACTTAGGTGTGGAATTTTTCTGTGAAAGCTAGCACAATCCACGTGCAGAGGTGATTACATGTCTCCCGACAGTTTACGTGCCAAATTCATAAAACAATAAATCTTTGTTCAAACAACTCAACTCTCTGCAAACTATCAGTGGACTGTAGAAGTTACATATTGATTTTAGCTGAAGAATTCAAAACTTTGACTTAAGGTTTAATTTGCTTTATAGACATTGTCATTTCCACATGCATGCATGGAGACTGCCTATAGCATTCTGAAACTGAAGGGTTTCACTATCTTCTTTTTTTTTTATGTGAAAGCCCTGCCTAGTGGAAAGGTTGAGAGAAGAACTCTACCACCTAACCACCAGTGGGTATTTTATTGAGTAAAAGCAATTGTAAAGATAAATTACATCAAGCGGACACTGGGCATACCCAGTTTATCAAGCCTAACAGCACCTCTAATGAGAGTAGGAAGCTCAGAGGAGGAATAGGATGCATTACATTTCAACTTACAAGCTAAAGAAGCTAAGGAATCAGCCACAGTGTTCCCTTCTCTAAAGATGTGATTAATGGTATCTGCAGGATTAAGGAGGCTCCATATCTCCCTGACATAGGACAATATCGACCAAGGGCAGGTGGCTTTCCTTTTGATAATATTGACAATAGTTTGAGAGTCACATTCAATTATTGCTGCTGTGGAACCAGTGATTTTGATATACTTCATTCCATCTAATAGGGCAGGGGCCTCAGCAATGATGCTATTTGAGAATCCATAGTAGTGGCTGAAAGCTAGGATGACATTTCCAAGGTGATCTCTTATGACCCCACCTCCACCAGATTCACCATTGGCTTTAGATGCTCCATCAGTATTTAGTTTTAAAGAAGGCCAAGGAGGGCAAAACCATTTAATGGCTATAGCTCTAAGCTGCTTTGGTTTAGCAAATTGAATTCCTAGAGCATCCAGAATTCTGATATGTTCCTGATTGGCTTCGGGTAGTGAGGAAATCTGACATATTTCTTTGACTTTGTATCTGATTTTGTGGAGGAGACCCTGGCAGGAAGTTTTGGAGTCATCATATTTGTCTGAATTTCTAGCACACCAAATCTCCCACATACTAACTCCGACAGCAGCTAGACCAAATAGGCCAAACATTGATTTTTTCTGAGTGGAGCATAAATTGTTGAGTATCATTGAGGTAGCTGAATTTTCTTCAATTTGCAACCCCTTAGATCTGAAATATGTCCATATGTAAGAAGCCCAATCACCGAAAATAAATAAGTGGTTATAATTTTCAGTCTGTGGGGTCTTGCAGCAGCAGCATTTTGAACAAATTGGAATCCCTATCTTCTGAATGTTGCAATCCAGAGGAAGACACTTGTTGATAATTTTCCACAGATGAATGGAGATCTTGGAAGGCAGCCATGGTGACCAAATGCTAGTCCACTGATTGAAAGTCTGAGTCTCTTGGTTCCTGCTAATAGCCTTTTGGGTGGATGAGACTGAACAGTTCCCCGAAGAAGAAAGGCTCCAAGCAGGTAGGTCATGTTCCTGATTGAGTTTAACATGCTTCAAAGCAGTGCTAATTTCTTCAGTAAAAAACCTGTTAGGCCAATTTGTGTCTTCTGAATTCATCTGTACAATAAAGTCCCGAACAGAGAGCATAGGGTTGATGGTGTTATCAGCCAATGCAAAATCAGCAAGGGTGTGTTGGCCTATCCATCTGTCATACCAGAAGCTTGTCCTGCTGCCATCTCCAATAATGACCCTCTTATGCTGAATAATTAAATTTTTTGCAGTGATCCACCTTCTCCTTTCAAAACCCTTCATATTTGTAAACTGAACCTGGATGAGAGGACAGTTCCTAATATATTTGGCTCTGAAATACTCGGCCCATAATGAATTTGAATGAAGAGCTTGCCACAACATTTTAACACTTAAGGGAGTTTCCATATTCCTTAGTGATATAATACCCAGTCCACCTTAAGAGATAGGAGTGCAGATTTTGTTCCATTTTCTCCAGTGCTTCCTGTGACCATGATCAGATGAACCCCAGAAGAAATTGGCAAGTGATTTTTCAATAGCTTGGTGAGTTCCAATATGCAGTGAAGAAGATGTAAGAAAGTATATGGGCAATGAGATCAGGACATGCTTGATAAGGACTAGTTTTGCTCCCTAGGAGAGCATCCCACATTTCCAACCTGAAATCCTCCTCTGAATATTGTGTAGAATACCAGTGTAGTGAATTTTCTTGCATCTTCCTTTGATCAGGGGAAAACCAAGATACTTATGAGGGAAGGAGTGTTTAACAAAACCAGTGACATCCTGAATTTTCCTGGCAGTAGAGTTATTATTCCTGGAGTGTATGAAAAAACCACTTTTACCTGTGTTTATTGACTGCCCTGAAGCTCTTTCATAATCTTGTAGTATCTTAAGGAGATTCCTTATTGAAATAAGATTGCCATTGCAAAAAATGATGGTATCATCCGCAAACAAAAGATGTGAAATATTCGGGCAATGTCTAGGACTAGCATACCATTCTATGAGGCCACATTGGAAGGCTTTTGTCAGAGATCTACTGAGTACCTCTTCTGCAATGATAAATAGTGAGGGAGCAATTGGATCACCTTGACGCACCCCTCTTGAAGATTTGAAGAATCCAGCAGGGGTACCATTTATAAGAATAGAAAACCAGTTATTGTGCACCATTTTTCTAATAAGCCTGATGAACTGGTCATTAAATCCAAACCTGTTAAGAACATTGAAGAGAAAATCCCATTCAAGCCTATCATAAGCCTTAGCCATATCAATCTTTATCATCACATTAGAGCCCCTTATTTTCATGCCAATTTCATTGGTAAGTTCCTGGGCCAAAGCAATATTCTCAATAATATTTCTGCCTTTGACAAATGCAGATTGTTCAGGAGATATGATCTTAGGAAGAATGCTGGCAAGCCTAGTATTAATGATAGAGGCAATAATTTTGTAAAAGAAGTTGCACAGGCTAATAGGTCTAAACTCAGAAATTCTGGTAGCATTTGTTTGTTTTGGAATGAGAGCAACCAGGGTAGCAGTGACAGATCTGGGTAAGTCTTCATGGGAAGTAAAGAATTCCTGCACAGCTCTTATCACAGTGGAGGCAATTATCCCCCAAGCAAATTGGTAAAATGCACCTGTGAATCCGTCAGGGCCCGGTGCACTATCTTGGGATAGCCTGAAGACATAAGTCTTGGATTTCTGCGGCAGTAGGGATTGAGCAGAGGGTGTCAGTGTCTAACTGATCAACCAGAGAGGGAATACAGTCAAGAACAGTACTATCTGCTAAATGATGTTGGGAAGAGAAGGCTTCCTGAAAATGTGTCACAGCAATTGAAGTCATTTCCCCAGGGTCCGAAGTGAGAAGGCCTGCAGAGTTTTGAAGTTGAGATATGCACATTTTTTTCCTCTTAGCTAAAGTGGTAGAGTGAAAGAATCTGGTATTTCTATCCCCTTCAGTGAGCCATCGGACTCTAGATTTCTGTCTCCAAAAGCATTCCTCCTGAAGCAACATTTTGGACAGAACAAGTTTAGCCTCATCCAGGGCAGTCTGATTTGTAGTGGAAGGCTGGGTGTCATAAGCGTGTTCTGCCTTAATAACATCATCCTCCGCTTTTGCCACATTATTATGAATATTACCAAAGACTTGATAATTCCAAACTTTAAGCATTTGCCTGAGACTCTTGAGCTTAAGATAAAGGGTTAAGGTAGGTGAAGAAGCTAAAGGACTAGTATCCCAACACTTTTTAACATCAGCAAGAAGATGGTCATGATAAGTCCACATTTTTTGGAAACAGAATCTGGTTTTCCTTTTAATCTGGGGAGTCTGCAACACAAGTAGAGGGGCATGATCTGAGACTTCCCTGGAAAGATGTTCAACGGAGAAGGCATAATGAGCCATCCAATCAGAATTGGTTAGAATTCTATCCAGTCTGGCCCAAATACCCCTGCTTCCTGATTGATTGTTATGCCAAGTGTAGGAAGATCCTTTGAAACCAGTATCCAAAAGTGCACAATTTGATATACAGTCCTTAAAATCAGTCATTGCAATCGAATTAGGATCATTACCACCAATTTTTTCCTTTGTATCAGTAATGTAGTTGAAGTCTCCTGCCACCATCCAAGGACCAGAAATGTTAGAGTGGACGTTAATTAAAGAAGTCCAAAGACCCTTTCTCTCAATCACATTGCATTTTGCATATACTGCAGTTAAGTGAAAAGGGACTTGACCATTAAGACCCATGAGAAGAGTAATTTGCTGATCATCTCTAGTAACCAGAGAAACATGCAGATGGTCTTTCCATAATACCCAGATGTGGGCCATTTCATCAGAATTTGCAATAATTTTAGACATACCCCTACGAGATAATATCTTCTAGGCACAATAGTTGAGGACTGTCGAGACGTTGCAAATCATGTAAACCCGCGCCTTTTTAAAATGGGGAATCTGTCAATGGAAGCTACTAGTCATCTTGTAGATTTTCAAAAAAAAAAAAAGATTAGCAGTCGTGGTTGACAACCTCATAAATTATTGATATGTTTAAATTTACATGACATGAGTATTAGAGAAACATTGACATTTTAGAATTGTAGCTCAGTTTCTTAATTTTAGAATATCTAAAACATGTCATTAGCTAAGAGTACTGTTTGGATAGTGTTGGATGAAAAGTAAAGTGTGTTTTATTATTGTCTTATTCAGTGACGATACTATCAATTTCTTTACTTGATTTCTGCATAGCTAGTGACAGTGTTGTCTTTAAGCTAAAAAGTATCATGCTATATTTTATTTCTGCTAAATAGCTAGTGAAAGTGTTGTCTTTATGTTGGATGTTAAAATAAAATTCATGTTTTCATTGTGTACATGTATTGCCAATTTCACATGTTACTGCTATGTTTTTAGATTGTGTTATTATCTTGTCAATATTTAATTAGTTGGGTGTTGTATGTGAGCTGAGATGCGTGGGTGCAACCTAACATTGCACGCATCTTAGGAGAGCGTGTTAAGCCCGTGCCAATCAACCTACCCGTTCAAGACTTTGGGATTGATATGCACGTTCTCATTTTGAATGATGAGAATGTGTATATCTAACTCAAAGTCTTGAATTGTCCCGTTTGGACAGTCTGTGAATGTTTGATCGCACTTAGGTGGTTAATTACTATATGTGTTTGTGTTGTTTGTTAAAAATTTTGGCTGCGTCTTCTCACTCCTCTCTGATATACCTTTATTGATTTTGATTATTTTCTTAACCACTTATTAGTAAGTGTTTAAGAAAATTTCTTAATCAATAAATATTTTGTGGTATATCGGAGAGGTGTGGGGAGATGCTGCCGAAATTTTTAGCAAACAACACAACACATATAGTAATTAATCGTGCGATCAAACCTTCACAGATGGGTTAAAAAGTGAAGATCTAAATGATATTTCCGTCCTATTTAAAATGGCAGACATGGACGATGTGAGGTAAGGGTTGTACTTTTTATTTTGTTAAACATGTTAAAGTTTTGTGTGTTTACATTTCATTCGCATAGGGAAAATGTCTGAAGATCGTTCATGGATGTACCGTAGAGTAGTTGATCAGGTGGTGTCTATAGAATTTAAAAATGGAGTTGAGAGATTCATTCAGTTTGCTTTGAGAAATTCTATTGAAGCTGTAGATTGTGAGGGTCGTATCCGATGTCCTTGTGTAGTCTGTAAGAATTTGAAGTGGCTGACAACATGGGATGTACAACGTCATTTATACAGAAAGGGGTTTGTTAAAGATTATACAAACTGGATATGTCATGGTGAAACATTGTGGTCGACCTACGAGCCTGCCAATGTTGGAAGTGGAAGTTCATATGTTGATATGGTCATAGATGCTGCTGGTCCAGGATTCAATGTTCACGAGGAGCATGTACATAATGAAGAACCGCCAAACAAGACAGCTGAAAGATTTTATCAGCTACTCAAAGATGCTGATGAGCCATTGTGGACTGGATGTCAAAATCACTCTCGACTGTCTGCGGTGTCACAATTATTGAACTTGAAATCTGAATTTCACATCAGTGAGATTTGTTTTGATCGTTTGTTACTGATTATCAAAAGTATGTTGCCACAAGATGAGAAATTACCTGAAAATTTTTATCGTGCAAAGAAGATGGTCACTGACTTAGGGCTTGGATATGAGAAAATAGATGCATGTCCTAATCATTGCATGCTATATTATAATGAGGCTAAAAGTAAGGTATCATGTTCCATATGTGGTCATGATAGATTCAAGCCTAAGAAAGGGGACAATTCAAAGCAAAAAGATATACCATATATGTCATTGCGGTATTTTCCTATTGCACCGAGATTGCAGAGAATGTATATGGCACCAAAGATAGCTCAACATATGAGATGGCATGCGGAAAGAGTACGTCGACAACATAATGTAATCAGTCATCCTGCAGATGCCGAAGCTTGGAGTCACTTTAACCGTGCTCACCCTACTTTCTCAAAAGAGTCGCGTAATGTAAGGCTGGGTTTATGTACTGATGGATTCAATCCATTTGGAGGTTCAGTGACTTCCTACTCTTGCTGGCCAGTTTTCGTGACACCATATAATATTCCGCCAAATATGTGCATGAAACGAGAGCATTTATTTCTATCATTATTGATCCCTGGTCCAAAAAGTCCTGGGAAAAAATTAGACATATATCTCAGGCCGTTGATTGATGAGTTGAAGTTGTTATGGACTGATGGGGTTACTACCTATGATGCATGCAGAAAACAAAATTTCACTATGAAGGCTGCATTGATGTGGACAATAAGCGACTTTCCTGCATATGGAATGTTATCTAGCTGGAGCACTCATGGAAAACTAGCATGTCCTTACTGTATGGACAGTTCCAAATCATTTGTACTTAAGCATGGTGGCAAGTCATGCTGGTTTGATTGTCATCGACGATTTCTACCAAGGGACCATCCGTTTAGAAGGCAAAAAGATGCATTCTTAAAGAACAGAATTGAATTGGAAGAAGCTGATTTTGAACGGTTGTCTGGTCCACATTTAGCAGCACGTGTACAGAACTTACCAGATATAGCACAATTGTCGAGCAGCACAAGACAACTCCCTGGATTTGGGAAGGATCACAATTGGGTCAAAAAAAGTATCTTCTGGGAATTGCCTTATTGGTCAACTCTTCTTATACGACATAACATCGACGTCATGCATGTTGAGAAGAATGTCTTTGATAATGTGTTCAACACTGAAGAGAATGAAGTGGAGGAAGTCGATCCAGAACAACCAGAAATACAGTTGGGGGACTCCGAAGAGGAGGAATATATTAGTGATCAAAATGAATCTGATAATGAAGATGTGAATGCTGAATTTGTTATATCTCCAACATCTGAAGAAGAAATGGAGAATGTTTGATTAATGGTATACAATTTTATCTGGGAATTTTAATACTCTGTAACTTTCTTTCTTTCACTATTTGATGAATATGCATGTATTTTATTACCAGTTGAAGATATGGTTCGAGGACGGCGTGGGACTCCCAGAGGTGGGAGGGGAGAGGGTAGCGGGAGGAGATTTACTTCCGTTTCACCACCGGTAGTAGGTATGTATACTTTCCCTTCATAATGCATTGTAGTATTTGTTGAAAATAATTCATTATGTATTTGTGTTATCTGATTATTATTTTCACAGGACCCACGACCTCTACACCGTTACGACCGACCTCTGCACCGCTACCACCGGTAGTAGGTATGTATACTTTCATGTATAATGCATTGTAGTATTTGTTGAAAATAATTCTTTATGTTTTTGTGTTATCTGATTCTTATTTTCACAGGACCCACGACCTCTGCACATATACCACCGACCTCTGCACCGCTACCACCGGTAGTAGGTATGTATACTTTCCCTTCATAATGCATTGTAGTATTTGTTGAAAATAATTCATTATGTATTTGTGTTATCTGATTATTATTTTCACAGGACCCACGACCTCTACACCGTTACGACCGACCTCTGCACCGCTACCACCGGTAGTAGGTATGTATACTTTCATGTATAATGCATTGTAGTATTTGTTGAAAATAATTCTTTATGTTTTTGTGTTATCTGATTCTTATTTTCACAGGACCCACGACCTCTGCACCGTTACCACCGAGGGATGCACCGCTACCACCGGTAGTAGGTATGTATACTTTCATGTATAATTCATTTGAGTATTTGTTTAAAATAATTCTTTATGTTTTTGTGTTATCTGATTCTTATCCTTACAGGACCCACGGCCTCTGCACCGTTACCACTGACAACGGGTACATTGACGGCCTATGCACCGCCATCACACATGGCGAGTGGATCTACACCTCCCCCAGCTGAGTCAGGTATGTTCATTTGCATATTTATGTTTTTTTGATAGTTTGTTTTATTTATACTATTTAATTCGTATAGTACGTGCTGATGACGAGGCGAGTCATCATGAGGGGGAGGGCTGTTGTAATGAGACGATGCGGGCAGTGTGGATAAATGAAGGGTACGTAATGCATTATTTTTGTTATTTATTCGTCATTGTGGTATTAATATTTTTAATTTCAGGAATAAAATAGAGCCAGCCCAAGCATCACAATTTATTACAAAGACAATTCAAGCACATTTTCCAGGCCCCATCCATCGCTTTGCTGATTTTCCGATGGGTGTTCAGGATTTATTGTTCTCTATGTTCTTGGTATTTATCTTATTTTATCATATTAAGTCATTTTCAATTATTATTTTAACCCACTTTGTTATGTAACATATAAATTTTTGTTGTTGTTAATATATAGAGGAATCATCGATTCACAGAACATTCAGATGAGTTACGTGCTAGATTTGCATGGACAGCTACTGCAAGAGATAATTTCAAACATCTTATGTACAATGCCCGAAGATATGCAAAAAAAGCATGTGCAAGTACTGATAAGAACATATGGAAGGAGCATGGGCCTGTGTGGATGAGAAAGGAGTATTGGACAGAGCTGTGCAACATTTGGGAAGCGGAGAAATGGAATGCCAATTCAAACAAAGCAAAGCAAAACAGAGCAGCGCATCCTGAAGCGAATTTACACACGGGTGGCTCTGTCTCCTTTGCAACACATAAAGCGAGATTAGTAAGTACACTTCTACATATATAAATTTTTTGTTTCTATTATGAAACTGTGATTTATTTGAATAACAGGAAGCACAGTTAAAGCGGCCAGCTCAATTTCATGAACTTTTTGATCGAACTCATAAGAAGAAAGGGACAAATGCTTACATTAGTGAGAAAGCTCGGGAGGTAGCGGTAAGTGTATACATTAATAGTTTTCATTTAAGATTAAATTGTAGAATAATTTGGTTTTGTTTTTTTTTGGTTTTTGCAGGACTCATATAGTAGACGAATGGATGAGAGGTACGGGGATGACAGTCAGCGTCCAGAGTTGGATCCTGCCATTTGGGTTGCAGCATCTGGGGCACCCAAGAAAGGACATGTTTATGGTTTTGGACATAGCTTGGGCACGACTAGGGTGTTATCATCATGCTCGAGTTCGGTCTCACATGCGACCTCTCCATTTACCACACCAGCAGCCCCAGATGGTTCTTCCAGTGCCGCCCCGACCATGACTCCAGATATGTTTAGGCAGATCGTCAACGAGACCGTCTCTCAGAATATCTCTCAGAATATCTCAACCATCGTCGCTCAGACCGTCTCCCAGATGCTCACATCCTTGGGAATTGATAGTAGTAGAGCACCTCCTGCACCTCCTGCACAGCAGCCTCCGGTAAGTATTTTATTTGATTGATTTTCTATTTGTTAACTCTAAATATCATCTTACAAAATATAAGAATTTAGATTGAGGAGGGGAAAATATCATTTTCTTAACTCTAAATATCATCTTACACCTATCCTCTGGATATTAGAATCAACAGGCAGACTGTTCTGCAGGATTTTCCATAGGTGTATAGAGATTTTGGTTAGAACTGAAAGTGAAAAGATATGTATAAATTCTATTCACTTGAGTGGGGGAGGATACAGATCTATAAATATTCATAAAGCTAGAATAATATAAGGAAAGTAACATGTAGACATGAATAAAATATGCCAATTTAGGTGAAAAGATCTCCCCAAAGTCTGGTAACTGTCATGGCAGGAAGCCAGGAACAGCACCTCTAAGCAAAGGAAGGGCAGTTCATACAAAGGAGCATAGGTCATAAGTTACCGGTCGGATGGCCGTGCCGGTCATTCCAATACGACCGGGGAGATGAAAGTGACTTGTCAGAACTGACGGAATCCAAATCGGATGCCCGGTTTGAGCTCGGCGCTCAAACTTCATTTTTAAAATACACTTATTTCAAATGAACTGTTAGGACGGGTCCGGGGGTCTAAAATCTGAAATACCGGTCGGATGGCCGTGCCGGTCATTCCAATACGACCGGGGAGATGAAAGTGACTTGTCAGAACTGACGGAATCCAAATCGGATGCCCGGTTTGAGCTCGGCGCTCAAACTTCATTTTTAAAATACACTTAGTTCAAATGAACTGTTAGGACGGGGCATTTGGTTCTAAAATCTGAAATACCGGTCGGATGGCCGTGCCGATCATTCCAATACGACCGGGGAGATGAAAGTGACTTGTCAGAACTGACGGAATCCAAATCGGATGCCCGGTTTGAGCTCGGCGCTCAAACTTCATTTTTAAAATACACTTAGTTCAAATGAACTGTTAGGACGGGTCCGGGGGTCTAAAATTCGAAATACCGGTCGGATGGCCGTGCCGATCATTCCAATACGACCGGGGAGATGAAAGTGACTTGTCAGAACTGACGGAATCCAAATCGGATGCCCGGTTTGAGCTCGGCGCTCAAACTTCATTTTTAAAATACAAGATGAAATTTGAACTTATATTGTGTGTGTGTATTTATATATATGAAAATGAGCTGGCTTAAACTATTGGCATACTCTTGTTAATGCTTGATTTCTTTATTAAGTCTTGTTAATGCTTGATTTCTTTATTAAGGATTTGATTATAATTTTTTTAAATGATATACAGGATCATCCGTCGCGAGATGTTGGACGAGACGACGACCAGGATGATGTTGGACGAGACGACGACCAGGATGAGACATATGTGGAGGATTTGTGATTTTATTTTAGTTGTGTATGTTGTCATTTTATTATTATGGATGTATGATTAATTTGTGATTTTATTTTAATTGTGTGTAATTTGAGGTTCGTGGAGATTGTGATCCGTGTAGTTGATTTATTATTGTTTTATGAAATTGTTATTTATCAGGTGCTTGTATATGATGAATTTGAGATTTGTCGATATTGTTGTCTGTGTAGTTGATTTTATATTTATGTTATGAATTTGTTATTTATCAGGTAATTTATTTATCAGTTTAAATAAATTTTTAAAAAAAAATAATGCAAAATTAGCGACCGCATAGAGACTGAATTGCGACCGAATAGCGACTATACGTTATATTTCTTTTATTAAATTATTATACTTGGCGACCGACTAGCGACCGAATTGAGACCGAATAAATCCAATAGGTTAATTTTATTTTTAAAAATACAACATAATTAGAGACCGAATAGCGACCGAATTGAGACCGACTTAATTAGCGACCGATCAGGCGACCGATTATAATCGGTCTCTGGTAACGACTGATACTGCGACCGAATTATGTCGGTCGCTATATAGCGACTATTATATAGCGACCGACGTATTCGGTCGCTAGATAGTCTCTGTTCGGTCGCAATGGAGATTTGCGACCGATCTACGACTGAATAGCGACCGCTAGGTCGGTCGCTATCCGCGATTTTTCTTGTAGTAAATAGAAAATAAATGATGTGTTCAGAAACTAATGCACGAATATTCTTCAAGATGCATGGTGTCTCTCTCTCTCTCTCTCTCTCTCTATCTCTCTCTCTCTCTCTCTCTCTCTCTATATATATATATATATATATATATGTGCGCGTGCGTATATATATTATTACGTCCTTGTGAGCTGTGAATTATATGTTGCATTTTTTAATTATGCGCGCACACGCGCGTGACAACATTTAAAATTAAGTGGTCCCAATGTGAGGGGCATGTTAATAATTAAGAACTGCTAGCTAGCTAGTTAGCCAGCCACATGGGTTAGTATCGACTTAGGAAGAAGATAGGAAGATACTTTTGAAATAATATATATGTATGTTCAATGCACTCTCAAAATTATCGTTTTTGTCGGTTGGAGAATTAACTCAATTTTCTCATAGTTATAACTACATCTATTTACCTAGCTAGCTAGCTAGCCATGTGGTGCGTTCCCTCTCTAATTAATGGTTGGGGATGATATTAAGTTCCTAGATCTTGCATGCCATTATATATGCAACACTCTAATATCTGAGGGAGATGAACCAAGGTCGATCAGTGTTTGATGGAAAAGAACCACATACGTACATGTCCTTTTGGATGCGTACTCCTTACTAAAAAAACCTTATTTATGTAATCGTAGTCTTAGATCAGATACATTTGCTTAATTATATATCTTCATTACGTCAATTTTTTTGTAATCATATCCTAGAGTCATTTCCATCGTAAACAAGTCGGACATACTGAACATTCGTTTGTCCTTTGCTTCTTCTTTTTTTAAATTTCAAGAAACCCCCATTTAAATTACACTTTTCATTAACCATCGGAACTGCCTTCCTCCTTAATTGATGAATCTTTCTATCCAAGATATGAACAGGTTGAACCTCAAAAGTTAAATCTGGAATGCTCTCTACCGATGGGTCTACCAAAATACGAGAAGTATCATGCACACACTTCTCAACACAGACACGTGGAACACGTCATGAACTCTCTCCATAGACGGTGGTAATGCTAACATGTATGTTATCCTCTCTACTCTGGATAAAATCTCAAAATGTTCAATATATATGGGGATTAACTTCCCCCTTCTCCCAAATTAACATGATCAAACCACTAGTAGAGAAAACCTTAAGAAACACGCGATCTCCTACTTGAAACTCCAAATCCTTTCTCCTCCGGTCAGCATAACTCTTCTCCCTGCTCTGAGCTATTAACAAATTCTTCATGATCATAGCCATCTACTCTGAACTCTGATGAACAATCTCAGGTCCCGACAACACCCTATCTCCTACTTCAGTCCAACATAATCGATATCTACAAAGTATCCCAAACAGTGCTTAAAAAGGTGTCGTACCAATACTTGAATGAAAATTACTATTATAAGCAAACTCTGTCATGGCCAACTGCTCATCCTATGCACTGTCTCAATCCAAACTGCAAGTCTTGAGCATATTCTCCAAAGTCTGAATCGTTCTTTATGACTACACATTTATTTGGGGTTGATATGTTGAACTGAACTTCAACTGCATACCAAAAATTGATTGATCGAAATGCTATCCAAAATCGGGATGTAAACCTAGAATCTTTGTCTGAACTATATAAACTAGAATTCCATGCAGTCATACAATCTTTTCTACTTGATGCTTCATTAAATTATCCATCGACTGTCTCATGTTGATAGGTAAGAAGTGGGCCAACTTAGTTAACCTATCCACAACCACCCAAATTGAATCAAGTTGTCTCCCAATCTTTGGCAATCCTATCACAAAATCTTTGGTTATGTGCTAGCTCCCACTTTTACAATGGAACATCCAAAGATTGCAACAACTTTAAAGGTCTCTATCATTCTGTCTTAACCTGCTGGCAAGTGAGACACTTGGCCACATATTCTTGCACATCCTTCCTCATATCAGGCCACCAAAAAAATCTTTCTCAAATCATGATACATCTTCACACTACCTGGGTAAAAGGTGTACCTAGACTTGTGCCCTTCTACTATAATGTCTTGCTTTAACCTGCTGTCACTTGGCACACACAATCGATCTCTAAAAAATATGTTATCATCTACCCTTCAGGTGAAATCTGACTTTCCATCGTACCTCTTCAATTCTACATTCTTCTTCTGAGCTTCTACAACTCTATGTGGACGCACTTTTGGAACACTTCTTTTGTTTAATTTATTTATTTGTTTGTTTATTCGTTAATTCATTTTATTTGTGCGTGGGTGCGCGTGCCAGTCTCATATGTGACGATTTATTCAGGCTTCAAAGAAGCTACTGGTGCGCACCGTCTGACTGATCAGATGATTGTGGATTACGTGTCGGGATAAAAATCCGCCGTGCCATAAAGGCCACGACGTTAATTACATCTATCAGGATATACTCGATTTGATATCTCTTCTAGGTGTTCAAACACTTATCATAATCTTTGCTAAAATTGTTAGGGGTTGTCGAAGATACTTCTATACTTGAAATGGTAGTGTATGAATTTATTCAAGACTGATTGGGTTTCTCGTGCCCCCATGGTAATTTCACACGCTCATGTGCGCATGTATCTCCCAAGATCCCTCCGGTTATTTTGTGTTGGGAAAATACCTTCTCCCACAAATTAATTATTTTAGATTTATGATAAAATAAATATAATTTAAATATCTCAGTTATTATGTCAGAACAAACAATTGAAATTCTCAGAATAAATGACTAAGTTTAATTTACATGTTTAACCATAATTCAAGACTCCTAAATACATAATCTAAATTAAGTTGATTGATGTTTTGACGAAACTAAGTGGAGATCCCACGAAGTAGGTTCAATGTGGTAACAACAAGCTATAGGGAGAATTATGTGGCACTTTAATATTCAGTTGGTACTATTGTACCTGTGTGTCTCTCCCCTGATAATCTGTTCTAAGTGCCTGCATTGCAAGATAGGAAGGGTTTTGTGAAACTCTGAATGGGTTCGAGCCTATATTGGTAGGATGTTTGCAGCACATCCTTGGAAAAGCCTACCTATGTGAGTGTGGCTGTGAGGCCGCAGTTAAGGGAAGTGGGTTCTTCCTTATCAACACTCATGAATCAGGATAAGGGTGCGTGGCCATAAAGCACCAACCCTGAAGATGATAACCAGAACTTATATCTCGTTGTTCCTAATAGAAACTCTCATATAAGGAGCCAAGTTCAAGACTTAGTTCACTTTGGTTCTGTGGGGGTTGAAATTAGAAACTCAGGTGATGGTTCAAACCCGAAAGGTACCCTCACTAAAAGCAAGATATGCTCTTCTTCTGTCGATCTAATTTTTTTTTCCACAAATTCCTTTGTGTTTGTGGGGGAATGTTGGAGGAATTGTGGTTGTTATAAGGTTTTATTGATAAACCCAAAGGCTTTGTGGGTTTTCTTAAAAAATGGTCATGAGATGCTTGCCCATGTGAGAGTTTCCCGTGGGTTTTTTCCTGTGTGGAAAAAGTTTGGAAAAAGTTGTGTTTTTGATAAAACCGTGGCTAAGCATTTTCCTGGGTGGTGTGTGACGTTTTGGAGAAAAACCTGCAGTACTCTTCTTGGAGAAAAATGAGAGGTCGCGAAAGGTTTCTGGATGGCTGCGTTTCTGGGTTTTTGCTTCGATGAGCGACGTTCTTTGAAAGGGGGATTTTTCTCTCTAAAGCACGGGGGACCATTTTTTATAGAAAAACTCTTGTGTTGAGTCTCCTCGAATGATTTTGATGATAACAAAACTCAGGGTTATGTTTTCATTGTCGTCCGTGTTATTGGTTTCAAGCACGTGCAAAGGAGGCTAATGCATAAATGTCTTCCCATGGAGTTATACTGAGTTATCTATCTTTAACTCCGTATTGCATGAAGCGATCTTTCATCTAATGACATTTATGCTCTGATATTTTTTTACTGGGCTAACAACTTATTTCTGCAGGCCAGGACCATTTCAGTCAACCAGTTCTCAAAGGAAGATCGACCAGTTTTTCCAGAATTGAAGATTTCTCAATGTTACAGGTTTAGGTCGACCGCCTCTGGATTTCAGGTCGATCGGTTTTCCCAGAACTCAAGAGATCAACGGTTTACAAGTTCAGGTCGACCGCCCCTGCCATTCAGGTCGACCAGTTTTGCCAGAATCAAAATGTAACGACCCGAGAATCCGATTACCGGGAAGGCCCGATAACCCGAGACTCGCACCGCCGCCCACGAGTCGGGAGGGCTCGGAAGGGCTAGAAGGAGTGTGGAGGCACAAAGAAATAAGAAATAAAGCAGGACAACTCAACAATTAACAGAAATAAATAAACAACTACAACAGAGTCCAGTCCAACAGAAAGTACAGTCTAAAGCAGTAAAGCGTACCACATGCCAAGTGAACACTCGGCCCGGCAAGCTGGCAACTGAGAACCTCCGCTCCGCACCCTCGAACCACGAGGAAGAACCGCTACACCTGAAAAGCAGGGAATGAGTCTCCAAAACAGAGACTCAGCAGGGATCCCGCGGAACCCCAACCGGAAACAACGGCGGTAGCGGAAAGGAAGCTACAACTACATCAGGAACAGCAAACCGGTGGCCGGTCAAAACTCGGCACTACAGCTACTCCTACTGCAAGAAGGCAGACCTCGATCACACAGTCGAAGCTACCGAACCACGCTAGTACCACCTACCGAAGTAAGAACACACGGCAACCACGCCGTAGAGGCCTGTCCCTCGGACACAGCCGACCTGGACACGCTGTCCAAGGTGCAACCCCGACCACCCGATCGCGGGCACCGCACAACAAGACCCAACCTCGGTAAAGCCACTAGTACTAATCTCACGGCGCAAGAACCGACACACGCGCCAAGGTGAAACAACTGAACTCACCGGTCAACACGACCAAAAACCCGAAGGTCAAAGACACAGAGACTGACAGTCTGTCACTCCGTACTCGACAGGAGTACCATCCACTAGAAGCACAGCCGGTAGCGTCCCCTGACGTCTTACACCGCACCGCAGGTGAACCGCCTGACGTGGTAGGTCCTACCCGAGGCGCGAACACCGTACAAGTAACCACAAACAAGTAACTAGCTGGGGTCACGCCCGTCGACGTGGGTCCAACCGCCCCCAACCACGTGTGCACACACAGACCTTGCGTCACTAGGTCTGGTCCTCTGACCGGTTTTCCCCCGTAGCCGGACTCTGGCTACCGACGAGGGGCCTACGGTAACCGGTCCACAAACCGTCTCGAAAGGTGGGTGCCCGTACACCACTCCCAGGTGAGACCAGCACCTCGTACTGGTGGGCTACGACTAGTGGAGGGTCACTGAAGGAGTAGACTCTCAACTCAACGGAAAACAACGTCCGAATCCGACGACGTACGGGGACCACCCCACGTACCGGCCCCGTCGCATGGTGACCACAGTCGGAGAAGAAACAGGACTCACAGTCCACGGCCACGCACGCACCGTGCACTAGAGTCGAGAAAACTCAAGTGGCGCTAAGCCACTGGACTCTGGACAGTCCTCTAGACACACTACAGCCAACGGTCCTTGAGTCACAAGACTCGGGGTCAAGACCGTTGCACGCAACAGCACAAGGCCGTCGATCTAGCCCAATCTCTAGGTCCAAAACCACGATATCACGAATACCGAGACAACACACAAGTTGCCAAGACCATTCCCTTGAGAAGGGAACGCAAGGGACAAAGGCCACTCACACGGGCCACACGGAAAACGCAGAAGCACGATTCCCAGGGCAGCACACAAGCCACCACAACGATTTCCCATCTTGTAGCAAGCAGGAAACCTCCAGCCCCAGGCCGGATAACTGGACTCGCAGTCTAAGGCCAAACACGTGGCCCACACGGGAATCACCTTCCAAAGAAACCCACGACATGCGGGGAAGACCCCACCGCACACACACATCGATACACGGTGACTCGATCGAGCGTAACACGAAAGTCCGGAACACGTGGGGTCACCCGGACCCACCACACCTACGGGCACGCTAATCAAGGTAACACGGTCCCTCCCGACACCCTCAAAACACGGGCACAGAAACCCACGGGTGTCAGGGACACTCACAAGACCGCAGGTCGACCACTGGGTCCCAACCGGGTCGACTAGGGATCCACACATTGCGGGACAAGGCGGAGAACACAAAAAAAACTCGCCTCGGAACAACACAAAGCCTGACGGTCTAACCCTAGACCGTCACAGGGTTGTAATGGTCTAGGCGAGACCGTCACATCCACCTGGCGGCCTAACGCAGGCCGTTACACGGCCCGAAGAAACACAGGATGTAACGCGCCTGGCCCAGCGCGTTACACGAATGTAACGCGCTTGCCCTGGTGCGTTACACGCCTCACGCTCTCAGCGTGAAAGCAGGATGTAACGCGCTTGCCCCAACGCGTTACACGGATGTAGCGCGTCTGGCCTGGCGCGTCACACACGCTGCCCTCCTCAACGGATAAAACAGCTCTGACGGCCCACCCTGGGCGCGTTACAAGCATGTAACGGTCCAGAGGGCACCGTCACACCCCCAGCCCTCAGCTGGGTAACAGGGAATGTGACGCACCCACCCTGGGGCGTCACAAGGCTGTGACGCGCCAGCCCTGGTGCGTCACACGCCTGACCCGAAAACCAACGGAAGAGACTCTAACGGTCTAGCCCTGGTGCGTCACAGCACCTGGCGGTCTATCGTGGGACCGCCACACCCACAGACCACCAAGGGCCAACAGAAGGGGGATGTAACGGTCCTGTCCAGGCGCGTTACACCAAGTGACGGCCACTGGAAGGACCGTCACTTCCTTCCGAGAACGCTACGGCGGGAAACGACCCAAAACTCGTCCCACGCCCCCATACCTCAACAGGAGAGGGGGAAAACAAGGGGGAAGCTCCCCAGAAGCCCCTAGCATGCATCTACGGCCTCGGATCGGCCTAAAACGCACTGAAACGAGAGATCGGCCCACAAGCCCTAAAACATGGGTTTTGCCCAAAAACCCCGATTCCACCCGCTCGGCTCACCACGGCCTACGAAACTCGCGGGAAAGGAAGTGCACGAGCTGGGGAACCATCACCCTACCTCCACCGAAGATTTCGCGCCCCGAGCTCGCCGATCCGCGAAGAAACGCCGTGAAACCCTCGCCGGCTCGCGACCGCGCCACGAGCTCCCACGCGCCTCCACCGCCTCGATCCTTGCCCATCCTCGCCCGCGTCCTCACCCGCGCCGCCTCCGCCTCGCCCCCGCCTCGCTCCGTCGGCCGCCGGAGAAGAGAGGGGAGAAAGAGGGCGTGAGAGAAGAGAGAGAGTGAGAAAGAGAGAATGAGAGGGGGAGAGAGGAAAGGGTTAGTATATATAGGAAAACCCGAAAATTCGATAAATTCAGAAAATTACGAAAAATGACCTCCGCGATCCTCGGAAGGAACACAACGCAGTGGTACTGTCCCGGAGTCGGAGAACGCCACGGTTTGCCCTGCAAAGAGTTCCGAAGGCACATCAGGGAAAAACACGTGTAAAGCACAAAATACACTCCGAGACTCACTAAAATGATCTGAAAAATATCCGAAAAAATCCGGGGCATTACAGCCCTCCCCCCTTAAAGGAATTTCGTCCTCGAAATTCAGGACCTAGCACGACGTCCTAGGGGAAGAACACTGAACCAACTGACACGCTGTCAGGGCCCCAGCACAGAAAACCTCGATTCTCACGAAAACACGGATCCTGAGGAACACAGCCAGACTCACAATCACACACAACACCTTGCTCCTCGCGCCGAGCACACCGGCCACAGAGCAGGCATATACCAAAGGACACAGTCCGGCATCACCTCAGACAATGCGAGAATCAACCATGGCACCGCAGCCACAATCTCGCTCACCGAGGAAACACAACCCTCGCCACGAGAAACAGCTACTGATTCATCCAATGGTCAGCAGACAAATGGCACATCAGCTTTACAACCAGCTGACAGGTCACACACCCTTCTCAAGGGGCAACCAATATAGAGCCTCCACCAGCTCAAGCAGTCATCTCAACGGACCGCAACTAGCTCATCGGCTCAACACCAAGAAACACCTCACACATGGCAAGCCGAAAGCCAGACACAACACCGTGCCAACTCTTGTCAAAAGACAACCTTCGACAAAGCCCAGATCCCATCCGGAAAAGGCACATCACAGAAACGACCATCAAAGGTCTCGCTGGCACACGGCTCTCGCCACGCTCGAGCCCCAACAACCAGCATCTTCTGTCTCTGAAAAGACCATCCACTGGTCACCAACTGCTCGTCAACGGGAACCCTTCGCTTGCTCAGCTTCTTCTTTCTTTCCTGGTCCTCGACCGGGTCCAAAGGAAACATTCCAAACCTCAGCAAGCCATCCGTCGACTCCCACACAGACTGATGCCACATCTCGAGCTGCACTCCTCTCGGACACCGCATCCAAGCTCGAACATCGCTCCAACTCGACCCTCTCGGGGAGCACGACGAAACCAAATGACGGATCCTGGTGTCTTCAATCATCACCTCACTGGACTCAGACTCACAGGGGAATCATCCCATGCTGGTCATCAAACTAGGGATAACCTTTGCGACACCAACGTCCTATCAAGGACCATCCTCCGACGCCCACCTCACAAAAGGCCTCCGCCCACAGGCGTCACTCATCCATCTGGTCTCATCAAATCCTTCGATCAATCCAAGTGGACACCCGCCAATCCCGATTCCGCCCTTACCACAGAGCCACGGGACACCACCTGAACAGTGCTCACGGGTCCCTAAGCAATAACCATCTCACCGTCACAATCCGACAAGACCGTAGAACCAACAGACGTTGCTGTGGTCGGTCACCCGGTTAGGCTCACCAGCCACTCACAGCCGCCAACCGGGACCCATAGTCTGCCAGAGACCACATCCTCAAAGCACGATCTCAACCGAGGACACGATTGGGAACACAAGTCGGGCGCCAAGCCACCGACTCTGACCAACACGTCCTCGACCTCCGTCAGGCGACATCCTCAACAACCTTATCCAGGTCCGACACCGACGCCTGACACGGCTTCCATCACAGGAACATGATATTCATGCGGCGCACTAGCCAACACATTCCCCAACACTCCACCCTGCCAGTACCAACAACCACAAAACCTCGAGCAACGGCACGGCAACAACACGTTTCACACAGAGGAACCCATCCTCCGATGTTGAACGCGAACTCAGGAATCCACCCGTAGCAACCAACGCTACGATCCTGAACCAGTGGGTTATGGGCCCACCACGCTTCCGCTGCGCACTCAAATCCGCGCGCACAGCCAAGAAAGCAAACACCGCCCACCCAGCACTCATCCTTCCGGAACAGCGCCAGCACCCTCACACGACAAGGGAATGGGCACGACTTCTCACAGGCAACCACCCTGCCAAGACAAGGAGCACGTCTCGCACGGACTTCCTGGCACACAAGGCCAACCAATCCGAACACACAACGCAAGACGACGATCCTTAGCCGGACGCAACCTCTCCAACCAAAGGAGAAACCAGCGCACTTCGACCAACGGAAGAACTCCACGCTCGACCTGACCTCGAACCTCGCGCACGCTGGAAACAGCACCATCCAGCACCAAGGAAAACCATTGCTTCCATCAGGTCAGCGCCTCCGACACACTCGACGAGTGTCACGTCGGACTACAATCACATCACCTCTCGATGCACCAGCGCTGCAATTCCTCGAACTGCAACACGGCGTGCCAAGAGCCGCATCACGAGCCATAACGACAACCGCCGACGCTCATCCTCGAGTCCCGAACTCACCGCGGAGCCTTCCCATCTCAAACCAACTCCAGGGCGAACACAACCCATCCACTGACAGAAGCACAGGAGAAAAGACTTAACGGGACATCTCTGCCAAATCCTGCCTCGAAATCAGCAGAACGATCAGGACCGACACGTCATTTCTGACGCCACAGAGCGCGACAAGAACGTCAGGCTCGACGAAACAGCAGCCCACCGAGAAGATCCTCCGCTCACCCGAGCACACTTCCCGATCAGAACGCCTCAGGAGCTGGACAAACCTCAAGCTGGAGTGGCCAAAATCGACAGCAGCTCCCTCGAAGCACGCTCACGGCCACTTAACCACGAACAGTCCGCACCAGACACCTGACCACGCTGCAGGTTCCTCGAATGCAGCACCGCGAGCTCACACCTGCTAGCAACCTCTGCCCAACTCAGCACAACCAGGGCCACCACCGATGAGGGAGAAGGCTCTCGACCTCGATCCTTAGACCCCATGCTGGCACGAAAGCCGCGGACAGCAACCACCTTCACAGCGCCGCACAGCGCACTCAAGCTCTCAAGCGAGAAACAAAGCGGAAAAACAAGCACAAAACCCTATGCCAGCTGCCGACTGTACTGGACCTTATGGACTCTGATCACTGCAATATCTCGAATTCCTATGCACGCCCACAACCACCGCTCTGATACCAGCTGTAACGACCCGAGAATCCGATTACCGGGAAGGCCCGATAACCCGAGACTCGCACCGCCGCCCACGAGCCGGGAGGGCTCGGAAGGGCTAGAAGGAGTGTGGAGGCACAAAGAAATAAGAAATAAAGCAGGACAACTCAACAATTAACAGAAATAAATAAACAACTACAACAGAGTCCAGTCCAACAGAAAGTACAGTCTAAAGCAGTAAAGCGTACCACATGCCAAGTGAACACTCGGCCCGGCAAGCTGGCAACTGAGAACCTCCGCTCCGCACCCTCGAACCACGAGGAAGAACCGCTACACCTGAAAAGTAGGGAATGAGTCTCCAAAACAGAGACTCAGCAGGGATCCCGCGGAACCCCAACCGGAAACAACGGCGGTAGCGGAAAGGAAGCTACAACTACATCAGGAACAGCAAACCGGTGGCCGGTCAAAACTCGGCACTACAGCTACTCCTACTGCAAGAAGGCAGACCTCGATCACACAGTCGAAGCTACCGAACCACGCTAGTACCACCTACCGAAGTAAGAACACACGGCAACCACGCCGTAGAGGCCTGTCCCTCGGACACAGCCGACCTGGACACGCTGTCCAAGGTGCAACCCCGACCACCCGATCGCGGGCACCGCACAACAAGACCCAACCTCGGTAAAGCCACTAGTACTAATCTCACGGCGCAAGAACCGACACACGCGCCAAGGTGAAACAACTGAACTCACCGGTCAACACGACCAAAAACCCGAAGGTCAAAGACACAGAGACTGACAGTCTGTCACTCCGTACTCGACAGGAGTACCATCCACTAGAAGCACAGCCGGTAGCGTCCCCTGACGTCTTACACCGCACCGCAGGTGAACCGCCTGACGTGGTAGGTCCTACCCGAGGCGCGAACACCGTACAAGTAACCACAAACAAGTAACTAGCTGGGGTCACGCCCGTCGACGTGGGTCCAACCGCCCCCAACCACGTGTGCACACACAGACCTTGCGTCACTAGGTCTGGTCCTCTGACCGGTTTTCCCCCGTAGCCGGACTCTGGCTACCGACGAGGGGCCTACGGTAACCGGTCCACAAACCGTCTCGAAAGGTGGGTGCCCGTACACCACTCCCAGGTGAGACCAGCACCTCGTACTGGTGGGCTACGACTAGTGGAGGGTCACTGAAGGAGTAGACTCTCAACTCAACGGAAAACAACGTCCGAATCCGACGACGTACGGGGACCACCCCACGTACCGGCCCCGTCGCATGGTGACCACAGTCGGAGAAGAAACAGGACTCACAGTCCACGGCCACGCACGCACCGTGCACTAGAGTCGAGAAAACTCAAGTGGCGCTAAGCCACTGGACTCTGGACAGTCCTCTAGACACACTACAGCCAACGGTCCTTGAGTCACAAGACTCGGGGTCAAGACCGTTGCACGCAACAGCACAAGGCCGTCGATCTAGCCCAATCTCTAGGTCCAAAACCACGATATCACGAATACCGAGACAACACACAAGTTGCCAAGACCATTCCCTTGAGAAGGGAACGCAAGGGACAAAGGCCACTCACACGGGCCACACGGAAAACGCAGAAGCACGATTCCCAGGGCAGCACACAAGCCACCACAACGATTTCCCATCTTGTAGCAAGCAGGAAACCTCCAGCCCCAGGCCGGATAACTGGACTCGCAGTCTAAGGCCAAACACGTGGCCCACACGGGAATCACCTTCCAAAGAAACCCACGACATGCGGGGAAGACCCCACCGCACACACACATCGATACACGGTGACTCGATCGAGCGTAACACGAAAGCCCGGAACACGTGGGGTCACCCGGACCCACCACACCTACGGGCACGCTAATCAAGGTAACACGGTCCCTCCCGACACCCTCAAAACACGGGCACAGAAACCCACGGGTGTCAGGGACACTCACAAGACCGCAGGTCGACCACTGGGTCCCAACCGGGTCGACTAGGGATCCACACATTGCGGGACAAGGCGGAGAACACAAAAAAAACTCGCCTCGGAACAACACAAAGCCTGACGGTCTAACCCTAGACCGTCACAGGGTTGTAACGGTCTAGGCGAGACCGTCACATCCACCTGGCGGCCTAACGCAGGCCGTTACACGGCCCGAAGAAACACAGGATGTAACGCGCCTGGCCCAGCGCGTTACACGAATGTAACGCGCTTGCCCTGGTGCGTTACACGCCTCACGCTCTCAGCGTGAAAGCAGGATGTAACGCGCTTGCCCCAACGCGTTACACGGATGTAGTGCGTCTGGCCTGGCGCGTCACACACGCTGCCCTCCTCAACGGATAAAACAGCTCTGACGGCCCACCCTGGGCGCGTTACAAGCATGTAACGGTCCAGAGGGCACCGTCACACCCCCAGCCCTCAGCTGGGTAACAGGGAATGTGACGCACCCACCCTGGGGCGTCACAAGGCTGTGACGCGCCAGCCCTGGTGCGTCACACGCCTGACCCGAAAACCAACGGAAGAGACTCTAACGGTCTAGCCCTGGTGCGTCACAGCACCTGGCGGTCTATCGTGGGACCGCCACACCCACAGACCACCAAGGGCCAACAGAAGGGGGATGTAACGGTCCTGTCCAGGCGCGTTACACCAAGTGACGGCCACTGGAAGGACCGTCACTTCCTTCCGAGAACGCTACGGCGGGAAACGACCCAAAACTCGTCCCACGCCCCCATACCTCAACAGGAGAGGGGGAAAACAAGGGGGAAGCTCCCCAGAAGCCCCTAGCATGCATCTACGGCCTCGGATCGGCCTAAAACGCACTGAAACGAGAGATCGGCCCACAAGCCCTAAAACATGGGTTTTGCCCAAAAACCCCGATTCCACCCGCTCGGCTCACCACGGCCTACGCAACTCGCGGGAAAGGAAGTGCACGAGCTGGGGAACCATCACCCTACCTCCACCGAAGATTTCGCGCCCCGAGCTCGCCGATCCGCGAAGAAACGCCGTGAAACCCTCGCCGGCTCGCGACCGCGCCACGAGCTCCCACGCGCCTCCACCGCCTCGATCCTTGCCCATCCTCGCCCGCGTCCTCACCCGCGCCGCCTCCGCCTCGCCCCCGCCTCGCTCCGTCGGCCGCCGGAGAAGAGAGGGGAGAAAGAGGGCGTGAGAGAAGAGAGAGAGTGAGAAAGAGAGAATGAGAGGGGGAGAGAGGAAAGGGTTAGTATATATAGGAAAACCCGAAAATTCGATAAATTCAGAAAATTACGAAAAATTACCTCCGCGATCCTCGGAAGGAACACAACGCAGTGGTACTGTCCCGGAGTTGGAGAACGCCACGGTTTGCCCTGCAAAGAGTTCCGAAGGCACATCAGGGAAAAACACGTGTAAAGCACAAAATACACTCCGAGACTCACTAAAATGATCTGAAAAATATCCGAAAAAATCCGGGGCATTACACAAAAAGTCCTATCTGTTACAGGTTTAGGTCAACCGGCCCCCTGGTTCCGGTCAACCGGTAGCCTCGAAAGCCCCCTTTGTTGACTTGTTTGTCCAAGCTCGAGTGAAATCTATCTCCCCCAATTGTTTAAGGAAAAGCCCAGCTTTCAAGGAGTGAATTGTGGATCTGGTCTGGCACTTGTCCCAGGCCCTTCCTAGATCTATAAAAGATCTCATTCAAGGGGCAAGAGAACTCTAATGCTGAAGTGATAGAACAAGAGGAGAGTGTCTGCACTGTTCACGTGAACAGTGATCCGAGGGAATCCTTCATCAAAGATCAGAGGTGTTCAAGTTCAAATCTTCATCCAAATCAAGCATAGATCAAGATCAGAGGAAGCTGCATCCTGAATCTTCGTCATTCATTAAGGGGGAGCTGTCTTGTGTTCTTACTCCTTGTTATTCATTCTCAATTTGTGCTCAAACTGGTTTTTGCCTTCTTGCCTTTCTGCAATCCCTTGTGTGTGTGGATTCTCATAGATTCGTGTACGTGTGTACATCTTTTAGTGTTTTTCTCTTTCGTGTGTGTATGTGTGTGTGGTTCAGCATCCTTGTAAGGGTTTTACATCCTTCACGTGTGTTTGTGTGTGTGGTGTTGATCTTGTAATCCTATACAAGATAGTGTGTGTTACCTCACCTTGTGAGGGGTGGACGTAGGTTGCTGCTGTTGCATCCAAACCACTTTAAAATTGTTGTCCCTTGTATGGTTTGATCCCTCTCTTCTATCTCCATTCTGCTTTACTTCGCTAGCTTTGTGTGTGCATCGGACGCTTGCTCGAATCTTGGTTCATCAATCTGTCTGCGAATATCTTGTGGTATATCGAAAGGTATCCTCTGACTGATGTGGTCAGTCTCATCAGAAGGAAAATATCTTGCGTGAGAGAATCCTTGGATTCCTGAACTCCGCCCGGTATCAAAGAACCTCTGAATAAGATTGTTGGTGCTAGCTTCAAATCTGTTCTTCGACTGACCCCTTTGTGTTTGTAGCCCTCACCGTTTGAGTGTTTATAAATCGAAAATAGTTTTGATAGTTTCTGTAATTACCCAATTCACCCCCCCTCTTGGGTGTCATTGATCGTGGGACTTCAATTGGTATCAGAGCCAAGGCTCTTTTTTCCTTCTAGATCTAACAATCTTGAGTAAGATCCGGATCAATGGCTAACAAGGGAATGATCCCCGAGGGTCACTCCATCAGCCGCCCTCCTTTTTTTGACGGTTCGAACTACTCGTACTGGAAAAACAGAATGCATGTTTTCTTGAGAGCTCAAGAGTACGAAGTGTGGAGAGTTGTGGACAAAGGTCCTTACAAACTCGGGGCTGATGAAGAAAAATGGACCCCCGAAGAAATTAAGAAATGCATTGTTAACTTTAATGCCATGAATATTATGCAGTGTGCGATACATCCTAATGAGTTCTCTCGTGTATCAATGTTCAGCTCAGCCAAAGAGATGTGGGATAAACTGTGACTCATTTATGAAGGAACCTCGGAGGTCAAAGAGACAAAGGCCAATCTGCTCGTAAGCGATTACGAGCTGTTCAAAATGAAGCCGGAGGAAACTATCTCAGAAATGTTCGTAAGGCTAACTGAGATCACAAATGGCCTCAAAAGCCTTGGGAAAGATTACACCAACTCTGAGCTCGTGAGGAAAGTCTTGAGATCCCTCCCTCCTGCGTGGCACACAAAGACTACCGTCATTGAAGACTCAAAAAATCTGTCCACACTCACGCTCGATGAACTCATAGGGTCACTCATGACCTATGAGATAAATATGAAAAGGACAGTCGAAGAAGATATCAATAAGAAAAAGGTGATTAGATTGAAAGCTCATCAACCCAATGATGATTCTCAAGAAGAATAAACCAGCGATGGAAGTAACGAAGAAGAAGAACTTGCAATGATCACCCGACAAGTGAGAAGATTTCTAAAGAAGAAAAGGAATTTTTAGGGAAATTTCAGGAAGGGGCAAAGAAAGCCCACTCAACCTAAAGGTGAGTCGAGCAAACCAAACAGCATCATATGCTACGAATGCAAGAAGCCTGGACATATGAGAGGTGAGTGCCCAGATCTGAAAAAGAAATTTAAGAAGAACATCTTCAAGAAACCCAAGGCCATGGTCGCCACGTGGAGCGATGAGGAAGATGAACCATCCGATGAGGAGATTCAAGAACTGGTGGGAAGCCTATGTCTTATGGCACACGGAGATGAATCTCCGGAGGTAAACTCTGACTCTGACTTCATTTCAAATGAACAATGGGAATCTGAATATGAGAAACTTTACTTCAAATATAAAAAAATCAGGTCTGAAAATAAAAATCTAAAAAAGGGGGTTGATGAGGATATTTTCGCTAGATTTGAGAAATTGGAACAAGAATGGTTCGAGCTAACTGAAGAAAAAGAAAACCTGTTGCAAATCATTTCAGACAGTGAAAAAACCAAAGAAGAGATGACATGCAAAATGGCTGAGATTGAAAAAGTGTGCGAAACATTAAAAAGGGAAGAAGAAATTCTGAGGTTCGTAAATTCAGAACTTGAGAAGAAAAATGGGATCTTGAGTGAGAAGCGGTTGAACTCCAGTCCACTTTGACTAGGTTCGTCAAAGGAAAACAAAACCTAGACAACTTGTTGGGGGTTTAGGCTAACTTCCAAAAGGAAGGTTTGGGATACACTCCTGAAAACAAAAAATCTTTTGAGCATAAGATTACCACATCATTTGTGCACGAGAATAACCACGTCTCATCTTCCAACACACAATCCAAACGTGTGCAATCCAAATCACCAAAACCTCAAAGGAAATTTGCTCCAGTCAACTGCTATCACTGTGGTAGATTTGGTCATACCATTGCAAACTGTTGGGTCAGGCAAAACTTGTCAAGGAATCACACTTTTGGGGCCAAGAAAAGATATGCACAGAATGAGACTAACTCTTATGGACCCAAACTAGTTTGGGTGCCAAAAACAATCGCATGAGAATCTTCGTTCTTGCAGATATGTCTTGAAGCTAGGGGGAGCAAGTGGTACCTAGACATCGGTTGTTCAAGGCATATGACAGGGGACAAGGAAGTGTTCTCATCATTGCAGGATAAGGATGGAGGCTCTGTGGTCTTTGGAGGCAAAGACAAAGGTAAGATAATCGGGATCGACAACATAGGTAAGAATTCTGAAATTCTCATTGAAGATGTGCTTTTGGTGAAAGGTCTAAATCACAACCTGTTAAGCATTAGTCAACTGTGGGATAAAGGCTTTAAAATTATTTTTGATGAAACCCACTGCATTGTCATGAACAAAAGCACTCAGGAAATAAAATTCATTGGAAATAGAAATAACAATGTCTACACTGTTGATATTGATAATGTTTCTTGTGATGATTTGTGTCTGTTAGCAAACAATCATGAAAATGTTTGGTTATGGCACCGAAGATTGGGTCATGCTAGTTTTGGAGTAATCTCCAAGTTGTCTAGACATGATTTAGTGAACGGATTGCCCAAATTAAAATTTGAAAGTGATCGAGTCTGTGAAGCTTGCACAAAAGGCAAGCAAACACGAATCTCCTTCAGAAATAAGAATATTGTTTCCTCTGCTAGACCCCTGGAATTGTTACATCTTGATCTTTTTGGTCCAACTAGGACTTCCAGCCTAGGAGGAAAATCTTATGGTTTTGTGATTGTTGATGACTATTCAGATTTACATGGGTGCTCTTCTTGGCCAATAAAAATGATGCCGTGGCGAAATTTCAAGTCTTTTGCAGGAAAGTTCAGAATGATAAAGGTTATCCTATCACTATCATTCAGAGTGATCACGGTGGTGAGTTAGAGAATCAAGAATTCAGTGAGTTCTGCGAAGAGCAGGGGTACACACATAACTTTTCCTCACCAAGGACGCCTCAACAGAATGGAGTTGTAGAGAGGAAAAACAGAACGTTGATAGACATGGCACGTACCATGTTAAGTGAAAACTCTCTACCAAAATATTTTTGGGCTGAGGCAGTAAGTACGGCATGCTACATCATCAACAGGGCTATGGTAAGGCCTATCCTAAAGAAAACTCCATACGAGCTATATAAGGGTAAGAAACCAAATATTTCCCATCTCAAACCCTTTGGATGCTCGTGCTTCATTCTGAATAATGGTAAGTCTAATTTAGGGAAGTTTGATGAGAAAAGCGACAAGGGAATATTCTTAGGTTATGCACTGAATTCTAGAGCCTATCGAGTTTTTAATAAACGGACTTTAGTTGTTGAAGAAAGTCCTCATGTGATTTTTGATGAATCTAAACCAAAACTGACAAACCAATCTGTCCAACTTGTGGATACAGGAGAAGTCTTTAAAAGCTCAACATTTGTTGGAACACCAAAAGCTAAAGATGAATCTAAGGAAGAAGTGTCCAGCAGGGGTGAAGAAAGTGAAGACCCTTCAATCAGGGCATTGCAGGAGTAGCCTGTACAGCACCCCAACCTTCCAAGTACCTCTACATTTTTAAAGGATCATCCGGCCGGAAACGTCATCGGTAATCCTCAGGATGGAGTAAGAACCAGAGCCTCATTGATGCACGTAGAAGAAGAAGATTTGATAGCTCTCATCTCACAGGAAGAATCGAAAGACATCATTGATGCCTTACGAAACTAATCTTGGATTCAAGCCATGCATGAAGAGCTGCATCAGTTTGAGAGAAACGAAGTGTGGACACTTGTACCCCGTCCCAGAGATCAACCTGTGATAGGGACTCGGTGGGTCTTTAGAAACAAACTGAATGATACAGGTGTGGTCGTCCGAAATAAGGCACGGCTCGTGGCCAAAGGATACAGCCAGGAAATGGGAATTGATTTTGATGAGTCCTTTGCCCCAGTGGCTAGACTAGAAGCAGTTCGGATTTTACTGTCTTTTGCATGCTCATTAAACTTCAAACTGTTTCAGATGGATGTTAAATCTGCCTTTCTTAACGGGTTCATCAAGGAGGATGTTTTTGTAGAACAACCTCTAGGATTTGAAGATTCCAAGCACCCACGACATGTGTACAAGCTTCAGAAGGCATTGTACGGGCTTAAGCAGGCACCAAAGGCATGGTATGAAAGACTCACTTCATTCTTGACTCAAAATGGATTCAAAAGAGGTAATATTGACTAAACACTCTTCACTAAAAAATCAGGTAAAGAAATATTGGTGGTTCAAGTGTATGTTGATGACATAATTTTTGGAGCCACTAACAACGGCTTGTGTGATGAATTTGCAAGAATGATGCAGGGCGAGTTTGAAATGAGTCTAATGGGTGAACTAACATTCTTTCTTGGACTGTAGGTGAAGCAAACGTCCGAAGGGATTTTCATAAACAAGCCAAATACACGATGGAGCTGCTGAAGAAATTTGGGATGGCAGAAGCAAAACCCATGTCAACTCCGATGGCCACAACCACCAAGTTGGACAAAAATGAAAATGGTAAACCAGTCGATCCCACACTATACCGAGGTATGATCAGATCACTACTATATTTAACAGCATGCCGCCCAGATATTCAGTACAGTGTGTACCTATGTGCTCGCTTTCAATCTTGCCCAAAGGAATCCCATCTTATGGCTGTTAAGCGATTTTTTCGGTATCTTATTGGCACTCTAGACTTTGGCTTGTGGTTTCAATCGGCAGTTCATATTACTTGATTGCATATATCGATGCCGATTATGCTGGTTGTATTGTCGATCGGAAGAGTACTAGTGGGTACTGTCAATTTCTTGGCAGGTGTCTAGTTTCGTGGGCCTCCAAGAAACAACATTCAGTAGCCTTATCAACAGTCGAGGCTGAGTATGTAGCCGCCGGAAGTTGTGGAGCTCAAGTACTTTGGATCAAAAATCAATTGCTTGATTTGGATGTTGTAATAAATTGTATTCCAATTTTATGTGACAACACTAGTGCTATCAGCTTGTCAAAAAATCCTGTTCAACACTCTAGGACCAAGCATATAGACATTCGTCATCACTTCCTAAGAGATCATGTTGGCAAGGGAGTTTTCGAGCTGCATTTTATTGATACCCATAACCAGCTGGCCGACATCTTCACCAAGCCATTAAATCAGGAGCAATTCAACAATATTAGAAGGGAACTTGGCATGTGCAAGGGTGAGAGCATACATCTTTAAGTCTGCATTAGAATGAGTGATGCATATCAGGAACATTGAGGGTAGATAGTGAGTCATGCATCATCTTATTGTGTGTGTGTATTCTTTTCCGTATGATATTTTCCTGCCTGCGTGATTGTATATGTATTTATATACCCCTCCTTGAATTATTTCTAGAACCAATTACTCCCTGACCAATAAAAGTGGACAAATGACCTGGGGTCACTGGGCAGCAACTGAGGGGGAGCCTTCAGACCAACCTCATTAGCTGATTCGTTAGAAGTCATCCTCTTTTTCCCCAAATAATAAAAAAATATATATAAAGAAAAGGGGGGGATTTTATACCTTCTAGTACAAGGAGTTCACTTGAGGCAGCAGCATTGGAGACTTTATGGTTATCATTCCCCTTATTCAGCCCTTTTGGGGGGCAATCGACCATTCCGGTCGACCGGCCCACCAGTCCCGGTCGACCGAAACCGGCGAACCGGCCCAACCGGGATCGACCGCCCTCTTTCTTAAAGGGTCTCACCCCCTTTCTTCTCATTCTATCCCTCCTATCTTCCTTCCAACACCTCATCTAAACCCTAGACCACACACCCTCTCTTCCACTAGCCTAAATCTCCATCCCTCCTCCATCGCACTAGCTCCGGCAGATCTGTCATACTTCCGGGATGCATTCTCCACTGTCGTCCGTGCTGCCGCAACCCTCTCTCCCCGACTCCAGAGCTTGGGAAGTATCTTCCAGGGATTCAAGAGTGCTCCATTCGTCCATCCCCCTACCAAGGGACGAACTCCTTCTCTTCGAAGGGCTTCACCGCCGGTTTTCTAGCCAACGATGCCGCCCCGACGGAGTTCTCGGCGTTCCAATCTAGGGGAAGCCAGCGGCAGAGAAGGGAGGCCCCAGCTCATCCACAGAGGGCACCGGAACCACGTCCAGTAGTCCGTCTGCCTCCTCGGCCCATCATCAACCCTCGCCTGGTTGACTTTCAGAGGTGACTGAGCTTTTGCCAGATTTGTTTGCTCTCTTTGCCGTTCAGGATGGTTGGATAGACTTTGCATCCCGATACACTAGGTACTATCCGAACCTAGTCCAGGAATTTTATGGAAACTTGGTTGCGAGAAATGGAGAGTTGTATACTTTTGTTCAGGCCATGGAGATACATATTGCACCTGAACTTTTCCAACTTGCTTTGGGAGTCTCGGACTGGGGTGCCGACATATCGTGTGGGCATGATGAAATGCCAGATACTTTCTTCCTCATGACATGGTGTGATTTTGTTCAAGGTGTCAGTAATTGCCTTCAATTGAACGCCAACTACTTCCCACCGCTGCAGCGCATTCTACATCACATGATCACTACCTTGATTTATCCTAAAAGTGGCAGTCGCAATAAGTCACAGCAGTCCATAAGTTCCTCTTTTACCATATCATGAATGCAAATTTAGTGAATATGGGTCGACTCGTGACACATTTGATCAGTTCTTGCCGCACCAACTTGAGCCGGTCCTTACCCTATGCTACACAGTTGACGGGTGTTTTTCTCTATGCTGGGATAGACTTGACAAACGAAAGATCACTCCCAGTTCGATAGGATGATATCTATAATGAACACAGGATTTTCTTCGATCTTGGATACTACTGGGGTGATGATGGTGAGCTTACTAGAGATGTTCCCACATATGTCGCCCAGCTTGCTCCAGCTGCAGTTCCACCATTACAGCCGGACCTTGGGGATGCACCCCCTCCAGTTCAGGCGGAGGATCAGCCTCCCGTACAGGCAGCGGACCATGAGATGCCACCTCCTCCACAATTTTTTCAAGGGGAGTCCTCCACTCCGAGTGTTGGTCCTCCCACTAGGGCGGACTATGAGACTCTTGAGGGTCATGTCTTAGGCTTGGAATCCCGGATTCACTCATCCCTTGACCGGATGGACACATTCATGGGCACTATGACTGAACGAATGGATGGTGTTTCCCTTGCTCTTGATGACATCTCTCTCCACTTGGCCACCCTTTTTGCCAGTCACGAAGATAACCGTGAAGCATTTCGGATTACAAATCAATCCCTTCTTCACATGCATTCACAGTTGTCTCATTATGATGACCTTCTCCATAGAATTTTTGATCGTCTGCCTCCTGCTCCTGCTGCTCGTGATGGCGTCGGTGCTTCGGGTGATGATGCTGCTGAGGGGACGCCTGATCAACCTGCTTCTTAGCTGACCCTGTGTCCCCACTGTGTCATTCATGTCCACACGTTCTGTATCCCACTCTCCTTTTTGTTGATGTCAAAGGGGGAGAAGTAGCTACTTCGTTGTCTATCTATCTATCTTATGTCTGCTGTATGCCTGTGTGTTTGTATGTTTGTATGCCTTTTGGCACTGCGTTCGTTTGCATTTTGTGAGTCTGTGTCCTTGCATTTGCATTTAGGACTTGCATCTGCACCTTGTCATGTACTCCAACCTTGAAATGAAACAATGCCAGGCACTTGATGTTGTTATCTATTTTGGTCACTTCTCTTATCTTTTATTACATCTCCAACATCGAGCGTATATGAATGGTTGAAATGGTTTTGGTTGGATTGTTTGGGGTGATTTTTGCTTGAAGAATTCTATCCACCCCTGACATGCTTTTATTCTTGTTTTGTCATCATCAAAAAGGGGGAGATTGTTGAGTCTCTTCGAATGATTTTGATGATAACAAAACTCAGGGTTATGTTTTCATCGTCGTCCGTGTTATTGGTTTCAAGCACGTGCAAAGGAGGCTAATGCATAAATGTCTTCCCATGAGTTATACTGAGTTATCTATCTTTAACTCGTATTGCATGAAGCGATCTTTCATCTAATGACATTTATGCTCTGATATTTTTTTACTGGGCTAACAACTTATTTCTGCAGGCCATGACCATTTCAGTCAACCAGTTCTCAAAGGAAGGTCGACCAGTTTTTCCAGAATTGAAGATTTCTCAATGTTACAGGTTATGTCAACGCCCTGGATTCAGGTCGACCGGTTTTCCCAGAACTTAAGAGATCAACGGTTTACAGGTTCAGGTCGATCGCCCCTGCCATTCAGGTCGACCAGTTTTGCCAGAATCAAAAAGTCCTATCTGTTACAGGTTTAGGTCGATCGGCCCCCTGGTTCCGGTCAACCGGTAGCCTCGAAAGCCCCCTTTGTTGACTTGTTTGTCCAAGCTCGAGTGAAGTCTATCTCCCCCAATTGTTTAAGGAAAAGCCCAGCATTCAAGGAGTGAATTGTGGATCTGGTCTGGCACTTGTCCCAGGCCCTTCCTAGATCTATAAAAGATCTCATTCAAGGGGCAAGAGAACTCTAATGCTGAAGTGATAGAACAAGAGCAGAGTGTATACACTGTTCACATGACTAGTGATCCGAGGGAATCCTTCATCAAAGATCAGAGGTGTTCAAGTTCAAATCTTCATCCAAATCAAGCATAGATCAAGATCAGAGGAAGCTGCATCCTGAATCTTCGTCATTCATTAAGGGGGAGCTGTCTTGTGTTCTTACTCCTTGTTATTCATTCTCAATTTGTGCTCAAACTGGTTTTTGCCTTCTTGCCTTTTTGCAATCCCTTGTGTGTGTGGATTCTCATAGATCCGTGTACGTGTGTACATCTTTTAGTGTTTTTCTCTTTCGTGTGTGTATGTGTGTGTGGTTCAGCATCCTTGTAAGGGTTTTACATCCTTCACGTGTGTTTGTATGTGTGGTGTTGATCTTGTAATCCTATACAAGATAGTGTGTGTTCCTCACCTTGTGAGGGGTGGACGTAGGTTGATGCTGTTGCATCCGAACCACCTTAAAATTATTGTCCCTTGTATGGTTTGATCCCTCTCTTCTATCTCCATTCTGCTCTACTTCGCAAGCTTTGTGTGTGCATCGGACGCTTGCTCGAATCTTGGTTCATCAATCTGTCTGCGAATATCTTGTGGTATATCGAAAGGTATCCTGTGACTGATGTGGTCAGTCTCATCAGAAGGAAAATATCTTGCGTGAGAGAATCCTTGGATTCCTGAACTCTGCCCGGTACCAAAGAACCTCTGAATAAGATTGTTGGTGCTAGCTTCAAATATGTTCTTCGACAGACCCCTTTGTGTTTGTAGCCCTCACCGTGTGAGTGTTTATAAATCGGAAAATAGTTTTGATAGTTTCTGTAATTACCCAATTCACCCCCCCCCTCTTGGGTGTCATTGATCGTGGGACTTCATCTTGTATTACAGTTTCTCACAGATTTTGAAAAGAGTACTTGTTCCCGAGGTTATCGTCGAGGAGGGATTATCTTCGTGCGGACATACATCCCTGTAGCCATTCTATACTGGGGGAAGATCGTGGACTCCGCCGCACTGGTATGACGGGGGCGATAACTTCTCTAAGGATAGTCCTTGCGGGCGGCTCGGCTAAGTGTTCTAAACTGATCTTTTTGTTCTTTATTTGTTGCACTATCATGCATGCTGTTTCCTTTTGGATTTGGATCGGATCTTGCCTATTCTTGTGGGACGACGCGTATATAACATGTGTGCCTTCATATTATACATATGTTCATGTGATTATTTATTTCATAATCATTGTTATATTTCCAACAATCTTAGAGAAGTTATTCATTATGTCGTCCATGTCATCTGTGTTCTCACCCCGTGTGGATATATCCGGCATGCCCGAGAAATTCTAAGGACAACACTTCAAGCGGTGGCAACACCGAATAAAGATTTGGTTTACCACTATCGGGTTTATTTCAGTTCTTGAGTCGGACTGCCCTAAACTAGATGAGAATGATCCCAACAGTTATAACGTAGTCGATGAGTGGAAGCAACGTGATCATATATGTCATGGCTGCATTCTTTTGGCATTGTCCAATGTGCTATTTTATGTATATAGTGATTCTTCCTCTCAAACTGCAAAGCAACTGTGGGAGGAACTTGACAAAAAGTACAATACCGAGGACTTAGGCCTTGAAAAGTACTCTATTGCCAAGTACCTAAAGTTTCAGATGGTTGAGGGTAAGTCTGTGTCTGAACAGGCACATGAATTTCTACTATTGCTTCATGGCTTAGCTGAAGCAGAAATGAAACTTCCAGAAAAATTCCAAGTGATGTCGATAATTGAGAAGTTTCCAAAGTCTTGGGAGGACTTTGGGATGTCTCTCAAGCATCGCAAGGGATCTCTCACTCTGGATGATTTACTTTGTCACGCCCCGAGATTTATGCAGCGGAAACAATCAGAAACGTGAACAACCGGCATGGTAAGCCTCTTACAAGTAATATAAATCAGAGCGCAAGACAATCACACATAAGAGTAATTGCACAAATAACTTACTAAAAACCTTCAATTGTATTTCATCATAAAATAATCTTCAAAGTACATAATATCTTTTCACTAGACTCAAGAAAATAAAAATTACATCATGACTCGACTTAGACAATGAAAACTAAGGTTTCTCTCGAATCACATGTCCTTTAATCGCTCTCGGACCTGTTGCTTGAGTAATCCGAATCCGACTCACTAGAATCTCCTGAAAAAGATTGGAAAGTAGGGTAATGAGCACGCTTGCCCGGTAGGTATCTTTGTATCAACATGAAGGTAAATTTAAATGATTAGCATTTTAGCTCTAGAGAATAAGATAAATCATGCAGATACGATGAATCATGCGAATAAAACCAAGTAACAAGATATGATCAAGTACAAGATATGAGAACATGATCAATCAAGTATATGACAAGAATGTCAATTTGGCCTTTTTATGAACAAGAATGTAACAAGAATGTACTTTTCATAACCATAAAGGCTATGTACTAGAAAGTCATGTAACAAGTAAGAATGTACTCTTCACTTAGTAGCAAATACTTCGTGAATTTATGTGGATTCCCGTGGATATTTCACTTATTTATAAAGAAAGTACTCCCAGTGCAATGCGACGCCAGTAGCATCATACCCCATGGTTTATAGTATGTTTCCGACAATCAGTCGAGGGGACTAACATAGAGCCCTTGAACACAATCAGTGCTCGAACTACATCTTCAAGTATAAATCAAGCTACTTCCACGTTTATAGCAATAATGTGGCCAATAATGTACAAGTTCAACAAAAGTTCCATGTTAAGGTAACCAAAATAAGAATGCTTCAATTAAGAACAAGAGATTTCAAGAATGAATTAATAACTAGGTTATGCTAGAAAAAAGTCGGCAACATAACGGTACTTTCTTTAAGTTTCATAATTCTAGCTTAACTTGGTTAAACATAATTTAGGCTCTAGATAATCAGAAGACCATCTAGGCATTCAAGAAAAGCAACCCCAAAGTTAAACCTTGGGTTAGACAAATCAGGAACCAAACGGTCTATTACTGGGCCGTTTTGAAATGCAAGCGGTCATTGTAAGGTTTCGCACAGCACCTACGGGTGACGCAGCGGATAACAAAAATTCATTTGCCCGATCCCGATGTTATGGAAAGCTTAATCTGTGCTCTAATCGGTGTTTCTAAGACCCCAACCCGCCTAATTACAGGTTACGTATTTCACCTTGCGCGGAACGACGCTGTCCGCGATGCCCGATGCAGAATACCGAGCCGCACAGCAGTACGGCCTTTAGAGCAGGTCCACACGGACCCTTGCGCAGCGACGGTACCTCCGGCACAACCTTCCCCAGCTCTTTTCACCTTCTGTAGAAAGAGAGCAAGAGGGAGGAAAGGGGGAGGAGCTAATCCTCCTCCTTTTAGCTTAATGATTGATTAGCCAAAAGGAAGTTCGAAGAAGTAGAAGAAGCTCTCGTAGGATGGCTATATATAGAGACTTGGACCTTTTCTAAAGACCTCCAAAGGACCAAAATTATATACATATATCCTTTCTACTATTATGCATATGTATTAAGCTCCATTTATACTCGTTTCCAAAAGGAATTAAATGGAAATAATACATACATTTGTATAATAATAATTCGTCACCCAAGAATCCATTGTGTGTGATCCTCTAGGCCCATAGTCACTCTAGTTTAAGGCCCATTAACTTCTAATTCCCAATTAGAAGTAAATTAAACGTATTCTTCGCTTCTACTAGAGTTGAATAATATTTTAATTTATTCCAAACCTTCGATCACGTTGGGTCAAGCAAATCTGCGTGATCCTAGAGGACGTCGGGTTTAAACCAGCCTGTCTGGTACCTGTAAGTCCACAGTTACCGTATCGATATAATCCCTCGCTCCTTCTATGAGTCTGGTACGATCGAGGGTATGGTTTCTGTCAAACCCCATGATCGTGCCATTTGACTATGACCTCCTTAAAGTGTATGACGTCCGTTCTAAACGAACTCATACGACCCTGGCCAGGGATTTAACGGAGCGTCAATGTCATGACCCATTAATTGTCTGATATATACCCGACAGTGAGCGATCCCTTCTTGACCATTGATGATCTTCACATGTATCCTGGAGTGGTTAACGACTCGGCAACTCATGACTTATGGTTAAAGTCACTTAGCCAAGTGATTAAACTATTCCAATTCTCGTGTAAGATCCGATCAATGTCTCAGGTCAAAGGACCAACGATGCTACTGAGACAGTTGGATCTTCAGTTGATATTAGGTATAATCAACCATCTGAAGATCCAATAGCGGATCAGTTCAGTGTACATCCTCCAAGGACATACACCTACACATATGTGTTGGTGCCCCGCACCAATGACCATGAGACTGGTCACTGACACATCATGTGTACTGGTTTAATAGGTAATCAAAGTCCCCGAGTGATTACCCTCCAACCAGGAACAGTTTAAGGTATGTGTTCATGTAAAGTCAGTCTCATAATCGAGATCCCATCTCGAGTTGACTTTACAACCACATATCCTAGGGACAACGTAAAGTAACACAATCGCATATTTACGCTCAAATACCACTTTATTAATAATGAACAAGATCGTACATATATCGGGTCTACCCGACCCTAAATTGGCCTGTAGCACACCAACACTAACAATCTCACACTTGAACTACAGCCAATTGCCCACAACTTTGAGGCCCATCTTATCCCGATGACGCTCAAATACAGTCTATGTCAAAGGCTTAGTCAGTGGATCTGCTATGTTGTCTTCTGACGGTACACGCTCTACTGTCACATCTCCACGATCAACAATCTCCCGAATAAGGTGAAAGCGCCTGAGAATATGCTTTGACCTTTGGTGAGATCTCGGTTCCTTCGCCTGGGCGATGGCCCCATTATTATCACAAAATAATGGGATGGGAGCTGATATCTCGGGAACTACGCCAAGTTCCAAGATGAATTTCTTCATCCAGACGGCTTCCTTAGCAGCTTCAGCTGCAGCAATATATTCTGCCTCAGTCGTCGAGTCTGCAGTCGTATCTTGCTTGGAGCTTCTCCAACTGACTGCCCCTCCATTCAACATGAATACAAATCCAGACATGGATTTGCAGTCATCTGGATCTGACTGGAAACTAGAATCTGTGTAAGCTCTAAGCTGTAGGTCCTCTCCTCCATAAAGCAGAAAAAGATCCTTAGCCCTTCGCAGGTACTTAAGGATGCCCTTTACTGCCTTTCAGTGCTCTTCGCCTGGATTTGCCTGATATCTACTGACAATGCTTAAAGCATTGGCAACATCAGGCCGTGTACATAGCATTGCATACATGATTGACCATATCGCCGAAGCATAGGGTACCTTATTCATGTGTGCCACCTCCTCAGAAGTTTTAGGACTCATCCCCTTGGATAGGCAAATTTCATGTCTCATGGGAATGAGACCTGTCTTGGAATTTTCCATCCTAAACCTTTTGAGGATAGTGTCTATGTACATGGATTGGGATAATCCTAGCATCCTTTTAGATCTATCTCGATAGATCCTTATGCCCAGCACATAGGATGCTTCTCCCAAATCCTTCATGGAGAAGGTCTTGGATAACCAAGACTTAGTTGATGTCAACATCTCTACATCATTCCCAATGAGTAAGATGTCATCAACATAAAGGACCAAGAAGGTCACAGAGCTCCCACTGACCTTCTTGTAAACACAGGGTTCATCTTCATTCCGAATGAAGTTGAAAGATTTGACAGCCTCGTCAAATCTTAAGTTCCAGCTTCTAGATGCCTGCTTTAATCCATAAATGGACCTTTGAAGTTTACATACCTTATTAGGATGTAACTTGGAGGTGAATCCTTCAGGCTGTACCATGTACACCTCTTCTGACAGATTTCCATTAAGAAAAGCTGTCTTCACATCCATTTGCCAGATCTCATAATCCAGATATGCAGCAATGGCAAGGAGGATTCTGATTGACTTAACCATGGCTACCGGCGAAAAAGTCTCGTCATAGTCAATGCCTTGCCTTTGACGATATCCTTTCGCCACTAGTCTAGCCTTGTATGTGTCAACCTGTCCATCTGCACCGATTTTCCTTTTGAAAATCCATTTACAGCCGATAGGGACCTTCCCTTCGGGTACATCAACTAAGTTCCAAACTTGTTGGTGTACATGGATTGGATCTCTGAATCCATTGCCTCTTGCCATTTCTCGGAGTCTACACTACGGATCGCCTCCTGGTATGACTGAGGATCATCATCCTCATCGATACATATCTTAGAGGACCCCTCTGAGACATGTCCAACATATCTCTCAGGTTCTCTCGGTAGTCTACCAGATCTCCGTAGTTTCAATTTTTCACTCTGAATAGGATCAACCGATACAGTCTCATCTAATGAGTTTGTGTCTATGGGTTGTGGTTCTTGGACCTCGTCCAATGCTCTCACTATTTTTCTAGAGTAGATATTCTATTTCCAGAAATACAGCTCTCTTAGCCACTAAGACCCTTTACTCAGAAGGGTGATAGAAATAATATCTAAACGTCTCCTTTGGATATCCCACAAACCTACACTTATCAGTTCTCGACTCAAGCTCATCACTATCGTTCTTCTTTACATGGGCAGGACACCCCCAAATTTTAATGTGATTAAAATTTGGTTTCCTGCCCTTCCATATCTCATATGGTATAGAAGGAACTGATTTACTTGATATCCTATTCAATAAATAAGCCGCAGTCTCTAACGCATAGCCCCAGAGAGACAAGGGTAGTCCTGACATAGACATCATGGATCGGACCATGTCTAACAAGGTCATGTTTCTCCTTTCGGATACACCATTGTGCTGTGGTGTATACGGTGGAGTCCACTGAGAAACTATTCCATTGTCTTTAAGATAAGAAGTGAATTCATGGCTTAAGTATTCACCTCCTCGATCCGATCGAAGAGCCTTAATACTTTTGCCAGTCTGTTTCTCTACTTCATTCTTGTATTCCTTAAACTTCTCAAAGGCTTGTGACTTATGTCTCATTAAATACACATAGCCATATCTAGAGAAGTCATCAATAAAAGAAATGAAATAGAGATAACCTCCTTTTGCTTCTATGGACATGGGTCCACACACATCCGAGTGTATGAGCTCGAGAAGGTCAACAGCCCTCTCACCATGTCCACCAAAGGGAGCCTTGGTCATTTTTCCCATGAGACACGACTCACAGGTATCAAATGGCTTGTATTCGAACGAATTCAAATATCCATTTGAGTGTAAGTGAGAGACTCTTTTCTCACCTACATGACCAAGTCTGCAATGCCATAGATATGTAGAATTCACTTCATCAGCATTAAAAATTTACATAACATTAGAACGTGTATCTAATACATAAAGACCATTGACTAATGAACCATTCGCTATAATCAAACCATTATTCATTATAGAGCACCCAGTGCTATTAAAAGCCAATGTATATCCAATGTTATACAAGCCAGAGATTGAAATAATGTTCTTAATAATATTAGGAACATAATAACAGTCATTCAGCTTCTGAATGACTCCTGAAGGTAAACTGAGGCGTGCAGTCCCGACAGCTTTGGCAGCAACTAAAGCTCCATTGCCCATCCTCAGTTCAATCTCCTTTTTACCCAATCGCCTTCTATTTGCCAGCACCTGCATAGAATTGCAGATATGAGATGCACATCCAGTATCCAATACCCATGATGTGGATTCCATATATGACAAATTAAGGTCTATGACAAAAATACATTCATTTAGAATTTCCTTGCAATTCCTTTTCTAATGCCCAGTTTCCCCGCATCGAAAACATTTATCTTCCTTTTCATTCTTCTTGCCCTTCCCTTTGTCAACTTTGGCGATTTGCTTACCCGTGGCCTTTTTCTTTCCCTTCCCTTTGTTACTCGTGGTGGATATTTGAGAGGCCTTCCTTTTCTTGTTGGCCCGGCCAACAATCATTACAGACGAAGATGGTTTATCTTTCTGCATGGTTCCTTCAGCACTCTTTAACATATTGAGCAGCTCCGGGAGAGTTGCATCAATTCTATTCATGTTAAAGTTTATGATGAAGGAAGAAAAGGAATCGGGCAATGACTGGAGTATAAGATCAATGCATAGTCAAGATCCAACTTGAACCCCAATGCATTGAGTCTTTCAATCCACTCCATCATTTTCAGTACATGGGCCTGTACTGATGAACCCTCAGACATCCGTGTCCTGAAAAGCCTTTTGGAGATGGCATACCTCTCAATCCTACCCTGCTCCCCGAAGAGCTGGCGTAGATTGAGAAGTATACTTCTACAATCAGTCTTTTCAAATTGCCTCTGCAGCTCGGGAGCCATAGAGGCCAACATGTAACATTGGGCAAGGGAGGAGTCCTCAGACCACTTGGCATAAGCCAGTAACTCGCCCTCGTCGGCGTCAGGAGCTGGCTCAGAATGAACCGTGTCCAACACGTACGCAATCTTTTCGGCGGTAAGGACTATGCGTAGATTACGCAGTCAATCAGAGTAGTTCGGTCCAGTTAATTTATTTGCATCCAAGATGCCGCGGAGGGGGTTGGACGACGACATTGTAATCTGGATAAGAAATAAAAGACAACTTAGCATATGTTCAAATTCTAACTTAGATGTGGTTTTCTATCTTAGTTAGTCACACTATTTTTCGATCGGACTATATAACCCTCAGTATATAGAACGGGAGATCAGCGAGATCTACCTAGTGGGTCGGAATCCCAACGAGACTGATGTACGACCTTGTGGAAAGCACAACAAGCCATACACCATCTCAAGGGCAGTCAACAGGCACTTGCATCTAATGCAATATCCGATATTCGGCCCCCGAGAAATCATCCCCTTGTGGAAAGCACAACAAAGGATATTCTCGATTAGATCTAACCATCATTACTTCAGAGCAATGAGTTCATGACCCGACCCTTGTGGAAAGCACAACAAAGCCGAGTTCAATTCCTCACCCCATTGAGGCCGAGCCTTGGAGTTTAATCATGCCCTCAAACTCATGGACCTTGTGGAAAGCACAACAAATCCATGAAATGAAGACGTTCATTCACTCCATAATGATGGAGGGCCACGACGACTCCTAGAGCCACGCTTACCAGATCTAAAATTTAAGCGCGAGGGAATTCAATTTTATCTTGATCTCACCCTAGGTGGTAATATAAATATATCCAATATATTTATCGTACCTAGTAGTTTGCACAAAATAAATGCATCCAATGCAAAATTAAACGCAAGTGATAATGGACTTTAACCCTAATGTAACTAAGACATCCAGCCCGCTTCCGAAGCAGCTGGATCGTCCTCGTCGGGTGTGCTCCGCGCTTTCAAACTCCGACGCCGCATCAATTACAAATTTTACACGGCACGCAAGTCGAAAAAATTAAATTACATGTGACTCAAATTCCCGCAGCCCTTAGGACGAGTACAACAATTGAGGAAGATAGAAGTACATTGGAATTTCAACAGAGAGAGAAAGGAGGTTCGCATATCCCAATTAATTACATTAATCCAAGTCCATGATCACTTGCCAACCCATTCAAATAAAATCAATCAAGGGTTATTTTTAGAAAATAATCCCTACTTTTGATTTTAAAAATGGGATGTGCAAACAAAAATAGGCTAGTTTTGTTTAATTTTAAAATCGAAGCATGATTAACTAAAATTAAACACACAAGCAAGCCAATACAAGGTAAATAAAGTAGAGCACGTAAAGAACCATCATTTTCTACAGGGGCATGTAATTAAGATAATTAATTAAATTTAAATTTAAATTTAAATTTAATTATCCAATAATCAAATTTAAATTCAAAATTTAAACATGTCAATAATTTAAATTTAAATTCAAACTAATTATCCAATAATTTTGTTTGAAAGTAAATTTAAAATAATGCAATTATACTCAATCAGTAATTTTTTAAAATTAAAAATTTGAATTTAATAATTATCTAATAATTAAAATTCAAATATTTGAATTTTCTACATTTAACTTCAATAAAATTTAAAATTTAAATTTTTAATTATCTAATAATTAAAAATTCAAAAACTTAAATTTTACTGAAGTAACTTCAATTATTACCATTTTATCTCAAGGTAAATAGTAATTATCTCACCTCGGTAAATTCAAATCGGTTAAATAAAATTTACATTGACATTTACTTGAGATAAACAATTAACTACAGATAAAATTCTATTTAATTTACTGTGCATTTCATATATATATATCTCATATATAATTCTATATACATGCACATAATAAATTAAAAAAAACAATTTTTTTTATTAATAAAAAAATCGGCCCGCCCCCGCGGGGGGGCCGCGGGTGCCGCGTGCATCGCCCACCCGGCGGGCGCAGTGCGCCCAGGGCGCAGTGCGCCCAAACGGGCCTTAAAATTTTTATTTTTATTTTTATTTTTAAAATTTTGCTGCTTTGATGCCCAGCATCCAGGAAGAATAGAGACGCCTAGATCTCTTTCCACAAATAATAATTGAAGATTTAATCCCCTTTCAAATACGGTTCTATACGGCGATAAAAACACCGATCAGAGCGCGAACATGGCTCTGATACCACTGTAAGGTTTCGCACAGCACCTACGGGCAACGCAGCGGATAACAAAAATTTATTTTCCCGATCCCGGTGTTATGGAAAGCTTAATCTGTGCTCTAATCGGTGTTTCTAAGACCCCAACTCGCCTAATTACAGGTTGGGTATTTCACCTTGCGCGGAACGACGCTGTCCGCGATGTCCGATGCAGAATACCGAGCCGCACAGCAGTACGGCCTCTAGAGCAGATCCACATGGACCCTTGCGCAGCGACGGTACCCCCGGCACAACCTTCCCCAGCCCTTTTCACCTTCTGTAGAAAGAGAACAAGAGGGAGGAAAGGGGGAGGAGCTAATCCTCCTCCTTTTAGCTTAATGCTTGATTAGCCAAAAGGAAGTTCGAAGAAGTAGAAGAAGCTCCCGTAGGATGGCTATATATAGAGATTTGGACCTTTTCTAAAGACCTCCAAAGGACCAAAATTATATATATATCATTTCTACTATTATACATATGTATTAAGCTCCATTTACACTCCTTTCCAAAAGGAATTAAATGGAAATAATACATACATTTGTATAATAATAATCCGTCACCCAAGAATCCACTGTGTGTGATCCTCTAGGCCCATATTCACTCTAGTTTAAGGCCCCTTAACTTCTAATTCCCAATTAGAAGTAAATTAAACGTATTCTTCACTTCTACTAGAGCTGAATAATAGTTTAATTTATTCCGAACCTTCGATCACGTTGGGTCAAGCAAATCCGCGTGATCCTAGAGGACGTCGGGTTTAAACCAGCCTGTCTGGTACCTGTAAGTCCACAGTTACCGCATCGATATAATCTCTCGCTCCTTTTATGAGTCTGGTACGATCGAGGGTATGGTTTCTGTCAAACCCCATGATCGTGTCATTTGACTATGACCTCCTTAAAGTGTATGGCGTCTGTTCTAAACGAACTCATACGACCCTGGCCAGGGATTTAACGGAGCGTCAATGTCATGACCCATTAACTGTCTGATATATACCCGAGAGTGAGCGATCCCTTCTTGACCATTGATGATCTTCACACGTATCCTGGAGTGGTTAACGACTCGGCAACTCATGACTTATGGTTAAAGTCACTTAGTCAAGTGATTAAACCATTCCAATCCTCATGTAAGATCCGATCAATGCCTCAGGTCAAAGGACCAACGATGCTACTGAGACAGTTGGATCTTCAGTTGACATTAGGTATAATCAACCATATGAAGATCCAATAGCGGATCAGTTCAATGTACATCCTCCAAGGACATACACCTACACATATGTGTTGGTGCCCCGCACCAATGACCATGAGACTGGTCACTGACACATCATGTGTACTGGTTTAATAGGTAATCAAAGTCCCCGAGTGATTACCCTCCAACCAGGAACAGTTTAAGGTATGTGTTCATGTAAAGTCAGTCTCATAATCGAGATCCCATCTCGAGTTGACTTTACAACCACATATCCTAGGGACAACGTAAAGTAACATAATCGTATATTTACGCTCAAATACCACCTTATTAATAATGAACAAGATCATACATATATCGGGTCTACCCGACCCTAAATTGGCCTGTAGCACACCAACACTAACAGTCATGTACTGGACCGTTTAGAAATCCAAGTGGTCAAGTGCAGGACCGTTTGATAAGACAAAGTCTGATATATGAAAAAACCCATATCTGAAGCCTTGTGGTCTAGTGGATGGCCGTTTAATGTCCTTTAGCGGTCTAGTGAATGGCTGCTAGCAAACTCAGACGGTCAACCAGATGGCCGCTTAGGTCCAGAAATACAAAACATCGATAAGTGCTTTTCTAGACAACGGGCTTTAATGGTACAACCAGCTCGGCGTCCTAGTGGGAATCCCAGGCTCGTGGAGTCTTATGGAGGCCTTGAAACAAGATTTCCTAGTCCGTTGGAAGGAATATCCAAAGGAGAGGTCATCAAGTCCAAGATTCTGTTCTTAATGTGCAAATGTGTAACTAATGACAACATACCGGAATATGTGCCATGTACTTAAGAAAATGACTCTTAGAAGAGAGAGAATCATGATAAACCGTTGATCAAGTTAAATCATGAATCATCTATCATCTTTGAACATATATTTATTACCAGAATATATATTTTTTGGTCATAAACTAACATATGTTAAAATAATACCAATGTGCACAAAACATGAAATCTATGATGATAAACAATGAAATTAACTAAGTATATAAAACTAGTAATCAAACCAGGAAATAAACTTAGTTAACTAGGCTTATGATATATTAATTTTGGCTAATCCGCAATATGTTTGGATTAACAATACTGCAGAAAATCAGAAAATCAAACAGTCTAGAACAGAACCATTTTACCGGACAAATGGTCAGTCAGGCGACTGCTTATGCTATCGGGCTAGCGGTCTGTCGTAGGACCGTTAAGTTACCAAGCGGTCTACAGGACGACCGTTTGCTCCTGTATAAATCTGAGTTCAAATGATAGTAAAGCCAAATGCTAAACTAAGATACATCATGCATGGAAATCAACATATATAAACTTCCATAATCATGATAGAACAAATATAGGCCAACAATATGCATAGGTTCATATATTTAACAAGAAAAAAATCTTTTTTATTTTATTAGGGTTAGTTCATGCATGAGGAATAAACTTAGATGCATAGTCCTACTAAAACATGAAATTCTCAAACTACAATGCATGAAAATGCACGAAATCAGAGGGCTTTTATTCCTGACTTCAAATTTGAGCCATTCATGAGATAATATACCTCTGTCTTGGGCTTTAAATTTCGAATCTAAGGCTACAAGTCAACCCTAGTTCTCTGCTCGTCCTGAACTAAATCAGCAACTTCACGTCCTTCTATCTATTGATTCCCTTGTCATAAAGATGTGAAATTTTGAGGGTAGATAGAAGATATAAAGGGTAACAGAAAGTTCTAAAGACACCTTTACTAAATACCCGTTTAGGGCTTTGAATTCCTTGATCAATCTGGGTCGGACGCACTAATTCCTGAGTTACTTGTGTAGAATCAGCAACTTTGGAACCTTCTATTTTCCTGTAGGCTTGATCTCCTAGAACGAAATTCGAAGGGTAATGTTGACACCTAAAATATACCCGAAGAGGCCAAAGCAGGCTCACAGCTTTGAAGATCAGTCGAGGGCACAGCTCGCGTACCATCCCCGGAAGTTCCGAGAATCAGAATAGAAGAGACACGCTATTCCTAACACTTTGTTCAGCTAAAGCCATCTCTGGCTAGGCCGCTGTCTAGTACGGCTATCATTCAGGTAGTCGGGCTGATAAAACCATACCAACATTCAGGCAATCATCTGTCTGCTAAGAAAGGATGCTCAGATAATTCTGATTCTCAGAAGGTGGGATGTATAGTGTCTCACACAGGTGTTGTACAAGCCCCATGAAGTCTGGATATATATATGCCAAGAAGCCCACTGCCGGAAGGAGTCTATTAAGTGGATCCTATGCCGAATGACAGGGAAATGGGCCCAGCCCAATATGAAACGGGCGCGCCGAGGGCTGCCTGCGCCGGAAGGCTGGATGTCGGCGCGTCGGGGAGCTCACGCCGACAGTGTGAGGGCCTGGCCTCTATAAGAAGGCTGCCTTTCGACACAACGAGAGAGAGAAAAGATAGAAGAAAGAAGAAAAGGGAGACATACAAAAAGGGGATATAGAGGAATTAGCCACTGAAAGAAAGGGGGAGCTCGAGAGCCCTTCATAGAAGCTAAAGAAAAGAGAGAGAGAGGCTCGAAGGAAGGAACCAGGTGGGGTGTGCTGCTCGACGTCCTGAATGGCTGCAGTTCTCCCTCCCCCCCCCTCGTTTCTATCTGAATCTTCTTCCTTAGTTTCTTTCTGTATTTCTGCTTTCAAGCATCGTTGTTTCAATAGCATCGAGTGCCAATGTAACCCTGTTCTCAGGGACTGTGCCGGCGTGCGTCTCCTTGTCATTCTCTCCGCCGGGATGTTCCTCCCGAGCTGAGCTAGTGTAAGCCGTTTGGTTGAAGTAGTTAATAAAAGAATGGGTTGAATTCTGCCATTTATGATCATTCTTTCCTTTCTGCATCTGAGGTTTAGCCCATGTACGGCTACCGCCAGCCGTGAGTGTTTTATGGTTTATTTGCCTCTGTCTGCTGAAGCCTCTTGGCCACTGTTCTTCTCCACCTCTTAGCCACATTTCGAGGGCCTGAGACAGTCTATCTCATGGCTCCTCGTATTTGAAACAAAGAGGGATACGTTCAGGAGTTCCCGGCTAAGGCTCTGCTCCTAGTGAGGCCCCAGAGGAAAGGTGTTCTTCCCCTCGAAGTCTTCTCTCTACGATCATCCAAAACAATCTAGATTGGTGAACAAACCCCTTTTCTTCAAATGCCCAAAGCTTCTACCTCTAAACCCCTCTAAAAATCCTACTTCAGGAAGCCTCCCGGGGCGAGCCCCTCTAGGCGCAAGTCTCGCGCCGAGGGCTTGCCGCGCCGGTTGGACTTCTCCCATCGCGCCGAGCCCACCTTGTTGCTGTGCCGAGACCTATCCCTTTTCTCCGCACTGATACCTTTACATCTTCTGGCCATCCTGATGCCTTCGTGCCGATGCCGTCAAGCCATGCAGACCTTGCCCATCATATCCTGTCCCATGGGCATGCATTACCCTTTCCTCTGTCCTCATAGGAGCTATATTAAAGGGGTCAACCCCCCACATTTTACAACCCCATCAAGTCATGGAGCCCCGCCATTGCAGGTTCTCCGTTGACTGTACCGGGGATATCACAACAAAAGGGACGAGGTCCCATATGATCTGGGCCCCTTGGATCTCGGGCTACGCCCGGCTCTCATTTCGGTTTCCACTCCGACAATTCGTGAGTGGCTAGCCTATAATACCCTTTTGGCATACTCTCAAAATAAGGGGAGGTGCTGTCAAAATTTGTTCAGAGTTTTGCTCGATCGTCTAGTGTGATGTTTTTCATCGCAATTGTGTATTTAACCCCTAATTGGTGGCAAGAGCCTGAGCTATATCATCTCATGGTATCTTGGCCACCACAGGGAATATACCTTACAGTTACATGGTCTCCTTGAACCCCTCTGGGAATGAATCCACCCTTATCTTCTATCTCACCCATTCATTACCATGAAGTCCCCATTGAATGCAGAGGATACCCTTAAACTCATAAGAAACCCTCACAATACCTCAAATAAAACCAATAAGACCTTCTCCCGGCGCCAATACCTCCCGGCGCCACCTCCTCCCGGCGCCACCCATTTCCGACGCCAAACCCGCGCCCGGTGGGGGGCGCGCCGAAACCTGCAGTTTACCCCGTGCCGATTGACATGCCGTGCCGTTTGCCCTGCCGTGCCGATTGACATGCCGTGCCGTTTGCCATGCCGTGCCGTTTGCCATGCCGTGCCGATTGACATGCCGTGCCGTTTGCCATGCCGTGCTGATTGCCCTTGAGCTTCCCATCGCGCCGGGAACCCTCTCGTGCCGTCTGCCCGTCGCGCCGGGATCCCCCCGCGCCGACTCCTATCCGTGCCGTTTCACCTTATCAACAAGTGCTATTCAAACCCCGACACCTTAACAATCCCATTAAACCCAAAATCAGTCCAAACTCAAATGTCCATTCCTTATCAACTTCCGTGTTAACCTTCGTCACCTCACGAGGGAACTATGGTTCTTCACCCGGGCCCACAGAGACATATCAATGGGGGTTCTACCCCTACATTATACCGAATACGACGTTTCTTCTATCACCCCATTGACTCTCGGAGTTCTGCCCCTGCATGTCCTCCAATGGTCCTTTGAGGGGAATATTAACAAACGACATGGTGGCGGACACTGTCCCGTCATATTTAAATCCTTTTTGGATCCAGGGCTACGCCCGCCTCTCTTTTGGCTTCCATCCCGGCATTCCGTGGGTGGATGACCTATTTTCCCTCTTTGGCATAATCCAAAATAGGGGGACGTTCTGTCGGATTTACGTTATAACATTGTTATCATGTCCCGCGTAGCACGGTTTTCTTTGCATGTTTCGCATCCCGTCAGCGGAGTTAGCGTGACAGTCGTATCTCATTTTGCCCCCGAGACATCCTTTCTTGGCAATTAATCAAGGGTTGTCCTTCTTTGGAAGGACGTAATTAACGTCATCACCTTTATGGTATGACGGACTTTCGGTCTCGACACGAATATCACAGTCGACTGATTGAGTCAAGTCGAGCGCACAATAAACTGCCACTCCGGTTACTGGCACGCCTAATAAACCCAATAAAACAAAGGGTAATAAAAAAATATCCCCACAGCTCTGGCACGCCCGGTGGGACCTTTGTCTCCCTTCATCTCTTTGCCAAGAGAGGATACCTTCGGGGGCTTACCCCAAGAATACTGATTGTTTGTCTGCTCGTCTCAGGTAAACGATGACGTCATCTGGACTCACTAGTGTTGGCTTCGGCCCTGCAATCGTCGCCCACCATGCGGAGCACGGGTATCTGGCGGTACCCATGGTCTTCGGATATTTCCCACCAGCTGTAGGTTTCCCCAACTTCTTGGGGTTAGCCTTCGTTGACATGCTGCAGACGGAGTCCCGGGAGACCGTCAAAGGAAAAGTTGCTGAGGGGGTCGAGGTCCCGGAGGCTCAACATTGTGACGGCCCATCCTCGGGATCATCCCAAGTCGCCAGCTGCATGGTGCATCACATTACTCACGGGGCTCGCCCCGTCCCTGCCAAGAACTTCGGAGGTCGCTGACACCGGAACCCCCGAAGGAAGACTGATGTTGCTGTGACCAGACGGATCTCCACATCCGACAAGTCTATGCTGGTTGGAGGCCTCCGTGTCTTTCTGGACGGGCGTAAGGCCCGAGTGAGCCCAGATCGGGTAATCCCTACCATGCCAGTCCGCAACTCCTACCAGGCTCTTGCTGGAAGAAGGGCCGAAGAGGGAGAAGCCGGCCGTTATGGCCAGAGGATGTTGGCTCCTAAGCCAAGAAGATTCAAGCAGGTTTGGATCCCCAAAAAGGTCCAGCCTGTCCTGCAAGAAACTCCGATGCAATATCATCCCAGATTCGCCAGAGCAGGAAGAGACAACAAGAGGGACCTGGTCCCAAGGAAGGAGGAGACAATCGCGGAGCCGCCGCGCCGAGAAAGCTTCAGGGCCTGCGCCCGACAAGCCAATATCCCCATTATGGGAAGAAGATTGCAGCAGACTGTCGAGAGGGCTCGGTTTGCTCAGATCCCTCCGATGAGAAGTCAACAACTGTCCCTGACCCCGCACTCGGGCCGAGGGCAAGATGAGATGACCAATATGGTCAGAAGCTATTTCAAGGGGTTGGGCAACCCCTCTTTGGGTCAACAACGGCTGTTGCAGGCAGCCGCAGCTGAAGAAAACCGATGTCCGTTAACGGCAGTGGAAGAAGAAGAAGACAACTGGAAGATGACGTCATCAGTTGATGATAATGGATATGAAGAGGGCTTTGATACTCAAGCCAATGACATTACCCCCTCTCGGGAGGAACAGAAGAGGGTCTCTGTGTTCAAAAGGCTTACCTTCCCGGAGAATGTCAAGAGGAGGGTTCGCAGACAGAAATGCAGGGGGCACATCTTCACATGCAATATGGCCGGAATAGATGGCCGCTATGGAAAGCTGCCCGAGGAGCCTCGGGAGTTGGCCTGGCTAGCCGAAAGATCGGGGCCGAGCACTCGAAGGGTGGAGGCCGCAAAACAAAAACTGGCAGTGACTGAAGAGAGGCAAGCCCTACTCCGCCTCCAACAACATGATAAGGCTGTTATTCTCACAGCAAATGTGATAACGGCAGATGAAGATGAAGATGTCTTGCTTGACATCCTACCTGAGGGTGCGTCTGGCGAGACAACAGAAGCCATCCCTAGCACAGCAGCTATGGACCCGGCCGTGCTGATGATACTCCAGAGGTACCGCCAAGAAATAGAGCAGCTGAAGAAGCAATTGACGGAAAGGACAGAACAGTCCTCTGCCTCCAAGCGGCCTGATGTGCAAGCCGAATCATCAAGGGGAGTCATCAACAAAGGCGACTTCCCACCACTCTACACCCCGCCTATGCAGGCGGAGCCAAACTTGGCGACAACTCAACAACGCCCGTCACAGCCACTGGCTCCCCCGGTGCTGCCACAGGTGCGCCAGGCGCCTCTACTGCTGCATCCTCCTCCACAGGCGACCACCCTGGTCACCCCCTACTCGCAGCCGGCGCATTTCTACCCGGAACCGGTCGACCCAACCACCATGAGCCAAATGATGGTGGAAAGGATGATCGAAATGAAGCTCGCTGAAAGGGCTGAAGGTGACTATGTTGTGTTCGATGCGTATAGGGTTCCATACCCGCCGCATCATGCTGCCAAGCGGCTCCCTCCCGGGATCAGCAAGCCGCCGAAGTTCGACAAGTTCAACGGGAAGGGATCCCCGAAGGAACATATCGCCTACTACATGACCGTCATGGGTGACTTAGCCACCGACGAGTCATACCTACTAAAGTTCTTCGGGTCCTCACTCACAGGGCTCGCCTTTGAATGGTACTCCAGCCTCCCGGCCGGGTCGATCAGCGACTGGTCGGACATGCAGAGGAAGTTCAGAGAAAGGTTTCATGTTACAGAAAGGGAGGTCACAGTGGCTGAACTTTATTCAACAAGACAGAGGGCAGATGAGACCGCTCTCGACTACATCAAGAGGTGGAGGAACCTCGGAATGAGATGCAAGCGGCCCCCGCACCAGGAGGATGCCGTGCAGATCTGCAAACAGAATCTCAGGAGAGAGGTGCTGGAAAAGATGATTGGCATGGAAATCCGGTCGTTCGACCGTCTGAACAATATTGTGGCCGAAGTGGAGGCTTTCCTAGCAAAACCAGCTCCCACACCAAATGCCCCTACTGCACAAAAGGGCAAGGCAACAGAACGGCGCCAGGCACCGAAAGAAGCAAATGCCCTTGATATCAAGACATTTGAACAGCAAAAAGATAAAGGCAAGAAGACAGCTGCTCCTCAGCCTGCCAAGACCGGAGACGGCGAAGAAGGTCCATCCCTCCGGGATAAAATGAAGAAGCCCTACTCTTTCCCAAAGGAGAAGACCAGGATCCTATTTGACTGGGTTACCCAGTATGATAAGGTCACCTTGCCTGAGCCGAGGAGGCCGGAGGACCTGAAAAGAAGAGACAGCCCAAGATTCTGCCCTTACCACCAGATGCTGGGACATCCGATTGAAGACTGTTATGTTTTCAAGGATATTATCGAAAGCATGGTAAAGAAGGAAGAAATAGAATTGGGGGAGTACAAGGTTGACCCTCCACAACCACATGCGGCGCCCATAAGAAGAGCCGCCGTCAACATGGTCTCTCTGTACCAAGCCTTGTCTGAAGAGACCGCAGAAGCCAGTACTCAGCACACATATGAAGCTTGCTTTCTGACCCCAATAAAAGAACAAAAGGGATGGCAGCAAGTCCCTGCAAAAGCCAAGAGAAAGGCTCTGCCTCGCCCGGCACCGGGGGCACATGTTCGTGGCGTCACACCACGACCCCCTCCACCGGTAACAACACCTGTGTGGACCAATCCACCAGCAGTTATCCGGATACCTACCCGCAATCGGAGGAGGCAGACTCCATTGCCGGTGGTCAAGAAGATCAGCCCAGAAGCTCAGCGGCTGCAGGACTATATAAATGGGCTAGATGAGTATGTGCAGCCCGAGCTAGAACCTTTGCTGGTACGGGATCATCTCCCATGGCAGGAGCTAGAACAGCTTTCACTGAAGCAAGAAGAAGAAGCTGACAAGGCATCAAACAGGGATGGCAGCCTGTTCTGGGGGCAGGCACCAGCCAAAGAAAAGAAAAGAAGACAAAGAAAGAAGGGAAGGGCCGGCAAGGCTACAACGGGGATGGTCCTCTCTTGCAACACCCTCTCTGCTCTGTTCAATCTGCCCAGTGAAGAGGATGAGGAAGAAATTTGCTTCACACCCGCCACTGAAGCAAGCCAGGTTGAAGCCACAGCTGCTGCACATGCGACCCGGTCGGGTCGAAGGTGGGGGCATCAGCCGCCCGCCAACCATAATATTATCTTCAGAGGGGAGCAACCCTACCAGATACCCCCTTCGGAGGTCAGGGGAGCTCAGATCCCTCCTCCGTCAGGATTGTATGACCAAAGTGGAGGTAGCACTCACGCTCCTTCATTTCTGGAATTCATAAAGATGTCAAAAGGGAAGATGCCATGCCGGGAGGATGAACCAACGACCGGGGGCAATCACCCGCAGCTCCAGCAATCTCCCGGATTGCCAGAAGAGACAGAAGTTTGGCCGACAGTAGCCAGCGAAGAGCAGCCAGGAGGTAACCCCGGGCAAAAGGGTACAGCCTCCGAGTCTGATAAAGCAGGTCCGTCAGGGGCCGCAGTCCAAACAGCCTTCAGGCCCAAGTGGGCAGATGAAATGAAGCTATCCAATGTCCGAGCTGGAAGTCAGGTGGTCAAGCTACTGAAAAAGCTCCCGGCAAGATTCACTGTCTGGGAAATTCTCTCTCTCAGTGACGAGACTAGACAGCCAATCATTGCCGCTCTCCAGACGCCAGCCCAATATGAAGCCTGCCTAGCTGAGGTGCTGCCAGAGGCCAGCATGACCTTCACACAGGAGGACATGTTACTCCCCACCGCCAGTCATAACAGACCTCTCTATATGAGGGGACATCTAAATGGCAGAGAACTGAACAGAATCCTCGTAGACCCCGGGGCAGCTATTAACATTCTACCCTACAGGATCTACGAGAGGCACTATTTCAATGTGCATCTGCAGAAGGTCGGGGACATGCGTATCGCCGGCTTCAATCAGAAGTGCGAAGTATCGCTAGGAGTAGCAGAGTTCACACTCACCCTAGTGGACTTTGTCACCAAGGTGCAATTTCATGTCATTGATTCCCGCACCTCATACAAGGCGCTGCTTGGCCGCCCTTGGCTACATGAGAATATGGTGGTACCTTCCACGCTTCTCCAATGCATCAAATACAGCCTGGATGGGAAGGAGGAGAGAGTATTTGCTGATCTCCACCCGTTCGAAGTGTTCGAATGCCACTTGGCAGATGCTCCTCTATATGCGGAACGGTCACAAAAGGCCCCTGCAGTCAAGACCTCTTCTAGCACAATAAAAGGCACTTCCAAAACAGAATGGTTCCCTCCGCCGCCGCGAGGATATGTCGAGCCCAAGGTGGTTTCACACATCACTGTCACTGGGGATGTGGGCCGGATAGCTCCTCCCGCCATCTATCCCGAAACTAATAAAGTCAGGGTTGATCAACAACACGACTACATCGGGATCCCCGAAGGTCTTACCAAGCCGATTTTCAGCCTCAACAATACCACTGTCGAGCCCCTCAAAGCATGGGAGGTGGCACAGATGGGTGGTCCTAGCAGCATGTTCTATACAGCTGAAGAACACCCTACACAGGAAGACACTGATTGTCGTCTGCCCGAAGATATAAACAACCCCTCCATACCTATACAGGGGTTGACATTCATAACAAATCAAATGGCCGAGATGTTCCAGAAGCAGCACATCCCTTCCGGCCAACCTCGCAAGAGGAAAGAAGCATTCTAGAAGCTATGGTATCCTCCAAGCCTAGACAAAGAAATGAGGCGTGTCACTCAGCATCCGGGATTGGGTTTCACCCTCGAAGAATACTATTATAGTGGGCGTTATGAAGTAGACACCATCTCTGCTTTTTACCCGATGGAGGATAACCCACTGGGGGCAGACACTGATCAACAGCCGACAGAAGTTGAAAGCTTTCAGCCAGCTCAGTCGGGAAGTCCGGAACCCGAGGCTATGTTCCCTTGCCGCTGTTGGGAACAGGTCTACCCGGAAGATACGGCTCTTCAGGCCAAATTTGACACAGCTAGCAGCAGTGAAGCTGAAGAGGTGGAAGAAGCAGAGTGGCCTCCCGCCGGTGGCCCTCCTTTATTCATGATGTCAGCACTTCTCGAACCAGTCAGGGAAGCCTCCCCCAAGCCTGGTCAAGAAACAAATGCTGCTAGAAGAGAAATGGTCGTCTGCACTGGGGGCATGGTGGCTCAAGGGACCAAGATCTCTTCATCCTGTGCCAGAGAGCTACAAAGCCACTCTAATGACAAATGATCGCCCGCCCATGGTGACTGCAATCTCCTCAGCAGGGACTGAGGCAATCCACTCGCCCCTTGAAGCTGCTGGCAAAGTAAACCTGTTGGCAGAGCAGTGCATGCAACCACTATCAGCCGAACAAGAAATTCCTGGCAGAACTCAAATAGAGCAAGACGAAGGGATCGAGGTCCTTGACCTCGAAGAGGATATACCAGACTTTGTCGACCTCCAGCCTGCACCCCCTGAGATAGAAGACGGAGATCAAGCTACAGTCGATGAACTGATAGAAATCAATTTGGGAAGCAAGGATGACCCCAGGCCAACCTTCCTCAGCGCCCAACTATCTACCGAAGAACAGGGGATGTACATCCAGCTGCTACAAGAATACCGGGATTGTTTTGCCTGGACTTACAGAGAAATGCCGGGACTAAGCCCCTCGGTCTCACAGCATGAGCTGACCATAAATCCTGGGGTGGAGCCGGTGAAACAGCCCCCTAAGCGCATGAGGCCAGAACTCATCACTCAATTCTGCAAAGAGGTCGACAAGCTCATTGATGTGGGTTTTGTCGAGGAAAATCAATACACCACGTGGTTGGCTAACATTGTACCCGTGAAAAAGAAGAATGGACAGATCTGGATATGTGTTGATTTTCGAGATTTGAATAAAGCCTGCCCTAAGGATGACTTCCTAGTGCCAATAACGGAGGTCATGATAGATGCAACCACTGGTCATGAGGCCCTATCATTTATGGATGGGTCATCTGGCTATAACCAGATATGGATCGCGGAACATGACCGGATCCACACTACCTTCCGGACACCCAAAGGCATTTATCACTACAAAAGAATGCCGTTCGGATTAAAGAACGCCGGCGCAACTTATCAGCGGGCGATGACTAGAATATTTGATGAGCTGCTATACCATAAGGTCGAATGCTACATAGACGACCTGGTAGTCAAGACCAAAAAGAAAGAAGACCATCTGCAAGACCTCCGAGTCATTTTTCAGAGGCTAAGGCAGTATGAATTGAAAATGAACCCTATGAAGTGTGCGTTCGGAGTCTCGAGCGAAAAGTTCTTGGGTTTCATTGTCAGATATCGGGGGATTGAAATAGACCCCGCAAAGATCAAGGCGATTCAGGAATTACCCTCGCCAAGGAACCTCTCTGAGCTAAGATCCCTTCAGGGCCGCCTTGCATACGTCCGGCGATTTATATCCAATTTGTCAGGGCGGTGCCACCCCTTTCACAAGTTAATGATGAAGGATGTCCCCTTCTACTGGGACGAAGAATGCCAGATAGCCTTCGACAAACTGAAAGATTATCTGAAAACTCCTCCAGTGCTGGGTGCGCCGGTAAAAGGGCAGCCGTTGATTCTCTACATAGCAGCTACACACAACTCTCTGGGGGCAATGCTAGCCCAGAATAATGAAGAAGGAAAAGAACAAGCCCTCTATTATCTCAGTCAAAGAATGGTAAGAACTGAGGAAAAATACACCTACATCGAGAAGATCTGCCTGGCACTGGCCTTCGCAGTTAAGAAATTGCGGCACTACATGCTTTCGCACGAAGTTAGGCTGATTTCCAGGGAGGATCCGCTCAGATACATCATGTCTCGACCGGCCCTCAAAGGCCGCTTGGGCAAATGGGCAGTGATTCTTATGGAGTATGACATCTCCTATGTACCGCAACGGGCCGTCAAGGGCCAGGCTATTGCAGACTTCTTTGCTGAACATCCATTACCCGAAGACTGCCCTCTGGAGCCAGAACTTCCTGAAGATGAAACTTTAGAGGTCAGCCAGGTGCGGCCCTCCCCATGGCAGCTGTATTTTGATGGTGCTTCCAGAATTGACACCGCAGCAACGGGACCAACCAGGGTCCACGCAGGAGCAGGCATAGTCTTGAAATCTCCTGAAGGGAAAGTCACACACACGTCATGCTCAATAAATAAGCCCTGCACAAATAATGAAGTAGAATATGAAGCCCTCATAATCGGGCTACAGGTTGCTCTGTCCATGGGAATTCAAATGATAGAGGCATTCGGAGACTCCATGCTGGTTATAAAACAATTGGACGGGGAGTTTGAGGTACGAAAATAGGAGCTCATCCCTTACTATCAACTGGCCTTGCACCTAATGGCAAGATTCTATTTTATTAGCATCAAGCACATTAGCCGAGGACATAATGCTCAAGCTGACGCCCTCGCAAAGCTGGCAAGTTCCTTGGCGGTCCCGCCTGATACGAGCCTGAATATATCAGTCATCAACCGGCGGCAGGTCCCCAGCATGATAGAAGCTCTAGCTGGTGAACAAGCTGATGAGGTAGCAGTTGCTGAAGCAGTCCAGCAGCCCGACTGGCGGGAGTACCTCCTGCATTGGTTCCAACACCAACAACTTCTGAAGGTGAAAGAACAGAAAATGAAACTCCTGAGAGTCAAAGATTCCTATGAGATGAGGAATGGGACATTGTTTCGAATAATGGCAGATGCCCAGAAGAAGGTATTACTTCGATGCCTATCTCCAGGGGAGGCCAAGCAGGTAATGCAAGAAGTTCATGCCGGGTCAGCCGGGGCACACCAGGTCTGTCCGAAAATGAAAATCGAAATAAAGAAATTGGGTTATTATTGGCCCACTATATTTGATGATTGCTGCAAGTTTGCTAAGGCTTGTCAGAAATGTCAAGAACATGCCAATATATCAAGAAGGCCTCCAGTGCCTCTACATCCTACCTTACCAAGCTGGCCATTTGCATAGTGGGGTACAGACGTGGTGGGGCCACTACCAGCATCTTCGTCAGGGTGTAAATACATCTTAGCAGCTACAGATTACTTCTCCAGGTGGGCGGAAGCAGTGGCACTAAAAGAAGTCACAGGGGAATTAGTTGCGAGATTCTTCTGACAGAATATAATATTCCGGTTTGGGATCCCCAGCCGAATCATTTCCGACAACGGCAGCCACTTCAGGAATCAGAAGGTTTATCGGCTAGCTGACAAATACAAGATTGATTGGAGAACATCATCTCCCTACTACCCTCAGGCCAATGGACTTGCAGAAGCCTTTAACAAGACGATGTGCACTCTGCTGGCGAAAATTGTCAAGACGGACAGAAGAGACTGGGAAGAAAGAATGTATGAAGCACTCTGGGCCTACCGTACGGTCTACAAGACCCCTACCGGCTGCTCACCCTACTCCCTTGTATATGGCTCAGAGGCCGTGGTGCCGATTGAGCTGGAGATCCCCTCATTGCGAGTCGCCATCCAGCATGGATTGGCGGGCAGCGAACAAGCCAACATAGAAAGAAGACTAGAAGAGCTCGCCGAGCTTGAAGGAAAGCGTCTCCGGGCGCAACAGAATATTCAACTCTATCAAGCCCGTATGGCCTGTGCTTTTGATAAGTTGGTCAAGGGTCGAGAATTCAAGAAAGGAGACCTGGTAATGGTTAAAAGAAGAGAGGTGATGGCCTCTAACCCCAAGGGAAAGTTAATTGAAAACTGGGTTGGACCCTATGTCATCCACCGAACATATGAAGGGGGTGCATATATCCTCGCGGATCATAGAGGAGTTATCCAATTCTCCCCCCTTAATGGAAAGCACCTGAAGCTGTATCACACAGTGCAACCGGCTTTCCCCGAATAATCTATCTTCACCCTCGGTCTAGTGGCTTTCCGCTCTAGTCAAACTACACTCATCTTGGTCTAGTGGCATTCCGCCCTGATCGAGCTATCCCTCCTCGGTTTAGTGGCACTCCGCCCTAGTCGAGCTACCCCTATCTTGGTCTAGTGGCATTCCGCCTTGATCGAGCTACCTTATCTTGGTTTAGTGGCTTTCCACCCTAGCCAAACTACCTCTCCTTGGTCCAATGGCATTCCGCCCTGATCGAGCTACCCCTTATCTTGGTCTAGTGGCATTCCGTCCTGATCGAGCTATCCTTCCTTAGTTTAGTGGCATTCCGCCCTGATCGAGCTACCTTGTCTTGGTTTAGTAGTTTTCCGCCCTAGCCAAACTACCTTTCCTTGGTCTAGTGGCATTCCGCCCTGATCGAGCAACCCTCATCTCGGTCTAGTGGCATTCCGCCCTGATCAAGCTATCTCTCCTTGGTCTAGTGGCATTCCGCCCTGATCAAACTACCCTTATCTTGGTTTAGTGGCATTCCGCCCTAGCCGAGCTATCCTTCCTTGGTTTAGTGACATTCCGCCCTGATCGAGCTGCCTTATCTTAGTTTAGTGGTTTTCCGCCCTAGCCAAACTACCTTTCCTTGGTTTAGTAGCATTCCACCATAGCCAAACTACCTCTCCTTGGTCCAGTGGCATTCCGCCCTGATCGAGCTACCCTCATCTCGGTCTAGTGGCATTCCGCCCTGACCGAGCTATCCCTCCTTGGTTTAGTGGCATTCCGCCCTAGCCGAGCTACCCCTATCTTGGTATAGTGGCATTCCGCCCTGATCGAGCTACATTATCTTGGTTTAGTGGCTTTCCGCCCTAGCCAAACTACCTCTCCTTGGTCCAGTGGCATTCCGCCCTGATCGAGCTACCCCTTATCTTGGTCTAGTGGCTTTCCGTCCTGATCGAGCTATCCTTCCTTGGTTTAGTGACATTCCACCCTGATCGAGCTACCCTCATCTCGGTCTAGTGGCATTCTGCCCTGACCGAGCTATCCCTCCTTGGTTTAGTGGCATTCCGCCCTACCCGAGCAACCCCTATCTTGGTGTAGTGGCATTCCACCCTGACCGAGTTATCCCTCCTTGGTTTAGTGGCATTCCACCCTAGCCGAGCTACCCCTATCTTGGTATAGTGGCATTCCGCCCTGATCGAGCTACCTTATCTTGGTTTAGTGGCTTTCCGCCCTAGCCAAGTTATCCCTCCGTTGTCCAGTGGTATTCCGCCCCGATTGAGCTACCCTTATCTTGGTCTAGTGACATTCCGCCCTGATCGAACTACCTTTCCTTGGTCTAATGGCACTCCGCCTTAGCCGAGCTCTCAAAAGAATACACCATATTGCCGTTATGAGCCTTACACTCGAATCGGCGAAAGATCATTCCTTTGCGTTAGCATTCAGCCCTTGCTAACAAATATCTCGCTCTGCTCGGCACAAGGCCCGATGCTCCGGCCAATAGCTATCTACCATCAGCCAAGGGTCGGACATCACGCTTCGACCTGCCACCCGAATTCAAAAAAAAAAGAAAGAAAAGAAAACGAGGTTAAAAATAGAGATACCCCGCCAGACTTGTTCCTATATTAGGACAAGTGCAAAAATGGCTATAACCCGGCTGTGGCAAAAACCCGAAAGGACGCTACAGGCAAAATCGGGTACCCCGCCACGTGAAAACCCGACAGGGCGCGTGGGCAAAAGCAAGAGGGGGCTGGCTTCGGCGAAAACCCGAAAGGGCGCCTGGGTCGGTAAAGTGGTAATTTAAAAGTTCCTCTTTTATCCTCCACCTGATGAAACTCCACAAGGGACAATCATCAAAAGTCCCACCGGAAATCCTTTAACAAACCCATAATCGACTCCCGTCATCATCGGCGAGATCGATCGATCTCTACCACTAACTTGGACCTTCCGTCCCTGTTAATAATCCTAACTTTGCTTCGGCATGTGACCCATGCTGATGAATAAACCCATATTCGACCCTCGTCATCATCGGCGAGATCAGTCGATCTCTACCCCTAACTTGGACCTTCCGTCCCTGTTAATAATCCTATCTTTGCTTCGGCATGTGACCCATGCTGATGAACAAACCCATAATCGACCCTCGTCATCATCGGCGAGATCGGTCGATCTCTACCCCTAACTTGGACCTTCCGTCCCTGTTAATAATCCTATCTTTGCTTCGGCATGTGACCCATGCTGATGAATAAACCCATATTCAACCCTCGTCATCATCAGCGAGATCGATCGATCTCTACCCCTAACTTGGACCTTCCGTTCCTATTAAATAATCCTATCTTTGTTTCGGCATGTAACCTATGCTGATTAATAAACCCGTGTTCGACCCTCGTTATCATCGGCGAGATCGGTCGACCTCTACCCTTAACTCGGATCTTACATCCTTTGCTTCGACATTTAACCAGTGTCGACGAAATAAACCCAGGACCAATCCTTGTTATCATCAGCAAGGCCAGCCAGCTTTCTCGCGGTCCAGTTCTTCTGTACTCCGAATTCAAAAAAAGAAAGAAAAGAAAATAGGGTTAAAAATAGAGATACCCCGCCAGACTTGTTCCTATATTAGGACAAGTGCAAAAATGGCTATAACCTGGCTGTGGCGAAACCCGAAAGGGCGCTACAGGCAAAATCGGATACCCCGCCACGTGAAAACCCGACAGGGCGCGTGGGCAAAAGCAAGAGGGGCTGGCTTCGGTGAAAACCCGAAAGGGCGCTTAGGTCAGTAATGAGAATAAAATACATATATATATATATATGAACGATGAATAGTGATAATCCACCCTCCGTCCTGAAGACCCTTCACAGGGTCGAAGCGGAGTCTTCGTCCAATAATCCGCCTACATGTACTTATTTTCTACCCTTTCGACCCTTGTCACCATCGGCAAGATCGGTCGCTACCCCTTTCCGGTTCTTGTCATCATCGGTAAAACTGTCTACCCTTTCGACCCTTGTCACCATCGGCAAGATCGGTCGCTACCCCTTTACGGTTCTTGTCATCATTGGCAAAAACCGTCTACCCCTTTCGACCCTTGTCACCATCGGCAAGATCGGTCGCTACCCCTTTACGGTTCTTGTCATCATTGGCAAAAACCGTCTACCCCTTTCGACCCTTGTCACCATCGGCAAGATCGGTCGCTACCCATTTCCGGTTCTTGTCATCATCGGTAAAACCGTCTACCCTTTCGACCCTTGTCACCATCGGCAAGATCGGTCGCTACCCCTTTCCGGTTCTTATCATCATCGGCAAAACCGTCTACCCTTTCGACCCTTGTCACCATCGGCAAGATCGGTCGCTACCTCTTTACAGTTCTTTTCATCATCGGTAAAAACCGTCTACCCCTTTCGACCCTTGTCACCATCAGCAAGATCGGTCGCTACCCCTTTACAGTTCTTGTCATCATCAATAAAAATCATCTACCCCTTTCGACCCTTGTCACCATCGGCAAGATCGGTCGCTACCCCTTTCCGGTTCTTGTCATCATCGACAAAACCGTCTACCCTTTCGACCCTTGTCACCATCGGTAAGATCAGTCGCTACCCCTTTCCGGTTCTGGTCATCATCGGCAAAAACCGTCTACCCTTTCGACCCTTGTCACCATCGGCAAGATCGGTCGCTACCCTTTCCGGTTCTTGTCATCATCGGCAAAAACCGTCTACCCTTTCGACCCTTGTCACCATCGGCAAGATCGGTCGCTACCCTTTCCGGTTCTTGTCATCATCTGCAAAAACCGTCTACCCCTTCGACCCTTGTCACCATCGGCAAGATCGGTCGCTACCCTTTCTGGTTCTTGTCATCATCGGCAAAAACTGTCTACCCCTTTGACCCTTGTCACCATCGGCAAGATCGGTCGCTACCCTTTCCGGTCCTTGTCACCGTCGGCAAGACCGTCTACCCTCTCGACCCTTGTCACCATCGACAAGGTCGGTCAACATTTCCCCGAATCAGGGTCAATAATGGGATTACTACAAGCAACCAGCAGTCGCATTTCCGACGTCTCTTGTCGGCAAGGCTTACGTCTGTGCCAATCTGGCGACCGTTAGAACCCCGTCACGCGGTGGAGCGAGGCCCCCATCCTTTCTCTGAAAGGGTGGACGCTCTCCCGCGACACAGACATGGGTACATTTCCAAGAAGGTCGCCAAAGGTGCCACAAGGTGTGATAGAATGCAAATGCAAGAATGAACACCTAAAATAGCAAAAGGAAACTTCTATTTCATTACAAAAAGAGGAAATGAATAAAAAAGGAGCCCTTCGTAGGGGACAAATTACAAAGGAAGATCAGCTAAGACCGCCTGAAAATATCTGCAAAGTCAACAAGCCCAACATGAGGAGCCGCCCCCAGTTCATGGAGCTGCATTTCTTCCTCCTGAACGCGAGTCACCTCAGTCTCCAGGGACGTGACTCGACCCTCCAGTAAAGAAGTTTTCTCGATGCCCTTGACTTCTGCAGCCTCCAACTGCGGTATCTCAGCTTCTATGGTAGCCAATTCAGCACGGAGTTCTTCCCGTCGACTACGTAGAATATGTGCCTGGGCTGCGGAAGTCTCGACTTGAGCCCTACTCTCCTGAAGATCAGAGATAAGAGACGTCAGCTCCGCCTGACAGTCAGCTTTCTGCAGCTTAAGGGCCGCCAGCCGGTCGCCCATCATCTTCCCAAGAAAATCCCGGCGGTTCACAAACTTCAGCAGGAAAAGCACCCGCTGGGTCCAGATATCTAAAGGGCAGCCTAATGCCTAAAGCTCGATCGTCAGTCGCACAGCCACTTCCTTCAACTGGGGGTAAGACAGTGTCGGCTGAGATTCCACAACCTGACGCAACATCTCTAGATGCTGCCAGACAAATTCCTCTGATGAAGTAAAGCCCAGGGAAGCTGCCGGAGCTACCTCAAAGGTCACCTACCTGTCTATGGAAGCCCATAAGCCGATGTCCAGCTCAGAAGAAGAAGATGGAACGGCCACCAGAACCGAAGCAGCAGATACCGCGGTAGCATGTTCTTGCTCCGTCAGGCTCCTCGAAGAACTCCCTTCCACAGATGCTGGGAGGGGCAGAATTCCTAACTCTATCTCTGGCACGGATGGAGCTGCAAGGTCAGGTGCGATGGTCATTATGGCCGCCGGTACAAAGGCAGAACCCCTTGATGGGTCGACTTCAGCTCTCAACTCTATCACCGGCACCGGGGTGAAGCTCTCTCCCAGCGGGCTCGCCTCCATGGATGACACCTCCGCAGCTGCATGTATTCTTACTGGCACAGGGCGGAGTAGAGTAATTGTCCCTGAAGGAGACGTGGTGGCCAACGGTAGCAGATCTGAGGCCTCCGATGAAACCATAATAGCGCCAGAAGTTGATACTGGGGAATGAATGGCGGCCTCAGGTTCCTAGAATGAAGATTCATGTGAACACCGAGGTGGCAGAAAAGAACGCGAAAAGATATGCGGCTCTACAAAGGGACGGGCAGAACTTACTATGACTGCAGCATCCATCTCTTCAAGCGCCTGAATGGAAGATTCTAACTCTGCAGATGAAGCAGTAAAGGGAGGGGTTATCTCCACCTCCATGTCCAATCCAGCAAATTCCTCCTGCAGCATTCCCTCGGACGATGCCATTGTCAACCTCGGAGGGCTAAAAATCAAAGAACCGCTTGACGGTATGAAGGGAGCCGCTGCCCCTTTGCTGACTACCGCAGATACTTGTTCGTCACCTTCTGAAGAGTGATAGTCAATCTCTTCGTCAGAAGGGGTGGCAGAGCTACTGGAAGAAATATCTATGCTGATCTCAGGTTGGCCCGCCTCCTCTATCGCCTGGCGGGACGCCGAGCGGGTGATCACATGCCGCAGTGGGATAGCACCTTTCTTCAGCACAGTCTTATGTCCTGCGAGCCGTGAAGGAGCATCCACGACGAGCGCCTCGATCGATGTGCTGACCGCTCCTGCCACTGCAACAAACATATACGTAAGGCATAGCAAAAAGCTCAATAAGAAAAAGGAATCTGAAGGACTACAGTTGTTCGGCTCACCCTCAGCCTCGCTGGCAGGCGTAGGAGAAGGAAGTCTGACATCCTCCTCAACAGTGGGGAGACTCTCCCCCTCTGCTTCAGTTGTCTCAGCCACCCTTACCATGGCTATGACGGAAGGCCCTATTTCTCCTGCCTCCAGGGCGGCTTCCTCAACACATGTGGTGTCAACCACTCCTTGAGCTGAAGTTATGAAAAGAAGACGTCAAAAGAATGAAAACGTCATGAAAAGAGCACTCCCTTAGACCACAAAGGAAAAATGATGTCACCTTCAGCTGCTTGCTGGGTGGCCTCTTTCTGAGCGGCAAACTGCTCAAATGATGGCACCTCGGGCAGGGGAGTCTCGGCCGCGTCAGTCGGAGTCCGCTTGGAGGAAGTTTTCCGAGCTTTCTTCGCTCGACCTATAACAACTTTCATTGCAGAGGGCGCTCTCTTTTTGCCAGGCGACAGTGGAGTAGTAGTCGGCGCTGGGGCAGGAACCTCAAAATACTCCGGTTTCTGTGCCTGAGAGATAATTTTTCTATAAAGCCCCTACTGCTTTATATCCGGGCGGTCTGTCAAATGAAGCACATGCCATTATGAAGGAGCCGAGCAACAAACTAATCTACATGTCAACGGAGGAGCACTTACCTGCCCGGCCGTTGTAAAAAGACGAGAGTGGCCAATACTGATAAGCCACCTCCTTGCTTCGGGATGCAGCCTCCCGAACGAGCCAGCAGATGTCACCAATCTTTTTGCACTTCTCAACTAAGTCGGCCAAGTCCGCATGCCCGTGGGAAGCTATACAATGATATAAGCCGAGGTGGTCAAAACCCCAGACATCGGCATAATGAAAAGATGCAAATAGAGGCTTGTCTAGAACACTGGCTACGGGACTCTCAAGGGTCAGTCCGTGGATACTCATTAAGACAAACAGCCAAGACGTATGTTGATAATATGTCGGGGTTTTATCCTCTCTGTTAACAAACGCCCGGCACGGGCAAAAGCGATCCACCTCGCTCTTCCATGAAACTGCTTTGGAGAGCGGCTCCTCAATAGGGAACGGGTACTGCTGAAGCTCCAGGCGGGTGTTAGTGTTGGTGTGCTACAGGCCAATTTCGGGTCGGGTAGGCCCAATAGTTGTACGATCTTGTTCATTATTAATAAAGTGGTATTTGAGCGTAAATATGCGATTGTGTTACTTTACGTTGTCCCTAGGATATGTGGTTGTAAAGTCAGCTCGAGATGGGATCTCGAACATGAGATTGACTTTACATGTACACATACCTTAAACTGTTCCTGGTTGGAGGGTAATCACTCGGGGACTTTGATTACCTATTAAACCAGTACACATGATGTGTCAGTGACCAGTCTCATGGTCATTGGTGCGGGGCACCAACACATATGTGTAGGTGTATGTCCTTGGAGGATGTACACTGAGCTGATCCGCTATTGGATCTTCAGATGGTTGATTATACCTAATGTCAACTGAAGATCCAACGGTCTCAGTAGCATCGTTGGTCCTTTGACCTGAGACATTGATCGGATCTTACACGAGGACTGGAATGGTTTAATTACTTAGCTAAGTGACTTTAACCATAAGTCATGAGTTGCCGAGTCATTAACCACTCCAGGATACGTGTGAAGATCATCAATGGTCAAGAGGGGATCGCTCACTGTCGGGTATATATCAGACAGTTAATGGGTCATGACATTGACGCTCCGTTAAATCCCTGGCCAGGGTCGTGTGAGTTCGTTTAGAACGGACGTCATACACTTTAAGGAGGTCATAGTCAAATGGCACGATCATGGGGTTTGACAGAAACCGTACCCTCGATCGTACCAGACTCATAGAAGGAGCGAGGGATTATATCGATGCGGTAACTGTGGACTTACAGGTACCAGACAGGTTGGTTTAAACCCGGGGTCATCTAGGATCACGCGGATTTGCTTGACCCAACGTGATCAAAGGTTCGAAATAAATTAAACTATTGTTCGGCTCTAGTAGAAGTGAAGAATACGTTTAATTTACTTCTAATTAGGAATTAGAAGTTAATGGACCTTAAACTAGAGTGACTGTGGGCCTAGAGGATCACACACAATGGATTCTTGGGTGACGGATTATTATTATACAAGTGTATGTATTAATTCCTTTTAATTCCTTTTGGAAAGGAGTGTAAATGGAGCTTAATACATATGTATAATAGTGGATAGGACATATATACAGTTTCGGTCTTTTAGAACCCTTTTCTAATAAACCTAAACTCTATATATAGCCATCTACGTGAGTTCATTCGAACTCTTGACTTCTCCTTCCAACCCCCCCCTTAATGCTAATCAAGCATTAAGCATTAAGGAGAGGATTAACCTCCCCCTTTCTCCCTCTTGCTCTCTCTCTCTCCTGAAGGTGATTGAGCTGGGGAAGGTCGTGCCGGGGAGGTACCGTCGCTGCGCAAGGATCCGTGTGGATCATCTCTAGAGGCCGTACAGCTGTGCGGGTCGGTTTTTCTGCATCGGGCTTAGCGGACAGCGTCGTTCCGCGCAAGGTGAAACACGCAACCCGTAATTAGAATATTAGAAACACTGATTAGAGCACAGATTAAGCTTTCCACAACACCGGGATCGGGCAAATGAATTTTTGTTATCCGCTGCGTCGCCCGCAGGTGCTGTGCGAAACCTTACAGTGATATCAGAGCCAGGTTCGCGCTCTGGTCGGTGTTTTTAGCGCCGTTTAGAACCATACTTTAGGGGAAATTAAATCTTCAATTATTATTTGTTGAAAGAGATCTAGGCGTCTCTGTTCTTCCTGGATGCTGGGCATCCAAGCAGCAAATTTTTTTTTAAAAAAAAATATTAAAACAAAATATTGCGCCCGCCGCGTGCGCCGCGTGGGCGGCGCACGCGGCACCCGTGGTCAGCGCCCGTGGGCGCTGACCGCGGGGGGGCGGGCGGGGCGGCGCCCGCGTGCGGGCGCGTCGCGTGGCGGGCCGCGCCCACCACGCGGCGAGCATTTTGATATATATATATATATATCTAATATATATATTTAGATATGCTTCAATAAATTAAAAAATAAAATAAGCAAATTTTTTTTCTTATTTTAAATTATATAGAATTTTATTTCATAAGTTAAATAGTATTATCTCAATAGTAAATGTCGAATGGTAAATTTTATTTAACGGATTTGAATTTACCAAGGTGAGATAATTACTTTTTATCTTGAGATAAAATGGTAATAATTGAAGTTACTTCAGTAAAATTTAAGTTTTTAAAATTTTAATTATTAGATAATTAGAAAATTCAAATTTTAAATTTTATTGAAGTTAAATGTGGAAAATTCAATTATTTGAATTTTAATTATTAGATAATTATTAAATTCAAATTTTGAAATTTAAAAAATTACTAATTGAAGATAATTGCATTATTTTAAATTTATTTTCAAACAAAAATTATTAGATAATTAGTTTAAATTTAAATTTAAATTATTGGCAAGTTTAAATTTTAAATTTAAATTTGATTATTAGATAGTTAAATTTAAATTTAAATTTAATTAATTATCTCAATTAGATGCCCCTGTAGAAAATGATGGTTCTTTACGTACGTTACTTTATTTACCTTGTATTGGCCTGCTTGTATGTTTAATTTTAGTTAATCATGTTTTGATTTTTAAAATTAAACAAAGCTAGCCTGTTTTTGTTTGCACATCCCATTATTAAATTCAAATGTAAGGATTATTTTCAGAAAATAACCCTTGATTGATTTTATTTGAATGGGTTGGCAAGTGATCATGGACTTGGATTAATGTAATTAATTGGGGTCTGCGAACCTCCTTTCTCTCTCTGTTGAAATTCCAATGTACTTCTATCTTCCTCCATTGTTGTACTCGCCCTAAGGGCTGCTGGAATTTGAGTCACATGTAATTTAATTTTTCCGACCTGCGTGCCGTGTAAAAGTTATAATTAATGCGGCGTCGACGATTGAAAGCGTGGAGCACACCCGACGAGGACGATCCAGCTGCTTCGGAAGCGGGCCAGATGTCTTAGTTACATTAGGGTTAAAGTCCATGATCACTTGCGTTTATTTTGCATTGGATGCATTTATTTTGTGCAAACTACTAGGTACGGTAAATATATTGGATATATTTATATTACCACCTAGGGTGAGATCAAGATAAAATTAAATTCCCTCGCGATTAAATTTTAGATCTGGTAAGCGTGGCTCTAGGAGTCGTCGTGGCCCTCCATCATTATGGAGTGAATGAACGTCTTCATTTCATGGATTTGTTGTGCTTTCCACAAGGTCCATGAGTTTGGGGGCGGGATTAAACTCCAAGGCTCGGCCTCAATGGGGTGAGGAATTGAACTCGGCCTTGTTGTGCTTTCCACAAGGGTCGGGTCATGAACTCATTGCTATGTAGTAATGATGGTTAGATCTAACCGAGAATATCCTTTGTTGTACTTTCCACAAGGGGATGATTTCTCGGGGGCCGAATATCGGATATTGCATTAGATGCAAGTGCTTGTTGACTGCCCTTGAGATGGTGTATGGCTTGTTGTGCTTTCCACAAGGTCGTACATCAGTCTCGTTGGGATTCCGACCCACTAGGTAGATCTCGCTGATCTCCCGTTCTATATACTGAGGGTTATATAGTCCGACCGAAAAATAGTGGGACTAACTAAGATAGAAAACCACATCTAAGTTAGAATTTGAACACATGCTAAGTTGTCTTTTATTTCTTATCCATATTATAATGTCGTCGTCCAACCCCCTCCGCGGCATCTTGGATGCAAATAGATTAACTGGACCGAACTACTCGGATTGGCTGTGTAATCTACGCATAGTCCTTACCGCCGAAAAGATTACGTACGTGTTGGACACTGTTCATTCTGAGCCAGCTCCTGATGTCGACGAGGGCGAGTTACTGGCTTATGCCAAGTGGTCTGAGGACTCCTCCCTAGCCTAATGTTACATGTTGGCCTCTATGGCTCTCGAGCTACAGAGGCAATTTGAAAAGACTGATTGTAGAAGTATACTTCTCAATCTACGCCAGCTCTTCGGGGAGCAGGGTAGGATTGAGAGGTATGACATCTCCAAAAGGCTTTTCAGGACATGGATGTCTGAGGGTTCTTCAGTACAGGCTCATGTACTGAAAATGATGGAGTGGATAGAGAGACTCAATGCACTGGGGTTCAAGTTGGATCTTGAACTGTGCATTGATCTTATACTCCAGTCATTGCCCGATTCCTTTTCTTCCTTCATCATAAACTTTAACATGAATAGAATTGATGCAACTCTCCCGGAGCTGCTCAATATGTTAAAGAGTGCTGAAGGAACCATGCAGAAAGACAAACCATCTTCGTCTGTAATGGTTGTTGGCCGGGCCAACAAGAAAAGGAAGGCCTCTCAAATATCCGCCACAAGTAACAAAGGGAAGGGAAAGAAAAAGGTCACGGGTAAGCAACTCGCCAAAGTTGACAAAGGGAAGGATAAGAAGAATGAAAAGGAAGACAAATGTTTTCGATGCGGGGAAACTGGGCATTGAAAAAGGAATTGCAAGGTAATTCTAAATGAATGTATTTTTGTCATAGACCTTAATTTGTCATATATGGAATCCACATCATGGATATTGGATACTGGATGTGCATCTCATATCTGTAATTCTATGCAGGTGCTGGCAAATAGAAGGCGATTGGGCAAAAAGGAGATTGAACTGAGGATGGGCAATGGAGCTTTGGTTTCTGCCAAAGCTGTCGGGACTGCACGCCTCAGTTTACCTTCAGGAGTCATTCTGGAGCTAAATGACTGTTATTATGTTCCTAATATTATTAAGAACATTATTTCAATCTCTGGCTTGTATAACATGGGATACACATTGGCTTTTAATAGCACTGGGTGCTCTATAATGAATAATGGTTTGAATATAGCCAATGGTTCATTAGTCAATGGTCTATATGTATTAGATACACGTTCTAATGTTATGCAAATTTCCAATGCTGATGAAGTGAATTACGCATATCTATGGCATTGCAGACTTGGTCATGTAGGTGAGAAAAGAGTCTCTCACTTACACTCAAATGGGTATTTGAATTCGTTCGAATACAAGTCATTTGATACCTGTGAGTCGTGTCTCATGGGAAAAATGACCAAGGCTCCTTTTGGTGGACATGGTGAGATGGCTGTTGACCTTCTCGAGCTCATACACTCGGATGTGTATGGACCCATGTCCATAGAAGTAAAATGAGGTTATCTCTATTTCATTTCTTTTATTGATGACTTCTCTAGATATGGCTATGTGTATTTAATGAGACATAAGTCACAAGCCTTTGAGAAGTTTAAGGAATATAAGAATGAAGTAGAGAAACAGACTAGCAAAAGTATTAAGGCTCTTCGATCGGATCGAGGAGGTGAATACTTAAGCCATGAATTCACTTCTTATCTTAAAGACCATGGAATAGTTTCTCAGTGGACTCCACCGTATACACCACAGCATAATGGTGTATCCGAGAGGAGAAACAGGACCTTGTTAGACATGGTCCGATCCATGACATCTATGTCAGGACTACCCTTGTCTCTCTGGGGCTATGCGTTAGAGACTGCGGCTTATTTATTGAATAGGATCTCAAGTAAATCAGTTCCTTCTATACCATATGAGATATGGAAGGGCAGGAAACTAAATTTTAATCACATTAAAATTTGGGGGTGTCCTGCTCATGTAAAGAAGAACGAGAGTGATAAGCTTGAGTTGAGAACCGATAAGTGTAGGCTTGTGAGATATCCAAAGGAGACGTTTGGATATTATTTCTATCACCCTTCTGAGCAAAGGGTCTTAATGGCCAAAAGAGCTGTATTTCTGGAAAGAGAATATCTACTCCAGAAAAACAGTGGGAACCAGATAGAATTGGACGAGGTCCAAGAACCACAACCCATAGGCACAAACTCATTAGATGAGACGGTATCGGTTGACCCTATTCAAAGAGAAACATTGACACTACGGAGATCTGGTAGGCTACCGAGAGAACTTGAGAGATATGTTGGACATGTCTCAAAGGGGTCCTCTAAGGTATGTATCGATGAGGATGATGATCCTCAGTCGTACTAGGAGGCGATCCGTAGTGTAGACTCCGAGAAATGGCAAGAGGCAATGGATTCAGAGATCCAGTCCATGTACACCAACAAAGTTTAGAACTTAGTTGATGTACCCGAAGGGAAGGTCCCTATCGGCTGCAAATAGATTTTCAAAAGGAAAATCGGTGTAGATGGACAGATTGACACATACAAGGCTAGACTAGTGGCGAAAGGATATCGTCAAAGGCAAGGCATTGACTATGACGAGACGTTTTCGCCAGTAGCCATGGTTAAGTCAATCAGAATCCTTCTTGCCATTGCTGCATACCTGGATTATGAGATCTGGCAAATGGATGTGAAGACAGCTTTTCTTAATGGAAATCTGTCAAAAGAGGTGTACATGGTACAGCCTGAAGGATTCACCTCTAAGCTACATCCTAATAGGGTATGCAAACTTTAAAGGTCCATTTATGGATTAATGCAGGTATCTAGAAGCTGGAACTTAAGATTTGACGAGGCTGTCAAATCTTTCAACTTCATTCGGAATGAAGATGAACCCTGTGTTTACAAGAAGGTCAGTGGGAGCTCAGTGACCTTCTTGGTCCTTTATGTTGATGACATCTTACTCATTGAGAATGATGTAGAGATGTTGACATCAACCAAGTCTTGGTTGTCCAAGACCTTCTCCATGAAGGATTTGGGAGAAGCATCCTATGTGCTGGGCATAAGGATCTATCGAGATAGATCTAAAAGGATGCTAGGATTATCCCAATCCATGTACATAGACACTATCCTCAAAAGGTTTAGGATGGAAAATTCCAAGAGAGGTCTCATTCCCATGAGACATGGAATTGGCCTATCCAAGGGGATAAGTCCTAAAACTTCTGAGGAGGTGACACACGTGAATAAGGTACCCTATGCTTCGGCGATAGGGTCAATCATGTATGCAATGCTATGTACACGGCCTGATGTTGCCAATGCTTTAAGCATTGTCAGTAGATATCAGGTAAATCCAGGCGAAGAGCACTGGAAGGCAGTAAAGGGCATCCTTAAGTACCTGCGAAAGGCTAGGATCTTTTTCTGCTTTATGGAGGAGATGACCTATAGCTTAGAGCTTACACAGATTCTAGTTTCCAGTTAGATACAGATAACCTCGCCGGGTTAACGGCTTTGCCGGTCCTCTCAGGAGGTTTATCCCCTACGCTCTTCCTTCTTCCTCTAAAGATGAAGGTTCGATGGAGTTTCTGAAAGGTGAAAACTGCCCAAGGTCTGCGACCCTATTTTAATATACACATTTGGTTGCCCACTTTGAAAAGCAAAAGCTATCGCTGCGAAGGAGTCTCCGTGTTTCTGGCTGGTCAAGACCCCTCCTTACCACCTTGATGTCTTCTTGTTTAACCTCGGGCTTAGGCCAATGCAAGCGCGTCACCTATGGGTGCGACGGCGTCTGATTCCGGGTCAGCGTCGCGCGGTTGGTCGTTAGGGTTCCAGGGTGTTCCATCTTATACCATCTAGAGTTGTGAGGAAACAGACCCGGGTCGGGCAAATCATCTACCTCAAACACCTTTTGGGTGAATCCCTGTGGTCGGAAGCAACTGGGAGCCTAAGCATGGCATGACGGTATTGTCATCAGGGTAAGTCTTAGCCGGCGGGATCGTCATTCGAGGGGTCTAGAGGCCCAAATCAACCTAGATGTGCACTTAGGATACCTGGGAGGTTAGTAAGAAACCCCTGTCTCACGTAGGTTAGGTGCCATTTGGGTGCTTGCCGGGCGTTAGCAATAAAAAAATTGAAATGATAAAAGCAAAAAAAAATAGAAAAGAGAAATGTACATATTTGCAAACAAAAAAATCTTTTTATGATAAAACAAAAAAAAATGTCAAATATAAAAAAGAAAACAAATCAATTTTGCATGATTGCATTTACGTGCATCATCTCACTTTAATACCGCTTGCATTCGTGTGCTTGCCTGTCGCGTCTATCATCACCGCATCTTTCCCTTGCCTTCGTTAAATAAAGGCTTGGCCCCTTGACCAGTTATCAAGAACAGTCACAGTGACCATTTGCCTATTGAGCAAGGGGCCAAGTCAGAACAGAAATTCTGATTTGTTTGTTTCAGTGATATGTGCAGGGATTCAGGTAACTGAAGCAAAGGTGAAAAACAAACAAACCGAACCTTGTTTTTATTCCAAAAAAACCAAAAAATTTACATCAAGTTCCGCCCTCTCTCTCTGCATTACTCGTCCCACTACTCTCCGGGCAAAACACTCTCAAAGGTGCTACCCAACTACGAAAAGCGGTACTCCTGCCGCTCTGTACTCCTCTTCCTATTCCCACATCCCGGCGTTGATCCGCGGAAGCAGCAGAGAAGCTACCAACACGAAAGCCACGCTCTCGTGCTTTTCGATAGCGCTCCTCACCATCTCTCAGCCACTGTTCAGCAAGACCAAGGCCGATTCGGAGTTCGAATAGTTGGGCCTCCATGGCCCTTCGCTCCTCCCTTTCAGCCAAACTGTTGGCTCTTTCTCTCTCTGCGTTTCTTTCCCTCTCTGCCCGTTCTCTCTCACGGTCTTCCCTCTCTAACTGGAGAGTGATCCTCAGTTCCATAGCATCCCTGGATGAGTCGTCATCAGGATGACGCCGCAGTTCCCTCTCCAGTTCTGCTATCCTAGCCTCCTTCTGCGCAGCTTGGGCAAGCGCTTCTTCCGTCTCCTTTTCCTGTCGAGTGTACCATCTCAGATACGCGATAAGGCGTAAACAAAGAGAACTCAACGCTGAAACTTTTACCTGTATACGAAGCATTCATTCTGCCTCCGCAGCACGCTGCGTGGCGTGAGCAAGTTGCTCATGAAGCGAGTCAAGTTCTGAGGTGGGAATCCACAAGCTGGAAGAGGCACCACCTACTCCCATCGCTGGGGAGGCTGCGCCAATCTGGGCATGCTGCGACCATGTGAATTAGCAGCCAACATCTGGAATCTGGGGTTTTAACTAGGAACGTACTGTACACCTACCAAGGCGCTCGTAGCTCCGCGGGTATCGCCCAACTGTTGTTCCATCTCTGCCAAGCGAGTTCGTAAATTCGCTATCATGGCATCCCGGACATCCTGCGGCCTTACAAGTCAGCATTTTCACCAGAAAATCAAGGAAAAGAGAAAGAAGAGAAGAGAAAAGGGGAAACCTACCTCCACAAGTCCCCGGGGTTGGAACCGTTCTGCGTACTTTGTCCTATATAGACGCAAATAGTCTTCGCTGTCCCGTGCCTGCGATTCTACGATCATGCCACCCCGTTGCCAGTCTTCGTACTGTTCAGGGAACCGCACGCGCCAGTCAATGCAGGTCGCCGGTCCTCGCGTCTTTCTCCCGACACGAGGTGGCGCGGCCGTATCCACCCATTCCTGAGCCAGTCCTAAGGTTCTTACAACCAATCGTAGCCGGAGCGGCTCGATTTCATTCAGGCAGTGCATCCACAGTTCACGTCCGAACCGGGCACGACTTGCTAGAACCCACGGCTGGTCGGCATCGACCATGTCTGAGTAGGGTCTCCAGTTTACCATCGCTGCAGGGAACTCCTGTAGCTCTCGCCTCAGCACCATCAGTTGGTAGGTTAGGGGTGCCGCACTCATGATGGGTTCCCACCGCCTGGCTAGCGGCACCATCGCAGGTCGCCAATGTCGAGCTCTCCCCATGGGGAGGTAATAATAGCTCCATAACTGCTCGGCGCAGGTCATCAGTACCATGCAAAAACACAAAAAAAAAAAAAAAAATTATACAAAACAAGCAAAACCAAAAAAATACCTGGATGAATGGTGTGAAGCCACTCACAGTCATCTCACGATCCGTTTCTTGGAATAGGCCTGCAAACAAGTGTGCCAGCATGGCGGCTCCCCAGGCATAATACCCTACTCTTTCAAGGTCTGACAGCAGCTCCAGGAAGCAACATTGGATACCATCCCCTTTCGAGCTCAGTACCAATCTCCCCAAAAGGAAGAGGAGAAATCTCCTCAAATCTATGTTACATCTTTCCCAGTTGCCGAAATCTGTGCAATACACGGCGCGGCATCCTATTTCTATCCTTTCCATGAACTCTTCTGAGGATTCATCATCCCGCCGACGAGTGTCGGTGAGCCCTAATGCATCCATGAGGGACGCCCTAGCTACCGACCTATTTTTCCGACCATCCAGGTCCAGACCCAGTAACTTCTGGGCACCTTCTCTGTAGTCCGCGTAAGTGACTCCGGTCACTGCCTCGCCCTCTACCTTCAGGCTTGTGATCCGGACCACATCCTCCAAGCTGGGCACCATGTGCCCCCAGGGCATCAGGAATGCCCGGCTCACTGGGTCCCATCTCTCACACAAAGCTTGGATCAGAACCAGGTCGGGCTTGATCGGCTCGATCCGAAGAAAGGTACCAAATCCCATCACGTCTAGCCTCGCCTTCTGAAAATCTGGGAGGCCCCTGTACGCCGCTACTACCAACTCCCACAAGATTTGTGATTTCATCACAACCTACACATACAAGGAATGGGGGTGAGGTTTGGTCACAAGAAAGGAAGAAAAAATGAGAAAAGGGCAAGAAAACTTGGCTTACGAGTTGTGATTGGGCCCTTTCGCTGAAGTGCCCTTCAAGGTCTGAAAGCCTTCTGGAACTACTACCACTGGACCTGCTTCTCTTCGAGGAATGGGAAGATTCGCCCTCCATCCAACTCTCGGAATTTTGAACTCCTCTTCTCCCGTAAGAACTTGTGCTCCTCGAGTTAGCTCTCGATATACCTGGGAGGATAAAAGGGACAAGAATTTATAGAAATGGAAGGAGTGCGGGCCAAGATTGCCTCCATCACCTGTCGATGATAGCCCTCGCAATGAGACACTGGCCAAGCGACCCCATGTGTCGCTTCACCGCTCACACAGGGTGATTGACTGGACGAAGAATAGGACGAATAGTCCCTATGTTGTCTAGGGATACCCTATCATGTTTTGGAGGACGCCCGCAAAATTTGGCACAACATCCGGGAAAAGGAACTAGGGCCGTCAGTATTGACTTCGACGGCAGATTCCCGTGGAAAATGGTCACAACAAGACGTGATTCTCCGCTCGAGGCGGAGTCTCGACAGATCCGTCACATGGGAACAGTGCAAAGGAGAAGAAGTGTAGGGAAGAAGGAACGCACAAGAGGACAAACAAGCATCAGAAAATCAAATCACTCCATTCATAATTCTACATAAGCTGTCAAAAAAAACATCATAAACATAAAGAGGTGACGGGTCCACTAGCCCGCCAATCCTCACCATCACTCATCTCTCCGGGCACTCTCCTCCTCTCCCCCGAGGTGAGGGTCCCTCAGAAGCCTCCGGGATCCCCGTGCAGTAGCACCTGCCTCGCCTCTGGGCGCCTGCTCCGCAGCAGTGACTCGCTGCTCCTCCCCTGGCGTGGCGAAGAAGCCACTGGCGGCAAAGCGACCGGACTGGCGGAGTCGCTCCCCGAACTCTCGCGCTCTCTCGTAGCGCGTCTCCATCCCTCCTAGCCTCTGCACGACGGCCTGAAGGCCCAGCTGGAGCTCCCTCACTTGGGCCTCCAAGGCCCTCCTCTCGGTCAGATCCCGCTGTCGCTCGGACCTTCTCTCGGCTTTTTCTCTCTCTACCTCTCTCCTCATCATCTGCAGAAGAACCCTTAACTCCAGGATGTCTGGAGAAGGTCTCTCCTCACCACGGTGCCGCAGCTCCGCTACAGTCGCCACCCAGGCGTCACGCTCCTCTTCCGCCCGGGTCGCACGGGCCACCGCACCGGCAAGTTGCTCCCGGAGAGAAGCAATCTCGAGAAAAGGGGCCGAAGAGCTAGAAGATCCGCCAGCCGCTCCCACCGTCGCTGTCTGCTGGGCACGCTGGAACAAAATAAACAACGGCCGTGAGTGAAACTCCAAAATCTGAAGTTAAAAGGGCGGCACGTAACTTACCAGGAGCGACAGCTCATGTTGAGCGACGGCCAGTTGCCGCCTAGTCTCTGACAGCTGGGCGCGCGAGCCGCCGATGCCACGCGTGTCCCTAGCTTGGGGAAGCCCTGCGTAACTCTCTCTCTGCCGCCGCAGGAAGTCGGCACTATCCTGCACCAGTACACCCCCTTGCTGTCCAGGGAGACGTACGGGCCAGTCCTCGAGCCTCGCCTTGCCACGACTCTCCTTCCTGACGCGACTCGGCTCGTCCGCACTCGCCCACTCATCGGCCAGGCCCAGTGTCCTTGCCATGTCCTGCACCAAGAAAGGGGTCCCATATCAGTCAAAAGGAACGCGTCCCCTGTCTAGGACGCGTCCATCTTTTGAGTGCAACACTCGCCGAACCCTTTTCTCCTCGCCCGGCTCGCTTCAAAACCCAAAATGAATTAAAAGAGGAAGAGATCGGAGGACCTACCGGACCGTGTTCACCTCCTCCCATGCCCTCGGGCCCCTCGGGTCCCTCGGGGGCCCGAAGCGGCCCTTCCTCCTCCACGGACGCCGTTCCGTGCTCGGGCGCGTCCCTCCTTGGGCGAGGATTTCCTCGTCCCTCTCCACCTTCACCACGGTCGGGCCCACCGAACTCCATCGATCAAAAGAGGAGGAAGACGAAAAAGGGGCAAGCGAGTTTCGGCGGAAGGCGGGCTCGTTTGCGGGTAAGGCACGGGAGAAGAAAGGCCACCCGACGCTTTAAATTTGAATTCAAGGACTAAGACGCGTCCTCGCGCCTGGACGCCCCCAAAAGGAGGAGAAAGCAAACAGAATCCCCCCCGTGCAAAGCGTAGTTCCCTGCTGTTTAGGGCAAGGTCTCGTGAAGCGTGTCTCGAAACAACTTGGTGTAAGAGAAGAAGTGTAGGAAGGGAAGATCGCTACAGGACAAAACGTGTCACATCAGTTGTCATTGTCAAGATTTTGTCTGGATCTCCTTTGTACTGTGGTGCGATTCTGCTGTGATTCTGCTACTTTCTGATGTTGCTAACCTTTGCTAATCTGTGCAGGTTTTACTAACAGACGTCTTTGTCCTGTCTCCTGTCCCACCTTTCAATGGTTGGTCCCACCATGTCATGCATCATAGTATACGATACCTACGCTACTAGAACATGTCAAGGACCTTGCGACCCGAACAAATCTGGGATTTGAGTTCCCCTTCAACAAAAACAGTGATGATCCCGGAAGAATTTGGGTTGTACGGATAGGCCGTTAACTTGTGGTAGCATAGGGACGACGGTTCCATTCAGTGAGTTGGTGCGCGGATAAACGGGCCCCAGCCCAGTATCAGCTCACCGAGTCGGTATCCTGACCCGTTCTTCACAAGTTGACAATATTATCCTTGGCTATTTTCTATTTTTGTTTGTTTTAAATTTTTCTTTGAACCCAGCATGCATTCATATAGGACTTTGATTTATTGCGGAAGATCATTCAAGCGATTCGATTGTGAAAGCCGTTGTGTTTCAATTCCTACAAATATGAGATATTCCACTCTGAATGAAATACTGAGTTTCTTTGAGACAGCCCTACGCTGCTCTTCCAAAGGAGACCCTTGTTTGGACAGACCCTCAGATATTCCTTTACCTTTTTGACCCACCTTGGCCGCAGCACTTCCACATTGGCTGGTAACCGCTCCCCAAAGGTGAAACCTCCGGTTTATGACCCAGGTACTTCCACACCGAGAAGTTGGTCTCCTTTTGTTTCGTGCCTGAGTGCACATCTCACCCTCCCTTATTTGATCTCCGTCCAAGCAATCGTCAATATTTGAAAGACCTCCTTCAAGGTCGCCTCATTAAAACTTCAGGAAAGATTCCAAACAGTAACGTCACAAGCGTGTCTCATCACACCTTGGCATCAACTTATCAGTCCGCTCCCACTCCATTTCACTCCACTTCGATACCATTCCACTACGTATCGCTCCCTTGCAAAGCAGACGCCAAGGCGGGGCAGCTGTAGACACGCCATTCCTGACGTCTCCTGAGAAAGTCTCATATTACTATACAACGTCCCGCGACGGCTTACGCGTTTTGAATCACTTGAGTGCTTCCTTTTCTTGAGTCTTCTTCCGCCCTTTTCGGCATCCGGAATCGTCTCGTCACGGCATTCGGACGGCATCAACACCAGTCGAACGCATCAGGAGGTTCCGGAACCAAGAAGGATATCTGTCGGGCGGCCGCCGACGCCCGATCTAAGGACCCGGGTGGGTCTTAATGGGGGCGTCCAGGACCCTGGACGCCCCCATGATTTTAATTTGTTTTATTCTTTTCTCAGGGCCCAAAACCAAATATAAAAATATAAAAAAAAATAATAATATATATTTATGGAGGCGTCCAGGACCCTGGACGCCTCCATAAAAACAAAAATAAAAAATAAGTGTAAAATGCCAGTTGGCATACAAAAACAAAAAAAATAAATAAATTATATATATATTAATGGAGGCGTCCAGCCCCCTGGACGCCTCCATAAAAACAAATAAAAAAAATAAAAATGCCAGCCCTTGTATAAAAGACAAAAGAAAAATAAAAAAATAATAATAAACTTTTGGAGGCGTCCAGGCCCCTGGACGCCTCCATCAACTCCCTCACGGGTGCCGGCCACCGAACGACGGTTTGTCGTGTGTGAAAAAAGCCAAATTTAGAGACGTCCAGCTGACTGGACGCGCCCATTTTTGAATCACGAGGCGCCGCTCACAAAACCACGCGTTGTGCCAAACCGCGTGCGGCCGTCGTCGGTTTTCGGTGGACCTGTTAGAGGCGTCCGGGACCCTGGACGCCCCCATAAAAGTATTCTAAAAAAATCAATAAAAATAGAATAAAATATTATTTCGGCCCTGATGGAGGTGTCCAGGGTCCTGGACGCCTCCACCTTCCGGAGCTCTATAAATAGAGGCCCACCCCCTCAGTTCTGGGAGAGCTAAGCAGTGATCCGATAGGCTGCCGGAGCCCAGAGGCTACGGAGTCATTTTTCTAACCCGTGGGTTCTTTTGTAGGTGGAGGTTCTGCCGGCTTCTCGGGTGATTACGCTCGCGAGAGGGAGGTCGTCTTCATCCACCGCGCTTCTACGTCATCCCCACGCTGCCGGAGCTCCGCCGAATTTCGCCACCGGCACATCCAATAAGCCAACTCTTTCCTTTTCTTCGTAGTTCTTTTGCATTCATCATCTCGCATCCATCATCTCATTTTCCTCCTACTCGAGTCCGAGAGGGGTTTAAAAGATAACACCAACCAGGTGTGTGTCTTCCCGTTATTTCGTCATTTTTATTGCAAGGATATGAATACTACACATTCATCTTTCTAATCCACTTGTTATTTGTTTGTCGTTGTTTTGCAAGGGTAACCGAGGAAAGCCCTCTCCGTCGGCCGGCCGGAAGGAGAGGAAGAAGCAACCTGCCATCTCCCGCTCTTGAGGTAGGCGCGATCACCTTCTTATTTTGGGGTCTTTTGGCCCCTGGCGATCACACCTTGTCATCGAGGCCGCGGCGAGTCACTTCCCCAATGGCCGTTTAAATTTCTGTTTCCTATATTCTCTTTATATTTTGTTATATTCTGCTTATATCATCGAGGCCGCGGCGAGTCACTTCCCCAATGGCCGTTTAAATTTCTATTCCTATAATCTCTTTATGTTTTGTTATATTCTGCTTATATCATCGAGGCCGCGGCGAGTCACATCCCCAATGGCCGTTTAAATTTCCGTTCTTATATTCTCTTTATATTCTGTTATATTCTGCTCTTATCATCGAGGCCGCGGCGAGTCACTTCCCCAATGGCCGTTTAAATTCCCGCTCTTTGTATCCTCTTCATATTCTGTCATCTTATTATCTGCTCATATTCTCGAGGCCGCGGCGAGTCACTTCCCCAATGGCCGTTTCAATTCTTGTTATTTAATTTTTGCACCATTCCCGTCCCCCCGAGGCCGCGGCGAGTCACTTCCCGCTATGGCCGTTTAACCCCCATATTTTGCTATATCACGCTTGTCCCGCTCGCCCCACCGGAGCAATCTCCCGTGGTGGCCCCTTCTCTCTTTCCTCTCATTTCTGTGTTGCAGCAAACAAAACAAACAAAAAAGAAGGAGCCCGCGCGCTCTCCGCTTCTTCCTCTTCCCCGCAATCCATCGAACTCCGAACCGCGTGACGTCGCTCACAGATTGGCGATCACGGTGGGACCTCTACTGCTTCCTCTCGGCTACCCTTGCAAGTTCGGCACCATCCGTGCCTCTCCATCTTGGCGCCCGCGCGCGCCCCCGTTGTGCTCACGGCAGCACTGTCAGTTGTTTGGTTGTTTGTTATTATATGTCTGTTATTTTTGTTGTTTTCCCACTCCATATATCTGTCAGCATTCCATTGCATACATCCATTCCTCCTTTCTATCTTTTTTTCATTTTTTGAGGATCACCCTTTCCCGGTGAAGGAAGGACTCTCCGTTTGGGAATTCCTCTCAACGGACTAGAATCTCCTACACTGGGACCTCCGTAAGTCCCCGACATCGAAGAATCTCCTCTTCGTTCACTGGGCTGGTTGTACCATTGAAGTTCCCCGGAGTTAGTCATTTCGTTCGTGGTGAGACGAGAGACCCTAGCTGACACGGCGGTGAAACAAAAACAAACTAGGGTCCCCATTTTGTGTGAACTTCGGATCTCGCTAAAAATACAAAAAAAATCATCAAAATCAAAACACAAAAAAAGGACGTAAAAGCATCCACTTGTTTGATAATCTCTGCTACCTACTTGCTAGTGTATGTTTTTGCGTTCTGGGAGAACTGTGAGCATGTCTCACGAGTCTTCTGAGGAAAACCACCCTAGCCGTGGTTTGACAGCCGACCCGCGAGTCTATGCTATGGACTCGGGTCCTTCTCATGACCCCTCGCATGAGGTGCATGTTACTGCCGGGGACACGTCCCCGCCACAGGATATCACTTCCTTACTGGGCGTCCTCGCCAACACGGAGCTTACCTCTGAACAGCTCCGGGCCTTCCAGGCCATTCTAAAGGGAAAATCTGTTTCCCCCACGCCTCAGGAATCAACTCCGGCCATCGCACCTCTCCAAGAGTCCGTGCAGGCCATTCCATCTCCCTCATTGGCGCAAGCCATCCAGTCTCCCTCGCTTCAAGGTCAGGCGAGCCAACAACCACCCTCATTCCAGTTCCCATCACAATCTCAAACTCCCGTTGTTCCCCAGACACCGCTTCAGCCGGGGCCAACTGTCGGCGGTCCGACAGTTCCCTCTCATTCTGGGTTCCCCCCTCAAGTCTCCGGGAGACAGTTTCTCCCCCAGTGGCAAGTGCCACCTTCACCCCCAGAGGAGCTCGCCCAATCGCTCCTCAATAGGTTCAACCGCATGGACGAGCAGTTTCAAAATCTAAGAAGGATGGTGGACGTGAAAGCCACCCCGGAGGTTGCTTTGCCAATCCTCCCTGTCATTCATCTTCCTCCTTCCGAAATGCCCACGTACCGCAGATACAATGGTACCGGCAACCCCTTCATTCACCTCAAGGACTTCATGTATGAGTCCTCCTATTGGCAAAATGATCAGAGGTCCCTGGCGTACCTCTTTCGGAGATCATTGGATGGTCCCGCGCTTGAGTGGTTCTATTCTCTGGAGCCCCGCGAGGCCGAGAATTTTGAAGTAGTTCAGAGAAGGTTCTTGCAGAAATATAGGGATAGGGTCGGTCTCTCACTCTCCATTACCGACCTAGTGGCCGAAAAGATGAAACCCGACGAGGATTTTGTCCGATATGCTGATAGATGGAGGTCTCTGGCGGAGAGAATAAGGGATACCCTCTCCGAGCCCGAACAAGTGAAAATGATTGTGTCTAATGCAACCCCACAGTTCAGACATGTCCTGGCCATGAATAAACTGACTACAATGGAGGAACTCTACGAAAGGGCCCGGTACATCCAAACCCAACTAAAAGACTCCCCCATCATGAACATGTTTGAGTCGCCGAAGCCCAAAGTGGTCAGAAAGACAGGCGCTGGTGTCCCGGGCGGAGCCACAGAAGGGGTCGTGACAAATGAGCAAGTCAGTGCGGTCAACAATGCCAACTATGCAGTCAACCCAAGGCCTCCACAAATGCCCCGACTACCCCTTCAACCAGGTCCTTTCCCTCTCCGTCCTCCACCCCAAAATAATCCACCCCAGGATAATATGCCTCCATTACGTCAACCCCAGCAACAACAACCACAACCTCAACAACAACAACCACCGCTTCAGTACAACCAAGTTCCACCCCCGGGGAACTATGTTCCCCAACAGCAACAAAGGAGGCCGCTCGGTCCCAAGAGAGCCTACTATCCTCCATTGCCAGAAACCTTGGCAGACATTTTTAATGCCCTCATGGCATCAAACCAACTCGCCCTACCCAGAGAAAGGCCCGCGTGGCCCCTCAATGTTGATACCTCCAAATACTGCGTCTACCACAGGCAGTCAGGACATACAGTGGATTACTGCTTCCATTTCAAAGATTACATCCATGATATGAATGATGAACATCAAATAGATTGGGATGAGATGAGACGGTACGTCGCGGCTCTCAAGGCTAGGAGACCTCCTCAGAGGCCATAGCAGCAGTTACAACAGCAGCAGCAGCAGCAACCACCACAACAACAACAGCCTCAGCAGGCCCCACAACAACAGCCCGACATGGGCATAATCCAGAATCCACTACCAGAGCACCAACAGCCCAATCATCAAGTTAACCCCATCTCCTCCTTCCCGGAAGTCGGGAGAGAGCAGGTGTGGCACCAGGAAAGTACCTCCATCCTTTATACCTCCAACCCTATCGTCATGCAACCCCCTCACCTTGCCCGGGTAGCACCTCTCTCTCATCAACCCGCATCGGTATCGCCTTCACCATTTCCACTACCATTACGCCCTCTCATCCGCACCCCGACCTCCTATCAACCGACACTTTCTACTACGCCTTCACACCCTCTCACCTTCTCCCACTCCCCCACTTTACCATCCACCTCTACCACATTTACCCCTACGCCTTCTAAACCCCTTATCATCCGTCCACCATACATAACCCCGTCTTTCTCCACCACATCACCACTAATGCCTTCAAAACCACTCATCACCCACCATCCACCTCAAAACCTTTACCCGTTTCAAACCTTACCTCCACCTCCACCTTCCAAACCCCTTATCCTTCATAATCCGCGCGATATCCCCTCTACCTCCGCCATGCCTCCACCTAACAAACCCCTCATCAGAATCCCTGCTCCCGTCATCACCCCTGTTTCATCAACCATTCCTCCACTACTACCCCTCAAACCCCTGTTAAAACCCACTGCTACCCCCACAGAGGTACAAAAGCCACAGGCAATGGTGCTCCGGAGTGGAAGGATTTTCCACAGGGTTTTCCCCCACAACAGTCAGAATCCCGAGCAATCTCAGCCAGAGAAGGATGATGCAGAACAACCAGAAAGAGCTATCCCTGGAACACAGTATGATCTACTGAAACACTTGGACAAGACGCCTGCCAGGATCTCCATCCTAGAGCTACTTCAAAGATCCACATCCCACCAGGCGGCCTTGATGGAATATCTTCAAAAGGTCATGGTTAATGAAGACCTCCCCGTGGAGAAGATTTCGACCGTCCTGACCCCAACAGACACACAACCGGCCATCATGTTCCACAACTACGAGCTCGCTCCCAAGGAAGCTCGGAAATATGCATTGTGTATTTCAATAAAAATTAATGGGGTATCCATAAACCCGTGTCTTGTCGACACGGGTGCGTCCATAAATGTGATCTCCATGAGCACTCTTCAGTTGTGTGGGGTTGACGAGGAACAAATAAGACCTTCCTCGATCACGGTCACGGCCTATGACAATAGCAAAAGGCCGCCGCAGGGGATGACTATTCTGAAGGCAGAACTAGGCCCCATGGCAATTCCCACGGAATTCCATGTCCTCGACATGGACCCCACATTCAAGGCTATACTGGGTCGTCCTTACATTGAAGCCATGGACGCTGTGCCATCCACCAACCATCAGTGCCTGAAGTTTCCTTACAACGGGAGAATTATTAAAGTGGTCAGTACACCTGTCCTTCACACAGTGGATGCTATCAACACCTCTCTGCCCTCTGTTTGGCCGTCTCATCGGCCCATATTGTCACTGCTGGACGTGCGTGATCCATCTCGCATGCCACTAGCACCAAAAGAGCCGGTCAGGGCAACCACAACATCGTGTCTCCCTTTTCACTCCAAAGGTTGGGAGATTATGAGGAACATCGGCTATCAACAAGGAAAAGGGCTGGGCGCACAGTTACAGGGAATGCTCAAACCGCCAAAGGAAATTAGGCCGAACCGCAGGTTTGGCCTAGGCTTCAAAGGACCATTCAAGGCGGATTGGAAGCCCCTCACGTGGACTCTATCAAACCACTTCAACAGAGGACCCGTTGTTCAGATGGGAGATCACCCACGAGAAGCATATGGGGAATCACATGCTGTATATTTTGCTGAAAAATGTCCGAGGATCACCAAAAGAGGCAAGATCAAAGATCCGGAATGCGAGTGGGACAAATGGTTCGATATATGGGACATTTCCGTTGCACTGGAAAGGATGTTCTCATCTCACAGCTTGAAGACCACCATTGATCTCCGAAATACCACAGAATATTACCACTCTTGCCAAGGTTCCAAACTATCCTCGTCCTCGCCAGAAGGACTCTGTCATCAACGGATCTTCATCCGTCCTCAACATTGCCGTCGACGGCTCATTAGCCGCCATCCTCTCCATCCACTCGTCTCAGCCTTTGCTGATATCTTCTTCCTGGGCCAGACAATTGTCTGATGATCTTCCCAGGTCCCCTTCTTTGCTTACATACCTACGCGGGTTTTTCGACCCGCGCCAGGTCTTCAACCATGATCTGCTCTACGAGCCCCACAATCCTCTAGCCGTAACCACTTTCCTCTCTCCTCCAATCTCTTTTCACTGCTTTGTCATTAAAAATGAAAACGAAAAAAAAACGTCAATTTTCAAACTCTCCAACAACACATCTTCGTTGAGGAAACCTCCTACATCTCCCACGGGTGCGTACCGCCTTGCGGACCACCCGTCCAAGGTCCGATGAGCGACCTTTTCTACCCCTCCTCTGAGGGGTCTTCTCCTGTACATTCTACACCATCCTCCTCATCTTCCTCTTCGTCTGTAAATATTGTCAGTCAATCTAGGAATGATAGGCCAAGGGTAGTACCTAGGAAGAAATCCAAGGGTAGGCAGATCCCTCGTCGATTCCTTCTGGATTTGGCCGCCAGGTGTCAGGCCCTTCTTGCCATCCCCCAGTTGTTAGAAAATCCCATCCAGCTACCCGAAATAGAATGCGAGGGCGACTGTGCATCTGATGAAGGGTATGGAGTCTACGAGATCACGAATGAAGAATGCCCCACTGAAGATGAGGGTGAAGAATATGAGGATGCGGCGGGCGCATACGCTAGCGGAATGAGGAGATTCGACGAGCCGTCAACCGCCGTAGAAGAATCCACCAAAGAAGTCAACTTGGGGACTGAGGAAGACCCTAGGATCATCCTCATAAGTGACAACCTACCACCCTCTGAAGAAGAGGCATTAATTGAGGTCCTCAAGGAATATAAGGACACGTTTGCATGGAGCTACGAGGATATGCCGGGTTTGGATTCAACCTTGGTCGAACACCGTTTAACCCTAAAACCAGGGTCCATCTCGGTAAAACAAAGGTTAAGGCGTTTCCACCCTCAGATGGCTTTGAAAATGAAAGAAGAGGTCGATAAGCTCCACAAAGCCAGGTTCATTAGAGTCGTTCTTTATCCTCAATGGGTGGCGAACATTGTCCCGGTCATGAAGAAAGATGGGAAAGTCAGGATTTGCATCGACTTCCGGGACCTTAACCGCGCGTGTCCAAAGGATGATTTTCCCTTACCTCACATTGATGTGTTAATTGATAACACGGCAGGTTTTGAAACCCTCTCTTTCATGGATGGATTTTCAGGATACAATCAAATTCGTTTGGCAGAAGAGGATCAGGAAAAGACGTCATTCACTACCCCTTGGGGAACATATTGTTACGTGGTCATGCCGTTTGGGTTAAAGAATGCTGGAGCTACTTACCAAAGAGCAATGATGGCCATATTTCATGACATGATGCACATATATCTGGAAGTGTATGTGGATGACTTATTGGTGAAATCAAGGACCAGGATGGAACATCCAGAAGTTTTGGCTAAGGTCTTGCAAAGGTCAAGAGAATTCCAATTGAAAATGAACCCAAAAAAGTGTGTGTTTGGTGTGTCGTCAGGTAAATTGCTGGGGTTCATTGTGAGTAAAAGAGGGATCGAGATAGATCCCGACAAAGCCAAGGCTATCAGGGATATGCCGCCTCCCAAGAATTTGAGGGAAGTCCGAGGTTTAATCGGCAGGCTGCAGTTTATTCGTCGGTTTGTGTCTCAACATTCACAAAGGTGTAGACCTCTCTACGAGTTGACCAAGCCAGGAGTAGAATTCCACTGGAATTCTAAATGTCAGAAAGCTTTTGAAGGTTTGAAGGAATATCTGGCTAGTCCACCCGTTCTCATTCCACCTAAACCAGAAAAACCTCTGATCCTTTACATCTCAGTCTTGGATGACTCCGTGGGAGCCGTCCTCGCACAAGCTGATGAAGAAGGCAAGGAACGGGCAACCTATTACTTGTCCAAACTTCTCAATCCCTGTGAGCAGAAGTACACCGGCATGGAGAAAACCTGTGCTGCCCTCGTTTGGGTAGTGCAGAAATTGAAGCACTACTTCTTGGCTCACGAAGTCCACTTGATTGCTCGAATGAATCCTATCAAATTCCTTCTGGAGAAAGCCGTCCTTACGGATAGGCTAGCACGCTGGCAAAGTTTTCTCTCTCAGTTCGACATCACCTACATCCAGCAAAAGGCGATTAAAGGTTATGCCATAGCCGAGCATCTCGCTCACCATCCTCTTCCCAAGTTCGATCCCGTCCAATCAGAGTTTCCAGATGAGGAACTAATGTCCATCAACCAATCAGATGAGCCAATGTGGACGCTATATTTTGATGGAGCTCTGAATTCTCAAGGGAGAGGAATCGGCATCGCCCTCCTGTCGCTGGAAGGCCTCACATTCCCATTGGCATACCAGCTCAAATTTCCAGTCACCAACAATATAGCCGAATATGAAGCTCTTCTAGCTGGCCTAGGACTCGCTCATTCTTTTCGTATCACTGAGTTGCGAGTCGTAGGTGATAGTCAACTCATCCTTCGCCAGGTACTCACTAAGTATCGCACTCGCGATCCCAAACTCAAGCCATACCAAGAACTCACTGCTGCCTTTGCCAAACTGTTCACAAAACTGATCTTTGTTCATATCCCTCGTCATCAGAATATTCTCGCCGATGCCCTCGCCTCATTGGCATCATCCATAAGGTTCCCTCTAGGAAGATGGTTTAAGTCCATTTCCATCTACAAACTTCACGCCCCTGCAGTCGATGATGCTTCCTACGTAAACATCAAAGACAGGATAGCAAGGAAGATCCTGCAGGAAGATATCCTTGAGAAGAGGGAGCTCATGTTGGCAGAGGCCGAAGAAGAACTGGCTGATGAAGAGAAACCATGGTTCTATGAAATTGTCAAATATTGCCAAAATCAGTCTTATCCTGAAGGGGCCACCGCAGAGGACAAGAAAGCCATAAGAAGGGTGGCTCAGAAATACACATTGATTGGAGGTCTACTCTATAGGAGGAGCCTTACTGGTATTCTGTTAAGATGTCTTGGTGACGATGAGGTTTGGAAATGTGTAGAAGAGACGCACTCGGGTGTGTGCGGTGGCCACGTGAATAGTCAGATGCTCGCCAAGAAGATCATTCGTCAAGGCTTTTATTGGCCCACTATGGAAGAGATTGTGCTGTCTATGTCCGTAGGTGTGTCAAGTGTCAACTTCACGCCGATAAAATCCATTCACCATCTTCCTCACTTCATCCAATATCCTCCCCGTGGCCTTTCTCCATGTGGGCATTCGACATCATTGGTCCCCTAGGTGATCCCAATTCCCTCACCAAGCAGAAATCTTTCATCCTTACTGCGACGGAATACTTCACCAAATGGGCCGAAGCCGAAGCTTACGCGGAAATCAAGGCGTCAACAGTCTGCAAGTTCATCATGAAGAACATTCTCGCCAGATTCGGCATCCCAAGCACGATCGTCACCGACAATGGGCCACAATTCATTTCTCAGGACCTACAGGACCTCTGCAAAAGGTACGCAATTGCATTGCATCATTCATCGCCTTATTACCCACAAGGTAACGGCCAAGCGGAGGCCACCAATAAAACATTGCTCAAAATCATCAAAAAAACCTGCGAGTCTAGTAAGTTTTCAGACTGGCCAGAAAAGCTTATCGAAGCCCTATGGGCCTATCGCACTTCAATCCGTACCCCCACCGGGCAGACTCCATTTGCCCTCACTTATGGTATGGAAGCGGTAGTCCCGTACGAGACTCTGATCCCTTCTCTCAGGGTACAATTGGATGAGGAATTTCCCCTCGACGATCGTCGTAATTCACTCCTCGCCCAGTTGGAACTCTTGGATGAGAAGCGGCTGGCCGCCGCCGAACACGCGCGTGTGTATCAAAATAGACTCGCTCGCTTTTACCAAAAGAAAGTCGTTGAGAGAAAATTCAAAGTCGGTGAGATGGTCGTAAAAAGAATTTTTGTCAAACCTGGAGGGCCGCGTTCTAAGCTCCAACCCAATTGGGAAGGACCATTTGTAATTCAAGCCGTGTACCCTGGCAACGCCTACAAGCTAGTCAACGCCGAAGGGACCGAGTTATCCCACCCTTGGAATGGGCTTTATCTTAAGAAATACTACCCTTAGCACAAAACAAAAAAAAATGATGAAAAGATAAAAAACATCAAAAACAAAGAAATATTGAAAACCACTAAAAATATGGAAAATTCAAAATGCCGATGCCTGGCAGTCACCATATAGTTAAGTCTCTGCATTTAACCTTCATGTTAGGATAGGGCCCATTAAGGCTTGGTAGGCACCGGGTCTTGGTTTGCCAGAACCGTGGAGACCCCTGTCCGGCCACGTCGGCCTATGCTCGCTCGAAGGAAGCTAACATGTGTTCACTTATGTATTTTATTCAAAAAAGTTGGTAGCATCACCTACGGTAGGGCCACACCTAGAAGATCTCCGGAAGCTGTAATCTTTATTCTTTTCTCTTCGACCAAATGAGACAGTCGGCGCCCTTAAAACGCTGAGCATGAGAAACCGAAACTCAAACCCCAAGGCAAGAGTAGGATCCATTTCCTCGAGCACCGATCAGAGCACGAGAAGAGGGCAGTGTCCCCGCAGGCATACGAAAAGGGAGCCCACAAACGTCAAACGACTATCTCCCTCACAAAAGAAATACAAAATCAAAATCAAGAGAAAAGCCTGGTCGTGACCGTGCCTGTTGCGATAAACGGAACCCCTCAAAGCAAAAGTCTGAATCCACAAAAGGGGCCGTAGAATGTAAATGCTCGAGATTTGGTCCGAAGTTGTCCGAAAGGAAGAGTTAATGGGCCCTTATTCGCTCGCCGGGTTAACGGCTTTGCCGGTCCTCTCAGGAGGTTTATCCCCTACGCTCTTCCTTCTCCTCTAAAGATGAAGGTTCGATGGAGTTTCTGAAAGGTGAAAACTGCCCAAGGTCTGCGACCCTATTTTAATATACACATTTGGTTGCCTACTTTGAAAAGCAAAAGCTATCGCTGCGAAGGAGTCTCCGTGTTTCTGGCTGGTCAAGACCCCTCTTACCACCTTGATGTCTTCTTGTTTAACCTCGGGCTTAGGCCAATGCAAGCGCGTCACCTATGGGTGCGACGGCGTCTGATTCCGGGTCAGCGTCGCGCGGTTGGTCGTTAGGGTTCCAGGGTGTTCCATCTTATACCATCTAGAGTTGTGAGGAAACAGACCCGGGTCGGGCAAATCATCTACCTCAAACACCTTTTGGGTGAATCCCTGTGGTCGGAAGCAACTGGGAGCCTAAGCATGGCATGACGGTATTGTCATCAGGGTAAGTCTTAGCCGGCGGGATCGTCATTCGAGGGGTCTAGAGGCCCAAATCAACCTAGATGTGCACTTAGGATACCTGGGAGGTTAGTAAGAAACCCCTGTCTCACGTAGGTTAGGTGCCATTTGGGTGCTTGCCGGGCGTTAGCAATAAAAAAATTGAAATGATAAAAGCAAAAAAAAATAGAAAAGAGAAATGTACATATTTGCAAACAAAAAAATCTTTTTATGATAAAACAAAAAAAAATGTCAAATATAAAAAAGAAAACAAATCAATTTTGCATGATTGCATTTACGTGCATCATCTCACTTTAATACCGCTTGCATTCGTGTGCTTGCCTGTCGCATTTATCATCACCGCATCTTTCCCTTGCCTTCGTTAAATAAAGGCTTGGCCCCTTGACCAGTTATCAAGACAGTCACAGTGACCATTTGCTATTGAGCAAGGGGCCAAGTCAGAACAGAAATTCTGATTTGTTTGTTTCAGTGATATGTGCAGGGATTCAGGTAACTGAAGCAAAGGTGAAAAACAAACAAACCGAACCTTGTTTTTATTCCAAAAAAACCAAAAAATTTACATCAAGTTCCGCCCTCTCTCTCTGCATTACTCGTCCCACTACTCTCCGGGCAAAACACTCTCAAAGGTGCTACCCAACTACGAAAAGCGGTACTCCTACCGCTCTGTACTCCTCTTCCTATTCCCACATCCCGGCGTTGATCCGCGGAAGCAGCAGAGAAGCTACCAACACGAAAGCCACGCTCTCGTGCTTTTCGATAGCGGTCCTCACCATCTCTCAGCCACTGTTCAGCAAGACCAAGGCCGATTCGGAGTTCGAATAGTTGGGCCTCCATGGCCCTTCGCTCCTCCCTTTCAGCCAAACTGTTGGCTCTTTCTCTCTCTGCGTTTCTTTCCCTCTCTGCCCGTTCTCTCTCACGGTCTTCCCTCTCTAACTGGAGAGTGATCCTCAGTTCCATAGCATCCCTGGATGAGTCGTCATCAGGATGACGCCGCAGTTCCCTCTCCAGTTCTGCTATCCTAGCCTCCTTCTGCGCAGCTTGGGCAAGCGCTTCTTCCGTCTCCTTTTCCTGTCGAGTGTACCATCTCAGATACGCGATAAGGCGTAAACAAAGAGAACTCAACGCTGAAACTTTTACCTGTATACGAAGCATTCCTTCTGCCTCCGCAGCACGCTGCGTGGCGTGAGCAAGTTGCTCATGAAGCGAGTCAAGTTCTGAGGTGGGAATCCACAAGCTGGAAGAGGCACCACCTACTCCCATCGCTGGGGAGGCTGCGCCAATCTGGGCATGCTGCGACCATGTGAATTAGCAGCCAACATCTGGAATCTGGGGTTTTAACTAGGAACGTACTGTACACCTACCAAGGCGCTCGTAGCTCCGCGGGTATCGCCCAACTGTTGTTCCATCTCTGCCAAGCGAGTTCGTAAATTCGCTATCATGGCATCCCGGACATCCTGCGGCCTTACAAGTCAGCATTTTCACCAGAAAACCAAGAAAAGAGAAAGAAGAGAAGAGAAAAGGGGAAACCTACCTCCACAAGTCCCCGGGGTTGGAACCGTTCTGCGTACTTTGTCCTATATAGACGCAAGTAGTCCTCGCTGTCCCGCGCCTGTGATTCTACAATCGTGCCACCCCGTTGCCAGTCCTCGTACTGTTCGGGGAATCGCACGCGCCAGTCAATGCAGGTCGCCGGTCCCCGCGTCTTTCTCCCGACACGAGGTGGCGCAGCGTATCCACCCATTCTGAGCCAGTCCTAAAGTCCTCATAACTAATCGTAGCCGAAGCGGCTCGATTTCATTCAGGCAGTGCATCCACAGTTCCCGTCCGAACCGGGCACGACTTGCTAGAACCCACGGCTGGTCGGCATCGACCATGTCTGAGTAGGGTCTCCAGTTTACCATCGCTGCAGGGAACTCCTGTAGCTCCCGCCTTAGCACCATCAGTTGGTAGGTTAGGGGTGCCGCACTCATGATGGGTTCCCACCGCCTGGCTAGCGGCACCATCGCAGGTCGCCAATGTCGAGCTCTCCCCATAGGGAGGTAATAATAGCTCCATAACTGCTCGGCGCAGGTCATCAGTACCTTGCAAAAAAACAAAAAAAATACAAAACAAGCAAAACCAAAAAAATACCTGGATGAATGGTGTGAAACCACTCACAGTCATCTCACGATCCGTTTCTTGGAATAGGCCTGCAAACAAGTGTGCCAGCATGGCGGCTCCCCAGGCATAATACCCTACTCTTTCAAGGTCTGACAGCAGCTCCAGGAAGCAACATTGGATACCATCCCCTTTCGAGCTCAGTACCAATCTCCCCAAAAGGAAGAGGAGAAATCTCCTCAAATCTATGTTACATCTTTCCCAGTTGCCGAAATCTGTGCAGTACACGGCACGGCATCCTATTTCTATCCTTTCCATGAACTCTTCTGAGGATTCGTCATCCCGCCGACGAGTGTCGGTGAGCCCTAATGCATCCATGAGGGACGCCCTAGCTACCGACCTGTTTTTCCGACCATCTAGGTCCAAACCCAGTAACTTCTGGGCACCTTCTCTGTAGTCCGCGTAAGTGACTCCGGTCACTGCCTCGCCCTCTACCTTCAGGCTTGTGATCCGGACCACATCCTCCAAGCTGGGCACCATGTGCCCCCAGGGCATCAGGAATGCCCGGCTCACTGGGTCCCATCTCTCACACAAGGCTTGGATCAGACCAGGTCGGGCTTGATCGGCTCGATCCGAAGAAGGTACCAAATCCCATCACGTCTAGCCTCGCCTTCTGAAAATCTGGGAGGCCCCTGTACGCTGCTACTACCAACTCCCACAAGATTTGTGATTTCATCACAACCTACACATACAAGGAATGGGGGTGAGGTTTGGTCAGAAGAAAGGAAGAAAAAATGAGAAAAGGGCAAGAAAACTTGGCTTACGAGTTGTGATTGGGCCCTTTCGCTGAAGTGCCCTTCAAGGTCTGAAAGCCTCTGGAACTACTACCACTGGACCTGCTTCTCTTCGAGGAATGGGAAGATTCGCCCTCCATCCAACTCTCGGAATTTTGAACTCCTCTCTCCCGTAAGAACTTGTGCTCCTCGAGTTAGCTCTCGATATACCTGGGAGGATAAAAGGGACAAGAATTTATAGAAATGGAAGGAGTGCGGGCCAAGATTGCCTCCATCACCTGTCGATGATAGCCCTCGCAATAAGACACCGGCCAAGCGGCCCCATGTGTCGCTTCACCGCTCGCACAGGGTGATTGACTGGACGAAGAATAGGACGAATAGCCCCTATGTTGTCTAGGGATACCCTATCATGTTTTGGAGGACGCCCGCAAAATTTGGCACAACATCCGGGAAAAGGAACTAGGGCCGTCAGTATTGACTTCGACGGCAGATTCCCGTGGAAAATGGTCACAACAAGACGTGATTCTCCGCTCGAGGCGGAGTCTCGACAGATCCGTCACATGGGAACAGTGCAAAGGAGAAGAAGTGTAGGGAAGAAGGAACGCACAAGAGGACAAACAAGCATCAGAAAATCAAATCACTCCATTCATAATTCTACATAAGCTGTCAAAAAACATCATAAACATAAAGAGGTGACGGGTCCACTAGCCCGCCAATCCTCACCATCACTCATCTCTCCGGGCACTCTCCTCCTCTCCCCCGAGGTGAGGGTCCCTCAGAAGCCTCCGGGATCCCCGTGCAGTAGCACCTGCCTCGCCTCTGGGCGCCTGCTCCGCAGCAGTGACTCGCTGCTCCTCCCCTGGCGTGGCGAAGAAGCCACTGGCGGCAAAGCGACCGGACTGGCGGAGTCGCTCCCCGAACTCTCGCGCTCTCTCGTAGCGCGTCTCCATCCCTCCTAGCCTCTGCACGACGGCCTGAAGGCCCAGCTGGAGCTCCCTCACTTGGGCCTCCAAGGCCCTCCTCTCGGTCAGATCCCGCTGTCGCTCGGACCTTCTCTCGGCTTTCTCTCTCTCTACCTCTCTCCTCATCATCTGCAGAAGAACCCTTAACTCCAGGATGTCTGGAGAAGGTCTCTCCTCACCACGATGCCGCAGCTCCGCTACAGTCGCCACCCAGGCGTCACGCTCCTCTTCCGCCCGGGTCGCACGGGCCACCGCACCGGCAAGTTGCTCCCGGAGGGAAGCAATCTCGAGAAAAGGGGCCGAAGAGCTAGAAGATCCGCCAGCCGCTCCCACCGTCGCTGTCTGCTGGGCACGCTGGAACAAAATAAACAACGGCCGTCAGTGAAACTCCAAAATCTGAAGTTAAAAGGGCGGCACGTAACTTACCAGGAGCGACAGCTCATGTTGAGCGACGGCCAGTTGCCGCCTAGTCTCTGACAGCTGGGCGCGCGAGCCGCCGATGCCACGCGTGTCCCCAGCTTGGGGAAGCCCCGCGTAACTCTCTCTCTGCCGCCGCAGGAAGTCGGCACTGTCCTGCACCAGTACACCCCCTTGCTGTCCAGGGAGACGTACGGGCCAGTCCTCGAGCCTCGCCTTGCCGCGACTCTCCTTCCTGACGCGGCTCGGCTCGTCCGCACTCGCCCACTCATCGGCCAGGCCCAGGGTCCTTGCCATGTCCTGCACCAAGAAAGGGGTCCCATATCAGTCAAAAGGAACGCGTCCCCTGTCTAGGACGCGTCCATCATTTGAGTGCAACACTCGCCGAACCCTTTTCTCCTCGCCCGGCTCGCTTCAAAACCCAAAATGAATTAAAAGAGGAAGAGATCGGAGGACCTACCGGACCGTGTTCACCTCCTCCCACGCCCTCGGGCCCCTCGGGTCCCTCGGGGGCCCGAAGCGGCCCTTCCTCCTCCATGGACGCCGTTCCGTGCTCGGGCGCGTCCCTCCTTGGGCGAGGATTTCCTCGTCCCTCTCCACCTTCACCACGGTCGGGCCCACCGAACTCCATCGATCAAAAGAGGAGGAAGACGAAAAAGGGGCAAGCGAGTTTCGGCGAAAGGCGGGCTCGTTTGCGTGTAAGGCACGGGAGAAGAAAGGCCACCCGACGCTTTAAATTTGAATTCAAGGACTAAGACGCGTCCTCGCGCCTGGACGCCCCCAAAAGGAGGAGAAAGCAAACAGAATCCCCCCCGTGCAAAGCGTAGTTCCCTGCTGTTTAGGGCAAGGTCTCGTGAAGCGTGTCTCGAAACAACTTGGTGTAAGAGAAGAAGTGTAGGAAGGGAAGATCGCTACAGGACAAAACGTGTCACATCAGTTGTCATTGTCAAGATTTTGTCTGGATCTCCTTTGTACTGTGGTGCGATTCTGCTGTGATTCTGCTACTTTCTGATGTTGCTAACCTTTGCTAATCTGTGCAGGTTTTACTAACAGACGTCTTTGTCCTGTCTCCTGTCCCACCTTTCAATGGTTGGTCCCACCATGTCATGCATCATAGTATACGATACCTACGCTACTAGAACATGTCAAGGACCTTGCGACCCGAACAAATCTGGGATTTGAGTTCCCCTTCAACAAAAACAGTGATGATCCCGGAAGAATTTGGGTTGTACGGATAGGCCGTTAACTTGTGGTAGCATAGGGACGACGGTTCCATTCAGTGAGTTGGTGCGCGGATAAACGGGCCCCAGCCCAGTATCAGCTCACCGAGTCGGTATCCTGACCCGTTCTTCACAAGTTGACAATATTATCCTTGGCTATTTTCTATTTTTGTTTGTTTTAAATTTTTCTTTGAACCCAGCATGCATTCATATAGGACTTTGATTTATTGCGGAAGATCATTCAAGCGATTCGATTGTGAAAGCCGTTGTGTTTCAATTCCTACAAATATGAGATATTCCACTCTGAATGAAATACTGAGTTTCTTTGAGACAGCCCTACGCTGCTCTTCCAAAGGAGACCCTTGTTTGGACAGACCCTCAGATATTCCTTTACCTTTTTGACCCACCTTGGCCGCAGCACTTCCACATTGGCTGGTAACCGCTCCCCAAAGGTGAAACCTCCGGTTTATGACCCAGGTACTTCCACACCGAGAAGTTGGTCTCCTTTTGTTTCGTGCCTGAGTGCACATCTCACCCTCCCTTATTTGATCTCCGTCCAAGCAATCGTCAATATTTGAAAGACCTCCTTCAAGGTCGCCTCATTAAACTTCAGGAAAGATTCCAAACAGTAACGTCACAAGCGTGTCTCATCACACCTTGGCATCAACTTATCAGTCCGCTCCCACTCCATTTCACTCCACTTCGATACCATTCCACTACGTATCGCTCCCTTGCAAAGCAGACGCCAAGGCGGGGCAGCTGTAGACACGCCATTCCTGACGTCTCCTGAGAAAGTCTCATATTACTATACAACGTCCCGCGACGGCTTACGCGTTTTGAATCACTTGAGTGCTTCCTTTTCTTGAGTCTTCTTCCGCCCTTTTCGGCATCCGGAATCGTCTCGTCACGGCATTCGGACGGCATCAACACCAGTCGAACGCATCAGGAGGTTCCGGAACCAAGAAGGATATCTGCCGGGCGGCCACCGACGCCCGATCCAAGGACCCGGGTGGGTCTTAATGGGGGCGTCCAGGCCCCTGGACGCCCCCATGATTTTAATTTGTTTTATTCTTTTCTAAGGGCCCCAACACCAAATATAAAAATATAAAAAATATATATATTTATGGAGGCGTCCAGGACCCTGGACGCCTCCATAAAAACAAAAATAAAAAATAAGTGTAAAATGCCAGTTGGCATAAAAAACAAAAAAAATAAATAAAATTATATATATATTAATGGAGGCGTCCAGGCCCCTGGACGCCTCCATAAAAACAAATAAAAAAAATAAAAATGCCAGCCTTGGCATAAAAGACAAAAGAAAAATAAAAAATAATAACTTTTGGAGGCGTCCAGGCCCCTGGACGCCTCCATCAACTCACTCACGGGCGCCGGCCACCGAACGACGGTTTGTCGTGTGTGAAAAAAGCCAAATTTAGAGACGTCCAGCTGACTGGACGCGCCCATTTTTGAATCACGAGGCGCCGCTCACAAAACCACGCGTTGTGCCAAACCGCGTGCGGCCGTCGTCGGTTTTCGGTGGACCTGTTAGAGGCGTCCGGGACCCTGGACGCCCCCATAAAAGTATTCTAAAAAAATCAATAAAAATAGAATAAAATATTATTTCGGCCCTGATGGAGGTGTCCAGGGTCCTGGACGCCTCCACCTTCCGGAGCTCTATAAATAGAGGCCCACCCCCTCAGTTCTAGGGAGAGCTAAGCAGTGATCCGATAGGCTGCCGGAGCCCAGAGGCTACGGAGTCATTTTTCTAACCCGTGGGTTCTTTTGTAGGTGGAGGTTCTGCCGGCTTCTCGGGTGCTACGCTCGCGAGAGGGAGGTCGTCTTCATCCACCGCGCTTCTACGTCGTCCCCACGCTGCCGGAGCTCCGCCGAATTTCGCCACCGGCACATCCAATAAGCCAACTCTTTCCTTTTCTTCGTAGTTCTTTTGCATTCATCATCTCGCATCCATCATCTCATTTTCCTCCTACTCGAGTCCGAGAGGGGTTTAAAAGATAACACCAACCAGGTGTGTGTCTTCCCGTTATTTCGTCATTTTTATTGCAAGGATATGAATACTACACATTCATCTTTCTAATCCACTTGTTATTTGTTTGTCGTTGTTTTGCAAGGGTAACCGAGGAAAGCCCTCTCCGTCGGCCGGCCGGAAGGAGAGGAAGAAGCAACCCGCCATCTCCCGCTCTTGAGGTAGGCGCGATCACCTTCTTATTTTGGGGTCTTTTGGCCCCTGGCGATCACACCTTGTCATCGAGGCCGCGGCGAGTCACTTCCCCAATGGCCGTTTAAATTTCTGTTTCCTATATTCTCTTTATATTTTGTTATATTCTGCTTATATCATCGAGGCCGCGGCGAGTCACTTCCCCAATGGCCGTTTAAATTTCTATTCCTATAATCTCTTTATGTTTTGTTATATTCTGCTTATATCATCGAGGCCGCGGCGAGTCACATCCCCAATGGCCGTTTAAATTTCCGTTCTTATATTCTCTTTATATTCTGTTATATTCTGCTCTTATCATCGAGGCCGCGGCGAGTCACTTCCCCAATGGCCGTTTAAATTCCCGCTCTTTGTATCCTCTTCATATTCTGTCATCTTATTATCTGCTCATATTCTCGAGGCCGCGGCGAGTCACTTCCCCAATGGCCGTTTCAATTCTTGTTATTTAATTTTTGCACCATTCCCGTCCCCCCGAGGCCGCGGCGAGTCACTTCCCGCTATGGCCGTTTAACCCCCATATTTTGCTATATCACGCTTGTCCCGCTCGCCCCGCCGGAGCAATCTCCCGTGGTGGCCCCTTCTCTCTTTCCTCTCATTTCTGTGTTGCAGCAAACAAAACAAACAAAAAAGAAGGAGCCCGCGCGCTCTCCGCTTCTTCCTCTTCCCCGCACCATCGAACTCCGAACCGCGTGACGTCGCTCACAGATTGGCGATCACGGTGGGACTTCTACTGCTTCCTCTCGGCTACCCTTGCAAGTTCGGCACCATCCGTGCCTCTCCATCTTGGCGCCCGCGCGCGCCCCCGTTGTGCTCACGGCAGCACTGTCAGTTGTTTGGTTGTTTGTTATTATATGTCTGTTATTTTTGTTGTTTTCCCACTCCATATATCTGTCAGCATTCCATTGCATACATCCATTCCTCCTTTCTATCTTTTTTTCATTTTTTTGAGGATCACCCTTTCCCGGTGAAGGAAGGACTCTCCGTTTGGGAATTCCTCTCAACGGACTAGAATCTCCTACACTGGGACCTCCGTAAGTCCCCGACATCGAAGAATCTCCTCTTCGTTCACTGGGCTGGTTGTACCATTGAAGTTCCCCGAGTTAGTCATTTCGTTCGTGGTGAGACGAGAGACCCTAGCTGACACGGCGGTGAAACAAAAACAAACTAGGGTCCCCATTTTGTGTGAACTTCGGATCTCGCTAAAAATACAAAAAAAATCATCAAAATCAAAACACAAAAAAAGGACGTAAAGGCATCCACTTGTTTGATAATCTCTGCTACCTACTTGCTAGTGTATGTTTTTGCGTTCTGGGAGAACTGTGAGCATGTCTCACGAGTCTTCTGAGGAGAACCACCCTAGCCGTGGTTTGACAGCCGACCCGCGAGTCTATGCTATGGACTCGGGTCCTTCTCATGACCCCTCGCATGAGGTGCATGTTACTGCCGGGGACACGTCCCCGCCACAGGATATCACTTCCTTACTGGGCGTCCTCGCCAACACGGAGCTTACCTCTGAACAGCTCCGGGCCTTCCAGGCCATTCTAAAGGGGAAATCTGTTTCCCCCACGCCCCAGGAGTCAACTCCGGCTATCGCACCTCTCCACGAGTCCGTGCAGGCCATTCCATCTCCTCATTGGCGCAAGCCATCCAGTCTCCCTCGCTTCAAGGACAAGCGAGCCAACAACCTCCCTCATTCCAATTCCCGTCACAATCTCAAACTCCCGGTGTTCCTCACACACCGTTTCAGCCAGGGCCAACTGTCGGTGGTCCGACAGTTCCCTCTCATTCGGGTTCCCCCCTCAAGTCTCCGGGAGACAGTTTCTCCCCCAGTGGCAAGTGCCACCTTCACCCCCAGAGGAGCTCGCCCAATCGCTCCTCAATAGGTTCAATCGCATGGACGAGCAGTTTCAAAATCTGAGAAGATGGTGGACGTGAAAGCCACCCCGGAGGTTGCTTTGCCAATCCTCCCTGTCATTCATCTTCCTCCTTCCGAAATGCCCACGTACCGCAGATACAACGGTACCGGCAACCCCTTCATTCACCTCAAGGACTTCATGTATGAGTCCTCCTATTGGCAAAATGATCAGAGGTCCCTGGCGTACCTCTTTCGGAGATCATTGGATGGTCCCGCGCTTGAGTGGTTCTATTCTCTGGAGCCCCGCGAGGCCGAGAATTTTGAAGTAGTTCAGAGAAGGTTCTTGCAGAAATATAGGGATAGGGTCGGTCCCTCACTCTCCATTACCGACCTAGTGGCCGAAAAGATGAAACCCGACGAGGATTTTGTCCGATATGCTGATAGATGGAGGTCTCTGGCGGAGAGAATAAGGGATACCCTCTCCGAGCCCGAACAAGTGAAAATGATTGTGTCTAATGCAACCCCACAGTTCAGACATGTCCTGGCCATGAATAAACTGACTACAATGGAGGAACTCTACGAAAGGGCCCGGTACATCCAAACCCAACTAAAAGACTCCCCCATCATGAACATGTTTGAGTCGCCGAAGCCCAAAGTGGTCAGAAAGACAGGCGCTGGTGTCCCGGGCGGAGCCACAGAAGGGGTCGTGACAAATGAGCAAGTCAGTGCGGTCAACAATGCCAACTATGCAGTCAACCCAAGGCCTCCACAAATGCCCCGACTACCCCTTCAACCAGGTCCTTTCCCTCTCCGTCCTCCACCCCAAAATAATCCACCCCAGGATAATATGCCTCCATTACGCCAACCCCAGCAACAACAACCACAACCTCAACAACAACAACCACCGCTTCAGTACAACCAAGTTCCACCCCCGGGGAACTATGGTCCCCAACAGCAACAAAGGAGGCCGCTCGGTCCCAAGAGAGCCTACTATCCACCATTGCCAGAAACCTTAGCAGACATTTTTAATGCCCTCATGGCATCAAACCAACTCGCCCTACCCAGAGAAAGGCCCGCGTGGCCCCCAATGTTGATACCTCCAAATACTGCGTCTACCACAGGCAGCCGGGACACACAGTGGATTACTGCTTCCATTTCAAAGATTACATCCATGATATGAATGATGAACATCAAATAGATTGGGATGAGATGAGACGGTACGTCGCAGCTCTCAAGGCTAGGAGACCTCCTCAGAGGCCACAGCAGCAGTTACAACAGCAGCAGCAGCAGCAACCACAACAACAACAGCAGCCTCAGCAGGCCCCACAACAACAGCCCGACATGGGCATAATCCAGAATCCACTACCGGAGCACCAACAGCCCAATCATCAGGTTAACCCCATCTCCTCCTTCCCGGAAGTCGGGAGAGAGCAGGTGTGGCACCAGGAAAGTACCTCCATTCTTTATACCTCCAACCCTATCGTCATGCAACCCCCTCACCTTGCCCGGGTAGCACCTCTCTCTCATCAACCCGCATCGGTATCGCCTTCGCCATTTCCACTACCATTACGCCCTCTCATCCGCACCCCAACCTCCTATCAACCGACACTTTCTACTACGCCTTCACACCCTCTCACCTTCTCCCACTCCCCCACTTTACCATCCACCTCTACCACATTTACCCCTACGCCTTCTAAACCCCTTATCATCCGTACACCATACATAACCCCGTCTTTCTCCACCACATCACCACTAATGCCTTCAAAACCACTCATCACCCACCATCCGCCTCAAAACCTTTACCCGTTTCAAACCTTACCTCCACCTCCACCTTCCAAACCCCTTATCCTTCATAATCCGCGTGATATCCCCTCTACCTCCACCATGCCTCCACCTAACAAACCCCTCATCAGAATCCCTGCTCCCGTCATCACCCCTGCTTCATCAACCATTCCTCCACTACTACCCCTCAAACCCCTGTTAAAACCCACTGCTACCCCCACAGAGGTACAAAAGCCACAGGCAATGGTGCTCCGGAGTGGAAGGATTTTCCACAGGGTTTTCCCCCACAACAGTCAGAATCCCGAGCAATCTCAGCCAGAGAAGGATGATGGAGAACAACCAGAAAAAGCTATCCCTGGAACACAGTATGATCTATTGAAACACCTGGACAAGACGCCTGCTCGGATCTCCATCCTGGAGCTTCTTCAAAGATCCACATCCCACCAGGCGGCCTTGATGGAATATCTTCAAAAAGTCATGGTTAATGAAGACCTCCCCGTGGAGAAGATTTCAACCGTCCTGACCCCAACAGACACACAACCGGCCATCATGTTCCACAACTACGAGCTCGCTCCCAAGGAGGCTCGGAAATATGCACTGTGCATTTCAATAAAAATTAATGGGGTATCCATAAACCCGTGTCTTGTGGACACGGGTGCGTCCATAAATGTGATCTCCATGAGCACTCTTCAGTTGTGTGGGATCGACGAGGAACAAATAAGACCTTCCTCGATCACGGTCACGGCCTATGACAATAGCAAAAGGCCGCCGCAGGGGATGATTATTCTGAAGGCAGAACTAGGCCCCATGTCAATTCCCACGGAATTCCATGTCCTCGACATGGACCCCACATTCAAGGCTATACTGGGTCGACCTTACATCGAAGCCATGGACGCTGTGCCTTCCACCAACCATCAATGCCTGAAGTTTCCTTACAATGGGAGAATTATTAAAGTGGTCAGTACACCTGTCCTTCACACAGTGGATGCTATCAACACCTCTCTGCCATCTGTTTGGCCGTCTCATCGGCCCATATTGTCACTGCTGGATGTACGTGATCCATCTCGCATTCCACTAGCACCAAAGGAGCCGGTCAGGGCAACCACAACATCATGTCTCCCTCTTCACTCCAAAGGTTGGGAGATTATGAGGAACATCGGCTATCAACAAGGAAAAGGGCTGGGCGCACAGTTACAGGGAATGCTCAAACCGCCAAAGGAAATTAGGCCGAACCGCAGGTTTGGCCTAGGCTTCAAAGGACCGTTCAAGGCAGATTGGAAGCCCCTCACATGGACTCTATCAAACCACTTCAACAGAGGGCCCGTTGTTCAGATGGGAGATCACCCACGAGAAGCATATGGGGAATCACATGCTGTATATTTTGCTGAAAAATGTCCGAGGATCACCAAAAGAGGCAAGATCAAAGATCCGGAATGCGAGTGGGACAAATGGTTCGACATACGGGACATTTCTGTTGCACTGGAAAGGATGTTCTCGTCCCCACAGCTTGAAGGACCACCATTGATCTCCGAGATACCAGAGAATATTACCACTCTTGCCAAGGTTCCAAACTATCCTCGTCCTCGCCAGAAGGACTCTGTCATCGACGGATCTTCATCCGTCCTCAACATTGCCATCGACGGCTCATTAGCCGCCATCCTCTCCATCCACTCGTCTCAGCCTTTGCTGATATCTTCTTCCTGGGCCAGACAATTGTCTGATGATCTTCCCAGGTCCCCTTCTTTGCTTACATACCTACGCGGGCTTTTCAACCCGCGCCAGGTCTTCAACCATGATCTGCTCTACGAGCCCCACAATCCTCTAGCCATAACCACTTTCCTCTCTCCTCCAATCTCTTTTCACTGCTTTGTCATTAAAAATGAAAACGAAAAAAAAACGTCAATTTTCAAACTCTCCAACAACACATCTTCGTTGAGGAAACCTCCTACATCTCCCACGGGTGCGTACCGCCTTGCGGACCACCCGTCCAAGGTCCGATGAGCGACCTTTTCTACCCCTCCTCTGAGGGGTCTTCTCCTGTACATTCTACACCATCCTCTCGTCTTCCTCTTCTTCTGTAAATATTGTCAGTCAATCTAGGAATGACAGGCCAAGGGTAGTACCTAGGAAGAAATCCAAGGGTAGGCAGATCCCTCGTCGATTCCTTCTGGATTTGGCCGCCAGGTGTCAGGCCCTTCTTGCCATCCCCCAGTTGTTAGAAAATCCCATCCAGCTACCCGAAATAGAATGCGAGGGCGACTGTGCATCTGATGAAGGGTATGGAGTCTACGAGATCACGAATGAAGAATGCCCCACTGAAGATGAGGGTGAAGAATATGAGGATGTGGCGGGCGCATACGCTAGTGGAATGAGGAGATTCGACGAGCCGTCAACCGCCGTAGAAGAATCCACCAAGAAGTCAACTTGGGAACTGAGGAAGACCCTAGGATCATCCTCATAAGTGACAACCTACCACCCTCTGAAGAAGAGGCATTAATTGAGGTTCTCAAGGAATATAAGGACACGTTTGCATGGAGCTACGAGGATATGCCGGGTTTGGATTCAACCTTGGTCGAACACCGTTTAACCCTAAAACCAGGGTCCATCTCGGTAAAACAAAGGTTAAGGCGTTTCCACCCTCAGATGGCTTTGAAAATGAAAGAAGAGGTCGATAAGCTCCACAAAGCCAGGTTCATTAGAGTCGTTCTTTATCCTCAATGGGTGGCGAACATTGTCCCGGTCATGAAGAAAGATGGGAAAGTCAGGATTTGCATCGACTTCCGGGACCTTAACCGCGCGTGTCCAAAGGATGATTTTCCCTTACCTCACATTGATGTGTTGATTGATAACACGGCAGGTTTTGAAACCCTCTCTTTCATGGATGGATTTTCAGGATACAATCAAATTCGTTTGGCAGAAGAGGATCAGGAAAAGACGTCATTCACTACCCCTTGGGGAACATATTGTTACGTGGTCATGCCGTTTGGGTTAAAGAATGCTGGAGCTACTTACCAAAGAGCGATGATGGCCATATTTCATGACATGATGCACATATATCTGGAAGTGTATGTGGATGACTTATTGGTAAAATCAAGGACCAGGATGGAACATCCAGAAGTTTTGGCTAAGGTCTTGCAAAGGTCCAGAGAGTTCCAATTGAAAATGAACCCGAAAAAGTGTGTGTTTGGTGTGTCATCAGGTAAATTGTTGGGGTTCATTGTGAGTAAAAGAGGGATCGAGATTGATCCCGACAAAGCCAAGGCTATCAGGGATATGCCGCCTCCCAAGAATTTGAGGGAAGTCCGAGGTTTAATCGGGAGGTTGCAGTTTATTCGTCGGTTTGTGTCTCAACATTCACAAAGGTGTAGACCTCTCTACGAGTTGACCAAGCCAGGAGTAGAATTCCACTGGAATTCTAAATGTCAGAAAGCTTTTGAAGGGTTGAAGGAATATCTGGCTAGTCCACCCGTTCTCATTCCACCCAAACCAGAAAAACCTCTGATCCTTTACGTCTCAGTCTTGGATGACTCCGTGGGAGCCGTCCTCGCACAAGCTGATGAAGAAGGCAAGGAACGGGCAACCTATTACTTGTCCAAACTTCTCAATCCCTGTGAGCAGAAGTACACCGGCATGGAGAAAACCTGTGCTGCCCTCGTTTGGGTAGTGCAGAAATTGAAGCACTACTTCTTGGCTCACGAAGTCCACTTGATTGCTCGGATGAATCCTATCAAATTCCTTCTGGAGAAAGCCGTCCTTACGGATAGGCTAGCACGCTGGCAAAGTTTTCTCTCTCAGTTCGACATCACCTACATCCAGCAAAAGGCGATTAAAGGCTATGCCATAGCCGAGCATCTCGCTCACCATCCTCTTCCCAAGTTCGACCCCGTCCAATCAGAGTTTCCAGATGAGGAACTAATGTCCATCAACCAATCAGATGAGCCAATGTGGACACTATATTTTGATGGAGCTCTGAATTCTCAAGGGAGAGGAATCGGCGTCGCCCTCCTGTCACCGGAAGGCCTCACATTCCCATTGGCGTACCAGCTCAAATTTCCAGTTACCAACAATATAGCCGAATATGAAGCCCTTCTAGCTGGCCTAGGACTCGCTCATTCTTTACGTATCACTGAGTTGCGAGTTGTAGGTGACAGTCAGCTCATCCTTCGCCAGGTACTCACTAAGTATCGCACTCGCGATCCCAAACTCAAGCCATACCAAGAACTCACTGCTGCCTTTGCCAAACTGTTCACAAAACTGATCTTTGTTCATATCCCTCGTCATCAGAATATTCTCGCCGATGCCCTCGCCTCATTGGCATCATCCATAAGGTTCCCTCTAGGAAGATGGTTTAAGTCCATTTCCATCTACAAACTTCACGCCCCTGCAGTCGATGATGCTTCCTACGTAAACATCAAAGACAGGATAGCAAGGAAGATCCTGCAGGAAGATATCCTTGAGAAGAGGGAAATCATGTTGGCAGAGGCCGAAGAAGAACTGGCTGATGAAGAGAAACCATGGTTCTATGAAATTGTCAAATATTGCCAAGATCAGTCTTATCCTGAAGGGGCCACCACAGAGGACAAGAAAGCCATAAGAAGGGTGGCTCAGAAATACACATTGATTGGAGGTCTACTCTATAGGAGGAGCCTTACTGGTATTCTGTTAAGATGTCTTGGTGACGATGAGGTTTGGAAATGTGTAGAGAGACGCACTCGGGTGTGTGCGGTGGCCACGTGAATAGTCAGATGCTCGCCAAGAAGATCATTCGTCAAGGCTTTTATTGGCCCACTATGGAAGAGGATTGTGCTGTCTATGTCCGTAGGTGTGTCAAGTGTCAACTTCACGCCGATAAAATCCATTCACCATCTTCCTCACTTCATCCAATATCCTCCCCATGGCCTTTCTCCATGTGGGCATTCGACATCATTGGTCCCCTAGGTGATCCCAATTCCCTCACCAAGCAGAAATCTTTCATCCTTACTGCGACGGAATACTTCACCAAATGGGCCGAAGCCGAAGCTTACGCGGAAATCAAGGCGTCAACAGTCTGCAAGTTCATCATGAAGAACATTCTCGCCAGATTCGGCGTCCCAAGCACGATCGTCACCGACAATGGGCCACAATTCATTTCTCAGGACCTACAGGACCTCTGCAAAAGGTACGCAATTGCATTGCATCATTCATCGCCTTATTACCCACAAGGTAACGGCCAAGCGGAGGCCACCAATAAAACATTGCTCAAAATCATCAAAAAAACCTGCGAGTCTAGTAAGTTTTCAGACTGGCCAGAAAAGCTTATCGAAGCCCTATGGGCCTATCGCACTTCAATCCGTACCCCCACCGGGCAGACTCCATTTGCCCTCACTTATGGTATGGAAGCGGTAGTCCCGTACGAGACTCTGATCCCTTCTCTCAGGGTACAATTGGATGAGGAATTTCCCCTCGACGATCGTCGTAATTCACTCCTCGCCCAGTTGGAACTCTTGGATGAGAAGCGGCTGGCCGCCGCCGAACACGCGCGTGTGTATCAAAATAGACTCGCTCGCTTTTACCAAAAGAAAGTCGTTGAGAGAAAATTCAAAGTCGGTGAGATGGTCGTAAAAAGAATTTTTGTCAAACCTGGAGGGCCGCGTTCTAAGCTCCAACCCAATTGGGAAGGACCATTTGTAATTCAAGCCGTGTACCCTGGCAACGCCTACAAGCTAGTCAACGCCGAAGGGACCGAGTTATCCCACCCTTGGAATGGGCTTTATCTTAAGAAATACTACCCTTAGCACAAAACAAAAAAAAATGATGAAAAGATAAAAAACATCAAAAACAAGGAAATATTGAAAACCACTAAAAATATGGAAAATTCAAAATGCCGATGCCTGGCAGGCACCATGTAGTTAAGTCCCTGCATCTAACCTTCATGTTAGGATAGGGCCCATTAAGGCTTGGTAGGCACCGGGTCTTGGTTTGCCAGAACCGTGGAGATCCCTGTCCGGCCACGTCGGCCTATGCTCGCTCGAAGGAAGCTAACATGTGTTCACTTATGTATTTTATTCAAAAAAGTTGGTAGCATCACCTACGGTAGGGCCACACCTAGAAGATCTCCGGAAGCTGTAATCTTTATTCTTTTCTCTTCGACCAAATGAGACAGTCGGCGCCCTTAAAACGCTGAGCATGAGAAACCGAAACTCAAACCCCAAGGGCAAGAGTAGGATCCATTTCCTCGAGCACCGATCAGAGCACGAGAAGAGGGCAGTGTCCCCGCAGGCATACGAAAAGGGAGCCCACAAACGTCAAACATCTCCCTCACAGAAAGAAATACAAAATCAAAATCAAGAGAAAAGCCTGGTCGTGACCGTGCCTGGTACGATAAACGGAACCCCTCAAAGCAAAAGTCTGAATCCACAAAGGGGGCCGTGGAATGTAAATGCTCGAGATTTGGTCCGAAGTTGTCCGAAAGGAAAGAGTTAATGGGCCCTTATTCGCTCGCCGGGTTAACGGCTTTGCCGGTCCTCTCAGGAGGTTTATCCCCTACGCTCTTCCTTCTCCCTCTAAAGATGAAGGTTCGATGGAGTTTCTGAAAGGTGAAAACTGCCCAGGGTCTGCGACCTTATTTTAATATACACATTTTGGTTGCCTACTTTGAAAAGCAAAAGCTATCGCTGCGAAGGAGTCTCTGTGTTTCTGGCTGGTCAAGACCCCTGTTTACCACCTTGATGTCTTCTTGTTTAACCTCGGGCTTAGGCCAATGCAAGCGCGTCACCTATGGGTGCGACGGCGTCTGATTCCGGGTCAGCGTCGCGCGGTTGGTCGTTAGGGTTCCAGGGTGTTCCATCTTATACCATCTAGAGTTGTGAGGAAACAGACCCGGGTCGGGCAAATCATCTACCTCAAACACCTTTTGGGTGAATCCCTGTGGTCGGAAGCAACTGGGAGCCTAAGCATGGCATGACGGTATTGTCATCAGGGTAAGTCTTAGCCGGCGGGATCGTCATTCGAGGGGTCTAGAGGCCCAAATCAACCTAGATGTGCACTTAGGATACCTGGGAGGTTAGTAAGAAACCCCTGTCTCACGTAGGTTAGGTGCCATTTGGGTGCTTGCCGGGCGTTAGCAATAAAAAAATTGAAATGATAAAAGCAAAAAAAATAGAAAAGAGAAATGTACATATTTGCAAACAAAAAAATCTTTTTATGATAAACAAAAAAAATGTCAAATATAAAAAAGAAAACAAATCAATTTTGCATGATTGCATTTACGTGCATCATCTCACTTTAATACCGCTTGCATTCGTGTGCTTGCCTGTCGCATTTATCATCACCGCATCTTTCCCTTGCCTTCGTTAAATAAAGGCTTGGCCCCTTGACCAGTTATCAAGGACAGTCACAGTGACCATTTGCTTATTGAGCAAGGGGCCAAGTCAGAACAGAAATTCTGATTTGTTTGTTTCAGTGATATGTGCAGGGATTCAGGTAACTGAAGCAAAGGTGAAAAACAAACAAACCGAACCTTGTGTTTTATTCCAAAAAACCAAAAAAATTTACATCAAGTTCCGCCCTCTCTCTCTGCATTACTCGTCCCACTACTCTCCGGGCAAAACACTCTCAAAGGTGCTACCCAACTACGAAAAGCGGTACTCCTGCCGCTCTGTACTCCTCTTCCTATTCCCACATCCCGGCGTTGATCCGCGGAAGCAGCAGAGAAGCTACCAACACGAAAGCCACGCTCTCGTGCTCTTCGGTAGCGCTCCTCACCTTCTCTCAGCCACTGTTCAGCAAGACCAAGGCTGATTCGGAGTTCGAATAGTTGGGCCTCCATGGCCCTTCGTTCCTCCCTTTCAGTCAATCTGTTGGCTCTTTCTCTCTCTGCGTCTCTTTCTCTCTCTGTCCGTTCTCTCTCACGGTCTTCCCTCTCTAACTGGAGAGTGATCCTCAGTTCCATAGCATCCCTGGATGAGTCGTCATCAGGATGACGCCGCAGTTCCCTCTCCAGTTCTGCTATCCTAGCCTCCTTCTGCGCAGCTTGGGCAAGCGCTTCTTCCGTCTCCTTTTCCTGTCGAGTGTACCATCTCAGATACGCGATAAGGCGTAAACAAAGAGAACTCAACGCTGAAACTTTTACCTGTATACGAAGCATTCCTTCTGCCTCCGCAGCACGCTGCGTGGCGTGAGCAAGTTGCTCATGAAGCGAGTCAAGTTCTGAGGTGGGAATCCACAAGCTGGAAGAGGCACCACCTACTCCCATCGCTGGGGAGGCTGCGCCAATCTGGGCATGCTGCGACCATGTGAATTAGCAGCCAACATCTGGAATCTGGGGTTTTAACTAGGAACGTACTGTACACCTACCAAGGCGCTCGTAGCTCCGCGGGTATCGCCCAACTGTTGTTCCATCTCTGCCAAGCGAGTTCGTAAATTCGCTATCATGGCATCCCGGACATCCTGCGGCCTTACAAGTCAGCATTTTCACCAGAAAACCAAGGAAAAGAGAAAGAAGAGAAGAGAAAAGGGGAAACCTACCTCCACAAGTCCCCGGGGTTGGAACCGTTCTGCGTACTTTGTCCTATATAGACGCAAATAGTCTTCGCTGTCCCGCGCCTGTGATTCTACAATCGTGCCACCCCGTTGCCAGTCTTCGTACTGTTCAGGGAACCGCACGCGCCAGTCAATGCAGGTCGCCGGTCCTCGCGTCTTTCTCCCGACACGAGGTGGCGCAGCCGTATCCACCCATTCCTGAGCCAGTCCTAAGGTTCTCATAACCAATCGTAGCCGGAGCGGCTCGATTTCATTCAGGCAGTGCATCCACAGTTCACGTCCGAACCGGGCACGACTTGCTAGAACCCACGGCTGGTCGGCATCGACCATGTCTGAGTAGGGTCTCCAGTTTACCATCGCTGCAGGGAACTCCTGTAGCTCTCGCCTCAGCACCATCAGTTGGTAGGTTAGGGGTGCCGCACTCATGATGGGTTCCCACCGCCTGGCTAGCGGCACCATCGCAGGTCGCCAATGTCGAGCTCTCCCCATGGGGAGGTAATAATAGCTCCATAACTGCTCGGCGCAGGTCATCAGTACCATGCAAAAACACAAAAAAAAAAAAAATACAAAACAAGCAAAACCACAAAAATACCTGGATGAATGGTGTGAAGCCACTCACAGTCATCTCACGATCCGTTTCTTGGAATAGGCCTGCAAACAAGTGTGCCAGCATGGCGGCTCCCCAGGCATAATACCCTACTCTTTCAAGGTCTGACAGCAGCTCCAGGAAGCAACATTGGATACCATCCCCTTTCGAGCTCAGTACCAATCTCCCCAAAAGGAAGAGGAGAAATCTCCTCAAATCTATGTTACATCTTTCCCAGTTGCCGAAATCTGTGCAATACACGGCGCGGCATCCTATTTCTATCCTTTCCATGAACTCTTCTGAGGATTCATCATCCCGCCGACGAGTGTCGGTGAGCCCTAATGCATCCATGAGGGACGCCCTAGCTACCGACCTATTTTTCCGACCATCCAGGTCCAGACCCAGTAACTTCTGGGCACCTTCTCTGTAGTCCGCGTAAGTGACTCCGGTCACTGCCTCGCCCTCTACCTTCAGGCTTGTGATCCGGACCACATCCTCCAAGCTGGGCACCATGTGCCCCCAGGGCATCAGGAATGCCCGGCTCACTGGGTCCCATCTCTCACACAAGGCTTGGATCAGAACCAGGTCGGGCTTGATCGGCTCGATCCGAAGAAAGGTACCAAATCCCATCACGTCTAGCCTCGCCTTCTGAAAATCTGGGAGGCCCCTGTACGCCGCTACTACCAACTCCCACAAGATTTGTGATTTCATCACAACCTACACATACAAGGAATGGGGGTGAGGTTTGGTCAAAGAAAGGAAGAAAAAATGAGAAAAGGGCAAGAAAACTTGGCTTACGAGTTGTGATTGGGCCCTTTCGCTGAAGTGCCCTTCAAGGTCTGAAAGCCTCTGGAACTACTACCACTGGACCTGCTTCTCTTCGAGGAATGGGAAGATTCGCCCTCCATCCAACTCTCGGAATTTTGAACTCCTCTTCTCCCGTAAGAACTTGTGCTCCTCGAGTTAGCTCTCGATATACCTGGGAGGATAAAAGGGACAAGAATTTATAGAAATGGAAGGAGTGCGGGCCAAGATTGCCTCCATCACCTGTCGATGATAGCCCTCGCAATAGACACTGGCCAAGCGGCCCCATGTGTCGCTTCACCGCTCGCACAGGGTGATTGACTGGACGAAGAATAGGACGAATAGCCCCTATGTTGTCTAGGGATACCCTATCATGTTTTGGAGGACGCCCGCAAAATTTGGCACAACATCCGGGAAAAGGAACTAGGGCCGTCAGTATTGACTTCGACGGCAGATTCCCGTGGAAAATGGTCACAACAAGACGTGATTCTCCGCTCGAGGCGGAGTCTCGACAGATCCGTCACATGGGAACAGTGCAAAGGAGAAGAAGTGTAGGGAAGAAGGAACGCACAAGAGGACAAACAAGCATCAGAAAATCAAATCACTCCATTCATAATTCTACATAAGCTGTCAAAAACATCATAAACATAAAGAGGTGACGGGTCCACTAGCCCGCCAATCCTCACCATCACTCATCTCTCCGGGCACTCTCCTCCTCTCCCCCGAGGTGAGGGTCCCTCAGAAGCCTCCGGATCCCCGTGCAGTAGCACCTGCCTCGCCTCTGGGCGCCTGCTCCGCAGCAGTGACTCGCTGCTCCTCCCCTGGCGTGGCGAAGAAGCCACTGGCGGCAAAGCGACCGGACTGGCGGAGTCGCTCCCCGAACTCTCGCGCTCTCTCGTAGCGCGTCTCCATCCCTCCTAGCCTCTGCACGACGGCCTGAAGGCCCAGCTGGAGCTCCCTCACTTGGGCCTCCAAGGCCCTCCTCTCGGTCAGATCCCGCTGTCGCTCGGACCTTCTCTCGGCCTTCTCTCTCTCTACCTCTCTCCTCATCATCTGCAGAAGAACCCTTAACTCCAGGATGTCTGGAGAAGGTCTCTCCTCACCACGATGCCGCAGCTCCGCTACAGTCGCCACCCAGGCGTCACGCTCCTCTTCCGCCCGGGTCGCACGGGCCACCGCACCGGCAAGTTGCTCCCGGAGGGAAGCAATCTCGAGAAAAGGGGCCGAGGAGCTAGAAGATCCGCCAGCCGCTCCCACCGTCGCTGTCTGCTGGGCACGCTGGAACAAAATAAACAACGGCCGTCAGTGAAACTCCGAAATCTGAAGTTAAAAGGGCGGCACGTAACTTACCAGGAGCGACAGCTCATGTTGAGCGACGGCCAGTTGCCGCCTAGTCTCTGACAGCTGGGCGCGCGAGCCGCCGATGCCACGCGTGTCCCCAGCTTGGGGAAGCCCCGCGTAACTCTCTCTCTGCCGCCGCAGGAAGTCGGCACTGTCCTGCACCAGTACACCCCCTTGCTGTCCAGGGAGACGTACGGGCCAGTCCTCGAGCCTCGCCTTGCCGCGACTCTCCCTCCTGACGCGGCTCGGCTCGTCCGCACTCGCCCACTCATCGGCCAGGCCCAGGGTCCTTGCCATGTCCTGCACCAAGAAAGGGGTCCCATATCAGTCAAAAGGAACGCGTCCCCTGTCTAGGACGCGTCCATCATTTGAGTGCAACACTCTCCGAACCCTTTCCTCCTCGCCCGGCTCGCTTCAAAACCCAAAATGAATTAAAAGAGGAAGAGATCGGAGGACCTACCGGACCGTGTTCACCTCCTCCCACGCCATCGGGCCCCTCGGGTCCCTCGGGGGCCCGAAGCGGCCCTTCCTCCTCCATGGACGCCGTTCCGTGCTCGGGCGCGTCCCTCCTTGGGCGAGGAGTTCCTCGTCCCTCTCCACCTTCACCACGGTCGGGCCCACCGAACTCCATCGATCAAAAGAGGAGGAAGACGAAAAAGGGGCAAGCGAGTTTCGGCGGAAGGCGGGCTCGTTTGCGGTTAGGCACGGGAGAAGAAAGGACCACCCGTCGCTTTAAATTTGAATTCAAGGATTAAGACGCGTCCTCGCGCCTGGACGCCCAAAAGGAGGGAAAGCAAACAGAATCCCCCCGTGCAAAGCGTAGTTCCCTGCTGTTTAGGGCTAGGTCTCGTGAAGCGTGTCTCGAAACAACTTGGTGTAAGAGAGAGAAGTGTAGGAAGGGAAGATCGCTACAGGACAAAACGTGTCACATCAGTTGTCATTGTCAAGATTTTGTCTGAATCTCCTTTGTTACTGTGGGCATTCTGCTGTGATTTCTGCTACTTCTGATGTTGCTAACCTTTGCTAATCTGTGCAGGTTTTACTAACGGACGTCTTTGTCCTGTCTCCTGTCCCACCTTTCAATGGTTGGTCCCACCATGTCATGCATCATAGTATACGATACCTACGCTACTAGAACATGTCAAGGACCTTGCGGACCCGAACAAATCTGGGATTTGAGTTCCCCTTCAACAAAAACAGTGATGATCCCGGAAGAATTTGGGTTGTACGGATAGGCCGTTAACTTGTGGTAGCATAGGGACGACGGTTTCCATTCAGTGAGTTGGTGCGCGGATATAAACGGGCCCCAGCCCAGTATCAGCTCACCGAGTCGGTATCCTGACCCGTTCTTCACAAGTTGACAATATTATCCTTGGCTATTTTCTATTTTGTTTGTTTTAAATTTTTCTTTGAACCCAGCATGCATTATATAGGACTTTGATTTATTGCGGAAGATCATTCAAGCGATTCGATTGTGAAAGCCGTTGTGTTTCAATTCCTACATATGAGATATCCACTCTGAATGAAATACTGTGTTTCTTTGAGACAGCCCTACGCTGCTCTTCCAAAGGAGACCCTTGTTTGGACAGACCCTCAGATATTCCTTTACCTTTTTGACCCACCTTGGCCGCAGCACTTCCACATTGGCTGGTAACCGCTCCCCAAAGGTGAAACCTCCGGTTTATGACCCAGGTACTTCCACACCGAGAAGTTGGTCTTCTTTTTGTTTCGTGCCTGAGTGCACATCTCACCCTCCCTTATTTGATCTCCGTCCAAGCAATCGTCAATATTTGAAAGACCTCCTTCAAGGTCGCCTCATTAAAACTTCAGGAAAGATTCCAAACAGTAACGTCACAAGCGTGTCTCATCACACCTTGGCATCAACTTATCAGTCCGCTCCCACTCCATTTCACTCCACTTCGATACCATTCCACTACGTATCGCTCCCTTGCAAAGCAGACGCCAAGGCGGGGCAGCTGTAGACACGCCATTCCTGACGTCTCCTGAGAAATCTCATATTAATATACAACGTCCCGCGACGGCTTACGCGTTTTGAATCACTTGAGTGCTTCCTTTTCTTGAGTCTTCTTCCGCCCTTTTCGGCATCCGGAATCGTCTCGTCACGGCATTCGGACGGCATCAACACAGTCGAACGCATCAGGAGGTTCCGGAACCAAGAAGGATATCTGTCGGGCGGCCGCCGACGCCCGATCTAAGGACCCCGGGTGGGTCTTAATGGGGGGTCCAGGACCTGGACGCCCCATGATTTTAATTTGTTTTATTCTTTCTCTCAGGCCCAAAACCAAATATAAAAATATAAAAAAATAATAATTATATTTATGGAGGCGTCCAGGACCCTGGACGCCTCCATAAAAACAAAAATAAAAAATAAGTTAAATGCCAGTTGGCATAACAAACAAAAAAAAATAAATAAATTTTTTATATTATATTAATGGAGGAGGTCCAGCCCCCTGGACGCCTCCATAAAAACAAATAAAAAAAAATATAAAATGGCCAGCCCTTGTAAAAAGCAAAAGTAAAAATAAAAAATAATAATACTTTTGGAGGCGTCCAGGCCCCTGGACGCCTCCATCAACTCCTCACGGTGCCGGGCCACCGAACGACGGTTTGTCGTGTGTGAAAAAGCCAATTTTAGAGACGTCAGCTGACTGGACGCGCCCATTTTTGAATCACGAGGCGCCGCTCAAACCACGCGTTGTGCCAAACCGCGGGGCCGTCGTCGGTTTTTCGGTGGACCTGTTTAGAGGCGTC